>CM070597.1:26813371-27528007 GCA_036346395.1 Hsuehochloa calcarea | reverse complement strand
AGGAGATTAGATAGTCCCTTGTAGTCTAGCTCTCGCCTTAGTCTAGTGGCTCGATCGGTGCTTGCGTGCATCCAATATTATCCAAGTCTTTAGGTAATATCGAACGATACGGGTTACCCTAGTCGCTTGCCGTGGAGATATGAGCTCACCTCTTTTGCTTCACCATTGTCGTTCATTGTTTTGTAATGTAATCATTTGACATGTTCGGCCTTTATTGTAAAACTCAACCCGATGTGGTCTATGTGACTATGATGTTTGTAATATAATGTTTGGCTTTGTTTACACCTTTTATGAAATGATTCGGTGATGTATTATGTAAGTGCTATCTACTGATACAGGGAATAACAGTGCTTTTACAGAGGATTCTGGATTATGAAATCTGGGTTCGACAATAAGGGACCCTCGGTCTCGATCATCGTCAGATTGCGCTAGAAGGAGGGCGTCGTCAAGCCAGAGATTATCGACGTGATGTTCTCATGTCCTTGCTGATAGATGAGGAGAACACATTTGATCTTGTCGACTACGCTGACCTCATGAACGAGGACTACGTTCCTTAGGAGGCATGCAAGAGCGATTTCTATCTCGAGTACGTTTTCGAGGGAGAATCTTTGCCACTCTCAACCTAACCCATTGGGATTGAGTCGGCGGAGACGCTGCTACCGCCCCCAAGCAATTTTGAGGGTGGAGTACATTCTTACCTCTGTCTCAATTGGAGAGAGAAGCCACTATGATGCCAATGCTGTGGCAACCTATGATGATCTCGTTGATAGTGTCAACGTTGAGGTCTTGGCAAAATCATCTCCAAAATATCTACTTCGAGATCTCAGCTACTACCCCTCTTCTGATGAGGATGAGATATTTTCACCCTCCATTTGCTCTGAGTTTCGTGCATGTGCAGTCGTCAACGCCAACGAGACCGACGAGCAGCGAGTGACACGTGAACAATGTGAGGCCCAAGATCACCTCGATCAACGGTGTAGATCTTTATCTTTTTAACCGATTAACGTGAGAATTTCTAGATTTTAAAAGTAAACATGCTAACTTCTTTGACCCCGCTTTGAAAAGATATAGATACGCAATTACTTGTGCTTAAAAAAAATCGGTTGCTAAACCGCACGATATTTTTGGTGTACATACCCTAAAGATATGTACATGCTTCACATTCCGGTGTACGGTCAACCCATACATTTGGTAATTTAGGGTATGGAGCATTAGGAATTGCCTACCTTAATATTTGATCAATATTATGATGTGTGGGGTTTTATTTTATTTTTAAAAATGCTCCATACGGCAGCGAGAAGCCAGCACACTGGGAGTTCTTTTTCTTGGATAATAGCACCGGTAGCTTGTACGTTTGCAGAATTGCAGAATATGTCATGTTGTAGCGCCTTTGGTTCATTGTCTGAAATTTTTCGGGAAATGATTTTTAGGGTGTATAAGTTTTTTAGCCTCACTGCTAGAATCGTTTTTTCAGACAAAAAAAAAAGAAGAAAGAAAGCGAAGATGCCATTTTTCTCGTCTATTTTTCAGCTTTTGGTTGTTTTCTTCTCCATCGTTTCGAAACGTGAGGCTGTGCTTAAATCTCTCAACCTCACATCACATGCAAAGGTTAGAGAGAGAAATGCGGGGTTTAGGGAAGAGACGGCGGGCATCTGTTCCCCTCTCGCCTCTCCAATCCTACAGAGGGAAGGAGGGAGCCATTTTGCCTACTCTTTGCAGCCAGGAACCATTTTTCCAAAAAAAATTGGGGATTTTTTTCTTCACATTTCTGGGTCTTTTGGTTGATTCCCCTATACGGGTTTGTTCTTTACGTCTCCGGTTTTATCCCAATTTGGTGATTTAGAGAATTGCAGCTTCTTGATTGAAGATTTGAAGCAGTGGTATGCTCTAAATACATTCTTCTTTGAGTCTGAACAATCTGGTGTAGTGATGTGCATATGAAACCCGTAATGTTACATCGGTGCAGTTCTTTTGCAGGAAAGATTGGACCCTGTGCTCCAACTGGTAGAAAGATTGAGTTAATGCGATCTATCTGTATGAACATCGGCATGTGAAAAAGAAAATCCTGTCTTGATCTTGGCTGAGAGCAACGTGGTAGTTGCAGACTCTTGCCGCATTGGTGAAGTTTTCTTGGGTAAAAGATTCGTCTTCTTGAACCAAACGCTGGCATGAGTGACCAAGATTGTACGATTGTTGTTTCCTCATTAACAATGTGGTGTGATTTGAGTATCTTTGTGCCGCACTAATGGGTACTTCATAGGAAAGATCGGATTTTTAAGCGACCTACATGCAAATTGGGGGTGCATTGACCTTTCATGGCTGCGAAAGCTCGTGCAAGGTCGCGGGACTTTTCGCGGCAATTCTGGTCCGTACTGTGCCATGCCTTCAGCGAGTGCTGCCTGATCATAATGCTCTTTGTCACTGCCGTGGTGTCGTATACGGCGACAAGGTTCGCACGCATCTGCAGGCTCCGGTCACCATGCATGCTGTGCTCGAGATTGGATCGGGTCCTACATGGCAAGGCCTGGTTCTCTGCGGAACTGGTATGTGCTGCACACAGGTTGGAAATCTCGCATTTGTCATATTGCCAGAGTCACAACAAGCTCGCGCACTCTGATGATCTATGTGAAATGTGCCTCCGTTCACGTGCTGGATTGGTTGGTAAGCCTGGTAACCTGACAAACGTGAGCGTTAAGGAGAAGGTGAATTCTCGGTCGAGGTGTAAGAATACACAGCTATGTTCTTGTTGTTCAGAGCCGTTCAAGAAGGCACGCAATGTACACAGGCTATCTGAGCATGTAAATGATAGGGTTCCAGATGATGACATGAGCAAAGTGAAGGAGAGAAGCGTAGCCATGGCAAGTGCTGGCCATTCTTCAGATGAAGGATTTGATCAATTGCCTTATGGAGGTTACAGAAAGCTAAAGGTCCGCCGTGATTCCTGGTCTGAGTCTGAGATCCATGTCTCAGATGACGATGGTGATGGCAATGCAATGCCTCATGTAGCTAGACAGCGAACCAAAGACATCTCATGTCATGGTGTGCAGCTGCAACCTGTGATCACCAGTGCCAACTCCTTGTGCACGCATCCTTATGAGAGTGCTGTTCTGGCAAAGCCGATGGATACCACTCCTCTAGTGCCATTGAATACTGCAACAGGTACTGACAATCAGCCTAGTGGCACCAAGCTTGGAAATATTGCAAAATCTTCGGATCCTGCTATTGGACATGGTTTGGAGGAAATCAACTGGAGTCAGGTCAATGTGAGTAACAAAAATCATGATGTGCAGTCGAAGGCTGTGCCTGAACAAGTTTGTGCAGAGCTTCCAAGAGAGAAAAGTATGTATCATTATCCAAAATGCTATAATCCTTATCTAACTTTAACTATTTCTGAGTATGTCAAATTTGTACTGTAGCTTTTCTGGTTGGTATTGAGGAAATTGGCTATTCAGAGGGTGTTTCAGGAAGCCCTGATGAGGAAGGTACAAAAGGTTTTTCTGCTCCCGCATATGCGGGGACCAGTTCAACTGCGGACGCTCATATCAACCGCAACAACAGCATGAAGAATGCTTCTTGTGGTAGAGGCAACCTTCAATCTCCTCGTTGGTCTGAAATAATATCCGCCAAGGATGCCAATTCAAGAACTCAGGAAGAAGTGAAGACATTCCTGACCCAGTTGTCTTCTGCACGAGGTTTTGATGGTCCTTGGAGTGAGGTGACTACTAGCCCCAGAACCAGCATACAGATTGATGAGTACAAACAATCTGATGCCACTAGTAGCAAACAGTTCCTTGAGAGGAACAACTCAAATCTGGAACCATTTGATGTCCATGTCACCACTGGAGATGAAGGTGAAGGATCCCTTGAATGCCTGAAGCAGAAGGTTGAGCTTGACAAGAAAAAAATGAGTATCCTTTATAAGGAGCTTGAGGCAGAACGGAGTGCTTCAGCGGTGGCAGCAAGCGAAGCGATGGCTATGATCAACAGGTTACAGGAAGAAAAGGCTGCAATGCACATGGAGGCACTGCAGTACCTCAGGATGATGGAAGAGCAGGCCGATCATGACCAAGAAGCAATTGAAAAGCTAAATGACCTGCTTACAGAAAGGGAGAAAGAAATGCTTGACCTGGAAGCTGAACTTGGGAATTATCGGAGCATGCTTCGCAATGAACCATTTGATGTGGAAAAATTTAATGCCGTGGATGGAGATATGACATTTGAAGTCTTGGATGGTTCAGATTTCATGAGGAACACCATGTTTGATTTTGAAGATGAAAAAGCAAAAATTTTGGAGTCCTTAAGCAGATTGGAGGAAACACTCGGCGTGTCCCCGACCAACAGAATTGATTTGGGTGGCACAAAAGATGATCTACAGAACGGGCCAATAAGAGATCACTCAAGGGGCGGTGGGCAATATATGGAAAATCCAGAGATAGAATGTGGGAGCTTGCTATTGCCTTGTGAACAATTGAATTGTGAATCAGTTTCTTTTGAGCGAAATAATGAAAATCAATCCGTTGGGAACCAAAAAGATCTTGGTCCATGTTCCCACTTAGATGATGACAAAATCAGTGCTATGACAAATGTTAAACATGAAATTTCACTTCTTAATAGTAGATTTAAGGCACTTGAAGCAGATCAGAAGTTTCTCAGGCAGATATTAAGTTCTCTTAAATGTAGCAATGATGGAGTGCAATGTGTTCAGGAGATAACTAGCCACTTGCGAGAGCTGCGAAGAATCATCACTACCGAACAAAGAGATATGACAGTTTTATGAGCTCAAAATTATTCAGCATTATTCTGAAGGTAATAGTAGACCATAGCTGTAGTTCATCTGTTAGCAATGAGTAATTACTTTGAACGTTTGAGTACATGTTGTGTAAAACGAAAATGAGTAGTATAGCTATCATGACGCATATCGATATAGGTTGATGTTCAGGAGGCCTTATGAATTGCGACAGGTCCTCCAAATGTATTGCAAATATCTGCTGAAACTGTAACCTTAGATTGATTTTCCATCAAACTAGCTTCAGAATCATTGATATCACACAGGACACAGCTCACCAAATTATCAGAGAGGTGTGAACAGTAACATACGCAATTATTAGAAAAGATTTATTATTTAGGAATCTATCTATTAGTTAGACAAGTTATTATTGGATTGGATTGTTAGAGATATGTTTCCTTAGAGATTATTTCTTAGGAGTCAAGTGGGTTATTATTTACGAATATATCTATTAGTCAAGCAAGTTATTATTAGGAATGATCAAACCGTCAAAGATAAATTTATCATCCCTGTGGTGGACTAATCATTGGACGAGCTTCACGGTGCTAAGTTCTTTACTAAGCTGGACTTACGGTTGGGATATCACCAGGTGCGCATGTATCCGGAGGACATTGAAAAACAGCCTTTCTTACCTACAAAGGACTTTTTGAATTTTTAGTCAGGCCCTTGACAACAAATGAGCGGCAACCTTTCAAGCATTGATGAACAATATCCTTGGCCGTTCTTACGACATTTTGTCCTGGTTTTCTTTTGCGACATCTTGATTTACACGGATCTTGGTTCGAACATTTACGCCACATTCGGCCGTTTCTCGCATATTGCGGCAACATCGCTCTTTCTCAAAAAAGAACGTCCGTTTGGACGATAGTTAATATTTGTTTTGATTTCGATTTTATTTCGTATTTCAAATTTTGCATTATTTTCAAAATTCACGACCTCCTTCTAAGCTCGGGTTTGTGTTTCAAACCTCCATTCAAATCTGAATTCAAAATTTAAGTTGAATTCTCCATTTCCAAATCTGGAACCCATTCCAATTTTTGCATACCCTTATTTTCTTGGGCGGCCCATTCTCTCCCTCTCCCTTTTCCTCCTTGGTTCGGCCCGGCGATTTTCCACTCCCCACCTATTTTCTCTTCCCGACCCACTTTCCTAGTCCACCTCCTCCGGTCGGTCCAGTAGCCGCCTGATTAGTCGGCTGCTCCCCTCTCTCTCTTATTTCTCCTACCCCGATCACATCGCCTAGCTCCTTCTCTTTCTCCTCCCCTTTCGGCCTCGCCTGGCCCCTCCTTCCTTTGGCTTTGTCTCCCCGCTGCCGTTAGCTCCTGCTGCGTGGCCCCACAGCCGCTGCGCACTTCCACTCCTCTGCGCGCCCCCCCTCGTCGCCTCGCGTCGGCTCCCACATTGCCGCCCCACGATGTCGCCTCCGCCACCTACTCCTCTGGTGCCCGACGACTTCACCCGGTCCCATCAGCGTCGTCCCCGGCTCGCCTCGTCCTGTCGCTTTGCCATCACCATCCCCACCTGCCAGCGTCGCCACTCGTCCTCGCCCAACTGCCGCCATGGTCACCTCAGGACGGTGCGCCCCTCTCCTCGCCTCCCCCGGTTCCACCTCCTTCTCCCCTGGCTATAAGTAGCCTGACGCCCTCTGCCTCTTCCTCACCGCTCCCCCTCTCCCTGGTAAGCTCCTCCAGCGCAATCGCCAGGATTTTGGTTCTCCTCCCCCTCTGGCCAAGCGTTCCCATTCCGCTGCCATCTACCCCTCAAGCTGCCTCGGCCCAATTACCAGCGCCTGGAGCACCGTGCCGACACCCCTACCTCCCCAACCACCGGCCGAAGCTCCCGCCGCCGCGCCTTCCCGCCGCCTCCACTCCTGTTGCCGGCCTCCTCCGGTGCACCCCGCCCGCCGACCTCATGGTGAGCATCCCATGCCGCCTTGGTGCTCGTGCCCTTCTCCCTGGTTCTCCCTCCCTCCGGCCGCCGTCGCCGCCATAACCGACCCTGCGGCCATCCTCTCCCTTGTTGCTAGCTCCTCCCGGCACCGCTCCGCCACGCCACCACCTCCTTGGCCTCCTCCCTCACAACGTTCCATTTTGCCGCCGCCGTCGTCCACAGCTCCTCTCTGCCGATGTCTTTGCTCTCTATCTCTCTGGTTGTGGGCTCCCTTTTGGACAGGTAATGTGATGGGTTGAGTGATATGAATTTGAGTGATTAATCTGTATTGAAGATTTGTGTTTTTATCTTGTATTATTTTGTTAACCCCCTATGCAGTGGAGTCTTGGAGCATTAGTAGCCAAAGTTGAGTTTAGCAAAGAAGAATTGTGTATTGAAGTTTGTTTAGTGATCATGAAATGTTTTGTTTTAACCTCGGTCTATTAGTAGCTTTCCATTTGGCGAAAATATTCCAAAATAATTATTCTCTAATGATTGTATTGTGAACTTGCGACGATTCGGTTAATCGTTGTTAATTGTTAACGTGCCACTTGACAAGAGTTAGCGGAATTATCCATTTCGCCAATATTTGAGAGCTATCGATTAAAAGCGTAATTTGCAAAATCTCGGGAAATTGAAGTTGTGCAAATGACCTTTGTAATCGCCTCTGCAATCATGTCAAATGTTTGTTAAAACTAATTTGAACTATTTTTCCGCTTTTGTGTAAAAGGCTTCGTGGTTTAAGAAATTAATTTGCAGTTTGCTCAAAATAATTTTGGGAAGCTATTCGGGATTAACTTGTTAATCTCAATATCTTACCTTGAAAACTTGTATATTAATCCTGTAATCTTGTCATTTGTTCCTAGGTCCAAATATTGTTTTAACGCATCCTTTTTTTTAACCCCCGATACAATGTCATCAAAGCCAAAATGTTTTACTGTCTTTTAAGCCTGGCAAAAATATCCAGTATCCTAATCTTGCCGATCAATATCTGTCCTTCTATCCTTCTCTCTGGTTTTTATACCACGGTGGTATTTAATAAAGAATTAATATTACCACCATTTCCAGGCAACTGCATGAGAGAAGTTGTGGGAATTCTTGGACTTCCTTTGTGATCATCAATTTTAATATTGCCCTTCACTTGTGAAACTCGCACCCAAATCTCTTTTGGTTAACCCTCATCAAATAGTATCCCTTATTTTAAAGAAGCTCTTGTCTTTAAAATTAGGTCAAATTGTGTCGTTACCCGATCGGCAATATCTTGCCATCTTCCAAATCCGAAGTGAAATATCCCTGAGAAAGTTCCTTTGACTTTGCTTCCCCCCCTTGTTTTCTCCCGGAAGAGTTTCCCCGCCTTTGCCTCTTTTACTCTGCTGGTCGTTTGACTTTGTCAAACATCCCTGCCTCGCTAAAACCTTTTCTGTTAAGCTCGTTCATCTCAAAACTTATTTAAAGCTCTTTGATTGTGTTTGGTCTTTTGAAGTTCTTTGGACTTAATTGATTTTCTCGCTTGTTATCGTGTAATTAGGAGTCGGAGTTCTGAAGAAGCAACGACTCGAGCAGGATCAAGATTCGGATAAAGACGCAGACCCAGAATTCAAGACCCCTGGCAGAGAAGGCCCTGAGTAAGATCAAGGCCGCGATAACCTGACCTAGGCGAGTCAATACTTTGATCATTTTGAACCTACATTTTATGGAAAATATATTTATTTAAATTATCAAAGTTGCTTGCTTTAATTCTGTAATCAAGTGTATGCTAAAGCTTGAGGTAGTTAAACACCCATTTGATGATTAATTAAGTATTATCCATCCTTTGATAAATTGAATCCCTCATTCCATGTCACCCTAGTAATTATGTGGTAAATACTAGCATAGGTTGTACTTAAGTGACATGCTAGACTTGCTTAAGTACCAGGATAATAAATATCCTGATCACCATCTTTTAATCATGAAAGTGGTTTTGAGCAGTCATTGGATGTAAATGACTGGCGTGTTGTGTTAATTGGTTTTCCTCCCCAAAACCCTAAACAACTTGCTAGTGCCAGATCTGGGCGGATGGAAAGACTGGTGGGTGCCGTCGTGCATGAGAGTGGTTGATATGTGGTATGAACCGCCCGGATGAATTAAGGACTTAATCTTGTCATGACCTCCTGTGTAAAACAAGTACAACCGCAAATATGTAAAGTGCAACTTGGCTTAGTAAAATTATTAAACCCTGAATGTCATCCCACAACTGGTGTTTGAAAGTGTGCAAGCGGCAGGATGTGTTCCGACTTGAGAGGAACACCGATGGAGGGTGAAGTTGCCAGCTACGCTAGTCGTTGTGGCTGGGGCCAGCTACGCTAGTCGTTGTGGTGAACATCCCGCACAACTTATGGGGGTAGCCCATAGGGGTGAGATGACAGAAGGGACGAGGTAGTTTGAAATGTTACTGTGACGATTGCTCAACTACATGACTAAGGAATCATGTGGGGTAACGAGTATGATTATCTCTTGTGGGTACAATGTACAACCTCTGTAGAGTCTAATCTATTTAAATAGCCGCGCCTATGGTCAAAGGCGGACATGGAAACTTAACTCGAGTTAGTTCTATTACAAAAACCTTTGTGGGTGGATTGAAAAATGTGACGGGCTCATCTAGCCCTTGTTTTGGATTTTTTCTGGGTAGTCTTACCTAGTGCTGATAATCGGTGGATGTAACCGCTATCAAAATTAAGCATGAGGTGGAGGTAACCTCTGTTGTTATTTAATATTGCACTTACTCCCTTTAAAGAAAATGCAATTTGTTCAAAATGCTAAGTCATAGGAATTTGTATTATGATAATTAAAAAAGTTGCTTTAAGCAAATAAAAGAACCCGAGCCACCCTTGTTAAGCCTTGCATGTATATATTGCATCTTGTGTGTTAGCTCACGAGCACGGAAGTTGTGCTCATCCTCGTTCTTTCCCCAAACCCTCAGAAGCAGAAAATCCTGAAACTTTCGACTACTACGAGGAACCAGATGTCTGAAGACCCAGGAGTTTTTGAAGCGTAGTTAGTCTTTAGCCGTTCTAGTCTCGCCTCAGTCTAGCTGACTCGCCGGTACTTATGTGCATCCTATATTATCTGAGTTTAAGGTAATATCGGATGTACACAGGTTTCCCCAGTCGCTTGCCTGTGGAGAGATGTGCCCTCACTCTTTTTGCTTCCGTTGTCACTTTCGCTACTTTGTGATGTAATTGTTTGGCCTGTTCGGCCCGTATTGTAAAACTTGGCCTGAAGAGGTCTATGTAAACTCTGATGTGTTAAATTAATGAATGGTATGGTTTTACGCCATGTATGAAATGATTCAGTGATGTATCTGTGAGTGCTATCTACTGATCCAGGGAATAGCACAGTGTATCCACATAGGATTCAGGATTAGAAAATCCCGGGTCGACAAAGACCAAGTGTATTTTCGGAGAACCAAAGGTGGCTTATCTAGGCCACGTTATTTCCGAAGAGGGAGTTGCAATGGATGAATCCAAGGTTCAGGCAGTGCGCACCTGGCCAGAGCCCAACTCAGTTTGCGCTCTGTGTGGATTCCTTGGGTTAGCGGGCTACTACCGAAAATTTATTCAAAGATTTGGAGCAATTGGCCAGAGCCTAACTCAGTTTGCGCTCTGTGTGGATTCCTTGGGTTAGCGGGCTACTACCGAAAATTTATTCAAGGACTTGGAGCAATTGCCAAGTCGCTCACATGTCTTCTTAAAAAGGAAGCATTCGCTTGGACGCCTGAGGCAAGCCATGCTTTTTTCTATTTTAAAGGATGTTCTTTCACCAGCACTGGTTTTGCAGTTACTAGATTTTCAGCTTGAATTCATAGTGGGATGTGATGCTTCTGGCACTGGCATTGGATCAGTACTACATCAAGGGGGAGGACCAATTTCCTATTTTAGCTGGACCATGGCATCAAGACACACACACTTGGCATCTTATGAGCGCGAACTTATTGGGTTAGTGCAAGCTATTCATCACTGGAGACCTTATTTCTGGGGGTCGTTCCTTTGTGGTCTGAACTGATCACTATAGTCTCAAATTCTTGTTGGATCCATGGTTATCAACGATTCCTCAACACCGTTGGGTCAGTAAATTGTTTGGCTACAATTTTCGGGTGGAATTTAAGCCGGGATGCCTCAACGTTGTCACAAACGCTCTCTAGGTGCCCTTCCGAGGACAACTCTTTATTTGCTATATTTGCACCACGTTCTCTTTCTTGGATGAACTTAGGCGGGAGGTGAGTCTGAACCACGAGTGTTTGATCTCCGATGCAAATATCCATCGACCATAGAGATGACCAATGGAGCATTGTTGATGGTTTAATCCTTCACAAAGGTCGGGTATATGTTCCATTGTCTTCACCGTCTCTCGAACTTGTTGCTCGCAATACGACTTGGGACATGAGGGTGTCGAAAACTATACATCGCCTCAAATCCAACTTCCACGTTCCTCAAGCTCGGTAGTTGGTTCAGATTTGATACATGCCTACTCGGTTTGTCAATGAAACAAGTCCGAACAATTACATCCAGCGGGTCCTTTACAACCCTTGGTGATTCCAACGCGATTTGGGACGATATACCCATATGGATTTCAATGAGGCATTGTCGCGAGGGCATGGCAAATCAGTGATTCTCACTATCGTCGACCAGTTCTCAAAATATGCTCACTTTATTCCACTAGCTCATCCTTACCCAGCTAGTTCGGTTGCTCGTGTTTTCTTTGATGAGGTGGTTCGTCTCCATGGAATTCCATGTTCAATTGTCAGCGAACGTGATCCAGTCTTTATAAGCAATTTTTGGTTTGCACTATTCCGTTTGTTAGGTACTAAACTCCACCTCAGTTCAGCATTCCATCCTCAGTTAGATGGACAAACCGAGGCGACCAACAAGATCATTACTATGTATCTTTGTTGCCTAACGGGTGATCGACCAAGGCAGTGGCTACGTTGGCTACCGTGGGCTGAGTACTGCTATAATACCTCATTCTAGTCTTCTCTACGCAAGACGCCTTTTAAAGTTGTGTATGGCTGAGAACCTCCCACATTGTGTTCTTACACCACTAGAGATGCTCAAGTGCCACCCGTGGACCAATTGTTGCAAGAATGTGAGCAACTCTAGGCTGATATTCGCGATCGGTTGCTTTTAGCACAACAGTGTCACAAGCTTCATTATGATACGAAACACAGAGACCTTACATTGAAGACAGGACAATGGGTTTTCCTTGTACTACACCATCGACAAGCACTGTCCTTGGTTGATACTATCAATCGCAAGCTTGCTCCACGATATTATGGACCATACAAGATCATTGAAAAAAATCGGGACTTTTTCTTATCGTCTACAATTACCGGCCAAGTCTCGGATTCATGATGTTGTCCATGTCAGCTTATTGAAGCCTTATCAGGGTGCTCCTCCGGCAACACCTCCTGCATTACCCGAATTGCAACATGGCAGGATTATTCCTATGCCTCATCACATAGTCAGGAGTCGATTAGCCAAAGGAGGCCATGAGGTATTGGTATAGTGAGTAGGACTTCCTGCTTATGATGCCACTTGGGAAGCAAGGGATCAATTTCACAAGCAATATCCTCACTTTCAGCTCGAGGGCGAGTTGATTTTCGAGGATGGGATCATGTATGGCATCAAGTATCAGAGAAGGAAAGCTAAAACGGATTCAGCAACAGCTTCGACAATTCCAGAAATTTAGGAGGACTCAGAGGAAGAACTACAAAACATGTCAGATGAGGAATAGTAAAGGAAGCTTAGATTAGTTACTATAATTAGTTACTGTTCATGTATGAATAGTAACCACTCACGATTATTAGGAAAGATTTATTATTTAGGAATCTTTCTATTAGTTAGGCAAGTTATTATTGGATTGGATTATTAGAGATATATTTTCTTAGAAATTATTTTTTAGGGGTCAAGTCGAGTTATCCCTATAAAAGAGATGACATTGTATCTTTTTCAAGGAAGCAATGAACAATGAAGAAGTATTTTCCAAGTCCCTAAGTCTAGCTCTTGTCTCTCCCCCAGGTCGGCTATTCTAGATCCATCTCTCTCCCAACTGGTGCCCTCTTCATCTAGCGTTGTTCTACTTCAAGTTGTCGCCGTCCGATCTCCCTCCGACGGATGTTTACCCCATTATAAACTAAGGTTCATGACATTTTCAGTCACTTGCTGCTGTATTGTTGGATGCTGGTTATTATTTGACTCTTTTCTTTCCAATCTACAGTAAAAGTCTCATCAACTATATTGAATCATCACAATTCTTTGAATCTACACACTTTCTTTGCTGTATATGTTCCGAAGTCACCTTTAATCTTAATCTGAATTTCTGTACCATATCCAAATGGAATTTGTAAAAGTGTACTGTAGCTTATTGTCTGACAACAGAGTTGTTCTTTATTAGTTATGAAATGATCAAAGGCCACGTGTGTCATGTTATTTATTGGCATGTTACGTTTTACAGTCTAGAGATTATGATCCGATCTCTTTTCTCGGTTGCTGATGTTGATTGTTACAGCACCGTGATGGTAACCTCATGGCGGCATGACGATCCAGCTCGGAGATATTGACAGATCATCAAATTGTGATCTTGTTAAACAGAAGGTCGCACAGATCATACACACTTCGGAACTTGTCCAAGGCGATTTTGAATCTCATTCGTCATGGCCGGTGTAATGGAACTTGTCCCCCTTGCTTTGTTCCATTACTTAAACAGTGATGTCTCAGGCCGTAGTTAGCTACCTGGCTCCTGTACACCGATCTGGTTGTTGCTGTTAGGAGCAAGTTTGTCGATGTAATTAAAGTTTCCGGCTCTGGCCGAAATCAGGAGCTGAACTAGTAAACAACCTATTGTTATTAGATCAGTGATTTCGCCGAATGAGTTATGTAATATCCCGTATAATTAAATGAGTAATTAGTGAATTATAATATAAATTAATATTCTGAAATTAAAAGAATTAGAAGAAAAAAAAAAGGCTGTCGACCCGTGGCCCACCAAGGGAGCCGACCACCCACACAAGGAGAGAGGGAGCCGGCCAAAACCCGCGTCCCTGCCGCCCCTCTGCAGCGCCGGCCAACGACCACCACCTCGTGTGCTGCTTGCGTCGGCTGCCCATGAGAAGGCAAGATGGGAGGAAAAGAAGAATGGGAGAAGAAGAAAATAAAGGAGGAAGAGGAGGAGGATTTTACGGGATTTCATAACCGGTTTTGTGTTTTTCGAGGGCAACAGTCTGAAAACCTTTAGATGATCTTAGTTTAGTAGTTGTTCAATTGTAGGATGTTTGGTTAATGGGAAGAGTAGTTTTTAGCATGACCTAGTTCGTTGAGTTGCAACGCAAAACATTACAGGGGTAATTCAAGGTATTTAGACTCATATTCAGGGTTTTGTCCAATAAGAGAAGTTGTATATATTTTTGTTAGATTTCCAGGAAGATCTAGATCACTAGATTCAGATTAGCGAGCGAAAAGCTAAGGCATCCGGAAGGTCGCTGTCCAGATTTCGGGCGTCATTGACAGAGATCATGCATGTTATTGGGCTATTTTCGCCTAGTAAATGAAAGAATTAGAAATGGGATAGAACTTGAATAAGCTAGAAAATTTTGAGTAGATTCTAGAACTGGTATCGTTCATACATTTCTATTTTTAGAGTTAAAGATATAAAATTGTGAAGCGAATTGTCCTGACAGACTCTAGGATGATCATCGGGAGAGGAAACAGGGAAGAAAACAGTTGAATCAGAAGTTCGTCATAACTAGGGAGTTGTAAGCTTTTGCGTGAGGATTCCATAAAGTATTGGTTGGTTGAATTTGGAGTTTGGATGAATAAGTTAGAGAGTTTTTGTAACATCCCAAAAATGGATTGTGTTTCAAATGTAAGAAAATCAGGAGAAATTAAAACATTTCTTGCATCTTGAAGTCATTGATCATTTCTGTAATTCTTGATTAAGGAATTATGGAAATCACAATCAGAATCCTCTTTTGACTCCAATCAAAAACCTTTGTGGCCTAGGTCTTGTGCCAAACCCTTGGAGATATTTCTCCTGAGTTCTAGGGAGGTTCGACAGCACCTCTGAATTACCTCATGATTTTTAGAAATCATTTGGTAATTCTTGAAGGCAAGTCAAATTCGGTCAAACCCTACTTCTCCTCTTCTGGAATTTCTGGGGAAAAATTCAGTGTATGAAAACCTCTGAAAATTTTATGGGAGGTTCCTCCTGCTGTCGGCAATCTCCAGTTAAAATCTCGTAAATTTTGGAGCTTGCTTGATACCTTAAATGGTTCCTCAAAAATCAGTTATTCAAATCCAAACCCTAACTGGTTTGCACTGTTCCGTAGGTTCGAATCGGACTCGGGCTCGAGCCACCTGACTCGGTCCAGTCCACTAGCTGTGCCAACTCGGTCGTTCGGGCGCCAGGGTCGTGAGCCGTTGGATCGGCATCGAACGGTCTTTGACCAGCCGAACGAATGGAGTCGTTGTGAACCACCCGATCTAACTAAGCCGTTGGATCGGTATCGAACGGCCTTCGACCAGTCGAACGCTGGGGTCGTTTATATCTGCTCGATCTAGCCCAGCCGTTCGATTCCAATCCGACGACCAACGAGTCGTCTCCTTCCTCTGTCCGTGCGCGCGTGAGCTCTGCCATGGCGTGCGTAAGGGGGGAAAGCAGTGGCGTGCAGTACACACTATGTCCACCTTTAACCGGCTAGCTCTGAGCGCATTAAATGCCTGTCGCACTCATCTCTCGAGAGGGCCATGACTCAAGCGCGCCATCGCTCTCAAGTGCTCTCATGGCGTTGTTGACCCACCGAAAAATCCGCTGTTGCTCCGCCATCGCTCTATTTAAGCCCCATTGCTTCGCCCTTAGCTTCCTTTAGCACTACGCAACTCCACTAGCACTCACCCTCTTGCTTGAGCTGCAGTCCCTCACTCTCTTCGACCGACATTGTTGAGTGTGGAGCTTGGTGGAGGCGGTGCGGTGGGGTTTTCTTCTTCGATCTTCGCCCCTCTGCTCCCCTTTACTCTTTGGAGCTTAACTCTCACGCGGTTTGGTTCTCTCTGTGCCCAGGTCGCTGTGACCTAGCGAGAACCTTACCACCGCCGTTTGGATACTCGTCGCCGGAGCCACTCCGTGGGACTCTGGTCGTTCTTCAGCTCAGGTACTTTCGCGTTGCCCTATAGGAGCTTAGGTGTGTTTTCATTGCCCTTTTGTATGGTCCGTTCGGGAGTTCTTCCGAGCCATACCTGTTTGACCGCACTCTGTGGTCGTACCACTGTTGCAGCCATACTTCGACCAGTACTGGTCGCAGGGCAAAACGTTAGACCTTTAGACACTCAACCCCGCCCTTGGTTGGCGCCGCGTGGTGGTCGAATTTCGACCGAACATCGTAGTTTGGTCGTTTCGACCAGGTGCAGTATTGTTGATGGGTAAATAGGTCGTTGCGTAGTCCCCAGACCTTATAATTGTAAGGGAAAGGCCTACGAGTGATTGTAAGTTCTCCTACAATCACCCCCGTAGTCGTAAGTCTCGCTAAGACTATGGCGTGGTCACGAGTCCTTCTACGACCATTACCCCGTCGTAAATTCTGTCGTGGCTGGTACTAAGTCGTAAGTCCATCTACGACTAGTACCCAGTCGTACTCTACGACCACTACCTGGTCGTAAATCCTTCCACGACTATTGTCCAGTCATAGGTTCTGTTACGACCACTACCTGGTCGTAAGAACTTCTTTTGATCGTATCTTTGGCATTAAGAATCCAAATCAATTGGTTCTTGTTGCTAATTTCGTTATAAAATTATTTCTCTTACTACGGTAAGATTTTCAGAATTTTTGGAAAAATTTGCTGTTGAGTCTTTGCATTTTATTCGTTCTTATCGGTTGCTTTTTGCTTTCTCGTTAGGATCCGAAGAGCACTTGGACAATATTATTGATCCTCAGCACCATCTTGACCCACAGCAAGCAGGCAAGCAGTTTGATCATGTTAATCCTAATATTTTACAAGTCTAATATTTCGAATTCAACTGTATGTATGCATTGCTACTTTGTGTTAAATTCTGATTAGTTGATCCTATAGTTGCATAATCTGTAGGATGTTGTTTATTCTCTACTACTTGAGCCTAGGTTATTTGCTGTGATTAGAGCTCGATGGATGAACTCTTGTCGCTTAGTAGAATACGAATCTTTATGCTTAGCCATGCTTAGTTCGGTAGCTTTGGGCGATCATCGGCTTAGTCGATGGTCTTGATCACACAAAAATTATTATTCTTCCATTATGTCCAGCACTTTGTGCTTTGTTAATTTTGCAAAACAAAAACTGAAAATGAAAACTGATTTGGACTTGGGCATAATGGTATGTTGGTGTGGTGTTTTTGGGTGTAATCGGAATGGTGCCCAAGTCATCAAGGACCGAACATCTTGTTACACTAAACCAAGCATTATTGCGTACTAACCACATGAGGGATATATGGGACCCCTCTTGACTTAGTACTTTGGCGTGTGTTATCTCCGAGTCGCAGGAGGAAAAGTTTTGTGTGTGTGCTGTGTGAAAGCAGTGTGTGTTCTTGTGTTTGTGTTGGGTGTGCGGTGGTGGGGATTGCGGGAAGGTTCTCCACCTCGAGGCGCGCATGATTGTCCAAGGCTTTACCGTGCGGGTAGTTGTCCGAGGTGGGCCACGACCCGACACAACGTATGGGTTTCTATCCATACAGGCGACTGAAGTTAATACATAATATTGGAAGCGTCTCGTAGGACTTAGTTGTCTTAAGCATACCAAAGGCAGTGTGCTTAATCATGTGGCAAAAAGGCGGTCTGACATGTGGGTAAGTTGGTACACCCTGCAGGGATAAAACTATTCGAATAGCCTCGTCCTAGGTTATGGACACGCTTGGGGAGGTCTTCCAAGAGTTAGACTGCAACCTTTGTTTTCAAACTTAAAACTGGTTGTGGGTGGTATGAATGGGTAATTCATGCTATTGTTGTGGTGGCTTTTGGGATAGTCACTTCCAGGTTGTTGTTGTCATCTATCTACTGTTATTATTATTGTTCTTTCGGTTATTTGAATATTAAAAACAGATTTGTTAAATCGCTTTCAATCTATTACATTATTGCAAATGGAAACTTGCTTTAGGCTAAAATGAAACGTACAGCCTCCACTTCAATGAGCTTGCATGTAGTATATGTACAGGTTTGTTACCCCTCACGTAAGTCTTGCGAGTACATTCAAAGTACTCACCGGCTTTTGCCGGCTGCTTTTGGTTGCAGGGGAGGAAGGTGAGCCCCAAGGGCCTCACTTTTGTGAGATGTCTTTGTGGATTGACGTCTAGCTTGGCGTGCAGTCGGTTGCCTTGTGGGTTAAAGGCACACAGATTGGCTCTTTTGTTGTAGCCATCTTATGGCACTTTTGCTTCCGCTGTTTAATTATTGTTGTCTCTTTTATTGTTGGCCGGTTGGCCTCTCTTTTGTAATGACTCGGTTTGATATTATTAATATACATTACATTACGTGTTTCGGTTCTATGTGGATGAATGGAATTGATACACAAATGTTGTGATGAGGTGTGTATACTGCACTCTAGGAAGTATACATGTCTCGAGTCTCGGATTATCTGCTTTGTGATGCTAGGGCCGAATGGATGGTTAAGCATTACAAGCCGGATAAACCGGAGTCTCACAGTTTTTATTACGGGGATAGCGGGTAGTGCATCTGGTAGAATTGAGTTAATTGTGTCGTCTTGGCGTAAACATGTGAGAGTGATTAGTTTAATATTTTGGTGCTGTGATGATGTGGTTTTGAGATTGTTTCAACTTGCTTGTTCAGGGACTGTGGCCTCATGCGCCGTGCCACAATTTTATCACCCGACTTCTAAAGGCTAAGAGGCAAGTACATGGTAAAGTAGTGAACAATGGGTTGTTCTCCATTGTCGTTGATATTATTTATCATGTTATTTTTTATGCTATTGTTAAATTTATTCATATACATGATATTGATGACATCAAGTTAATGAGATTATGATATGAAGATAATGAGAATGATATATTGAGTTAATGAGACGAGTTGTGTAAATGATTGATTATGATGTTGCATCATTTATATTCAGCATGATAAGAAT
The DNA here is from genome assembly GCA_036346395.1 of Hsuehochloa calcarea. Lineage (NCBI taxonomy): Eukaryota > Viridiplantae > Streptophyta > Magnoliopsida > Poales > Poaceae > Hsuehochloa > Hsuehochloa calcarea. Next base: position 27,509,161 of record CM070597.1, on the reverse strand, counting down.
GCACGAGCTAGGTCAGTGAGAAAGTCATATAACTATTTCGGTGAGGTTGATGAGCAAGATACATGACTATTCCAGAGTACTCTAGATAAAATCTTATATTTGTAGGGACTAGTTAAAGTCTTATAATGTAGGGACCCCATCCTAACGAAGATGGGGAAAGAGTGTATCATCGACGCATGAACACACCGCTATACCGGTATCAGCTGATGAGATGCATATGAGCATGAGCATGATGGTGCATTCGCATATATGAGTAAATTGTTAAATTGTACAAATTTAACTATATAGAATATGGCTTGTTTATTTGAGTATGAGAATGACATTAAATAGAAAGATGATGTTGATAACTTTGATTACGGTTGATAAACTTTTGTTTATGGCTTTATTATGTATTTGCTGAATCATGGATTCACTCTTACTCTATTGTTGTTTTTATATGACTGTTGACAACGTTTCACTTGGGGAAGGGCTAGCGCACTTGGAACCACAACATACACTCAAAAACTTGATTCATCGGATATGAGAAACTTTGTTATAGTGTGACGATTTATCTTTAGGACTCGATGTCATTGAATAGCTTTAGGTGATAGATTGGAGTTGATTATTCATTCAATATACATTATTCGATTGGTTTTGCATTGATCTTGGATTATTATCTTGCTATGCTTCCCAGGGATTAATTATCTATGATTGCCACATCGTTATGCTTGTTTTAATGCAACTTGTGTACATGGTTTATCATTGAGATGCTTGCTATAATTTATTAGTAATTGGTGCTAAAATTGATAGTTAGTGTAGTTTAGTGACATTCCAGGCTCCATTTTGGGGCGGGGTGTTATAGTTGGTATCAGAGCGAGCTTTCGGTCCGTAGAGGATAGATTAACAACCTAGGTAAACCTAATTTGCAAAAATTTATTTTAGGACTAGTAAAATTAACTAAAATTTGCTAATTGTTAATTAACTTAAAATTTGACACACACAGTAGATGGGGTTGAGTCAAGCATTGCAATTGTGTTTCCGTTATGTCACATTGATGATTGTTGATATGAATTGATTATGAATGCTTATGATTTGATTGTATGATTGTTATGTGTGATGATAGTCGATGTCGAGAAGTAGAGATTGTGGTTGTGGCTATGTTATACCACCATTCATGGCATGGGAATAGTGAAGTGTTTACCTCGGATAACTTAGTTACATGCGTTGAGGATGAGTTCCTATGGGAAAGGTTGTTTTCCTTGAGTTTGCATTTGGTTATTCTGGTTACAATGTAGTTGATTGGTTTCCCTTCGTTTTATTTGTTCCATAAAACAATTATTGTTTTCCCAACCGTTGACTTATTCTTATGGCAGGTGAATGTTGTTAATTGGCAAGCTTGATCTTTTCATGGAGGCTCTAACTTTCTTTTTAGAAAACATGACTCATTTATTTGCTTGATATTTTGGATACTGAAAGTTTTCTGTTGCAGATTCTTTAACATGTGGAAGCTTTGACCCTATGTATTTCTTTTGGAGTATTTTGAGTGTTGAAGTTTAATTTTTTTTAATGAAAGAAAGTGTCAAAACCCTTTTTATAATATCTTTTATGATTAAGTAAGAGGTTGTAATTGTAGAAAATTAATTGATATGGTATGAGTTATCAAGTTGGGTTTGTAGCGTGGTGCATAATTATAATTAACCAATGTCATTGGAAGTGTAGTTGATTAATTTATTATTGTCTTGTAATAGTTGCGTGATGAAATGTGATTAAGAGTATGTCTATACCTATTTGTAATCAACAGGGGCATTAAGAAGTGTGGAACGTTGATGAACTGGTTTGATAATTAAGATTGTGTAATTTGCTAAATTTATTAGATAAATTGGATTGTTCGTTCTCAAGAAATTAATCTAACCATTTGGGATGATTAAGTAAGGAGGTGTTAGATTATTACCTTACTAGACATTAATCTTGAATTTATCTTTTATTTGGCTGCTTGATGTCTTTATACAAATACTAGATTTACCTAATTTTTGTCATGCTAAATTGTTGAAACATGTATAAAGAAGTGAATGAAGGTTGATGTATTGCCTCGTGAAACCTTGTCTTATAGAGCTTATATCATTGAAATTTAATGATAATTCGTTCTAATTTCTGACCCTACGATAGAGTATTGAATATGTGCTCATAAATGTTTTTGTGATTGCAAATAGAGGTAGGACCTTGAATGCTAACATGATTATTATAATCATCAATTGTTAATGAGAATCTCTAGAGTGCAATTAGTGCGCGCTAAAATTTGGTGTTAAGCATCGCTAAGAGTTGAATGGTTGAAATTTAATAAGTGATTTAAATATACGTGCTTTGTGAAATTGTTATATGCTAGTATGTTCTTGTTAAATGAGTTTTGCTTCAATATTGTGGTTTGTACACTAGATTTTCTCTAGAAAAAGATGAGTGTTGCACTCTTATTGAGATTAAAAAAACAATATATTATGAAACAACTTATTGTGTTTTTTTAGAAAGTTTTATGATGGGATAGTAAGGTATCTTTTGTGAGGGTGGTGTTGATTCTTTTAGAAAGAACATAATTTGATCATCTTTCCTCATCTTTTGGAATTCATAATTTATGTGGTAGCTGAAATTGGTTTGAGCAAAGTGATGTGTTGGAAAGTTTTATTGATTCTTAAGTGATTCATGTGATTTAGTTTTAAAAGCTCTTCTTGTTTAAGTTAGCAAAATGATGTTGTAATCAAAAGAAATTGTTTTCTTTGTTTAAGGAAAGGGTGTAGAAGAAATAATTGAGGTTGGAGTCAAAATTTCTAGCTTACATACTTAATTTTTTTTGTCGTTGCCGCATAAGAGTTTCTTGAGTTTCAATAGCAATGTTTTATTCTTATTGGTTGAGTTTGATATTCTCTACTTGTGGGATATGCGCCCTCAATTGTGGTCTCGTCTTTTGCTTTTCTGAGATAATTGCTATTTGACTATTTCTCTTGGTCTTGTGTTTACTACAAGTAGTAAACGTCTTCTATGTGTTGATTTTTTTATTTGTCTCTTCTTTTGAGAAAGGAATAATCGGTTTATTTTACAAAATCTTTCAGAGTGTATAGTGACAACTCAGTAGTAGTGGTCAAGTAGGTGATTTTGTGAAGCTTTGGGTACCAAGTTATTGGAGGTGCATTGGAGGATGAATTGACTTTGTGATACAATTCTTGGAGTGAATTTAATTTAAAAGGAATGGTTGTAATTATAGCAAAACTGATTATATTGTTACAACTAGTAGAACCTATAGTGAATTGTAATCCAAGAACCTTTGTTCGTGTTGGTGGAATATTGGAATTATCAAAAGTTGAATCTTGGTTAGTTAACTAGGGTATTACGAATGTGTCTATAGTGGTCGTGTAGGTGAAATTGAATGGTGTGGTTTAGTGAAGGTCCAAGAATGGTGAAGTTAATCATTTTGGGCAGTTGCTTGATTAGTAAGGAATGTTGATATTAAAGATTGAGGATATTGTTTCGATTGTGGGAATTTCAGTCATCGAATTTAAGGATTTCCCTATCCAGTATACTAGAAGTTCATTGTAGGAGTCTGGGATGATGAAATTGGGCTTGTGTTTTATGTTAGAACCTTGGTTTCCCAATGATTATGTGTAGAAGTAGTAGAATAAAAGTGGATTTCGGATAGTGTGATAGACATTGATAGCACCCTTTGGGTGTAGTAAATGAGTGTGTATGCTGTGAATTTCAAGTTGATTATCCCTAAAGGATTGAAGTGATGTGATTGTGGGTGAAATCTATATTGAGTTGCAATGGGAATTATTGGTCAAAGTAATTCCTTTGGTAGAGAACTTGGCTAGAGTATGATATTGTGGATTGGAAGAGTCTCTCTACATAGGTGTGGATTTTGTGTTCGGTTTGAGCATAGTTTTGAGGTTGCCAATTTAAGATAAATGAGTTAGTATGTTGTGCGATGATTTGGAATCCCATGGTTTAAGATAAAGTTAAATTCTTAATAGAAAGATTGAGGAAAAGGGTGTGATCTCGGGTAATGAGATATTCTCTTGGTCCTTATTTGAGCTATGTGTTTATGACAAATGTCAATTACAAATTGAGTCGATTCTTGTTGGTATGTGTGGTTCTTTCCAGTTAAGAAAAATAAAGAAAATGGTTAATTTGGTTATTCGAGTGATTTTGCTTTTGTCTTTTGTGCCATTTCTTTTGTCTTATGTGCCATTTATTTGTAAACTGCATACTTGGGAAGAGGAAATGTTTTCTTGTTGAATCTTTTGATTTTGGATTTAACACTTTTGGAGGGGAGTTGGTAATGAGTAGTTGCAAAGGTAATCATTCGTTTTTCAGGTGGCTTCTTTTTTGTTAGAGGGTTGGTTAAGGCGAGTTCTTTGTGCATCCTTTTAAAAGAGATGCTCCTTGTTAAAGTTAAGGGACTGACTAGGGGTTGGAATAAGAGTTTCGTGTGTTATATGCAGGTTGTGTGGTTTGTTACCAAAGGGAATGTTGGCCCAAGGTACATTGAATCATTTCCGATAGTTGCAAGGATTTTGGGAAGATGGTGTATCGCTAGGGCCGTCTTGAGTCTATGCGCAGGGTATGCAACGTCTTATATGACCCGATGTTGAGGGAGTACCTAGAGATCTGGAGTTTGAGGCTTCGTTGGAGCTGTTGACCAACGAGTAAGACCTACCTTCAAGTCCTACCCATTGAGTGTATTTGGAAAGGTCGGGACGAGTGTTGAGGTGTAAGATGTTGGTATCTATCAAGGTGATGTGGTCCCATAAGTCCGAGAGGGAAGCGATTTGGGAGTTGGAGTCTCGCATGCGCGAGCATTACCTGGAGTTGTTCACGTTGGGTACGAGTTAATTGTTGTTAATTTAAGTTTTGTGTTCTTTTGAGTAGAACAGCGAGTTGAATTTGGGTTGAATTCTTTTTAGGGGGTAGAATGTAATATCCTGCCTAATTAAACGAGCAACTAGAGAATTATAAAATGAATTAATGTTATGAAATTATGAGATCTGGAGGAAAAGAAAATGGGTTGTCGGCCCATGGCCCAAGCGGGCTAGCCACCCGCATAAGGAGAGGGGGAGCCGGCCAAAACCCTTGCGTGTCCCTGCCGCCCCTGTGCATCGCCAGCCAGCCACCTCCTGCTCCTTGTGTCGCCTGCTCTCAGCCCCTGCCCAAGCTGTCTTGCCTCCAGCCGCACCAGCCCTTCATGCATGTCTGCCGCATCCCTGCATGCCTGTCTTTTCCCTGTCGCTATAGTACTGCTGTCCAGGATGCAGCCTTTGCTGCCGCCTTTGTTTTCTTTGCATGGTTGTGCTACATGCAACCGAGAGAGAGAGGAAAAATAGAACATCGTAGGTTGGTGACTCCTTGTGCTGAAAGCTTCCTTCTGCTGTTGGCTGTGCTGCCGAGGAAGAGAAGGCAAGAAGAGAAGAAAAGAAGGAACGAAGAGAAGGATTTCACAGGATTTTAGGACAGACATTGTGTTCTCCGAGGGTAACGATCTGAAAACCTTTAGATGACCTTAGTTTAGTTGTTTTTCAATTTGTAGGACGTTTGGTTAATGGAAAGAGTAATTTTCGGCATGCCCTAGTTCGACGAATTGCAATGCAGAACATTGCAGGGGCAATTGGAAGTATTTCAGCTCAGAATTAGAGTTTTGTACAATTAGAAAAGTTGTAGATATTTTCTTTAGCTTTCCAAGAAGGTCTATATCACTAGATTCGGATTAGCGAGCAAAACGTTAAGGTCACTGTCCAGATTTCGGGCATCATTGGCAAAGATCGTGTTATCGGGCTGTTTTCACCTAGTAAATAAAAGAATTAGAAATTAGTGACAACTTGAATAATCTATAAAATTTTGAGTAAATTCCAGAACTGGTATCGTTCATACTTATTCCAGTTTTAGAATTAAAGATATAAAATTATGAAGCGGACTGTCCTAACAGACTCTAGGGCGGTCTTCGGGAAAGGAAACGAGGAAGAAAATGGTTGAATTAGAAGTTCGTCATAACTAGGGAGTTGTAGGATTTTGTGTGAGGATTCCATAAAGTATTGGTTGGTTGAATTTGGAGTTCGGATGAATAAGTTAGAGAGCTTTTATTACGGGGACAACATGTAGTTAAATGCGGTAGAATTGAGTTAATTGTGTCGTCTTGGCGTAAACATGTGAGAGTGATTAGTTTAATATTCTGGTGCTGTGATGATGTGGTTCTGAGATTGTTTCAACTTGCTTGTTCAGATATTGTGGCCTCATGCGCCGTGCCACAATTTTGTCACCCAGCTTCTAAAGGCTAAGAGGCAAGTACATGGTAGAGTCGCCATTGTCATTGGTATTATTTATCATATTATTTATTATACTTTTGTTAAGCTTATTCATATACATGATATTGATGATATTGAGTTAATGAGACTATGATATGGAGATAATGAGAATGATATATTGAGTTAATGAGACGAGTTGTGTAAATGATTGATTATGATGTTGCATCATTTACATTCACAATGATAAGAATGCATGAGCCTGATCGGTGAGAAAGTCTTGTAACTATTCCGGTGAGGTCGGTGAGAAAGATGCATGACTGATCTAGAGTACTCTAGATAAACTCTTACATTTGTAGGGACTAGTTAAAATCCTACAATGTAGGGACCCCATCCTAACGAAGATGGGGGAAGAGTGTGTCATCGACGCGTGAATATTCCGCTATACCGGTATCAGCTGATGAGATGCATATGAGCATGAGCATGATGGTGCATTCGCATATATGAATAAATTATTAAATTGTGCAAATTTACTTATATAGAATATGATTTGTTTATTTGAGTATGAGAATGACATTAAATAGATAGATGATGATGATAACTTTGATTATGGTTGATAAAGAGAATGACATTAAATAGATAGATGATGATGATAACTTTGATTATGGTTGATAAACTTTTGTTTATTGCTTTATTATGTATTTGCTGAGTCGTGAACTCAGTTTTGCTTTATTGTGTTTTTTATGTGACCGTTGACGATGTTTCACTTGGGGAAGGGCTAGCGCACCTGGAACCACAACATATACTCAAATACTTGATTCATTGGACATGAGAAAGCGTATTCTGATGTGATGCTTTATCCTTAGGACTCGATGGCATTGAATAGCTTTAGATGATAGGTTGGAGTTAATTATTCATTCAATAGACGTTTTCCAATTGATTTTGCATTGATCTTGGATTATTATCTTGCTATGCTTCATAGGGATCAATTGTCTTTGGCTGCCTTATCGTTATGTTTATTTTAATCCAACCCGTGAACGGGTTTTATAATTGAGATGCTTGCTATAATTTATTATTAATTGATGCTAAAATTGATAGTTAGTGTAGTTTAATAGCATTTCGGACTCCGTGTTGAGCCGGAGTATTACAGGTTCACCCTTTACTCTTGTTACTGCACCTGGGATGCATGTTTTGTTGTCCATTCAAATTCACCATTTACAGAATGTGAAATAGAGGGGACCTATTTGGTGCCTGGACAGAACAGGTCGCTTCGGATCCTGAAATTTCCATGACAAACTGCTATAGGTACACTAATCGTAAGCTTACAGTAGCCAAGTTATGTTTGCAGTTTGCGAAATGGCCAAAAAATCAAACCAGCAGTTACAAGATGCACCAGTGTGTAGTGCAGTGCCGGTAGAATCTGCAGATAAAGCCAACAGCAACCAAATGCGCGCCCGACAAGACCAACACCACACCTGCACGACGTCGGACGAGCGACACTGCCCAATTCCAATACCACCGTCCGTGCGGTGCCACGGCTGGCCACCTAGCCCACACCCACTCTACCGACGCCTAGCAGTTTGTGGCAGGGCGCAACTAGGGATGAAATATGCTCATCTCACTACTCCCTAGCATCTCTGAGAGAAGGAAAATCCTCATTCCCGGTCTTCGTCTTTGTTCTCAGGTGCTATTTTTTTTTTTCCCGTTTCTCGTCTTGTAATATCCCAATTTTCAGATATTTTTTGAAAATATTCAAAATAAAAATAACTATTTGATTTTTATTGAATTGCTAAAGCTTAACTTGAAATTTCCGAAAATAAAAGCAATTTAATATGAATAAATCAAACTTTAATTAATTCAAAATTTGGTTTATTTCGGTTTTTTTGGTATTTAAAGTAAAAAAGAATAACTTAAGTAGTTTCTTAAATTTTCTGGATTTTAAAAAGAGTTTTCCCTATTTTCTTGAAATTAAAATTAAATTATGTGCAAAATTAAAAGCCAACTTTAAGTATTAAATAATTTTCTTAAGTTCAAAATGATTCAAGGAATTTATGTGTATTTTTTTAAGAATTTTTGGACTTTATTTACTATTTTCTAAAAGCCTTTTCGATTTGTTGTATTTTCTATAAATAAAAAATGCATTTAAAATCTTCTCTCTCTCTAGGCTGAATCTACCTGGCCCATTTCCTTTTTCCTCTCCCGCAGCCCATTCCCCAGCCCACTCTCGTGCGCCAGCCCGCTCCTCCACGCCCCCTCTCCCTCTCGACAAAGTGCCCCGCTGTCGCCTCCGTCTCCTACCTTTCTTCCTTCTCCGCATGCCGATGCCCATGCCGCCTATCGTCAACGCCGCACCATGAATCCGCCGACCACCACACCTCCGCCCATTCCCCAGCCCACTCCCGTGCGCCAAGCCGCTCCTCCACGCCCCCTCTCCCTCTCTCGCCGACAGGCGGGCCCCGCTTGTCAGGCCTCCGTCTCCCCTACCTTTCTTCCTTCTCCCGCACGCTGATGCCCATGTCGCCTGTGCGTCAACGCCCGCACCGCGAATACCGCCGGCCACCACACCTTCGCCCATCCCTTGCTGACCGAGTGCCACGCCTTGCCCCGATGCTGTCGTACCCGCCCATGCTAGTCATTCTGCCCCCCATGTCGCACCCCCCGCGTTCGTCCCCCCTCTGCTATAAAGAGAAGTACTAAGCGCCTCTCCTCCTCTCTCTTTTCCCCCAACTCTCCTTTTCTCTCTCGCCCTCACCTCGCCGCTATTTGAGTTTTGAATACGTCGGTCGGAGCTCATGCCGCCGCCGCCTCTAGCGCCGCCATAGAAGCCTCTTCGCGACGTCGTCTCGCCCTAGCCGCAAGCCGCGTTCTATCCGTCGCCTCTTCTCTTGCCGGAGTTCCACCGAGAGCCCACGCCACCTTCAACCGCCGCTGTCGCCGCTTCGTCGAGCCGCGCCACCGAGACCGTGAGCATTAGACTCGCCTCGCTCCCCTCTCCCTGTCGGTGCCCTTGCTGCTGGCCATCTCGCCTCTGTGCGCCGGCGATGGTCGGTCCTCGTGTGCCGGCTGGGCCCTCAGCCCGCGTGTTAAGCCACGTGGCCGCCTAAGTGTCTTTTCTTTCTTTTTCTTCAGAAAATTAATTTGGACCAAAAATCTAATTCCCTCGCTGATGTTAGCATGATGTAGTAAAGTGATTTCCTTAGTAAAAAAATCCACAAATTTCAGAAATTCTGATTTCTTCATTTAATGTGATTTCAATCTTCAGAGTGCCCGTTCTCCTTTGTTCGAGCTCCTATTCGAGTGATTTAAATTTCTAAATTCATGTAAATTCAGCCTCTTTCTTTCACTTCTAATTGGGTAATTTTTATATTTTATTTGGAATTATCGTATTTATTTGGCTCTTTTCGCACGTATATATTCCGATGTTTTCGAATAATTCTTGAACCCGTCCGCCGAAGCAACTAAACCCTTCAACGAAGGCAAGTCGTAGACCTTTGATCATGTCTTACCCATTTTATAAAATTATATTATTTTATGTCAACATGCATTGCTAGTTTTGTAATAACTGTTTTCGGGAATAGTTAATTACCCAATTGCTGATATGCCTTCTTGAATAATTGTGAACAACATGTACCCTTGGACACCGTAGGTTGGGTAATCGTAGTTGGACTTATTTATTTACCAACTTGGGTGCGTAATATGCTTAGCCATGCTTTAGTATACAATGGGATTCATGATCGCATGCTCATAAATAATTGAATTTGACTTAATAGAACATGGAATTATGGCGCGACCATTGTTATTAAAAGTTGTTGTGCCATGGCAAGAGTTTCCGTTTGGTCGGGTTGAACCATAAATGATTTCATACTCAGGCGATTGATCGTACAGTAAAAGGGATGATTTTGGGATGTGGTTGACTCGCCTGAGTAGTTGCTAAGGATTTAACTTTGTGTGCTAATTGATCTTGGCCTTACTATACAACCACAAGTCTATTTATGGGGGTGGACCTAGACAACTAATTAGCAATATTTTTAGTCGGTTCTGTTTTGGTTGATTATGGTGCAAGAGGGGGCCGGTTTGGCGAAACCTTAGCGAGCAGAACTGAGTTAAAATGAAGCTTTGTAAAAGCTTTGTGATAGTCTCTCCTTGATTTACATATCTAAGAAAATATGTGTTTTTATTAAGATGATTATCTCTTGTGGGTCAAGCTATATAACCTCCATGAGTGTTAAAAATTATTCGAATAGTCATGTCTCCAGTTATGGATAATGTCTGGTGATTTCACACAAGGGGTGGATTTTCATAAAAATATTGGAATGGTTTGGTTGGGATTGAAGTGGTTAGTTTTGGTTGATGGTTGGGAAGTGAACAGGGTGTTCACTAGTGGTTTTAAAGAATTTGTTTACTTATGTACTTAATGTTTTAAATTATACTCTTCAATCTTTTTATTGTACTTACTGTCAATACTGCTTTCTGAAAAATAGCTATAAGGCTATCCTTGTTTAAGCCTTACATGAATACTATTTGTATACATTTCTCTATAACTTGCTGAGTACTTTATGTACTCATGGTTATACGCCCTTTGTTGATCAATCCCCGCAAAAGAACTAGGGAACACAGAATTCTACGAGGAGGAATATTTTGAAGACTGTGCGAACTAGGATGCATTCTCCACTCGATTGCACGTGGGCATGTCGGATGGCTACCACAAGTTATTTATTTCCGCTGCAAGTTTACTCTGTTATCTTTAGCCCTACGTGGCGAACTCTGTAAAACCTTGACCATAAGGTCTGTTGCTACTAAGTAATATTAATTTATCTGGTTCTAGCTATTTTTGTTGTATGGATATGCTTTCATCGATGTTGCAACTATATGAGATAGCTACTGATCATGGAACTAGTTCAGAATACATAGAGGGCTCAGATTCAGTGATTTGGGGTCTCGACATGTCCCCATCGGGTTATCGGGGCCCACGGGGATCCATACTCGTAAATAAGCAAGCAAACAGAGACATAACTTGTTTAAACAGTGCACAGAATGATGGATGGCTGAGCATAGAATGACATAATCATGGATGATACACAGAATCATGGCAAGCAAATAAGCAAGTAAACATAATCACGGACCAACAAAGTATATAAATCTACTCTTTGTTGTATATCCCAGCCCAGGGACATGAGGAAATCTTCAATAACAATGTTTTATTACATAATGCTCTGATTTCATGCTATAAAATGGGCAAAAACTTGCTATAGGTTCACCAGCGACAAATCGCCCTAACGACCACTTGCAAGAGGTCCAACACTAGTGCACTACGCCAGATCTAGCGCACATATTTGATATTTCTATCAGAAAAGAAGCACACCTTCCACGAAGTGCTACTAGTAAATAAACCTGGCCACATAAACCAAATAATCAAAAGACTAGAGTATGGCAGTATAATCTAAGACCAGCATGGGTCATAGAAGATGGCAAGCGGTGCACGGGGAACTAGTAAACTACTCGGGGCAGGAGCATCAAGCATGTGTTGAGGCGAGCGTAAAAGTGAAAGTGAAGCAGAGAGGGAGAGGGTGAGTGAAGTGATGAGATTACCTCGAGTCAGCGGGCGAGACGACAATGCCCTTGGAGATGAGTAGGCCCCCGGGGTGGACCGCTGCGCGTATTACTCCACCAGCGCCAGCTCTGGAGGACCGGAGGAGTAGCGGGACTACGGGAGCAACGAAGGGGACTAGGGAAGAAGTAAGGACCGGAGGAGCAGCGGATTTGGGGGCGGCGGCTAGGAATTAGGGATTTGTTGGGGAGGCTGGGAATGGGGAAGGCAGAACTGCGGAAGGCCGAATGGGATAGGGAATGCACTGAATGGGATGGGGTTATCGGGCTGTGGCGCTGTGCGGTAGTGGGCTAATGGCCCACATGTCATGGGGTTATCGGGGCCCATGCGGCTAGCGGGGATGGGGAGTAGGAAATAGCCTTGGCCGCACTTCACCCAATGAGGAATTTTATTTTCATATTAACATCCTTGTAGATGAAGAAATAGCCCCAACTCCAACCACTAATAAGTGAATTCCCTGTTTCGAAACAGGGCCATTGCCATCCTAGGCGCCACGCGTGGTGCCTCCACCCGCGCGCCGCGCGTGGCATCCACCATCCCGACGGAACGGCAGTGGCCGGCGCGCGCTGCCGGGAGGTAGCCTTTCTGCACCACGTCACGCCCGATCGACCTCACCGTGTGCAGCGCTCCCACGTCCCAAGTGGATGGCACCGCTGCGGCCGATCCTTGCGTACAGAACGCCTGCCCGACGTCCCGAGCTCTAGCCCTTGCTTCGATTTGACTGCAATTGGCATGAGCAAATCTGTTTTAGGGCAGGGTGAAGAACATACAGATCATTATAAACCCACGAGGCCACGACTTATCGCAGGCTGTTAACGCTACTGCTGCAACTAAACGAAAGACCTTGCGTTCACAACAAAACCAAGTTCGGTGTCAGGACACTAGTAGGTAGTAGTAACAGACAAAAACCTCAACGACGAGTTGAAAATGGCGTGGTTAGTTAAGGAGACACTGTAGAATCAAATCTTTATCTAGTTTGAACAAAAATTGAGATGTCGCATGCGAGACCGCCGCTATACAGCTATCAATAGCTTCCCAAACCACATAAAAAAATAGCTTTACCTGGAGACCAGCCTCCAGCTATCATTCATCACCCGAAAACAGCCTGATGATCTCGTAAAATAATCTATATGGATGACCAAAAAAAACAGTCATCTACTATTCAATATGGGATTATGCCTGGACAGTGCTCCGCTCTGACACCGCCTCAAACATAGAAGACATTCTCAACTGGTGGTTTGACAGACCTCATTCTGGGGAGGTAAATAGATTCTGATCCTTTGGTAGATCTGGAAGTAAAGAAATAGACCGATTTTCCAACATCAGAGAAGAGAATCAACGAAGCAGCCCAGGCACAGACGATAAGCAGAGCAACCAAGCTTCAGGCCTATTTGCGAGGAGGGGAAACTCACAAGAAGGTTAATCCTAAAAACACCGACTTCTATTCTCCCCAACTGCAGGAGCTTAGTCTTATTTTTGCTTTTGCTTCGTTGCCTAATTGTTTCGTGAGACATGCATAGAATGTCTCGCCTCCGGTTTTGATTTTGTATGATTGAACTTGCTTTATCATTCTTTAATGCATAAGGGCAGCTCCTCCTGCCGTTACCTAAAAAAAACAGACAGAAGGTGGGAAACCACACTGCAAATGGGAACATTCACAAGGCGGTCACTGAAACCGTTAATTGCCGTCTTGGATAGGATTGAAACTTCAGGAGAGACTGAGCTTCCTTCAATCAACTCGCTCCATGCTGCGTCTTCCTCGTTGAGATTGGATTCTCGCAAGAGTTGTAATACTTTATCTAGGTGAGCAACGTTCCTACCTGCTCCGCAGCCAGTGGCGGTTGCAGCACCCACTGCATTTGCTAGTGCTAATGTGCTAATTGCCGGCAAGTTGTGGAGGAACCCGAAAGCTATAGCAGCAGTAAAGCTATCTCCACATCCAACCGTGTCCACAATGTCAATCTAATGGAGATACAGAGAATAGTGAATACTAAGAATGTGACAATTCAGGCAAATAACTTTGATTACTTTTGACACACTTCACAAACAAAGATCCTTGATCAGCATAGTAAGTACCTTAAAAGAAGGCGCACAGGAAACAGCACTTCCAGTGATCATGATTGATCCTTTCGAACCCATTTTGATGACAATCCATTTTGTGCGGATCCCCCTATTTAGCAACTCTTGACCTGCCTGAATTGGGTTTCTGATGTTCGTTAGGGACTCAGCCTGTCAAACCAATAAAAAGCAATATTAGAGAAATGAGGCAAAACCCATGAATAAATAAACAACATTGATGTCACTGTGCTCTTAGTCAGCACAGATTCAGCAAATAAAATATTTACAAAAGCACATTTGTCTTTTGCAGAGTGGTACCTTTTAATCTTTTTTTGGGATAAATGTTTGTATTTTTTATCTAATCATTGGGAAAAAGCAAGACTACATACGAAAGTTCAAGATCTGCCAACCAGAATATCATTATTTCACAGCTTATATATTATTGATCATCAACAATAGGGCTGCACAGGGAATTATAAACATAAGAAAATCTGGAACCCTACCAATCCCAAAAAAGATATCACGAAAAGTATGCCATTTATAGTTCATTTGCTTTTACTAGTGAAGCCTGTCAAGCAAAAGAATAAGACTACAAGATATCTATTGCACTGAATATATGTATATATTATCATTCTTCTGTAAACAGAAGTTACACGTGATTTTTCAAGAAATCATGCAAGGTCAGTTCAGTCGTCTATAATGGCAAACAAATCAGCATAGAACTAGAAATACAACAGGTGGCCAAGTGGCATAGATAACAAAATAGTAAATCAGAAATAATCCTGCAAACCCATCCAATTATAGGGCTTGTATGTAGGTCAACTAACCTCGTCTGATGTCAAAAGGAGAACATCACTGAGCTTCAGAAAGTGCTTAAGTGCTCTCTGTTCATCCAGGGTCCCGTGTAACAGAGATTTTCCACGGGGCCCAGGATCAAAGAATACTGTTGTTCCAGCATCAATCGCACAATCAATAGCAGATGCAATCACATCAGGGAAAAGTTCATCAAAAGCATAGCCATTGCAAAACAATATTTTGGAGTGATGAATAGCTGTCTTGGTTTCTGCTGGAAGTTTTCGTATCCAACTAAAAGCTGGCTCTTCACTAAAGTCCGCACGGCTGACATTGCAAAGAAAGAAACACTGATAAATAATAATGCAGATCACATCAACAAGAATATTAGCTAACCTAAATTTTATTATCATAATGAAAACATGAAGAGAATAAGGAGTGCGTGAGAACTGTAAAATTCTAACCTGCAAAATCCATGTCTCTGAAGTGGGTCTACAAGAACCCAACATAGAAGCGTCTCATAGACTTGTCGACATGGACTAGCATCAGTATTTTCAAGCATCCCAACAACATTAATGCCCTCCGCCTCAAGCACATCAAGAAGAAACTTTCCATAAACTTCCTGTCCTACATGCCCCAGTGTGGAACAGCGAAGCCCAAGCCTAGCTGCAGCAAAGGCCAAGTTGCAGTTCCCACCAGCCTCCCAAAATTTCTATTCAAGTGATAGAAAGGCAAAATGTTCAGAACAGTTAACAACGGGATGTTTCATAATCGATCATCAATTGTGGTGTTCTCAATTTATTATAGAGTATTACTAATGAAGCATGAAACATCAATCGTCAATCGTAGTGTTATCAATTTATCAAGAGTATCGCCCGATTCTCCACATTCCCCCAAGCAGATTAACCTCAGCAGAAACAATAAACCAAAAACACAACGAGACAATTTTATGACCCATTTCTAGAATCCATCGTACACTCATACCGACCAATTGTCCACACAGACCGCATAACGGCATGAGTTATTGATTTCTGCTCCGTCTTCAGCTGTTCACATCTGGTTTCATTCCAGACTTCCAGTTACTCACCCGCACTCGCAAGTTCCCGTTTTCGTCACACCACAACAAACGCAGCCACTAATGGAATGTCTACAATTCTACATCTCATCTTTCAGTTCTCACAACCGCGTAGAGCAAAAAGGCTGCAAATTTTCCAACCGTTGCACAAGAATTTAGAAC
This sequence comes from Hsuehochloa calcarea, assembly GCA_036346395.1. NCBI lineage: Eukaryota > Viridiplantae > Streptophyta > Magnoliopsida > Poales > Poaceae > Hsuehochloa > Hsuehochloa calcarea. The sequence continues at coordinate 27,493,209 of CM070597.1, read as the reverse complement.
CAAATCAGTGACCCTAAACCTCAAGCTCCCACATTTCTCCAGCTCCACCGTATCTCATGCTAAATCCAATCAATTTGGCCCTAAATTTCCAATCACGGCACAACAATTTGGGAGCAAACCAGAGCCTCCCGCACCCCAACAAGTAAATGGAGTCGACCTCGACCTGGTTGGGGGGCGAGGCGGCGAGGCCCTCCATGTAGGCCTTCCGCTCCTCACGCTGCGCCGGCGGGAGGCGAGGCACGCTGAGCACGACGTCGACGCAGAGGTTGCCGAGCGTGGCGAGGTCCGTCTCCTTCCCCACCCCGCCCTCTGGAAGCGGCCTCCTCCTGGCCTCGTTGATGGCGCCGGAGACGGCGACGGCGCGCGGCCGGGCCCCGCCGGCGAGGCGGCGGCGCGGAGGGAGATAGAGGAGGGGCTGCGTCAGGTGGCACCGCGGGAGCGGGAGCGGGGTGCGGGAGACGGAGGCGGGGTGCGGGTGAGGGTTTAGGGTTTGGAGAGCCATTGATTGGAGAGGGGAAGGGAGAGATGTCGAAGTGGGGGGAGGAGGCGAAGTGTCAAGCGAGAGAGGGAGGGAATCGCCGCAAAATTGGAAAGGATGTGGTGAGCCGATGCGATCATGTATTAATGAAACAGTAGAAAGTTGCTTCATGTAGATGACTTTCTTAGAATTTTTTTTAAAAAAATATTAATTTAAAAGATAATTACAAAAATGAATAGCCAATTTTTTTTTTTTTACAAAATAGGCCACTGTCGCTACTTGAAATAGCGAAATTTTTCTGTCGTCATTCCAATTGACGACAGTATCCCTGTCGCTAATTGAAATAGTGCTGAGAGGGTTCTGTCGCCAATTGAACTGGCAACATGACAGTTTTGCCATTCTAAATGGTGACAGAAACCTGTCGCTAGTTCAATTAGTGGTAGGAATCTATCGCCATTTGGAATGATGAAATTGTCCTATGTTTAAATTTTTTATTTTATGTGTAGAGAATTCAATATAAAGATTTAGTGTATTTCACGAAGTTTATTGGTAATACCTTGAAGTGTCCACGTAGTTCAGAATCAGAAATGAGAGAAGATAACGAAATGTGTACTAGAGAATGCGATATTGGCAACACAATTTGGAATGCGAGTTCGGTGGCGCAATAACACAAACAACCCATTGTATTATTCGTGGAGCCGATCCATAATTGTACTTGGATTTAAGGTTGTCATGCGCGTTGTTGTCCCAATTGTATTATTCGTGGAGCCGATCCATTCGGGAAAAGATTTTGTAATATTTAATAATCGAAATATTTAGGAAAAGAGATGTAAGTTTGAAGGAATTCATAATTTAATTGCAAATTGCATGGTGTGCTCGGTTTGCTTACGTACATTAGAAACACCAACATGTACGAATCAACAAACCGAAATACACCTATGATACATGTGCGCTTTTTTTGAATCGAAAAAATAGGTTGATTGGAACAAAATCGACTAGTCCTGGCGGTCCATCGGTCCCTTCCCCTTGTCTCTGGATTGCCCGCGGCGGCGGCCAATCTCGAAGTCATTCATGTTCTACGAGACGGGCTAGATGATTGAATGATGTTAGAACAACATACAACGTAGGAACAAATTAATAATTATGATACAAATTGAACATAACTTACCTCTTCGATCTAAACTATGCTCAGGCGACGAGGAGCGCTAGGATGGCCACTGGTCTCACTAGTAGGGGCCTTCCCCTTGTCCGCTGCGCGCTCGGCCCGGTCGTACTCAGCTTCCTGTTCGGGGGTCCTCCCCCACCGCCCTAGTTTCCTGGGATCCTCCGATGCCTTTTCAATGGGGTTGGGTACGTAAAATTTCCAGCGTTTGAAGGTCTCGGCTCACATCGCATGGTTCAACATTTACTTCTGCTCGATGAACGCTCTATCGTACATGTCAGGGCCGTCGATCCATTGGGAGAAGTTGCATCACATCTTAGGTTGCCATTATGCACAGATGTAGTTAGGGATATGTGGATTGGAACGTAAGATATGAAAAATGTATGTGCGTTCAAGATTCGCTTACGAGGATGTTCCCGCACGTGCGGTACGCCTGGGTGACGGTCGTCAGGTGTGTGGACTGGATGATCTTAGCCGGTTCTTTGCACACACATTACGGGTGTGGGAACTTCGGTGGTACTGACGCATCCTTCCTAGAACAATCTGGGTAGGGTTTAGTCCTCTCGGCAAGTCACTTACGCTTCCGCAACATCTTCGCATAGAATTTCGTCGATGAGTCCGACATCTCCTTCCTCTCTGTTGTGTGAAGCAAGTTTTGGTGAAGTGTTGGATGTGCTAGTGTAGTGTTCTCCTCTAGTTTTCTTCTCCCTCCTTTTATAAAGGGTCTTTCTGGTATGAGAAGGTTGCATGGCAGCGTGTGGTCTTTTAGATCTGAAAAGGTAGCATTGCAGTGTGTTGCCATCTCGGTCTGCAAAAGTAGCAGTGTGTGGCGTGTCGTATGGAGTTTTTTCGGTTTGAAAAGGTGGTGTGCCAGAGTGTGATCTTTTTGGTTTGAAAAGGTAGCATCGCAGTGTACTCTGTCATCCCTGTCTGCAAAAGTGGTAGCATGTGGCATGACAGGGTGTGGTCTTTTTGGTCTGAAAAGGTGGTGTAGAGGAGTGTGGTTTTTTTGGCCTGAAAAGGTAACGTCGTAGTGTGTTGCCATCTCGGTTTGCAAAAGTGGCAGTGTGTGGTGTGGGGTGTCGCGATGCTGACACCCTTATATGGTTACATGTACACACAAGAACCAACATTATCGAAACATGATACTAGCATAATGTAAGTTGTATATAAATTAATATTTACATGACATGACTGATATTTACAACAACAAATGTCTACTCGTGGGCCCGCTTGGGGCATACCCCACGTGTGACCCCTGACCTCGTCCGAGGCGGCTGCTGGTGCTGGTACGAGTACGTTAAAAGCTCAGGCGGCCTAGGTACCCTACCGACGTGAGTAGCTAGAGGAGGTGTCGCGAGAGGGTCCTGCGTCGGCTGGGTCGGTCCTGACGCACCGTGCAGTTGTGAAGCCCCAACAGAGACCTGGCTGCTCTCGTCATGCGAAGGCCCACTGCCTTGGCGTCGTAGTGTCCACACCTGCTCCAACTCGAAGTCTCCGGAGCATGACTCATCATGCGACACCATCTCCTCATCCCAAAGGGGTGTACGAACTCTGAAATAATACCTTATGCATGTAAATATGGCGAAAATGATGAAATAGTATATTATACATGCAAACAAGATAGACATACCTCGTCGCACGAAGGCAGCGGATGGCTCCACGTAATCATGTCCCGTGTACGGGTGGAACTCAGGACCTATTAGAGAAAATTGCCGTTAGTAACTAGTGGAGTTCGAAATAAACAACTAGACGCGAGTGTTTTGTGCTGACCTACTAACTGTGTTGGGGTATTCCCAGCACGGTGCCACGATGACCCACCTGCCACGTTTGAGTGAGGAGTCGTGGGGCGTGATGCACTGCGGCTCCCCCGTCCATGCATAGGTGGGTCCACCAGCTCCCTCGGCCTTCGACAAGACGTAAGCTGGATGCCTCTCCTTGTCTTCTTCACAAACTGGTCCATGACAGCTCTGATCTCCTGCGCCATCATGTTGAAGAGCTCCTCGAGCGTCATACGACACACTGAGGTTGCCAAGTCTTGCATCTCCCATTGCAGATTGACATGTACACATAATTAACAAGTTAGAAACTGAAAACTTGCGAAGCAAATAAGAAGTATTGATCGTTCAATGCGTACCACATGATGGAATGCGAAGTTCGGCTGGGTCGGATACATCTCTGTTGTCGTGGCCTCGTGTCATGGTGGGTCATCCATGACCATGACGCAACGAACCCTCGTCCAACTGAAGTACCACTCAATGTACCCGTTGTACGTCCCAGGGTTGTAGGGGCATCCTCCTGTGTGACGTCCTCCAAGGCGTGCAGCCAATCCTCAACCCAATGGAGCATCCTATCAGCCTAGGAAGTCATAGCAGGTACTCCCTTTCTAGTGTACCCGTGAAAGGCAAAACGATTATTTCGTAGGTATAAGCCAAATGCTACCACAAAAATAAAACATGAACTTACCCATGAACGTTCGGTGGCAACTGCTGCCCCCACGGTACTGGGACCTCCTATCGCAGACCGAACTGGTGCATCACACGGTGCACGTGTCACTCCTCCATAAATACATAGTGTACCAAGCTCCTCTGCATGTACCAGTATGCGTGGTCTCGCGTGCACAGGGTCGACAGGCCTTGGGGTATGTGTGCATACACCCTGTCGGGAGTGCACGATGTCTAGATGATGCGGTCATTTGTCAACTAATCGAACATCGCAACGTAGTCCGGGTAGGATGCATGTGTAGTGATTGGAGTGAAGGTGACCTGTGGAATAGAACAACAAAAACTTCGCACAAGAAATAAATTTACATTGCGAAAAAATAGATGTTTAAAAACTTACTCGTTGGTGACACCACACCGTACCCATGGTTGGCCGGTCCACGTCGTCATCGGCGGCATACAGGGCGACGGTGTAGGCTGCCAGATCTAGCTGTGGTCGTCTGATCTGAAAATGCTCGAAGGACCACAGTTGAAGAAGCAGCGGGCATCCGGAGAGGATGGAGCTGTCCCGAACCCAGTGGGACGCGTCGCGCAGGGTGCGGTACGTCACGCACAACACCGCTAGGCCCAAGGCTTACGGCTAGATCGCTAGCACCTCCAAGTCCTCCAGCTCGCGTGCGTAGCAGATCATGTGCTCGTCGACGCTGTCGCCGTGGGACCCTAGGAACATAACCCAACAAAATAGCCACATCACGTAGGCCTCGAAGTGTCTCCTCACTGTGTACTCGGGTGCATCCTCTGCCATACGCTCTATCTGCAAGATAACATGGACACATCACTAAGTTGCACAAATCAATTGAAGTGGAAAGACAATAGTTATAAAAACTTACATAGAACTGGCAGATCCACTTCATCGACGACCCATGAGTACTGTTAAACTTCATGTAGCTGGTGTTGGGTGACAACACCCCTGGAACCTCATGAGGATCTCTGTACGCCGCCATGGGGTAGCCCGCGCAAGGCAACCGGGTCAGGAAGGTCACGTATAGAAGCGTTGACGCCATCTCCTCATACAGAAGGTGGAACATGTGCATCTCCGGTCTCCACCGGTCAACCAGTGCCGTCAGGAGGCATCAGTCGTACGAAAACCGCTTCGACGTATGACCACCACCCACGCGGTCCTGGTCGTCCTCCATGTTGCCTCAACCATACTTACTAGTGGAAGGAGACATGCCGATCTCAACCTACGTCGAAGGGATCAGGAACATATGTGAGTCTACCCAAAGTAGTCACACTAACTGAGTACACGAGGATCATAATTACACGTACCTCAAAACCCAACGTGGGTCCACCCTCCATGCCCTCGTGGGCGTGCGCAGCCGCAACGAGCCAAGCTCAATCGCCGACTCGCCCTCCTGGTGGAGGATGGTACTGAGGCGGCTACGGTGACTCACGTCAATCGCTTGGTTAAGTAACGCATACAACCGCTGCTTAGCGTCTCCTAGGTCCGTCATATCTGAAAATTCAGTGCATACATTGTAAGTACTATGAAATATATACAAAAAAGTAATAAGAAGCGACATATCTAATTAATGCAATTATTGCACGATTAGCGACACATACAAAACTGATCTGCACATAACTATATCGACCCACAAATTTTTAGAGGTATCTTGCTGTGTACAGATGGAAAGTAGAATTAACTTCATGCTATTTTAATTAATGTCTTCATACCCTATTTAGCTACTCTGGATTTTTTAATAGAATTTTTATAGGTGTTGTGCTATTTTTCTAGTTCGAAATGTATTTTTAGCATTCACAAAATATTTACCGTGTACAAATGGAAACCAAAATTATGTTGATAATATTTTAATTATGGTCCACATACACTATTTAGCTACTCTGGAATTTTCATAGAATTTTATAGGTACATTGCTATTTTCCTTGTTTACAAATAATTTACCGTGTACAAATGGGAACTAAAATTAAGTTAGGATTATTTTGATTAAGCTCTGCATACCCTATTTAGCTACCCTGTAATTTTTTAAAGATATTTTGCTACTTTCCTTGTTTGAAAAGTATGTCCAATATTTTCTAAAATATTTGTCATGTACAAATGTAAAAAAAAATAAGTTGACAATATTTTAGTTCAGCTCTACATACCCTATGTAGCAATTCTATTTTTTTTTTTTACAATTTTTAGAGGTGTCTTGCTATTTTCCTAGTTTAAAAAGTATTTTAGGTATTAATAGAATATTTAACGTGCACAGATGGAAACCAAAATTAAGTTGGGATTATTTCGATTAAGCTCTACAAACCCTATTTAGCTATTCTGCAAATTTTATAATTTTTTATATAGGAACCTTGCTATTTGTTTTTTTTAAAGTTTCGCTAGCATTTATAAAATATTTACAGTGTACAAATGGAAACAAAATTAAGTTCACAATATTTAATTCAGCTCTGCATACCCTATATAACTATTATGTATTTGTTTATAGAATTTTTAGAGGTGTCTTGCTATTTTCCTAGTTTAGAAAGTATTTTTGGCATTAACAAAATATTTACCATGTAAAAATAAAAACCTACAAAGTTTTCATAGTATTTTACAGATTTATTCTAAATCATTCTAGTACTGTGTCATAAATAATATCTATACGATAAACTGACAAGTATCAGAAGTAGCAAAAGTATAAAACCCAAAAGTCTAGCGGTATGCTCATCCAACCCTCAGGCAACAGATAAGGACCAAACCCTAGCAAGACCCGTCCCTGTACCCTCCAGTATCGGGAGTGAAGAAGGTGTTGTCCGGAATTGGCTCATCCCCATACCCTGATAAACAATTTAAGCAAGATTGAGTACATTTTATACTGAGCAAGACTTGTAGTGTATCACAACATAATAATACATGCAAGGCTATCAAAGGATGAGGCTCGACTTTAAAGTTATTTTCAGTATTAAGCAAATTTTATTAGCAATATCGATATGTAATATTTTGCAATGGAATTTGTAAAAAGCAGTTGACTGATATTGAAATAACAAGTATGTTACTCAAATAATAGCAAGATCACGTCCCTCCTCGTCTATGACCAACATTTTAATCTTAGCCATAGACATGACACTCACACAAATCAATCATCCCAACATTTCCTAACAAAATCATTTTAGTAAAAAATAGATACTATACACGATGAGGTGTCACTAAGCTTGTTCATAACCGCGAGCACATCTATTTAAAATAGATTTACACTATACAGAGGTGTATAACTTTAGCTATAATATACGAATTCTCTAGTTTATTCGGCATCCCTCGATACCACCGCACACAACATTATAGTGTGCAATCTAGAGCACGTAATGAAGCCTTTACATCACCCAGTCCTAGCCTTGCACTAGTATGGTGAATGAACACTCTCACTTCACATGGGTACACCTCTCGTCGCAGTGAGGCATTCACCATTGTGTCGGCAATGTTTGTTTCCAAAGTCTTGGTGAAGGGAGCCCCTTCGAACATGCTTACCCGGTTATGCTCGCACTACTGTGGCCTACCAACATGCAAAGCTAGCCTTCGATGACTTAATTATCTAAGGTCGTCCCATACCGACACATGTGGCAGTTCGCTTAGTCTTAGATATGATTCAACAGCGTTCGGTTCTTAATTGACTCGAGCGAACATGGGCATGAGGGAGGGAAGAGGATGCTCACTGTGATGTCCGAGGAGGCGGGGGAGCACCGGAGCGGGCAGACGACGAGCGGCCGGGGCGGCGCCAAGGAGGCTCGTGGTGGCGGTAGCTTACGACGGTGGGGAGCTTTGACCGGTAGTTGGGGAGGCATCGGGGTGTTGGTGCGGTGCTCCAGGTGTGGTTAATTGGCCCACGATGCAGCGAAACTCGGACAGTGATGGAGGGGTGGAGCGGCCGGAGGGGAGGAAGAACGAGTTGCGGTGGCTCCTGTAGGCTAAGAATGGAAATCAAGATGTGGGAAGACTTCTTGGATTCAAGGGACATGTGGTGAAGGCTTTGGCGTAGTGAGGAGCGCACCGGACCGGCGAGGAGTGGAGTAGGGCGCTACGGTGACCAACTCTGGAGCTTGAGTTCCTTCCGGGGTTCTTGGGGACAGAGAGCAATGAGGAGGAGACAAGGGTGCCGGTGGGGGAAGGGAGGTAGAGGGGAGGCTTGTGGCTTCATATAGCCCGGGGAGAGGAGGATACGCATGGTCCTGAGGGCGGCGTCAGCGCAGCATGGTGGGAGTGAGGGCCGGTGGCGGACTGGATGAGTCAGGAGTAGAGTGTAACGTCCCAAAATTTGGATGTTCAAAAATCTTTTGAGTAGTTTAAGTCCCTGGAAAATTTCACTAATTTTATTCAAATTAATAAAGCTTAATTGAGAATTTTCTAAATTTAAAAAATATATAATTTGACTAATCTAAACATAACTTAAATAAAAACCTATGTTATTTGCCTTTCTTGTGTTCCAAGTAATTTTTGGGTAATTTTTGAGATTTTTTTGGATTTGTTTAGTATTTATTTGGCATCATTTGAATTTCTAGTCTTTTATTAATTCTTAATTCAATTTCTGATTCCGGAAATTCTTGTGGGCCAAATTTGGTCTGGCCCACTTAGCCTCCTCTCTCCCCTGGCCCATTATGCCAGCCCGGTCGGACCTGCTCCCGAACCCTAGCGCCCACACCGCCATCCGGGCTCGCAAGTCAGCTACGCCGCCGCCTTAGCGCCTGCAGGTGTAACCATCGCGTTCACTGCTGTGGCCTTGGCATCCGTGTTGCCCACACCTCCTGAGATCATATAAAAGCGCCGCCCCGTGCGCATGTGCTTCGCCTCATTCTGCCGCCCTCGTGCCCTAGCTCTCCTCCGCCAGAGAAGCCTCCAATCGCTGCCGCCGAGGTCATCTTCTCCAAGCCCAGCACTGGTCTTCGTCGCTTGTTCTCCATTGTGGCGCCTCCTCGAGCTGCCGCATTTGCGTCATTAGCATCGTCTCGTCATCTTCTTCACATTGCCACCATCATCTTGAGCTCCGATGCCTCCTATCGCCGACACCTACTCCATCTTCTTCGTCCCCGGCCGGCCGACACGCTTCCTCCTCGTTCCCCGTCACTGTGGTGAGCTCCTCTACAATCCAATCGCGTCATATTATGCTTTCTCCCCCGATCTATCAAACCCACCCTTCAATTTTAGTATTCGTTATTCGTAGCTCGAGAATTTATCATCCTTCCACCTCCGGCCGCCACCTCTTCATCGGCCAATTGCGCCGTCTCCGGTGATCCCTGGTGCACATGTACCCCACCATTGTGATCGTCGTTCGTCGTTTTACCCGGTGCTCTCATCCACTTCACTAGAGCTTAGTCGTAGCTCATCGTCGCCGTGCAAGTCACCGTCGCCGCCGCTTTAATGCCCGCCACAGGCGAGTGCCGACGACTTCTGTTACCACGCTCGCGTCACCAAGATCGCCTGCGCCTCCTCATTTCGTTTAGCTCATCCCCGTGCGCCACCGTGACCTGTAGCTCTGGCGGGCCGACGATCTCCGAGAGCCACTGTGTCGTGCTCTGTGCGCATTGCTTGCTCCACGTCAGCATGCCACATCACCTACCATGTCGTTGCCCTGTCCTCGCCACCTCAGCGCCCGTGCAGATGTGGCGTGCTTGTCATCGTCCACGTGGCATGCACACTACAAAACCCTAAATAGAATCTGTGCAGACTTAGTTCACCGTGGACCAAGTCATTTACCTGTGGGCCCCGTTTGATAGTGCACTATTCTGTGAACTTAGTTCACCATGAACCCAACCCCTAGTCCATGGACTCGGTCTATACACTGTGGGTCCCACTGTCAGCCACTCTAGCATTTTACTAGATTTCTTTTAATTTCGAAAATCCCATGCCGACGTTAGCTGATGTCATAATCCGAATTTTCTTTTAAAAATAATTCAGAAAATCCTATTTAGGGTATTTTTCTTGAGTTTTGATCTTCCAAAACCCATATCTTCTTCATCCGAACTCCGATTGAGCCCATTCAAATCCCTAAATTCACCTAAATTTGAGATCTATTTATCTAAGATTTTTTTTTTGGAGTTTGTTTTGTTTTTGTTATTTATTTATTTTGTTTGTTTGTTTCGTTTGCGAGTAGACGTTAATTCTTCGGGGACTTTTGAAGAAGGAGTGCACCAAGATCAAGACCAATGCCTAGACCTATTCCAAGGCATGTTATACCTTTGATCATGTTGAACCCAATTTTCAAAATACTTTGATTCAAATTATTTCATTCTATTTTAAGTATTTCTTTGAATGCTTTTGGGTTTAGTTATTAATCCAAATTGTTATATCCACCTTGTCTATTGTTATGTCATATTCTTTTATCACCCTAGGTTGGTTCATTATTAGTTGGTATTATTGTAGCACCAACGTAGGTTGGTTAGATATGAGTAGATTGCTTAGCCATGCTACGAGTCATCATCTCATGTGAGTTGTAAATATAAGCTTGACTAAGTGATTATGGAACTGTGTGATAAAACTGTGTGTGTTGTATGCTATTACTCGTTGATGTCATGTGTTGCACTTAACCAACTGGGTAGGAAAAGATTTAGACCGAGGCAAGTGGTGAAAACTGTGTGATATAGTGGAAACCGTGTGAATAGGAATATTGGTATGTGTGATATTTAGTTAGAAATAGGAAGTCTTGCCTTGGTCAATTAAGTACTTAACTTTATACACCATTGAACTGAGCCTTACTATATGACCACATGCTTGGTATGGAACGGGCCTAACTTAGTAAGTTATGGAGTCTTGGCATTGACTACTTAGGTAGATAGGTTAGGCTTTGTGCTAGGGTGGAAGGTGTGTACCTCTGTGTTTGGGTCACATCTATGAGCAGTTTGCCGTCTTCAGATCCAACGGTGTGTGTCGTACCAAGGGTTGTGTGTACAAATTGGACGGCGGTAAAGAACATCGGTAGTGTCAATGCTCGAGATGAAGTTACCAAAAGGTTTTGTTATGATTAGCTCTGATGCAGTTAGTTGCATCTTGTGGATAAAGTGTACAATCTCTGCAGAGTGTTAATCAATCTATTCGAATCGCCGCGTCCACGGTCATGGACATGCTCGGGGATTTCACACGAGGGGTAGATTTTTATAAAACAATTGGGAATGGTCAGTTGTGTGAATAATTTGTTTAGGCTATGTGTCTTTGTGAAATCAAATGATAAATTAATATTGTTTATTTGTTTTGAATTATGTTTTCAATTTATTATTTGTATTCAATTGCAAATATTGCATTTCTGTAAAAGAACCACAGAAGCCATTCCTTTGGAATAAGCCATCATCTATAAATTGCATTCTGTGGTATGACTTGCGAGTATGGTTGTGTACTCATGCTTGCTATAATCAATCAATAGAAGTGGAAAAATTGTCAACTAACGATGTCTACTTCAAGGATCGTGGAGAACTAGGTCGTGCTACCCCAGTTGATTGCCTGTGGGCATATGGATGGACTTCATTGAAGTTATTCCATTACGTTCCGCTGAAACTTTATTGAGTTATTCGCCTTCTGAGGCATTAATTATAAACTTTGACCTTAAGGTCATCACTTTGATAATTATTATTATTTGTCTATTTATTAGTCGATTTTTGCATATAGAAATGATATTTCATCGATGTTGCCACTGTATGCACTAGTGTAATCCTAAACTAGTGCAGTATACACAAAGGGTCAAGAATTGCATTTTTAGGTCCCAACACAGAGCAAGGCAGGTGAGCGAAGTGATGAGGCGGACGCACGAGCGTGCGCAGGCGCGCGCGTACGCTGCGCAGTGCATGGCTTGACGATAGCGTGGGCATGGGCAGCGACTTGGGGCTGAGGCAGGTGAAGGAGCAGGTGGGAGCAGGCGCAGGCGTCATGGCGCGTCGGCGATGGCATGGGCGCCCGGGATGGCGGGGCAGGTGCGCATGTGAGGGCGCGTCCAGGGAGGCACGAGGAGTGGCAAAGGGAGCAGGTGAGCCAGGGCACTCTGACGAAGGCAGCACGAGCACGGCATGGTGCTCTCTGCGCGTGCAGGCGCAGGGAAGGGCATGGTGTGCAGCTAGGCAGAGGAAGGAGGAAGAGAGAGGAAGATGGGTGGGGCCCAGCTGGAAGAGATAGAGAGGAAAGGATGCCCACTGGAATTAATTTCCAATTTTAGTTGAAAATCTCAAACGAGATTTAGATTTGAAACTGAAATTGAATTGGAGCTTTTGAACTCATTTAGACAAACTGAAGATACTATTCAAAAACTAAAAACAGGGCTGTCACACCCTGCCTCTCTTGTCTTGTGTGGGTGTGAGTGTGTTGGTTGTTGAGGTTCAAGAGTATGGGACTGGGACACGGTTTGCTGAGGGTTGGCTTGTTGAGTTTTTTTTTTATCCATGAAACTTCTCAGTTTTTATAGAAAGCTAATATCCAAAATTACAACAAAGATCGGACAAGATAATGCTGGGGATACCAGCTTACACGAGGACAACTAGCAAGATGACAAAAGACCAGCAATATAAGGGTTGGCTTGTTGAGTTAGCCCAACTAACCCCTTTGCTGTTCATTTTGGGCTTAAAATTTATTAGACAACATGGTAGCTAAGAGTTAATATCTACTCATCTTTATATATACTTATAGATATATGTTGTATATGTTATTATATTAAAGTTCGGAATAGCACGCCAGAATAGACCGGTCATGGCGTATTTCATACCAAAAGACAGACCGAAAGAGTCTTCAGAATTGAATTGACAACTATGCTACGACGGCGAGGGCGGTGGTGGTGGCCGTACTGTCGATGCAACACTGCAATGTGATCCTTGTGGCGAGGCCGGTGGTGGTGCTAGCCGGGATGGCGGGTGGCTGGGGCAGCGCGCCGCGACGCTGATCGTGCAGGTCCTAGACAAGGGCAAACTGCCAATGGGGGGAGGAACCATGCCCGTGCAAGCAGAAGCCAGAACATTCCCGGTCAATCCAGCTCGGGCGGAATTTGCCATGGCACGTAGTCGGTGGGCAGCTTAATTATTAGCTAGATTGGCCTATCGATCTGCTGTGTGTTTAGATCGGTTGGGTTTTTTTAGAACACGCAAGAGGTTTGATAGATAGAAAGAAAGAAAGAAAGAAAGAAAGAAAGGTTTGAACAAAACTAGCATCAAAGTGCTAGTAGAAGAAAAAGAATAAAAAACAATGGCCAAAAAGCCTAGAAAAAACAGCAGCAAAAGAAAGACCAAAGGTAACCAAACTTTAAAGCAGGCTATTCCGGCTATAATTCATTGTCTTCCTTTTCTGCTTCACTGCATCAATTTACAACGACAACGGGCTGCTCTTGTTGTTGAAAATTCGTGTGTTACACTCCTTCCAAATCATCCACATGACCAAGAGCACAAAAGTGTACAGTCCACGCTTCTCCTTCTTCTGGAATTTTTTTCTTCTAATATGTGATCACCATTCTATGACCTGAAGAGATGTAGTGGGTGCCAAATGACCATGATTTGAGAGGCTAAGAATGGCAAACAAGATCTCTTTTGCTGCAACGCAGCTGATCAGGAGATGGTCAACAGTTTCCTGCTCTTGATCACACATTATGCAGGCTGTAGGATGTTGTAGACCATGTCTCAGAAGTCTATCAGCAGTCCGAGTCCTCTTCAGAATTGCAAGCGAAGCAAATAATTTTATCTTTAAAGGGGCTTTGGATTTTCAAATAAAAGCGTCTAGAAAACACAGAGCTGGCAACATAAGAGGCCGATGAAGACCATTTCCACTGAATCAAGTCTTGTGTGTTTCTTGCTAGTGCACCCTCGAGAGAAATCTCCAGAGGCAAATACATTATTCAATAGCAACGGCAGACAAGCTGCCCTTAATATCATTCATCCACAAAAAATTATGTAATACCTCTTTTACTGTTCTAGTAGTTTTAACTCTTTTCCCCCACTAGTTGAAAAATGTTAGGAGCATAGAAGCTGACAAGTTTTCGTTCTAACCAGTGGTCAGTCCAGGAGAGGACACTGCAACCATCTTCGAGCACAAATTTGAGAGATGCTTGAAAGAAGGAAATGACCACCTGATTGTGCTGGAATCGAAGCTCTGACCATGCTCGACTATTATCAACTCTCTGCAACCAAAGCCATCTCAATTGCAAGGAAAACCCCATGGACTACAGGATTTGAATGCCAAGACCTCCATATATTAGGGGTTTACAAGCACGATTCCAAGCAACAAGACATTTGCCCCCTCTAGTTGCCTTTTCTCTAGTCCACAAAAAACTCCTTCTAATTTTATCAATTGCCTTGAGAACCCACTTAGGCAATGTCATAGCCATAAGGTGATATATAGGTATTAAGGTTAAAATGGCTTTGACCAGCACCAGTTGACCTCCCATAGAAAGAAGGGAGCCTTTCCACTTCGGATGGAGAGCTTATCCAACAGCGATTGGAAGTCCATCTTTCGGAGCCTTGTAACAGTTAAGGGAAGCCCCAAATAGCTGCAAGGAAAATAAGATATTTTGCAATTGAATAAATTAGAGGTTTCTTGAATGTATTCTTCTGAGCAACATATAGGCATTGCAGAGCATTTCTCCAAGTTGATGATCAAGCCAGATGTCCCGCCAAAAATATAAAGAATTTCCTTGACCGATAGGAGGGATCATGTTGTTGCGGCGAGGCAAAGACCATAACATCATCAGCATAAAAGGTCGCTCGGTATTTGATGTCTCTTTGACCCATCGGATCAAATAATCCAAGATCATCAGCTTTTCGAAAGAGTTTATTCAGAACCTCCATCACCAAGATAAAGAGTAAGGGCGACAACGGGTCACCTTGCCTCAATCAACGCTCATTGAGAATACTATGTCCAGGTTCTCCATTTAAAATGATTTTTTTTACTAGCCAAAGAGAGAAGAATGCAAATCCATTGCCTCCAACGAGGGCCGAACCCCCTATGCTGTAGAACTTCCAAGAGAAAAGGCTATTAAACAGTATCAAAGACTTTTACAATATCAAGCTTAGGAAGAATCCGAGCTTTCTTCTTTTGATGACATAGCTTTGCTGCACCTTGAACATAACGGAAATTGTCTTGAATAGACCTCCCTTTGATGAAAGCGCTTTGGTTGGGATCAACAAAATTTTGCAAATGCGGTGCCAATCGATCGGTTTGCCAAGATCTTGGAAACAAGCTTTGCAAAACTATGGATTAAACAGATAGGCCGAAAATCTTTAGGGGTCAAAGCATCAACTCTTTTTAGAATTAGAGCGATGAGGCCTTCATTTACCCTAAAAAAATTCCTTCCTTGCAAGTTGTAGAAACCCTGACTGGCATTGATAACATCATATTTGATGATCGACCGGCAGTTTTATAAAAAAGGCTTGTGAAACCGTCGGGTCCGGGAGCCTTCTCAAAGGCTGATCACGAATACTAGTCCACACTTCCTCTTCAGTGAAAGGTTTGTCCAAATCAGAGAGATTAATAGCTGGCCAATTCAAAAAAATTGAGATGTCGATAGCATGTACGTTTACGTTTTGTTACTGGCAAGGCATCGTCATATGCTATCGGATGTGCAATGGGCCTGGACAGTTTTGTTGCTGACTACAATCCTATACTAATTAATTGGTCGATCAGCCCGCGACTAGGGTTGGAAAAATAGCTCGAGGCTTGCAAGCCTGCTCGAGCTCGTTACGAGCCGAGCCGACTCGGCTCGAGCTAGTGATTTTTCGAGACGAGCCGAGCCGAGCCCAACTTTTGGCTCGGTGAAAAATCGAGCCGAGCTCGAGCCGCTCGTGAGCTGGCTCACGAGCCAAATTGGCTTGTTCCCAAATTCCCCACCGGTCACCTCTTCGCTTTATATATTCACCTCCCTCCGCAGGCTGCCTCGCCTCCTCCACCCAGCCCGCCTGCGCCTCGCCTCCTCCTCCGGCTGACCACCGCCTCCCCCTCGTCCCTCCACCCGCCGCATCCCCCTCCCGGCCTCCTCCTCGCCCCGTGGCCCCGCCCGCCTCGCCTTCTCCACCTCTCCGCCCCGCTCGCCTCCTCCACCTCCACCTCCGCCCCGCTTGCCTCACCTCCTCCACCTCCGCCCGCCCGCTTAGCCTCCTCCACCCGCCGACCGCCTCCCCCTCCTGGACTCCCCTCCCTCACGCACTCGCCTCGCCCGCCGCCTCCCAGCTCCACCACGGCCTCGCCTCCGT
This sequence comes from Hsuehochloa calcarea, assembly GCA_036346395.1. Classification (NCBI taxonomy): domain Eukaryota; kingdom Viridiplantae; phylum Streptophyta; class Magnoliopsida; order Poales; family Poaceae; genus Hsuehochloa; species Hsuehochloa calcarea. The sequence continues at coordinate 27,476,939 of CM070597.1, read as the reverse complement.
CTCCGCTCCTCCAGTCCGGCCGGCTCGGCGCTCCACCCTCCCAGCTCCACCACCGCCTCTGCCTCCGGCTCCTCCTCCCCCAGCTCCACCCGCCGCCCGCCGCCTCCACCTCCTCCTCCCCCAGCTCCACCCGCCGGCCGCTGCCTCTGCCTCCCCCTGGCCGTCCCCCGGCGGCCTTTGTGTGGATGATGTTCCAGCTCTGAGATGAGTCATGGAGGGGTCAACGGAGGCAGAGGGGAGGAGCTCCGACAGCCTTCTCTGGTAGGCCGGTGGCTTTCTTCATGCTTGCCTGGAATGGGGAGGAGGTGTAGTTCATGTGATGTGTCTGGCGGCCTCAAGCTTGTGAGCGCTCGCGAGACACTTCAAGCCTACTACCGAGCCGAGCCGAGCAGGGCTTATGGCTCGTTCCAAAAATGAGCCAAGCCAAGCCGAGCCACTGTTCCATAAGAGCTTGAGCCGGCTCGGCTCGTTTCCAGCCCTACCCAAGACGCACGACTCATTGAATAGGACCAAACTAGTCAATCATAAGAGTACAGTAGAACCGAGAATCAATTCTTCGTGGGAGTGCGGGACTCACTTCCAAGTTCCAACGCGCGCATGTAGGAGCATACGCACGACCGAGTCGGCACTAGCTACGTGCATATATACACGCCAGTAAATCTATTTCTGTAACATGCATACTACCAGTGGAGAATCCAGGATAAAAAATAAGGGTGGGCTCAAAGTATTAAATGACTAAACTAATTTGTAACAAATATAGTATTATATTATTGCACAATTAAATTCATACAAAAATAAAAGTAGAGTAAAAAAAGAAAAATACAATTAATGTACCTCGCTAATGGAAAGTACATCCCCAAAACATGTAAATATGGTTCCAGTTGGTAACAACCTGTACATTAATATTAGAAAATTATTGATACAATAGCAAATTGTACATAAATGATCATAAACATTTAAAATAAAAGAACCATACCACTAAGATGTTAGCTTGAATCACGACTTTCACGGGGCAAATTCATTCTACGAGATTTCATGTCTTGGAAGGATCTTATGATTCTATCATCATCAATGGATATAATTATGTCTCGCTCGGTATAGCACACCATCAAATCATTAAGCCACTCATCCGATACATTGTTGCGCAAATCTGCTTTGATAATATTCATTGCCGAAAATATTCTCTCAACAGATGCTGTTGCCACTCGAAGGATCAATATCAGCTCGATGAGGTGATATACCAGCATAAAAGTTCTATCTTTTTTTGTTTCAACCATCAATTGAGCAACTTTTGAAATATCATGACATCCATGAAATTCCTCACTTCTCCTAATGTTGAGAATGAAGGTTTGAAGTTGACTTCTTAACAAGAATCGATCAGCCACTGTGAAATCATCAACATAAATCTCAGCAAGTCGAATAAGTTTATCAACATTAAATTTAGAGAACGAGTCGCTTGGATCAAGACAAGACATGCATATCAATAACTCCGAGGAAACTTCATTGAAGCGATGATTCATCTCATTCATAGTTGCATCAAGAGCAGCATTGAAAATGTCAATTTTGTAATAGTGATGTTGAGTCACTGTATGCTTCCAACGTACAGATTTACCCATAACTCCAATGACATCATTCATATTTGGCATAAAAATCCCATATGCCTGACGAAAGCTTTTGACTTGGTCAAACAATGGTTCCCACCCATTGTCCCTCATATCTTGCAAGCGTTCTTTCACATCCTGTATCAAGCCCATAGCTTCAACGATGTCTTGATGCTTTCTTTGTAAAGCAAGTGATAGCTCATTTGTTATGCTCAACAATGTTATAAAAAAATGCATGATGAATACAAATTGAAAGGATTCTATATTTTTCATTAGACCTACTGCTCCACCATGAGTTGTGTTTTGACAAGCATCTTCACTTATAAGTTCCAGCACATCCACAACTGCCTCCCACATTTGGTATATATGAAGCAAGGTTTTGAGATGTGTGCCCCACCGAGTATCTCCAGGTCTAGCTAGACCAGATTCCTGATGCAACCCTCTCCCAGCAGATATCAAATCATTCTCCAACTTCTCCAACAGGATATCATGATGCTTTTCAATTAAGATATCTTTTCTCTTGCAAGATGCACTAACAGTCGTAACTATCAGCGGAACATAGTTGAAGAAATCAGCAATAGCTCTACTACAACTTGCAACAGTGACAACCACCAATTGTAACTGGTGGGCGAAACAATGGACATAGAAAGCATTTGGATTCTCATCTCGAATAAGTTTTTGCAAGCCATTAAATTCTCCTCTCATATTTGAAGCTCCATCATAACCCTGTCCACGAAGCCTAGAAATAGGTAAACCATGATGATCAAGCAAACCAACTAAAGTATCATTCAATGTTGCAGATGTACAACTTGTGATATGCTTGATAGCAAGAAACCTTTCCATGATCTTCCCTTGATTATTCACAAATCTGCAAACCGCAAATTTTACAAAGTTAGAACAATAGTACAATACAATGTACAATAAATCTCACAATCACCACCATTTGCTCCTTTATTGATACATCTCGAGACTTATCAATAAGCACTACAAAATTTCTATCTCCAATCTCACCCTTAATCACTTTCGTAACCTCTTGTGCGCAAGCTTTGGAAAGCTCTTTTTGAATATCTGCACAAGTCACAACTGCATGCCCGGGAGCTATATCAAATGCATACTTCACTTCCTCCTTCTTATCCTTGTACCAATTCAACAACTCTTTGAAATTATCTTTGTTGATGGAAGTGGAGGATTGGTCATGTCCACGAAAAGCTTCACCTTGTGCTATGAGATATCTTGCACAATCTAAAGATGCAGTCAAACGAATTTTGTATGTAATTTTGGCCTCCTTACAGTAAGTGCTCATTTTACTAGATACACTTGACCGTTTATTCTTGAAGTCATCACACTCACCCCCTTGTGATGTTGTGAAAACTATTTGGATCACCAACATGTTTATTGAAAGCATCTATAGCCGTCTTCCAACGAGAGAACCCAACTTTTGTAAATACATCATTACCAAATGTGTTGGGCTGTGACGGTTTGTTGAAAAGAAAATAATAGAAACAAAAAGCGGCATCTTTTTCCATACTATATTCTAACCAATCAAACTTATTATACCATGATTCTTGAAAGGATCTCCACACTTTGCCATCCAATGTCTTTGGAAAGGTATGCCCAATTGCTCGAGTTGGACCATTTAACAAATATATCCTTCTCACTTCATCTCTAATTTCATTGGTAAAATCTTCTATTGGTATGCGATGCGCCGGATCGGCAATAATTTTATCGGAATTAAATCCTAGTCGAGGCTTCTTTCGTTGAGTTGCGCTCTCATCGGTTGGGGGAGTACTATTTGAATTGTTTGTGAAATAATTACGCAATGTTCGTTTCTCTATTATTGCAAACCTATGAATTAATTGATAAATGAGCAATAAACAATGAATATATACCAAATTACCAGCTCAATTTCCAAAATATCAGTAGCTCAGCACTGTTTTGCTATTTCCAATCGGCAGTTCAGCAATCGTCATTGTTCCTCCAAATCCCAAACGGTATCGGCAGTTCGGCCGAATATATCAGCAGCAGCCAGCAGCACTTCCACACTTCGGTCTTCACTCCTCCGGCTCCTCCTCCCAGTCTCCCACCTCCCTCCTCCGACTCGGCGGCTCCTCCTCAGTCCTCCCCCACCCGGCCTTGGGTCTCCAGCTCCTCCGGCTCCTCCCCCTGTTCCCCACCCGGTCTTCACTCCTCCGCCCTCCTGATGGCTAGATCCGCCTCTGGCTCCGCCTCCGGCGGCCCTCCCCCACCCGACCGCCGGCTCTTGGAGTCTTGGTCCTTGCTTCGGCTGGCCAGATCCACCTCCGCGGCTCCCCCTCCAGGCCTCCCCAACCCGGCCGGCCAGATCCGCCTCCGGCTTCTGAGCTCCCCCTCCCGGCCTCCCCAACCCGGCTAGCCAGATCCGCCTCCGGCTCCTGAGCTCCCCCTCCAGGCCTCCCCAACCCGGCCAGCCAGATCCGCCTCGCCTCGGCCCCCCTCCGGCCTCCTCATTGACCCAGTTCGCCTCGCCTCCGCAGACCGACAGTGCGCCTCGCTCGTCGAATGAATGTGAAATCGCTGGATTGTATGAGGATGATTAAATGGGGATCGAAGAATTTTGGAACGGAACAACAGCGACTACCGTGTGGACCGTGGACTTGGGCCTGGGCTTCGGCAAGGGCAAGGCCCACCGCCCACGCGCATTTGCTTGATTGCTTCTTTGCAGCCATAGTCGGCCAGAGAGCCCAAGTTGCCGGGGGCGAGGGTGGGGGCGGGGGGGGGGGGTCCGGCCGCTAGTGGAGGGTGGGTTTCAGTCTGACGAAACCCACCCAATGAATTCGCCCGTGCATACTGCTGAGCTGTACCGGTCAGCCAGGGACTGCCTACGAGGAAACCGTCATAGGCAACTATATATACTATTACGTGGTTACTTGCTTCATATCGTGATCGATTTCGTAACCCGCTCTCACCGTATGTAGATTGTAGCGTACGTCCTCGCACGTGCTTGCCTTTTGATCGATCTTCAAGTATTCAAACTTAGGAAAAGGACCGCGCGCGTGCGGAACACCGCGTACACTTGCGTGCCAACGCTGGAACTAAAAGTACAAACTGAAGAATCCACCTCATCTACGGTTATTTTTTCGGGGCGAAGCGGCTCAATGCAAGTAACGATTTGATACGACAGGACTCATCAGTTTGGCTGCGTGGTCTAATTTGCACTAAGATTAAAAAGGAAAAAAAAATGCTATTGGCTGTGAGACTCACGTGTGGATCTTGGCCCAACGTGCCAGTGAAACATCCAACGACGTCATTTTTCAAAACTGCAACCTTAGAAGTGGCGTAGATGACAGGCCCTGAACATACATGAAAATTTCATGTATACAATGCCGCTCGATGAAGGCCGATTGACAAGGTGAGATGATGTTGTTAATTCTGACCGCCAGCCGCTTGGCGAGGATCCTAGTAAAAATCTTGGAGGTGCTGTGGATAAGGTTTATTGGTCAGAAATCCTTGAGCAAGGTTGGGTCCTCCTTTTTGGGCAGAAGTGTTATGACAGCCGTATTCAACCTTTTCTAGGTTTTTCCCATTGCACAAGTAGAGCTAGCTTCTGCAGCGCTTCAAGTAGGTCGTGCTTGATTATCTCCCAACATATCTCGAAGAAGAGCCCTGTAAACCCGTCAGGGCAAGTGTTGAATGCGTGAGCGTTGCCCTTACCTTCCCGGTGGGGTAGCTCACATGGAGAATCGCTCGAGGAATACGTCGCCAGTTCGCGCTGACACCACACCCATGTCAGTGCCTCGGACTCCTCATCGAGTCGAGCCATTGACATCCACTCCGCCGACCCACCTACTATTGCCTGGGCCGCTTTTTCAGGATAGTAGCCTCGGCCGTTGTCCCCTACGGACTTGCGACCTCGTCGGCCCATGAAGCGCCCCCAGAAGAGCTCAACGTTGCAAGCCATCTCTCGGTGGCTACTGAGAGTGCAGTCTTCCGCCCATCGGCCTGCGGATGCAGACCATGCCTCCTAGCATGGAACAATTCCTGAGAGCATGCCTATCGGATCTCTACCTGAAGATTTTATCTGTGTACCATACTAGTTTCATGATCAGTGATTAGTACATACATCCACAATATTTGACATTTACATCCATAGATTTCACATATACAAAGTATAACAAAAGGGGTACTTAACTTTAGCGTGTAAAATTATTACATCAACGACCGACCGACCAAATAGAAGAAAGTACCAACATAGTAAAAGTAGCAGCGGAAGAAGTAATAAAAGTGGAGAAATTCCAGTGGCATGCCCATTCGACCATCATGCAACTGACAAAGAACAAGACCTAGATATACCCGTTACCGAACCCTCTGGTTCCGAGTGCGAAGAATGTATCGTCGGGCGTTGGCCCATCTTCAAACTCTGAACAGTAATGTAAGCAAGATTGAGTACAATGTGTACTCAACAAGACTTATAGTGTATCGTAAAATTTATATATATTCAAGGCTATCAAAGGATAGGACTCTACTCTACAAGTTATTTTGTTTAAAGCTATTTTTATTTGCAATATTCATAAGTAGTACTTTGCAACGTAATTTGAAAGAACGGTTAAATAGATACATGATAGTAAGTAAGTAATTGAATGAACAACAAATAACAACAACTCGCAACCCTCCTCGGCTACAAGCACTACTACACAAACCTCATCACAGACGGTTCTAAACTATCATCACAGACAATTTTTGAACCGTCTGAATTTATGTGTCTGTGATGACACGAGATCATCACAGACGGTTTTTGAACCGTTTGTGATATTATATTTTTACAGACGGTTCTGAACAAGAACCGTCTGTGATAGTAATTATCACAGACGGTTCTTGTTTAGAACCGTCTGTGATAGCTTTTTCTATTGCAAAAAAACGAAAACAGATTTTTCACTTCGTCTAGAGCCTCGCGAATGAATCTGATATGAATTTTCGGATTGAACTTTTCGTTAGCTTTCCCACAATAGCCACAGCATCATAGTAGCATCAACTCAATCCATTCACAGAGCATTAAAAACAACACGGCATCACCCACATCATAGTAGCATCAACTCAATCCATTCACAGAGCACTAACACATCACAGTAGTAATCCACATCCCAGAGCAAAAGGGGACTAGAGAGTCGGTCGTGGGAGGTTGGCGGCGATGAGGCGGGGTGAGGTGGCGCGGCGGCGAGCTCGGGGAGGACTGGGCGGCGAAGTAGAGGAGACCGGGGGCGACGAGCTTAGGGGAGGACAGGGCGACGAAGTAGAGGAGGCCGAGGGCGATGAGGTCGTGGGAGGCCAGCGACGACGAGGCTGGGGCGAGGTGGAGGAGGCCGTAGGCGACGAGCTCGGGGGAGGCCGGAGCGCAAGGTCAGGGTGAGACGGAGATGGCAGAGGAGGAGATGGAGATGGCAAAGGAGGAGATGGAGGACTCTGTTAATATAAAGAGATTTTCGGCAGCCCGCCCATTAAGTGCAAATTTTTGTTTTCCCGCCCAACAAAACAAAAGTATCATAGACGATTTTATACAAAAATCGTATGTGATGACATATTACGGACGGTTCGTATCATGAACCGTCTGTGATAAGCGTCTCATCACAGACGGTTCATTTTAACAACAACTCGCAACCCTCCTCGGTTGCGAGCCACATTTTATTTTTAGCCATAACATGGCAGTTAAATCAAATAAAAACCCACAAGTCATTGCCCAAGTTTTTCCCAATAAAACGATTTTTGAAAATCAAAACTAAACCAATACTGTTCGCACTAAGCACGCTCATGACCGCAAGCATGACTATTTAAATAGATTTACACTTTATAGAGGTGTACAACTTTACCCATAGTACACTAATTCTCTAGTTTTTTCGGTATTCGTCGATACCACTTCTCACTACCGTAGGTAAGCAGCCTAGAGCACGCGTCAAAGCCTTTACATCATCTAGTCCTAACCTTGCATTAGCCCAGCGAATGTTATACCTCACTTCACCCGGGTACTCCCATCGAGTGAGGTATTCACAGTTGTGTCGGCAAGCTTTGTGCCCAATACCATGGTGAAGGGAGCTCTTTCGAACATGCCTACCTGGTCATGTCTGTACTCTCCGGCCTACCTATGTCCAAGGATAATTTTCAATGACTTAATTAGCAAAGGCCGTCCCATACCAGCACATATGGTTGTACGTTAGGTCTTACATTGGAGTTGCTGGCATCCGATCCTTAATTAACCTCTAGCACGAATCTCCCCCTATCTACTAGTGAGGTACACCCCCACTCTTATCATAATATAATATAGCTCGCCCGCCTCCAAAACTAGATTTTGTGTTTTTATTTCTATACAAAATAATAGAAATCTTCCTTAGTCCTTTTATACGTTCCTACCGGTCCATGCACTGTGCACATGAGCCATGCACTTTTCAATGGGTCCCACATGTCAGTGGGTCATTCTCCTTCTCTCCTGTTTATTTTCCCGATTTAATCCCTTTTCAAACTTCGGAAGCTACGTTCTCCTCTGTTATAACTCCAAAAATTATGAAATTTATTTCTAAAATTTTGTAAATTCAAGATCTTGCTAATGGCACTAGTCTTGTTTGATTTGGAGTTCATTTATTATTCCTTTAGTATTTATTTGCTCTCTTTGCTTGTTGTTTATTTTTCTGGTACATTCGTCCGATTAGGGTTCGAAGAAGCGGGAGATCTCCAACTTGATCAAGCACAAGACTATCAAGACTCTTTTGCTTATAACCAAGGTGAATCGACACTTTGATCATTTTGAGTCTACATTTTATGTAAATTATATTCATTTAAATTACCAAAATTGCATGCCTTAATTCTTTAATTAAATGTATGTTAAAGCTTAAGGTAGTTAAATACTCATTTGATGATTAATTAATTATTAAGCCATCCTTTGATAATTGAATCCATTATTCTATGTGACTATCGACGATCAAATCACCGAACTTACAAATATATAAAAAACAGAGAAAAAATAGCACATATCTCCTGGAAAGGAATGTGGTTGCTCTTTATTAATATGAACTGGCTATTACAAGGAGTGCTTGTAATCTGGACAAAGAGGCTAATCCTAGTAACACTGGAGCGTAATGCCTGCTATGGTGTTGTAAACTAATCGAATGGTGGTCTTCTAAAGTGCCTTCCAATCGATCTCTCTTCTGATTTCCCCCCTCTCCATCTCCCGCGATCCCCCTTATGTAGTTGATAAAGCGTTGGCGATTATCCTTGAGAGGCGCTGTTGGGAAGTGACGCGTCAGTCTGGAGAGGCGTCGATTGACAATGTATCAAGCTAACGTGCGATTATATGTCAGTGAGTCATTTAACCGTACTCTAGTGTCTTAGAATTATGTAACATCGCGTGGTATGGAATAGACAACACGTGTTTCATTCATCACACGGTAAGGGATATACCTGGAATCAGACCCAGATACCAGTTCAAAGCCTTATGAGCATTTGACTGGTCGGAGACTAGGTTAGGAACCTTGTCCGACCAGGGTATGTATTATGTAGCATCTGGAATCCTTACGACCAGTGAGGTCGTTAGCCTTATGAGTTACGACCATGAAGACGTATGGTCTTTTCTTATGTATTAAATAATATATAGAGGTTTTAACCCTCATCAGCTAGCCCCCGAACTTTAAATGAATTGGTCGTGTGGATGCTTTCTTTCGATAAAGTCGTATCGGGCAGACCCCTCATGAAATGTCGTAGTACTCGAGGTGGTATGTATTAATTTTTAAAGTTGAGAAACTATCTTGGAAGTTGAAAAAGCTTTTTTGTTCACTGGTTAAAAAGATTTTTGTCCGTTGGACTTCTCCGAGCGATTCTGATGTTGTGGCTATAAAACCCCTTAGCATTGGGTGTTAGGGCTTCTCATATACCTTTCCTTTTCATCTTCCAAAAGATCATCTCCGATCACCTTCGAATTCTTCACCCGAAAGAAATCACCATGTCGGATCTCATCACCAACTGGTCGATTTTCAATCTAAGTGAGAAAAAACTGGAAAGTTTGGAGAAGGTTGGATTACTGCCCGATAGAAGCCTGATCCCTTGGAGATCAGTAATCGGGGAGCATTCTCCAAGCGGTGAAGATGGAGAAATTCCCGTATTCCTCGCATACATCGAATGCGGCTTCAGACTCCCAGTTCACTCCTTTCTTTCCCAAGTTTTGGAGTATTATGGAGTGGAACTGATTAATCTGGCCCCCAACACCATCGCCAACCTCAGTATCTTCGTCTACCTCTGCGAAGCGTACTTGGAAATTCCAGCAACTCTGGATCTCTTCAAGTACTACTACAGAATGACAAATGCGAAGAAAACGACCAGTACACCTGGAGAGTGTACTTTGCGCCTCCACGACGGAAAGGATGATGAATACATTCCCATGTACTCAAAATCCTCGTGGTCATCGTGGAAAAAGATCTGGTTTTACATGAAGATTACTCAACAAGACGGCCTTTGCTATAGCGGTAAAAAGGCGGTTGAGAATCAACGATGGCGCTCCTCCTCGAAGAAGGAGGTAAAGGTAGGGAGATGGGTTGAGGCTCCTCCTGGCATGTGGTGAGGTATTTCTCCATACGGAGAATTAGTTCCTTGAAGGCCAGAGCTCATGCGATGCTCTGGTACATTGGTCATGATGATGCGACCAAAGAATCCAGGGAAGTTAAATTCCAATGGAATCCGACCAGTTTGTTGTATTGATTGATTACTTTCATAACTCTAGGACCTCTCTTTTGTTGCAGCCTTATCTTCTGATGAGATCAGAAGTAGGATCAAAATGATCTGCGCTGGAGAGCCCAGCGACAAGGCTGGCTTCCCTCTGATCCTAGCGGTTGTTACCTTAGAAGAAAGAGATGAGAGACTTCGGGTAAGTATATCAATTTCGTTTCATCTTTCTAATATTTTCCGATCGGTTTTTACCTGAAATCCTCTTTGATATACAGTCTATCGGGCTTAGAATCGATGAGGCCACTGAAACATGTGAGCCAATTGATGATCCGACCAGTCATACAATCACTAAAAATAGTGACCGCATAGAGGTAGGTAACTGAGCAGAAATTTTTAGTGTTAGATGAAGTACGTTCATCACTTGACTAACTTTGCTTGTTAATCCAGGCGGTAATCGTTGAGTCTCATGCAGTCGCTCAAGACTTGCCAGTTGCGATTGAAGCAACTGTTTTAGAGACCAACGAATCTACACCTTCCGATCCAGCGATCAGGGATATTATTCTCGACCAACTAATATTACTTCTGAACTTTTGCTGGAGGGTGTAGAGGGTGCAACCAACCCTACCATTTCAGAACTGGTAAAATTGGTTGAAAAGAAAAGGAAAGCGAGCGCTACGGACTTCAAGCCGGCGCGCTTCAAAATCAAGACCAAGAAAGCAACCAGGTATGTAACACCCTGGCTATTCGGAAGCCAAGATGCCACCTAAGGATACAACATATGAACAATTTACGGAATAAGATTCAATATGCATCTATCCAAATATCAATAACAAGGATAACGAGGTGAAAGCACCAATACATCAGTGGCGAATAATCAAGAAACTAATCATGGAGCGACATGACATGAAGTTTAAACATTACTTAATGATCCATCTCTCATCAAGGAATATTAAAGTTGAAACCATTAATGAAATTATCAAGTAATGTTACGTGTGCAGCGTGTTGGTCTACTCCTTCCCAAAATCATCAACATCAGGGTGGATCACCTAAATAACATTGAAAGCAAGGGTGAGTCGAAACTCAGCAAGTACCATATTAGAATAATCAATCAAATAGGGGACAAATCAATTCAATTGAATTATGAACAAATCTTGCATCACATACATGATTGAATGGAATGAATACATGAATGGATGGAATGAAAGAATGCTTGAAGGAATGGAGTAATCACGACTTATACGGTATAGCGAGTGTAACACCCGTCGGTGTTCACTTAAAGTTACCGTATGAAGAACGTTTCATACGGTGTCCAACGTGGCCCACATTGGAATGGTGGATCACACGTACCCATTCGGAATTGATGGGTTTTCAAATGCCCATCTTGGAATTGATGGGTCTTTCAAATGCCCATACTGGAATTGATGGGTCTTTCAAAATTCCACTCCCGTGGACGGAAATTAAAGCATGTATGAATGGAATGAAGCAAGTAATATGAATGTCATCATCTTTTCTCAATTATCAATTTGAAACATATCAACATTATGAACAAGTGCAAGAACATACACGTATACATCACATTATCATGCATTCAATTGAAAACACCACAAGTTAATATGCAGTACTTGTCTGTAATGGAATATGAATGTTGAGTAACTTCGTTGATTGAAAACATAAATCATAGAAACATTAGCATGAACACAAACACATCATTCATCAATGTAAAGGATTCAAGGTACTTGCCTTTCGCGTTGCGACGCGCTAGCAAGCAATGAAGGTGTCCCCGCACGTGATGCCTCACCGCCTACACAAGTGTTCCCGAAATAAGAACAACGAGGAAATACATTGCTACCGGTGTTCTACAATATCTCCTGACTACCCAATATACCGCACAGACCCGAATTGAAAAATAAACTATACAGCCAGATTTCAGCCCTTCTGATCAGCGGTACGAGAAAAAGCATATTTAATTATCTGGAATTCGAAATGATCCGAAACCAGTGCCCAATGAATCTTAACGCACGACACTACGAAACTCTAGTTGGCGGGGTTCTCTGATTCGGCCAAAACAGAGGACTAAACAGTCACTGAAAACACTGACAGAATTCCGTCCAGATTACAGAACAGTGGTAAAGAAAATGACGTAACTTTTAATATACTGATCCAATTTAGGTGATCTTTATCAACTTGGAAAGATAATTTAAAGGGATACAATAACCTATTTGGGTGGAGGTTCTGAAACTGACCCTAACTAGATCAAAACCGAGGGACAACACGACTGTCTTCAGTTTACAGACAGACAGAACAGTTCGTAATTAAAAATTCAAATCTCCCAAACCGTAAGGCGGAATCATGTAATCTCGGTGGCTATGGAAAGCTAAGAGTCTCTACTACAATTCTATAGAAGGGGAGAACCTCCAAATCGGCATCTAACAGGTCGATAGTAGACACGCAACAATCTGGACAGAATGGATCTACAAACAGAGGCAGCAGAAAGCTACTAATCCACTCGGATTCTCGACTCTAATGAACTCAAACAGCGAAGTGGATCTCTCGTTACCCTTGTAGACTCGTAGGATGACGACGATCCGCTGCACCAAGGCCTTCCTCCCTTCTCCTCCCTTCCCTCTCCAAGAGCCGGCCACCGGGAAGACGAGGAATGGACGACGACGCCGGCAGGAAGAGACAACTTCGGAGGGGCTCTTGGGGAACAACACCGGGGATCGCTGGGGCTGCCATTGCAGGGGAGAGGAGACCTCAAGGGGCAGAGGAGGCGCTGGGTAGGGGTGATGGGAGTGGCGGCTGTGGGGAGGGAGTGGAGGGAGAGGGTGGGCGGCTAGGGTTAGGGGGAGGACACCCCCCATTGGCCGGCCCCCCTCTTGGGCCTCTTGGGCTTCGGCCTAAGGCCCAGGTTGCCGCGAAATAGCTGAAAACCCCCTCAAATAATGAAATTTCTATTCTTTCAAAATGCATTTTCCTCCCCAACTTCTTCTCAATTCCACCGATTTGATTCCGGGGCATTACATTCTACCCTTAACGAGATTCGACCTCGAATCTTTGCAACGATCTATTAGAAAGGAAATGTGGCGGAAAAATTAATCATCTTAAACACGCACTGAATCGAAGCAGATTCGATCTTGCCGCATATGCGAGACTCTAGCTCTCAAGTGTCCTCTCTCTCGGACTAGAGAAACCTCAACACAAATATGTAAAACGACGAGTGACCTAATGCTCAGCCTGAACTTTCTGGGTTCACTTATTAGAAGAGGATCGAAGGTAAGACCTTACACGTTGGTCAACATCTTTAACTAAATCTTAAACTTTGAATGGCTCAATTTGTTCACTTAGCCCGTAACGCATAGCAGGCGTTACGTGCTTCGCATATGGATCCGAGACGGTCAATGCGATATGCTAACTTCCCAATTTCTGCAACCTTCTGAAACGAAGATAATCCAACTGGAAATAGAGAGTCCTCATCGCGTCCACAAAATACTAACCCTCCACCAAAAGTTTAAATTCTAAATTTGACAATTCATCATGAAAGCAATTTCCACTTCCAATTAAGACATTTGCGAAAGAACACCACGAAAGCCAAAGGAGAAATTCACGCGAATGCCCAAATCAAATATTTCTTTGACTCCGTAGGAACTGGAAAGAATCACTCATGCCAAAACAGCGCCAACCCAAAATTGTGGAAGTCATCAATCAACAACACAAAGATCAAGTGTGACTAAAGAAAACGCTTCACTAACCAAGAAAACATCATTCTTCTTAGTTCCTCTTTAGGAATAAAACTTCTCTTGAACCTTGAAATTCAAACTCATCGCATATCACCAGAGCTTAAATCTCTTAGTTAAACCTTCTCAAATTATGTTCAAACTGATGTACATCATCCACACCAACCAGTTGCCAAACTTACACGTTGTAAACACTTCGCAACACAAAACTGCGATCCTTTCTCAAAAGGAAGAGGCGAACAAAGACAAGTTTAATCACACAGAAAAACGTTGCTCATCACAGCGAGCAAGAAACCATAAGAAATATTCTGATAAAAGGTGACTTTAGAAAACGGAAATTGAGTTCACACTTGAGGGAACACATCCCTAAGAGAGATTAGCAAATAACGGCCGATCTGAAAGAAAGATCTCGTGATTGAAACTCGACATCTCTTGAGCGGGAAGAGCAAGAAGTTTAGGAACGACTCAAATAACCACAAGTTACAAAACTTGACTCAAATTCTCAAATTCCCCTACTACACTCGTTCCGTTAACACTAAAATTAATCCTTTGACTAGAAACGCTTTGCCACAATGGTCAAGCTAAGGTAGTTAGTCCAAACCACAAGATCTAATTAAGAACCAATAAAATCTTTCGACAAGACAAATTTGCTCGGAACAAATCATCTACTTGAAAAAAAACACGGGATCCAAATGATCTCAGCCACAAATCTCGAAACATTTCCCTTTACAGGATTTCACGGAAAGCAAATGAGTTAGCTTCGTCTCGAAGAGATCGACGATTTTTTTTTGATTGCAACCTCACTTTGCGGACTCAAACCAAAGAGCCTTTCGGGCTAAATCACACGAAACCTTTAAGAAGCAATAGGATAATCCAATTCCTTAAGTTATCCAAATGATTTCAGTTAACCGGTGATTCGCGATCTCCAAGGTACATGAAAGCTAAACCGAAATATTCTCATTTGAACGATATCACAAAAAGGCGATCAATTTACTACAAGTAATAACATCAAGCTCACAACCACATTTAGAAAACATTTCGAAAGACCCATGTGAAAAAAAAATGGGTTGAATACTTCTCAAAAGAAGAGGCACATAAAAACGCTTTTCACCAACTGGGAAATCACTTACCACTCGCAATGAACACAGAACCAAGGGAAAAACCATTAAAGCGATGAACTCATTGAACATAAGTGGAGTCCACGATTGAGGTCACATGACCCGCACAAGAAGAAGATCAAACTTCAAATGAGAAGAAGGCCTTGACTTGAAAGCTAGAAATCTCAATGTGGCAAAAGCATAAGATTCCAACAATATTAGCCGACCAAGAAAAATTAGGTAGACCTAGCTAACGATTCGCCATCGAGGACATTGGTCAAGATAAATTATGCATCACGCTAATAATCTAACTTGAACTCATAGATTATTTACTCACAACCCTCACAAAACAACACAAAACCCGACAAAGGGTTGCGACACTTTTCTTTTCAAAGGAGGTTCTAAACTCCAACACTCTAAATATTCCAAAGGAAATGAACATAGTCGAAATTTCTTCAATGAACTTTGTGAAAGAAAATTCCCATTCTCCGAAATGCCCAACAGATAACCAAGTTGCCTCTATCAACAAAAAGGATGAGGCTATCAAAAAGAGAACGATCCTGTCAACAATCACGTTCACAAGTAGTAAAGGGAGCTCAGCAGTCAAAAGACAAGAACTGTTTTGAAAACCCCTAGGGTCCAATAGAAACCCGTAGCCCACAATTTTTTAACCTCCGACTTAATCACAACCCAAAGACCACAAATGGTTTTAACATTTTCTTGGAAAGAGATATATCAAATTTCAACAAGCGGAGAGATCCAAGAGAAATACATGGAACCAATGCTTTCTCATGTTAACGAACTTGCAACAGGAACTCTCATTATGCAAATTATCAAACGAGTAACTAAGTCGCTCTTTTCCAATGAGAAAGAAGGAACAACCATGGAAATATCAATGTTGCCAATTTACAAAGATCACTCGTAATGTGACAATTCAACAATCGAAAAACAATAATATTTTCGGAGTACCATTAAAGGCATACTTAAACTCGTCTACCAAGAATCATGAACCCAAGAGAAATTCATCAATCACCACCGGACAAGAATTTGTCAAATTCAAAAATCAAGGAAGAGAACGACTTACTAAAGCATCCCTAGAGAAATATGCAAGATCAATACACATTTAATAAAGAACTTGCAAAAGAAGTCTTCGATCTCGAGATTCCAAACGAACGAATGAATTAAATTTTCCCAACAGGGGTAAAACAGGTCTTTTGTGAAAAGATAAATCTTGTAATGGAACTATGCCCACGTGGAGCAGAAATTTCACAAGAATCAACAGAACCCTAACTGGTTCAAAGAACGGTCAGAAACCTATGGGAGCTTGCTATTTCATTTAAACTCCTAATTCAAAAGAAATTCACGAACTGCCGGAAACTACAACCAGGAAACCAGATACCAGTTCTAGAAAGGCGACAAGTTCATCAATGAACTCATGCTCAACACAGAGCTTATGGAACAGAGGTAAGAACTTCTCTAATTTCATACCACAAACAGTGGTGTTGCCTGGCAAAACCCAGGACAACAACCACGAACTCAACTTCTCGACGTCCGCTACGAAACGCATAACAAATGCAATCAATTATGAATATATATATATATATATCGGATCATCTCATGGCAATCATAGAATAATTTCATAGATAGAGGTTATCACATCATATCGTGGATTAACACGTCATAGCACAAAACAATTTAACAACGACTCATTACTCGTGTCACCACAATCGAAATGCGGAAGCAATAGTTTACCCAACCCCTCCTAGTGTGCACAGTGTGTCAATTTAATATATTTGAATGAACCACGGACCTAAAGCCCGCTCTGATACCAATTGTAACACCCTGGCTATTCGGAAGCCAAGATGCCACCTAAGGATACAACATATGAACAATTTACGAAATAAGATTCAATATGCATCTATCCAAATATCAATAACATGATAACGAGGTGAAAGCAGCCAATACATCAGTGGCGAATAATCAAGAAACTAATCATGGAACGACATGACATGAAGTTTAAACATTACTTATCTGATCCATCTCTCATCAAGGAATATTAAAGTTGAAACCATTAATGAAATTATCAAGTAATGTTCTGTGTGCAACGTGTTGGTCTACTCCCTTCCCAAAATCATCAACATCAGGGTGGATCACCTAAATAACATTGAAAGCAAGGGTGAGTCGAAACTCAGCAAGTACCATATTAGAATAATCAATCAAATAGGGGACAAATCAATTCAATTGAATTATGAACAAATCTTGCATCACATACATGATTGAATGGAATGAATACATGAATGGATGGAATGAAAGAATGCACTGAAGGAATGGAGTAATCACAGCTTATACCGGTATAGCGAGTGTAACACCCGTCGGTGTTCACTTAAAGTTACCGTATGAAGAACGTTTCATACGGGTGTCCAACGTGGCCCACATTGGAATGGTGGATCACACGTACCCATTCTAGAATTGATGGGTTTTCAAATGCCCATACTGGAATTGATGGGTCTTTCAAATGCCCATACTGGAATTGATGGGTCTTTCAAAATTCCACTCCCGTGGACGGAAATTAAAGCATGTATGAATGGAATGAAGCAATTAATATGAATGTCATCATCTTTTCTCAATTATCAATTTGAAACATATCAACATTATGAACAAGTGCAAGAACATACACGTATACATCACATTATCACGCATTCAATTGAAAACACCACAAGTTAATATGCAGTACTTGTCTGTACTGGAATATGAATGTTGAGTAACTTCGTTGATTGAAAACATAAATCAGAGAAACATTAGCATGAACACAAACACATCATTCATCAATGTAAAGGATTCAAGGTACTTGCCTTTCGCGTTGCGACGCGCTAGCAAGCAATGAAGGTGTCCCCACACGCGATGCCTCACCGCCCACACAAGTGTTCCCGAAATAAGAACAACGTGGAAATACATTGCTACCGGTGTTCTACAATATCTCCTGACTACCCAATATACCGCATGCACCGAATTGAAAATAAACTATCTGACCAGATTTCAGCCCTTCTGATTAGCGGTACGAGAAAAAGCATATTTAATTATCTAGAAGTCGAAATGACCCGAAACCAATGCCCAATGAATCTTAACGCACGACACTACGAAAATCTAGTTGGCGGGGTTCTCTGATTCGGCCAAAACAGAGGACTAAACAGTCCTTTGAAAACCACGGTAAATCTGTCCGCATTACGAAACGATGGTAAAGAAAATGACGTAACTTTTAATCTACTGATCCAATTTAGGTGATCTTTATCAACTTGGAAATATAATTTAAAGGGATACAATAACCTATTTGGGTAGAGGTTCTGAATCTGACCCTAACTAGATCAAAACCGAGGGACAACACGATCGTCTTGGTTCTGAGACAAACGAGCAGTTCGCAATTAAAAATTCATATCTCCTAAACCGTCAGGCGGAATCACGTGATCTCGATGGCTATGGAAATCTAAGAGTCACGACTACAATTCTCTAGAAGGGGAGAACCTCCAAATCGGCCTTCCTCCCTTCTCCTCCCTTCCCTCTCCAAGAGCCGGCCACCGGGAAGACGAGGAATGGACGACGACGCCGGCAGGAAGAGACAACTTCGGAGGGGCTCTTGGGGAACAACACCGGGGATCGCCGGGGCTGCCATTGCAGGGGAGAGGAGACCTCAAGGGGCAGAGGAGGCTCTGGGTAGGGGTGATGGGAGTGGCGGCCAAGGGGGAGGGAGTGGAGGGGAGAGGGTGGGGCGGCTAGGGTTAGGGGGTGGACACCCCCCATTGGCCGGCCCCCCTCTTGGGCCTCTTGGGCTTCGGCGCAAGGCCCAGGTTACCGCGAAATAGCTGAAAACCCCCTCAAATAATGAAATTTCTATTCTTTCAAAAATGCATTTTCCTCCCCAACTTCTTCTCAATTCCACCGATTTGATTCCGGGTCATTACAAGGTATGTATAAATGAATTAGCCATATAAATGCATACTCGAATTCCGTCTTCGGTGAACTTGAGCTCCTAGACTTCTTTTCTTTCTTTTGTGTAGATCTTCTGGAGTTTCGGTTGTTTCCAACTAGTCCATTCCAGAAAATCAGGTGATCGAGGGTACCTCCGACCAAGGCTTTTCTCAGGTTAGAATCCCTGAGGAAGTAGCTAAGACAGCCCCCGAGCAAGCTTCAATGTCGGAACCTAAGTTGGATCCTATGGTGATCATTACCACATCAGCGGAGGTAGGAATCCCTGCAAATACCCAATAAGTTCCGGCTTCTGCAAGCAACCCTTCCCAAACTAACAAGTTTCCTTTTTCTCCTCGATTTATCGAGGATAAGGAGCTTGATGAAGTTTGGGGGAGAATATTGGATCGTCAAGCCGAGACGAGTCCTTATAAATTTTTTGCCGATTACAATGACGTGACAATTCGGGTTAGTGTCTACAACCATTTCTATAGCTCCTTTTGAAGTTTTACATGAGACTTAAAGAAAAAATGCTATCTATGTAGCATATGGTCGAGAACTTCGCTTTGGTCGGAGGACTGACCTAGCGAATAAAGATCTTAGAGCAAAAACACTCTGAATTAGAAAGTAAGAACTTCTTTCTTAACTCTTTCTTCCTCATGACTCTGTTTTTTCACTTGAATTATTCTCCCTTATCATGTTTGATAGATTTGGAGAAAATAAAAGAAGAAGCTATAGGCGATAAGGCCAAAATAAGCAGGCTTGAAGAAGACAATCAAGCTAAGAACCGGTCGATCGAATACTTGAAATTTCTGGAAAGAAAATTGAAGGTAAACTAGTCGTAAACTTGACTTAGTATCTCTTCTAATCATTCTTGCCTAATACTTGTTTTGCTTATGTAGAACAAAACCAAGCATTAACCAGAGCAAAGAAAGCTCTGAAATTTGAGCAAGACAAGGAGGCAGCTATCATGCTTAATCTTGATGAAAAGATCACCGCACTTAACAAAATATTTTTGATATGTGATCAAGATCCAGCTTGCCCTCCTTGAGCGATCCAACGGAGAAGGTGAATTACCTGGGCCATCTCTTGGAGGACCTTAAGAGGTTGCTCAAGACTATCAGAGAGAATTATGCCCGATTCGTAAAAGAATCCATTGCTAGTGGAGTTAGTCTTGCTTTGGCAAAACTGAAGGCATCCGACCACTCTACTAATCTTCAAGCTATTGAAGAGGATTTCAACTGCTTGGCTGAGGAGGCGACCAAGTTTCTCAATGAAGTAAAACCTCTTGCAGACAAGGTTGCAGAAGTAATGGAGGTCTGATCTCCATCAAGCAGTGATTAAATGAGCAATCTCTAGTAGTAAGAAAAAATATAAAAAAGAGTATGCAAAATGTAAAACTTACCTCTCTCTTATCAATGAAATCTTTTGTTCATCCGGTTGACTTATGGATATTCATATATTACCTAGCCCCTGACTGTTTAATGTAGAAGAACTTTACTATATAAGCAGTAGGCCAAGAATATGAACTTAAGTCTCAACCATTGTTTGAAAGTATGTACCGATCGTTGAAAAACTAATCGTGATAATACTAGGAAAACTTTTTTGGTCGGAACCAATGCTAGGTTTCGACTAGTTGTAAATCTGTTTTTCGTAATCAAAGTATTTACTAAGACAATATATGGTAGGAAGAAAAAAGGACTTTCCATGATAAGAGAAAATCATATGCAAAGACATATATAATAAATGACAAGTGGTTTTATTTCTATGCAGTACTCAACGCTGGTCAGAATGACCCGCTAAGAAATGAAGATATAAAGTATATTTCGCAATACGTGCTCATGCTCTAGTCCGACTGGCAGCGAGGATCGTAGGAAAAGGACCATCGCTAGAAAGCTCCTTCCAATGGGCGGAATTACGTGCGAAAAAGGAGAGACTTCGACTAGGAGATTTTTCGTGTCCCGACCAGTTGCCAAACAAGAGTAGAACATTATTTTGAAAATAAAAAATATAATCTTCATAATCTTAAGCATATGAACCGCGTCGACCAGAGTTAGGTACCATCATATAAATAACATCACTTGCTTCCTTGAATTTAATTAACCTTTATTACATTTAATGGAAATGAAATGAAATTTAAACAAAAAAATTACGCAGTTGATCAATGTTACAAGAATTGGACAAAACTCTGCCATCGGACATGGCTAATCGTACTGAGCCTGATCTGGTTACTTCGACCACAGTGTAAGGACCTTCCCACTTGGGAGAAAGTTTATTGCGATTTACTTGGCTCTAGATTTTTCTGAGAACCAAATCACCTGCAGCTGGCTGCGAGGCTGCACCTTAAGATTGTGGTACCTTCGTATGGCTTGTTGATAGATTGCCGAACGTATCAAGGCTTGGTTCCGTCGTTCTTAAAGGAAATTGATATCGTCGATTCGTCGTTCCTCCTGATCGTTTACATTAAAACAATCAGTACGAGCAGAGCTAATTTTTAATTCCGGAGGAGGCATGGCTTCGGCTCCATAGACTAAAAGAATGGTGTTTCACCGGTAGCATGACTAGTCGTGGCTCGAACATCCCATAAGATAGAAGGAAGTTCTTGAACCCAAGCTCCTGGCCGCTTTATTAGCTGGTCGAATACTCGGCGTTTGACACCTTGCATTATGATACCATTGGCACGCTCAACTGCTCCATTGCTCTGTGGATGAGCAACAGAGGTGAAATGGACTTTGGTTCCAAGACAGAGGTGAAATGGACTTTGATTCCAAGCTCATCGCAGAATTCCTAGAAACTGCCACTTGAAAACTGAGTAACATTATCTGTGATTATACGACTGGGTACACCAAATCTGTAATCACATTTTTTGTCAAGAATCTCTTAGCGGCCTCAGTTGTAGTTTTAACAACTGACTCGACTTCAATCCATTTTGTAAACGTGTCAATCATGACGAAAAGGAATTCGAAGCCCCCGTGTGCTCTTGGGAATGGTCCCAGAATGTCTAGTCCCTAGGTTGCAAAAGGCCAAGAAAGAGGAATTATTTGCAAAGCTTGTGCCTGCTGATGTACTTGTCGGCTATGAAACTGACATTGTACGCACTTCGTCACGAGCTCTTTTGCATCGTGAAGGGCAGTTGGCCAATAGTATCCTTGCCTGAAGGTTTTACCGACCAATGTTCTGTAGGAATGATGTGCTCCACAGACTCCTCCATGAATTTCGGTTAGCAACTTAATTGTCGGGACCCAAATACGCAAATCTGGACCCTCTGTGTATTCGCACTAGTCCAAGATCACGCTAGTGCACACAGTATCAACATTGATGAAATATCAACTCCATACAACGAAATATTAAATAAACGAGTAATTTGAATAACAAATAACTGTTGTGATCTTAAGGTCGAGTTTTACAATTATTAAGCCATGCAAGGCTGACCATAATAACATAAACTGTAGCGGAAATAAAGTAACTCCAGCGGACTCCCATCAATACACCACAGGCAACGGACTGGGATCAAGACCCTAACGATCAACCTTCGTAGAATTCCTCTTCAAAAGCTGGTGACGACTCCTCCACTTCTGTTGATTTGTTTAGCAAGAGTGAGTACACACCGTACTCGAAAGTCATACCACAGAATGCAATTATACATGATGGCTTATTCCAAAGGAATGGCTTCTGTGGTTAATTTGCGTAAATGCTGTGATTGCAATTGAATACAGATAATAGATTGAAACTTAATTGAAAACAAATAAAGAATATTAATTTAACATTTGATTTCACAAAGAACACATAGTCTAATCAAGTTGTTCACACAGCTGCACAAGTTACCTCACACAGCTGACCCTTCCCAAATGTTTTATGAAAATCTACCCCTTGTGTGAAATTCCTGAGCATGTCCACAACCGAGGACGCGGCTATTCGAATAGATTGGTTCAACACTCTGCAGAGGTTGTACACTTTACCCACACGATGAAATCTCAACCGGATCAGAGTTGATCACAACAAAACCTTTCAGGGACTCCATCTCAAGCAATGACACTCCCGATCTGCTTTCCTGTTGGCCAACCGATACACACAGCGTTTGGTTACGACACACATCGTTGGACAGGGATGCTGCGATCCGTCCCGCGATGTGACATATCACACCTCCAGCCCATCACACAGTTTAAATACAACCTGAGATGTCAATGTCAAGATTCCATAACTTACTAAGTTAGGCCCAGCCCATACTAGGCATGTGGTCGTACAGTAAGACCCAGTTCAATGGCGCACAAAGTTAATTCCTTAATTGAGCAAGGCAAGACTTCCAGTTTTACCCAAATCACAAAGTTAAAGCACACAGCTCCACCATTCACACAGATCCACCACTTGCCTCAGTCTAAATCTTTTCCCACCCTGTTGATTTAGTGCAACACATGCCATCAACGAGTAATAGCACACAACACAGAGTTTTATCACACAGTTCCATATTCCATTAGTCAAATTCATAATCGCGACTCACATGAAATGATGACTCGTGGCATGGCTAAGCAGTCTACTCGTATCTAACCAACCCACGATGGTGCTACGATAATACCAACTAGTACTAAACCAATCTAGGGTGACAAAAGATCATGGCATACAATAGGCAAGGTGGATATAACAAATTGGACTAATAACTATCCCAAAAGCATTTAAATAAATACTTGAAATAGAATGCAATACATTGAAATAAAGTATTTTGAAAACTGAGTTCAATATGATCAAAGGTATAACTTGCCTTGGAATAGATCTAGGTACCGGCCTTGAACTTGAGATGCTCATTCTTCTCCAAAATTTCCCCAAGTATCGACGTCTACTCGTAAATGATACAAAAGAAATAAAAACAAATAAATAACTGAGGCAAAACAAACTCCAAAAATCAAATACAATTCACCATTAAATAGATCTTGATTTTATATAAATTTAGAAATTTGAATGGGCTTAATCGGAGGTCGGATGCAAAAGTTATGGGCTTTAGAAGATTGAAAAATAATTAAAACCCTAATTTGGATTTTAATTTTATTTCCCGAATTATTTTTATAAAGGAAAATCAGATTATTGTGCAATGCTTGCATCAGCCGAGAATTTCCAGAAAAAGAAATATATTTAAAAGAAATCTGACATGTGGGCCTCACATGTCAGTGACTAGGCTCACGGTGAACTGGGTTCACCGAGCCAAGTCAAAACTGGCAGGGTGGACTGGACCACGTGTGCGTGTGCTGGCGCTGATTGGGCTCCACGTGGATGCCACATAAGCACCGGCCGACGCGGCGATTCTTGATGTGGCGCCGACGCTGCTACTGGGCGGCGGCGCTCGGGGCCGATGGTCACCGGCGTTTGGCGGTGAGTCACCGGCGGCGAAGGGTACCAGATTGTTCCCCGTGCTATTGCGCACTTAGGGGTGCCCTTACCAGTAGCTGGCAACAACGGTGGGGATCAGCGGTGGAGCTTCGAGTTTTGTTGGAAGTGTGCTCCGGCGATGCTCGGGCGACGAGGAGAGGCGCACGAGGTAGCTGGGACCTTGCTGATCACGGTGGTGCAGTCGACAGGGCAAGGGCGACAACGACGGCGACGCAATTCGCCGGAGAAGAAGCGGCCGAAAACCCTAAAACTTGAAATGCGGCGGCGCTAGAACGATCGGAGAGACGAGGGTGGCGGCTCTGGGTTGCGGCGGACTGGGCGATCCTAAGGGGGGTATTTATAGGCCGGGGGACGCCGGAATTGAAAATCCCCAATTCGAGTCCAAAACGGCCGGGATTTTGAAATCCTTGAATCTCGAGGATATATACCGAATTTGGGTTTGATTCCAACAGAAATAGGTACAGGATAACTCGGGATTTGATTTGGTAAAGTCGTCGCGAAGAATCCGCAATGGATACGCGTTTGTCGGACGAAGCTTGAAGCTTCGGAAATGGCGGGCGAAGGCGCGGGAGCGAGGAGGAAGAAGACTCTGCGGAGACAACGACACATGGCGATCCCACCGGCGATGGGCAGATCGTGAGGCGAGGCAGCGGCGAACATCCAACGGAGGATGGCGGGGTTGAGCACGAGCGTGCGATCAAAATGAGGGGCACGCGTCGCACATCTAACGGACGAGGGCGCGAGCGAGCGGGAGACGGGCTGGCGCATGGAAATAGTGTTGAGATTTGGCCCAGCACTGTTCGGAGATATTTAAATAGATTTTTCTTTTTAATAGATCCAGAAAATGCAAATAGAAAATAGAAAATAGCAAATGACTTTGGAAAAATTCCAGAAAATTCTAGAAAATATATCCAAGCAGAACCCAAATAAAATAAGTTCGGCCATTGTTAATGTTGGGATTAATCATATTAAATATTTTTGTCCTTAAAGCCCATATTAAGCTTTTAATATAAATTCAAATAAAATGCAGATGATGAGATTTTCAACTAGCAAATAAATAAAAGATTTTCAAAGGCTCACAAGTTGGGATGTTACATTAATGCCATCCGAGTGAGATATGCATCTCATCAACACTCCATGAGATCCTCGTTTATACAAGGTACGTTCGATTATAGTGTATGATTTGGCTTTTCGTGCTATACGACCGGCCTCTACATCATCTTCTGGAATTAGGTCATACTGAAGATAATTGTAGATCGATATCATCCAATCTCTACCCTGATCGTCACCGATCTGTGGAGCATCTATGTTATCTGAATCAATAGGCATGACCTGATGTGTATCATTGATGTTCTCGGAATGCTCGACCACCAAGGGTGAATCAAGTTGCTCGAGAAAAACTCCGGGCGGGATGGTTGACCTTGTGGAGGCCATCCGTGCCAACTGGTCCGCTAGAAAGTTCTCCTTTCTATGAATGTGTTGGATCTGGAAACCGAAAAAGTGCTTTTCGAGTTTTCGTACTTCCGCTAGATAAGACGACATCTTGGTACTCGAGCATTGA
Organism: Hsuehochloa calcarea; assembly: GCA_036346395.1. NCBI lineage: Eukaryota > Viridiplantae > Streptophyta > Magnoliopsida > Poales > Poaceae > Hsuehochloa > Hsuehochloa calcarea. Next base: position 27,450,928 of record CM070597.1, on the reverse strand, counting down.
TACTCTTTTCCTACTTGTTTCGCTACAAGTTGAGAGTCACCTTTCACTAGCAATTTGCGACTACCGAGCGAATGAGCTGCTCGAAGTCCTGCTAGTAAACCTTCATATTCCGCTACATTGTTCGCAGCGGGAAAGTTAAACTCGATGGCGTACTTAATGTGTTCGCCAGTAGGGGATATCAAGACGACTCCATCCCCCGACCCTTTGAGCATTAGGAAACCATCAAAGTACATCGTCCACTCATCGTGGCGCTTGTACTCTGGTTCCTGCTTAGGTTCAGGGTTTGTCCATTCGGTAATGAATTCTGCTATTGCCTGGGACTTTATTGCTGTTTGTGAGATGATATGGATGTCGAACGTCCCAAGTTCAACCGCCTATTTTGCTATTCGTCCTGATGATTCCCTATTTCCAAGGACTTGACCAAGGGAATACCAGGTAGGTACGACCATTTTATGGGCTTGGAATTAATGCCTCAGTTTCCTTGAAGCCATAAGGAGACCATAGAGCAGCTTTTGTACCTGTGAGTATCATTCATTTGTTCCATGTAAGACTTCACTTACGTAATATACTGGTCATTGGACGTTTTCACGTTCTACGACCAGTACACCGCTGACAGTTTACGGCGTTGCAGCCATGTAAATCAGCAATGTTTCTCCCGGTCTTGGAGAGACTAAGACCGGGCCACTCGTGAGGTACTCTTTGAGCTTTTCAAATGCGTCATTGGCCTCCTTTGTCCATTCGAAACTTCCGTTCTTTCGAAGAAGCTTAAAGAAAGGTAATCCTTTTTCACCTAACCTGGCTATGAAACGGCTTAGCGCTGCCATATAGCCGGTTAGTTTTTGGACTTCTTTCTTTGTAGTCGGAGGGCGCATCTAGTTGATGGTTGATATCTTCGTAGGATTTGCTTCGATGCCTCTAGCCAAAACTAGGAAACCGAGAAGTTTTTCCGCGGAAACTCCGAACACACATTTCTCCGAATCAACTTGAGGTTATGCCTTCTCAAGTTGTTGAAAGTCTCTTGTAAGTTAAGAATGTGATCGCCAGCGTTGATGCTCTTTACAACCAAATCATCAACATAGGCTTCTAGATTCTGACCTATCTGTGGGCTAAAGGTTTTCTGCATCAACCTTTGAAAAGTTGCACCAGCATTTTTGAGACCAAAAGGCATCTTAACATAGCAGTAAGTGCCGTATGGAGTGATGATTCTCTTTAGCTAAAACCTCACATCTAGTGCACTTTCTAGACTTAATTGCCCCATCATGTTTACTCTTAAGAAGAGCCACTTCCACTTTATAGGCCTCACAAGACACACAATAGGATTCCTTAATCCTATTCAACTGCTCCTTAAATTTAACTCTAAACGCCTCTTCAATCTTACTAATAATGGTTTCAACTTCAGCATTCAAAACACAAGAGGTAGAGTCAATAACTTTCTTAGAAGCAGTAAGAGATATAGATTTTTTCAATTTTTGCTTTTTCTCCAAGAGACTTGTTTAAAGCTTCAATCTCAATTGTAAGCTTAGAACAATTTTCACAGGAGGCAGCTCTAGAGTACACAACCATTTTAGTCATCTCTTGCATTTTAATCCTATTATTCTTACAATGAGAGCAAGTGTGACTAGCATCAAATCTTTGCAATTCTTTCAAGGCGCTATCCAATTTTAATTCAAGCAAAGCACAGTTTGAGCAAGTTAAAGGGATAGCATCCAAAGCAGTCACAACAAGAGAAATGGCATCCATGCAAACAGAACTAGACTTGAGAGATTCTAGTTCATCAAGAGCATCTTTTAATTGATTAACAACAGAGGAATGAGCAGTTTTCAAGCTTGTCAGTTCTTTAAGCAAGCTAGAGCAGGAATCACAAATATCATCAGGATTAATAGATTTGAGCCTAACAACTTCTAGGTTCAAGTTATCAATCATGATGTCATGTTTCTTAATCAATTTAGCTTGCTTATGCAATTTTTATTCAGCAAGGACCAATGCCCTTTTCATGTTAGCAAGTGAAGGGCATACCTCATCGGGATCACTAAAAGGATCCTGGTCGTTGGAGGAGTCCCTGTCGTGGCTGTTCTTGGCCATAAAACACATGCCCGTGAAGTCATGAGCCTTCTTCATGCCACGGGAGTCACTCTCGTCGTCCTCTGTTTCCGAGTCCACATCACTCATGTTCACATTTTCGAGAGTGGCAAGGACCCGACTGACAAACTTGCGATAGTTTATCTTCTTGGGTTTTACATCCCTCTCTTGAGGATGCCTTCGTGACTCCTTCTCCTCCTTGCCCTTCAGCTTGGGGCACCTGGAGCGAATGTGGTTTGGCTCACCACATTCAAAGTATGTGATAGGTCCACCTCTGCTCCTATTCCTTACCTTGTTGTAAGCTCTCGTGAATTTGGTGGATAGGAGGGCTAAATCATCCTCGGACAGTTTCTCAAGTTGCTCATCGCTTAAAAATGCAAAGCAGATAAAGAAAAACCAGATGAGCTACAATCCAAAGAATCAGAAGAACTACCCTTGGATTTGTCGACCACTAGCGCCATCGACTTTGTCTTGGGGAGACGCGAGATAAAATTAATCTCATGCGTCTTCAACCTCGAGTATAGCTTATCCATGGTAAGCTCACTCATGACAGTGTTGTCATTGATGGAAGTGATCTTCATTCCCCAGACCTTCACATCAAGAGCACCCAAAAGCTGGCGTGCATTTTCTGACTCAGAAAAGACCGGTCAACAGCGCGAAGATCATGAAGAATCTTAGAAAATCTTCCCCACAGCTCGTCTAAAGACTCACTAGGCCTTTGCTCGATCTTAGAGTATACTTTCTTCAGCTGGTTCTGTCTCACTTCCTTGATCGCAGTGGACCCCTCGTGATAATCACAAAGAGTCCATCAGATCTCATGAGCAGACCGCAAATGAGCAACACGCTCAAACTCAGATCGACTAAGACCTTGGATCAAAAAATTCCGAGCCTTGCTGTTGGCCTCCACATCTGGAGTGATCATATCGTCATCGCCTGACACGACATAAGGGTTTTTTTACCTTAAACCAAATAGCGTGCCCTTGAGCCTCGATATAAGCCTGCATTCGGGCCTTCCAATAGTCAAAATTAACTCCATCAAAAATATGTGGCTTGGTTGAATATTTATCAGTCGCCATGTCTCCAAAGACCGGTTAAGATCTATTAGAAGAGCTAACCGGCTCTGATACCACTTGTAGGACCGTAAAGGCGACTAGAGGGGGGGGTGAATATGCGCTTTCTCAAATTTTTGGCCTTAATCAAATTCAACACGCACTTATCTCCTTTAGCTACGAAAGCTAAAAAGACCAGTGAATACGCAAAGGAAGCCTTGTGCTGAATCCGATTACCCCCTTAACCACAAGATCCAAAAGGGAGAAATGATCACAGGAGATCGGTCGAGTCTTGGCGGTCGGCCGGCGTTGATCGGTGGCCGGACCGTGGTTGATGGCGGTCGATCGACCGACGATCGTGCGGATCGGACCGTTGGGAATCGGTTCGACCGGCAGCTACCGGGCGGTCTGAAAAGCTGGCGGTCGGACCGCCGTTGCTAAATCAGTCGGACCGATTTAGTCTAGTACCAAAACACAAAGCCCAAATCCAACACAAAAATTGGTCCAACTTTTGATTCAACCAATGAAACTTGACCAAACTTGGAGCACACCTCCCTGAGGATATCTGAGGCCTATTTCTAGCGACGATCGTTACGATCCACTTCAATTAATCGATCTCTTTAGGTTTTACCAAAGAAGTGCTCAAACCCTAGAAATATGAAAAACTTGATCCAAAACTTGCTTGTGGGGGATTGAAGATCTAGAGGGTTCTAAGAGTATACCCACACATCAAAGCAAGGTAAAAGAGGTCAAGAGACCAACCAAAATCAACCGGATCAAGGAAGCACCACAATTATCAAAAGAGAGAAGAAAGCAAATGAGACTTCATCAATGAACAAGCATTCATGAATTGATTGATTCACTGTGATGCTCGTCAAAGCCACTCCCTCAAAGAGGACAAGAGCTCAATCAAAGAGCACACAAACAAATCTCTCCAAACCTTAGCCTCTCCTCTCCTCTCCTCTCCAAACCCTAGCCCTAGAAAAGGTTTTTGCAAATGAGAGCTAAAGTGCTTGAGGGGTTTTCCATCTCCCCCCTTTCTATTTATAGGAGAGGCCTAGGGTTTCACTCATGGGCTCCCATTAAGGCCCACACACACATGGGATACACACACACACATCTGTTGAAGCAATCGCCTGCTTCACCACGTGTAGGTTGATCAGCGGCTCTCACCATGTCAGCAAGTCTCTCCCGTCCGAATCCCATCAGAACCTCCAAGGGACTTGCACCGACTTCCGCACCGCCTGATCCAACCAGCTGCAACGAACTGCCCGTTCGATCCATCTTGCCCATTCTGCACCATGCTTGTGTCACACGACCTCACCCGGCATCTATGATCGTTCTGGACCTCAGCTCTCCAAGCGTAGTCCCGATCCACCTCACCGTTGACGTCGTTGACCTGCAAGCCACCTGCACAGCAATAGACAAAGAAATCATCTCCGGGAACAAGTTCTTCACAACTTGATCCACGTTAGTTCAACAATGCAATATGCAACAATAACGCATTGAAATTCATACATTAAACACATTCCAGACACAACAATACCCAAAAGGCTACACTCAAAGTGATTGGCGGTCTGACCGCCCCATACGGCCGGTCCGACCGATTTCAGGCCGGTCCGACGATTCCATAACGGCGGTCGGACCGCCCGAAAGGACTTATCCAATTTTTCATCTCGAAAATCCGAAACCTTCTGGAATTTTCAAATGAATAAAACTTATGACTGGGAGCTCCAAAAATTATGTGACCACATCCAGGAGACTCCCCTCACTTGCCTACACACACTATTTTTGGCTCAGCTTCAAAATCCAATTTGAACCATAGCCGGTCGGACTGGCAAGCACTGTGAGTCGGACCGCTCCACGGGCGGTCTGACCGCCAATGTCACCGGTCAGACCGCCTGTGGTCTGACAGAACTGAAGCAAACCAAAAAACGCGAGATTTTGCAAAACAACAATGCTATTGCCAATTGACTCATCATCCTAAGATCATGCACATAAGAGGCATGGCATGAAACATAAGAGGATCACTAGTGCAAAACTAGTCACAAGATCCAACAAGACATGATTTGATTCAATTTGCTCACAGATATAAAGCTAGCAAGCTAAAAGCAAAGCTAAAACACGAAGAGCCATAAAAGAAGTCTAGCGGACTATCACTTGACATGACAAGGTATAGTGTAACACCCTGGCTATTCGGAAGCCAAGATGTCACGCAAAATTATCAAACTACTAAGGATAGCATTACAGCTGGATTATACAGATTCAATCAACAATAATTTCTAAAGAATGACAATAAATGATCACCAGATTCATGGAAAAGAATGGATAAACAATTATAATACCACGAACAGTCAAGCAATACCAAAGTTGGATTATTACAAACTGAAATTTAATTAATAAGTTGGCTTGATGAAAGGTAATGATAATTATTACGGTTGGATAAAGTGAAGTGCGATGCAGCCGAACTACCCCACCAAATCATCTTGTCTTCTCCTCAATTACCTAATTAAAACATAAAAAAGCAAGGGTGAGTCGAAGACTCAGCAAGTGCATACAAGAATAATCAAACATAGAGTGGACAACACAAACCAGTGGAATTACGAACAAATCTTGGAACACATATACGATTGAATGGAATGAATACATGAATGGATGGAATGAAAGAATGCATTGAAGGAGAACGGACTTTTCACACGTTTATACTCGGTATAAATAGTGACACACCGTCGGTGTTCACTTAAGCCGTGCCATGAAATGCACGGATCCAATCACCGTATGAAGAACGTTTCATACGAGTGTCCGAAGTTGCCACATTGGAATGGTGGTCAACGTTGCCCACATTGGAATGGTGGGTCTCACATGCCCATATTGGAATTAATGGGACTTAATCAAGTTTCCATTCCGTGATGACAAAGGAAATATGTGTGCATGGAATGAAATGCATAACTTGAACTTCATCTCAATTTATCACAGAAGAAGGTATTGAAATCTACCACATCATGCTCAAATCACAGGAATACTCATAAGTTACCAAATTATCATGCATTCATCAAATTCACACAAGTTAAACATTGCACTTGCCTTCCGTGCTGTGACGTATTGGGAAGCAACGAAGGTGTCCTTCCACTCACCGCCTCACCGCCTATACAATCATTGTCACATAATAAGGATAACAGGGTATAACATAGTTACACGAGTTCTACGATACCCTCTAATCAACCCACACGCCCAAATGTTCGTTTTGACCTCTACGCCAAAAGTCCAGATTATCGATCTACAGGCAGTTGTACGAGAAAATTCACCATTAATTATCTGTAACTCTACAAGACCTGAAACCAGTGCTCACTGAAACTTAACAGATCAGGCTACAAAACATTAGTTGGCGGAATCCCCTGATTCGGCCAAAACAGAGGGCTAATTAACAGCTAAACACAACCCATCTACGTCTGTCCAGAATACAGATCAGTAATAAAGAAAATGGCGTAACTTTTAGCCTATTGATCCAATGAGAATGATCCTTATCAACTTGGAAATATAATTTCGAAATCTACAATAACTTAGTTGGGTGAAGGTTCTGATTCGGCCCCTAATTTGAATAAAACCGAGGGGAAAACCGACAGTTCCAAATTCTCAGGCAGACAGGACAGCGCGCGGTTAAAAATTCATATCTCCTAAACCGTAAGGCAGAATCAAGTGATCTCGGTGCCAAAAGAAAGATAACGACATCAGGAACAAAACTCTAGAAGACTAAAATACCAGATTCGGCCTCTAAGTAAATCATAATGGTCCGACAAGAAAATCTTCCAAATCACGTCAGCTCTCCTGAACAGTCGCGGTAAAACTAGCATATCTCCTAAACCCTAACTCCCAATCATATGATCTCGGTGCCAAAAGAAAGCTAAGATCAAGGGCTACAACTTTCTAAGAGGTGAGAAGATCAGAAAACGTACGGAACTTACCCAAATCTGACGAACAAAATCGCTGCACTGCAGGGAGGAGGGTGGCGGCCGGTTGGAGAGGGGAGGAGTGGAGGAGAGGGGGGCGGCTAGGGTTAGGGGGAGGACACCCCCCATTGGCTGGCCCCCCTCTTGGGCCTCTTGGGTTTTGGCCCAAGGCCCAGGTTGCCGCGATATAGCTGAAAACCCCCTCAAATAATGGAATTTCTATTCTTTCAAAGTGCATTTTCCTCCCCAACTTCTTCTCAATTCCATCGATTTGATTCCAGGGCATTACATTCTACCCCCCTTAACAGGATTCGACCTCGAATCTTTGCAACGATTTACTAGAAAGGAAAAGTGGTGGGAAAAATTAATCATCTTAAACACGTACCTGAATCGAACAGATCTAGATACTGCTCGCACATGCGAGACTCTAGCTCTCAAGTGTCCTCTCTCTCGTACCAGAGGAACCTCAACACAAATATGTAAAACGACGACTGACCTAATGCTCAGCCTGAACTTTCTGGGTTCACTCATTAGAAGAGGATCGAAGGTAAGACCTTACACGTTGGTCAACATCTTTAACTAAATCTCAAACTTTGAATGGCTCAGCTGTTCACTTAGCCCCAGAACGCAACAGACGTTACGTGCTTCGCATATGGATCCGAGACGGTCAATGCGATATGCTAACTTCGCAATTTCTGCAACCTTCTGAAACGAAGATAATCCAACTGAAAATAGAGAGTCCTTATCGCGTCCACAAAATACTAACCCTCCACCAAAAGTTTAAATTCTAAATTTGACAATTCATCATGAAAGCAATTTCCACTTCCAATTAAGAAATTTGCGAAAGAACACCACGAAAGCCAAAGGAGAAATTCACGCGAATGCCCAAATCAAATATTTCTTTGACTCCGTCGGAACTAGAAAGAATCACTCATGCCAAAACAGCGCCAACCCAAAATTGTGGAAGTCATCAATCAACAACACAAAGATCAAGCGTGACTAAAGAAAACGCTTCACTAACCAAGAAAACATCATTCTTCTTAGTTCCTCTTTTAGGAATAAAACTTCTTTTGAACCTTGAAATTCGAACTCATCGCATATCACCAGAGCTTAAATCTCTTAGTTAAACCTTCTCAAATTCATTCAAAGCGATGTACATCATCCACACCATTGTGGAGAGGTTGATTGAATCCACCAGAATACTCTAGGTAACTCATTCTACTAATCAACATTAATTTGATTGAAGGCACCCAAAGCGCCACAAAATAGATCTCACAAAATCACATTACCTCTAATCTTCAAGAACAACTCGAATCCTCGACACACGCTCATGTACTACATAAAAAAAAATTCTATCATTGATCTTTCCACTGATCAGGAGACTCAATTATTCCACTTTCTCTATACACACTCATTGAGTGACCAAAGGTCTAACATAACAATGCAAACCCAGATTTAACCTCCAAGATCTCTACCACAAATTTCAATTATAACATATAGGGAAATCAACAGATTGACTCTCCAACATTTTCTCCAATTCTAACATACTCACTTATTTGCATACTTAGAAATTTCCCACCTAATCTCGCATCATTATCCAATTGCGTTGCTCTATAGAAATAATCAAGGTTTCCATACCTTCGATAATCACCGACCATTCAATCATGAACTGAAGTTCTGAAGTTTCACTATACCATAGGCTCTACTCAATCGTAACACTTTTCGGACTTACTTCGAAACCCAAACATTCCATGTGAATTAATTTTCCCCCAAGAGATACAGATCAAAACCATTCTATATTCTACTACTCCTCTAATAACTTGGTAGCAAAATATCACCGCTACGATTACTCATCTACCACCAAACAGTTGCCAAACTTACCCTTTGCAAACACTTTGCAACCCAAAGCGTGATCCTTTCTCAAAAGGAAGAGGCAAACAAAGATAACTTTATTCACACAGAAGGCGTTGCTCATCACGGCGAAAGCAGAAACCAAAAGAAATATTTTGATAAAGGTGATCTTGGAAAGCGAAAGTGAATTCATAATTGAGGCACACATCCTCAAAAGGGAATAGCAAATAACAGCCGACACGAAAGAAAGATATTACGTTTGAAATTCGCCATCTCTTGAGCGGAAAGAGCAACAAATTTAGGGACGCTTCAAATAACCACAAGATTTAATTAAGAATCGATAAGATCCTTCAACAGGTCAACTTGCTCGAAACAGTTCATCTACTTGGGAAACACGAGATCCAAATGGTCTCAGCAACAAAACTCAAAAAATTTCCCTTTACAGGATTTCACGGAAAGCAAACGGATTAACTTCGTCTCGAAGAGATCAACGAAAATCTTCTTTGATTGCAACCTCACTTTGCGAACTCAAACTAAAGAGCCTTTCGGACTAAATCACACGAAATCTTTAAGAAGCAATAGGTTAATCCAATTCCTCAAGTTACCCAAAATAATTTCAGTTACTAGTTGATTCACGAGCTCCAAGGTACCGCGAAAGCTAAACTTGAAATATCCTTATTTGAACGATGTCACCAAAGGCGATCAGTTTAATACAGGTATTAACATCAAGCCCATAACAACACTTAGAAAACATTTTGGAAGACCCACGTGGAATGAATGGGTTGATTCCTTCTCGAAAGAAGAGGCAAATAGAAACGATCTTCACCAACTGAAAAATCACTTACCACTGCAAGGAACACGAACTCGGGGAAAACCAATTAGGCAACGAACTCGAAAACCTATGGAAAGTCCACGATTGAAAACATAGGCCTCACAAAAGCAGAATATCGGACCTTAACCGTTAGGAACAAACGGGTATTCAAGATCAAAACACCCGCAACACGGAAGAACAATTATAATTTTTCAACATATCGCTTTACTCGACAAACTATGTTTACCACAAAGAACTTGAATTCCCCAAAAGAGCCTGAACACAAAGCGAAATTTGATCATTTTAGAAATATTACGAAGGCGGTCAACTTTCTTTCTTTATAAAGGAATCAACATTACCATCACATTCTCGATCATGTGAATAATCCTCCTAAAGGAACATGGCAAATCGTGTTATAGAATTTTTTCAAAGATCAAATGGAATTGTAATAACAACTTATTCTAGAAAGGAAACTTAGTACGAAAACCACAAAGCTGAAACAAACCTCTCACACAACTCCACCATAACATTAGAAAAGGGTTTCGACACTTTTTTTTAAAGAGAGGTTCTAAATTCCAACATTCCAACTACTCCAAAAGAAACGAGTAGAGTCAAGACTTTCTTCGATAAACTTTGTAAAAGCTAATTCCGTTCCCAAAATACCAAGCGGTTAACTAGGTCACCTTAATCAACAAGTGAGATAGGACCCTTACAAAAAGAATGATCTTGTCAATAATATCGTGTACAAGTAGCAAAGAGAGCTCAACAATCAGAAAGACAAGAATTATTTTGAAAAACATCTAGGGACCAATAGGAACCCGTAGCCAACCAATTTGTTTGATTACCATCTCCGACTTAATCACCACAGGGCACCCCAAAAATGGTTTTAACACTAATCCTCAGAAAAGAGATGCGTTAAACTTCAAGACGTGGAATGATCCAAAAGAAATACATGGAGCCAATGCTTCCTCGTGTTAACGAACTTGCAACAGAAAACTCTCATTATACAAACTATCAAACGATTAAACGAGTCGCTATTTTCCAATGAGAAGGAACAAACATGGAAATATCAATATTGCCAACTGTCGAAGATCATTTAAAATAAAATAAATTCAACAACTGAAAAAAAACAATAATATTTTCAGAGAACCCTTAAAGACCTTTTGGATCTCATCAACTACCATGAATCTTGAACCTAAGAGAAATTCATCAACTACCACCGGACAAGAATTTGTCAAAATCAGAAATCAAGGAAGAGAACCACTGTCTAAAGCATCCCAAAAGAAATATGCAAGATCATTGTGCACTTGATAAAGAACTTGCAAAAGAAATCGCAATGCCCAAACCCCAAGCGAGCACACGGGTTAAAGTTTCCAACAGGTAAAAGCAGAACTTTCGTGAAAAGGTAAATCTTGCAATTTAACTACGCTCACGTGGAGCGAAATATCACAATAGTAGAAAGAACAATAATTGTTTCAAAGAATGATCGTAAACCTATCGAGATTGCCCACTTCATTATAACCCTCCATTCAAAAGAAATTCACGAACTGTCAGAAACTACAACCAGAAAACCAGATACAAACTTGAGAAGGACAACAACTTCATCAATGAGCTCAGGCTCAACACAGAACTATGGAACAGGGGTAAGAACTTCTCTACTATTACAACACGAACAGTGGTGTAGCCTGGCAAAAACCAGGACGACAACCACGAACTCAGCTGCTCGATGTCCGCTACCGATACGCATAACTAATGCAATCAATTATGAATATATAGGATCATCTCATGACAATCATAGAATAATTCATAGATATATAGGATATCACATCACGTCATAGATTAATAACAAGAAAGATAGTATAGAAGCAATTCTATACCATACAACATAATGAACCACATCACTAGAAATGCGGAAACAATGGATTTCCCAAACCCCACCTACTGTGCACAGTGTGTTATTTTAATAACTTAATTACCACGGACCTAAAGCCCGCTCTGATACCAACTGTAACACCCTGGCTATTCGGAAGCCAAGATGTCACGCAAAATTATCAAACTACTAAGGATAGCATTACAGCTGGATTATACAGATTCAATCAACAATAATTTCTAAAGAATGACAATAAATGATCACCAGATTCATGGAAAAGAATGGATAAACAATTATAATACCACGAACAGTCAAGCAATACCAAAGTTGGATTATTACAAATGAAATTTAATTAATAAGTTGGCTTGGTGAAAGGTAATGATAATTATTCGTTGGATAAAAGTGAAGTGCGAGCAGCGAACTACCCCACCAAATCATCTTGTCTTCTCCTCAATTACCTAATTAAAACATAAAAAAGCAAGGGTGAGTCGAAGACTCAGCAAGTGCATACAAGAATAATCAAACATAGAGTGGACAACACAAACCAGTGGAATTACGAACAAATCTTGGAACACATATACGATTGAATGGAATGAATACATAAATGGATGGAATGAAAGAATGCATTGAAGGAGAACGGACGTTTCACACGTTTATACCGGTATAAATAGTGACACACCCGTCGGTGTTCACTTAAGCCCGTGCCATGAAGCACGGATCCAATCACCGTATGAAGAACGTTTCATACGGTGTCCGGTTGCCACATTGGAATGGTGGTCAACGTTGCCCACATTGGAATGATGGGTCTCACATGCCCATATTGGAATTAATGGGACTTAATCAAGTTTCCATTCCCGTGGACGGCAAAGGAAATATGTGTGCATGGAATGAAATGCATAACTTGAACTTCATCTCAATTTATCACAGAAGAAGGTATTGAAATCTACCACATCATGCTCAAATCACAGGAATACTCATAAGTTACCAAATTATCATGCATTCATCAAATTCACACAAGTTAAACATTGCACTTGCCTTCCGTGCTGTGACGTATTGGGAAGCAACGAAGGTGTCCTTCCACTCACCACCTCACCGCCTATACAATCATTGTCACATAATAAGGATAACAGGGTATAACATAGTTACACGAGTTCTACGATACCCTCTAATCAACCCACACGCCCAAATGTTCGTTTTGACCTCTACGCCAAAAGTCCAGATAATCGATCTACGGGCAGTTGTACGAGAAAATTCACCATTAATTATCTGTAACTCTAAAAGACCTGAAACCAGTGCTCACTGAAACTTAACAGATCAGGCTACAAAACATTAGTTGGCGGAATCCCCTGATTCGGCCAAAACAGAGGGCTAATTAACAGCTAAACACAACCCATCTACGTCTGTCTAGAATACAGATCAGTAATAAAGAAAATGGCGTAACTTTTAGCCTATTGATCCAATGAGAATGATCCTTATCAACTTGGAAATATAATTTCGAAAGCTACAATAACTTAGTTGGGTGAAGGTTCTGATTCGGCCCCTAATTTGAATAAAACCGAGGGGAAAACCGACAGTTCCAAATTCTCAGGCAGACAGGACAGCGCGCGGTTAAAAATTCATATCTCCTAAACCGTAAGGCAGAATCAAGTGATCTCGGTGCCAAAAGAAAGATAACGACATCAGGAACAAAACTCTAGAAGACTAAAATACCAGATTCGGCCTCTAAGTAAATCATAATGGTCCGACAAGAAAATCTTCCAAATCACGTCAGCTCTCCTGAACAGTCGCGGTAAAACTACCATATCTCCTAAACCCTAACTCCCAATCATATGATCTCGGTGCCAAAAGAAAGCTAAGATCAAGGGCTACAACTTTCTAAGAGGTGAGAAGATCAGAAAACGTACGGAACTTACCCAAATCTGACGAACAAAATCGCTGCACTGCAGGGAGGAGGGTGGCGGCCGGTTGGAGAGGGGGAGGGAGTGGAGGGAGAGGTGGGGCGGCTAGGGTTAGGGGGAGGACACCCCATTGGTGGCCCCCTCTTGGGCCTCTTGGGTTTTGGCCCAAGGCCCAGTTGCCGCTGATATAGCTGAAAACCCCCTCAAATAATGGAATTTCTATTCTTTCAAAGTGCATTTTCCTCCCCAACTTCTTCTCAATTCCATCGATTTGATTCCAGGGCATTACATATAGAGTATGAAATCGAGCCATACAAGCATAATAATCAAAGCTCCACAAGTTTTATTATACAATGCAAGATATTTGAATTGAAAAATGCATTATGATACAATGAATGCAAAAGAGCAAATTCCCCTCAAAAGCAGCCCAATAGGACTAATAACCCTAACTCTCCCCATAAGCAGCAAAACGAGAAGAATCAAGCGCTTTAGTGAAAATATCTGCAAGCTGTTGCTCTGACTCTACAAAGTGAAGCACAACATCACCCTTCTCAACATGGTCTCTAAGAAAATGATATCGAATATCAATGTGTTTAGTCCTGGAATGTTGCACTGGGTTTTTGGCAATATTTATGGCAGAAGTGTTGTCACAGAAAAGAGGAACACTTCTCAAGGATAACCCATAGTCCCGCAGCGTGGATAAAATACAGAGGACCTGAGAGCAACCACTGGCTGCAGCTACATAGTCGGCCTCGGCTGTGGACTATGCAACAGAAGACTGTTTTCTAGAAGACCAAGAAACAAGGGATGTGCCCAAGAAATGACAAGTGCCAGAAGTACTATTCCTATCCACTCTACACCCCGCAAAATCAGCATCAGAAAAAGCTCGAATTGAGAGAGCAGAAGAAGAAGAATACCAGAGTCCAAAGTCAAGAGTATCTTGAAGGTACCTGAAGATGCGACGTACTACTTGACGATGAGAAGCACGAGGGGAAGCCTGAAAGCGAGCGCACAGACATACGGCAAATTGTATGTCCGGCCTCGACGCTGTGAGATAGAGGAGGGAGCCAATCATGCAGCGGTACTCCTTCTGGTCCACGGGCTCTCCATGCTCATCAGGGTCCAGCATGGTGGTTGTAGCAATAGGGGTAGACATTGGCCTACTGCTTCCCATATTGAAGCGCCGAAGAAGATCCTTTGTATTCTTACTCTGGTGAACGAAGGTGTCTTCTTTCAGCTGCTTGACTTGAAGGCCAAGGAAGAATGTCAACTCTCCCATCATGCTCATCTCGAACTCACTGCTCATAGAATCTAAAAATCTGGACACCAAAGCATGAGAAGAACCACCGAATATAATATCATCCACATAAATCTGAACCAACAAAAAATCACTGCCATGCTTGAGAGTGAACAAGGTTTTATCAACCATTCCCATTTTGAAATCATTTTCAAGCAAGAAACTCTTAAGCCTGTCATACCAAGCTCTAGGAGCTTGCTTCAATCCATACAAGGCTTTAGAGAGTTTAAAAACATGGTTTGGGAATTTATGATTTTCAAAACCAGGTGGTTGCTTGACAAAAACCTAATCTTCCATGAAACCTTTCAAGAAAGAACTTTTAACATCCATTTGAAAAATCTTGAAACCCTTGGATGTTGCAAATGCTAATAAAATACAAATGGCTTCCAATCTAGCTACAGGAGCAAATGTCTCTTCAAAATCTAAACCTTCTACTTGGGAATAGCCTTGAGCTACGAGTCTAGCCTTATTGCGAACAACCAACCCATCCTCACTTTGCTTTTTTTTAAAATCTATTTTGTTCCAATAACATGAGAATCAGAAGGACGCTCAACTAAGGTCCAGACTTTGTTTCTTTCGAAATTTTCAAGCTCTTCATGCATGGTATTGACCCAAGAGGTATCAGATAAAGCAAGGGTGATATCTCGGGGTTCAAAAGAAGCGACAAAAGCAGAATGTGCATGAGAATCAGGAGAAATAAACCTAGAGCGAGTGACTCGCTCTTGAAGATCCCCAATCATCTGCTCAGGTGGATGTTGTCGCTGAATGTGAAGAGGTACTCCTGGTGCAGAAGTGGCATCTACCCCATGAGTTGTGAAGGTAGGAACAGAGCCACTCAGGTCGTCGGTGAAGATAGGAGGAGGCTGCTCAGCTGAAACTGGAGTAGTAGAAGCAGGCTCTCCAACCATCTCAGAGGTGACTGGAGGATGGATCGGGTCCTCATCCTCAGAGTCATCGTCGACGAAGATGCTTCCACGAATGTCAGGAACTTGTGAACCTGTAGCATCGGGTCTAGTACCAGGACTAGCTGTAACACCCTGACCCAAAATCGGCTCAATGCCCAGCCCACCGTGGGGCGGACCAAATGGGCTGGAAAACAAATAGTTTTGGGCCGCACCGTGGTGGATTCGGCCCGACACTATTTTCGGGATTTAAAATTGATTTCTTAATTTATTTAATCCGGTTAATTCAAAAAGGGCTTAGAAAATAGCAATTAAATCCCAAAAATTCTAGAAAAATTGACAGAAGTCTCTAGAATTATTCTGGATTTAAATAAAATAGTTCCAACTTAAAGTTGTTAATATAATTTGATAATAAATTTATTTTAACTTAAAAGCGGTTTAAGGAAAATTTGTAAATTTCACAATTCCAAATAAATTTTAAACTTTAACCAAACTTGAAATTTTGGGTCATTACAAACCTACCCCCTTAAAGGGAATCTCGTCCCGAGATTGGACTTGGTCGACAAAAGGTGGGGATAATCGGCTTCAGATCTTCTTCTCGCTCCCGGTGGCTTCTTCTGAGTGATTACTCCATCGACTTTGCATGAACGGATGACCTTGCTTCGGGTAATACGTTCTGCCACATCGAGAATCTTGATCGGCTGTTCCACATAGGTGAGATCTTCTCAAGATCGATGCTTTCAATCAGTGTTTCTTCGATTGGCACTCGAGACACTTCTTGGTTGGGAAACATGAAAGACATTGTGAACGGCGGACAAGGATGCCGTAGCTCAAGCCGGTATGCAACTTCACCTCTTCTTGCCAAAATCTTGTAAGGTCCTACAAACAGGTGCGAGTTTTCCTTTTTGTCCGAATCTTCTCACTCCTCTAAGGGAGTAACTCGGAGATAGACAAAATTTCCTACTTCAAATATCAACTCCCTCCGACGATTATCAGCATAACTCTTCTGTCGGGTCTGTGCCACCTTTAGGCGTTCTTTTATTGTTTTAACTTTGCTTTCTGCTTCTTTGATCAACTCGTCCAAAGAATTGATGCTCTCCTACTTGATCCCAAAGGAGTGGAGTTACGCATTTCCTACCATACAAAGCTTCAAGGAGACATCTCGCAAACCGGCTTGGTAGCTATTATTGTATGAGAATTCGCATAGGGTAGATTTTTGTCCCAACTTTTTCCATAATCTATGGCAGTGCTCAAGCATATCTTCAAGAATTTGGTTGACACGTTCCGCCCGCCATCTGTCTGGGATGATAGGTGTACTAAAGTTGAGTCCGGTTCCCAAAGCTTCGCTGAGCTCTTCCAAACCGAGAGGTGAGCTGGGAACCTCTGTCGGACACAATCTTCTTAGGTACACCGTAGACAAACTACCTTGGCCATGTACAGCTCTGCTAACTTGTTACTTTGGTATGTTGTCTTGACTGGGATGAAGTGAGCCACTTTAGTCAATCGGTCAATTATCACCCAGATGGAGTCACATCCTGATTGGGTCCTAGGGAGTCCGGTGATGAAATCCATACCAACTTCCTCCCACTTCCACTCGGGAATTGGTAACGGTTGTAGCAAACCAATGGGTCTTTGATGCTCGCCTTGACTCACGACAAACATCACAACGAGCGATTTAACTCAAAGAATTCCTCGCTTCATCGACCCACCAATATTTTTCCTTGGATCTTGGTACATTTTGGTATTCCGGGATGAACGGAGTATGGCGATTCATGAGCTTCCTTGTAATTGACTCCTTTAACTCTTGCCGATCGGTACACAAATGCGGTTTCCAAACCACACTGCTCCTTGCTCATCTTCGTAAAAGCCCGGCGCTTTGCCTCTTCTCATATTCTTCTTGATTTCTTTGATGTCCTCATCTTCTAACCGCTTCCCCGATCCGCTCAAGAGTTGGTTGAACTTCCAAAGCGTTCACGCACCCTTGATCAACAATCTCCAAGTTCAGATGTTTCAATTCTTCGCATAACTCGGGCTGATTCGCCTGAACTAAGATGGTGTTGCAATACGCCTTTCTGCTTAGGGCATCTGCAACCACATTTGCTTTGCCCGGATGGTAATGAATCCCAAGGTCATAATCCTTTATCAATTCCAGCCATCTTCTCTGTCGAAGGTTAAGGTCAGACTGGGTGAAGATGTACTTCAGACTCTTATGATCCGTGAAAACCTCACAGCGGTTGCCAATGAGATAATGCCGCCAGATCTTCAAAGCATGCACAATTGCGGCTAACTCAAGATCATGAGTCGGGTAATTCCCTTCATGAGGCCTCAACTGACGGGATGCATAAGCTACAACCTTGCCATCTTGCATCAAAACACAACCGAGTCCCTGGCGAGATGCGTCGCAGAAAATCACAAAATCCTTATGGATCTCCGGTAGGACTAATACAGGGGCGGAGACTAGTCTCGTCTTCAGCTCTTGGAAACTTTTCTCACAGTATCCGTCCATTCAAATTTCTTCTCCTTCTTGAAGTTGTGTCATTGGTTTTGCTGCTTTGGAGAATCCTTCAATGAATCGGCGGTAATACCCACTAATCCAAGGAAACTTCTCATACGTGTGATGATTTGGTTGTTTCAATCCATTACCGCTTCAACTTTGGTGGATCTATCGCAACTCCTCTTGTCGACACAATATGTCCAAGGAATGCCACTTGGCTTAGCCAAAATTCGCACTTGTGAATTTGGCATAAAGTCGTTTCTCTCGAAGTTTTCCCAAAATTATCCTGAGATGGTTCTCATGCTCTTCTGCGGTCTTTGAATAAATAAGGATGTCATCGATGAAGACAACCACAAACTTATCCAAGAATTCCATGAACACTTTGTTCATCATATTCATGAAATAAGCAGGCGTTCGTTGCCGAAAGACACATCAGTAAACTCGCATACCCATATCTAGTGGTGAAGGCAGTCTTCGGAACATCTTCTGGTCTGATCTTCAGTTGGTGATAGCCAGATCTCAAGTCAATCTTCGAGAAAACACTTGCTCCTTTCAACTGGTCGAACAGGTCATCAATCCTGGGTAATGGGTACTTATTCTTGATCGTCACCTCATTGAGTGATCTGTAATCCACACACATCCTCATACTATTGTCCTTCTTCTTGACAAATAGCACGGTGCTCCCCAAGGTGATGTACTTGGTTGAATATACCCTTTGCTCTGTAACTCTTCAATTTGTTTCTTCATCTCTGCCAATTCATTAGCCGGCATTCTGTAAGGTCGCTTCGAGATTGGAGCGGTTCCCGGCACTAAGTCAATTAAGAACATTATATCCCTATCCGGTGGCATGCCGGGTAAATCGTCAGGAAAGACATCTGGAAAATCTTGCACTACTGGTATATCTTCAAGCTTCGACTCTTTTAAACTGGTCAGAAAAGATCTTCCTCCTGGTACAGTCTTGGGCCTGAATTCAACTGTGACTCCTTGCTCATTGGTGAGGATGATAGACCTATTGGCACAGTCTATTCGTCCTTGATTTTTGGCCAGCCAGTCCATACCAAGTATTACATCCAGACCTTGAGATTGCAAGACTATCAAGTCTGCCGAGAAGGGACTCGGATATTTCAAGGTAAGGTTCGGCAGAAAGAATCGGTTCTCATTTCAACCCGGGAATGGATTATCATAGGGTTGTCTAGAGGGGGTAAGTAACCCGCTTTTTTCCACAAAAGCATTGGATACAAAGGAATGCGAAGCTCGTAATCAAACAAAAGCGATGCCGTAACGAATTAATAAGGAACGTACCAAGGACGACATCGGTCTTTGCTCGAGCTTCCTCTGCTGGACGTGGTTCACACGCCCTTTGTGAACGGGTTCACGGCTTTGAGGTGGCGTTGGTGGTTGGAACTCCTGTTGTTGGTCTTGCTTTGGTGTTGCGATCGCCGCCTCTTCGGGCATTTGTTGGCATAATGCCGAGCCTCATTGCAATGGAAACATGTCACTCCCGCCGTTGAAGGCGTTGGGTTCTTCTAAACCGCTCGCAGTGCATTGTTACGAAACACCTCGACCCAAAATCGCTCAATGCCCAAACCACCGTAGGCGGACCCGCCACACATAGCACCTCACTTACACTTTCGTCCTCGCCGTGTAAAAGGGTTAACCCGAGGTGCTACGTTTGGATCCAACAGCATTATATACTACTACAACTCACTTGAGACAAGCAATGTGGGACTAATCCCACCACACAACTCCTCATGGGCCACATGGGCCACGCTATGAGTAGGCCGGTATTACACTCACTTCTTAAGGGCCGACGCCCTCGGCAAAGATACCGCATACACGGCAAATGCCTGTAACCACCCCTCGGACACGTCCGCAAGCGCCCAAAGTGCCACCCATATGCCATGCCATGTGTCCACTCGGGCCTACATGTGCCATGCGCCATATGCCGCGCTTCTGCCCCGCACGCGCCTGCAACAAAGTTGATGCTCGATACCATCTGTAACACCACGACCCAAAATCGGCTCAATGCCCAACCACCGTGGGCGGACCAAATGGTCGAAAACAAATAGTTTTGGGCCGCACTGTAGTGGATTCGCCCGACACTATTTTCGGATTTAAAATTGATTTCTTAATTTATTTAATCAGGTTAATTCAAAAGGGCTTAGAAAATAGCAATTAAATCCCAAAATTCTAGAAAAATTGATGTAAGTCTCTAGAATTATTCGGATTTAAATAAAATAGTTCCAACTTAAAGTTGTTAATATAATTTGATAATAAATTTATTTTAACTTAAAACGGTTTAAGGAAAATTTCAGAAATTTCACAATTCCAAATAAATTTTAAACTTTAACCAAACTTGAAATTTTGGGCTGTTACACTAGCCTCATCAAAAGTGACTTCGCAAGTCTCAACAATTTTGTTAGTGTCAAAATTAAACACGCGATAGCCACGAGAATGAGCAGGATATCCAAGAAACATGATATCAGAACATCTAGATTCAAATTTATCAAGGTTGCCATGTTTAAGAATGAAGCACTTGCAACCAAAAATCTTGAAATGAGAGAATTTGGGCGAATGACCAAATCTAAGCTCATAAGAGGTCTTCCCAATCACAGATCTCAAGAAAACCCTATTGGAGATATAACAAGCAGTAGAGATCGCCTCAGCCCAAAATCTCCTAGGAGTAGAATGCTCATCTAGCATGGTCCGAGCCATCTCTACAAGGGTTCTGTTCTTCCTCTCTACAACACCATTCTGCTGGGGAACTCTAGGAGAAGAAAACTGATGCTCAATTCCCCTATCAGTGCAGAAGGTAGAAAAAGAAGAATTCTTAAATTCTGTCCCATTGTCACTCCTAATGGCTCTCAAAGCTCCAGGAATATCAACAGCAAGTCTAAAGACCAATTCTCTAAAGAAGCCAAATACCTCGTCCTTAGAAGCGAGAAAATAAACCCAAGAATGCTTGGAGAAATCATCCACAACCACCAGCACATACCATTTCCCACGAGCTGACTGAACTCTAGAAGGACCAACAGTGTTTAAGTGCAGAAGCTGACCTGGTCCATCAGTCACCACCAAGGTAAGAGGTGGGTGGGAAGCAGACACCATCTTACCATGTCTACAGGGCGAGCACACAAGATCTCTAACAGCCTAGGCAAACCTCTAATCAAGTCCTTGCAACTGACTCTAGACAAATGATCGAAGCCTATATGCCCAAGTCTACGATCCCACAAAACAAGATCATGAGAATCAGAGGCTACAAGACATTTAGGACTGGAAGCTGAAGAAATACTGAAATCTGCATAAAAGATCTTATCAAATCTGGAGATCTCAAAAACAAGCTCACCCGAGGAATATAGAACTCTACACTCACCACTTTTAAACCTCACTTCTAGACCCTCATCAAGCAGCTGAGAAACAGATAGAAGATTATACCTCAGCTTACATACCAAAGCGACGTCTTTAAGCATGAACTTGTTGTTGACGCGCACAGTGCCCTTTGCAGTCACAGTCCCGGTAGAAGCATCCCCAAATGTAATCAATTCGTTGCCGGATGCACGTGTGAGGGAGAAGAACCATCTAGAATCTCCGGTCATGTGTCGAGAACACCCGGAGTTAACAAGCCATATGTCCTCCTTCCTCGCACAACGGACCTAAAACGCACAAGCAGAAAACATCTGTGCCTCAGTACTGGGGTTAGTGATAAAAGATCTAGGAATCCGATCTCGAGAAGCACGATGCTGGGTGCAACAATGAAACAATGAAAAATGATCGGAAAAAATCATAAGAATGCACACGAGAACCACCTGGACCTCTCCGAAATGATCTACCAAAAGATCGATACTCCCCCTGTCTAGGTGCTACCGTGGTCTCTCCTCACGATATCCTAAACCAAAATGCTGCCTTGACCCACCAAAAGAGTCAACAAGATTCTCTACAAACCTAGGCCTATATGTGGTACGATGGATAGGCTGCCTGGCTCTAGAGACTATAGCAGGTGAAGGGACTCCTCTAATGGATCTCAAAGCGCTCATCCTCTCTTTTCTCTCAATTTTTGCTCTTCGGAAGCAGAACTCAACAGTGTGGCCCTCTTTCTTGCAGAAGGTGCAATGATACTTGACCTTTTGAGGGGTCTGTACTGATGACACAGAAGCACCTTTCTTGCTAGAAAGAGTTTGAGTATAACCTGCAGATTTGAAAACAATCTTGGATGCTTTGGAGGTTCTAGATCAAACATACCACTTTTCACAACTCTAGCAATCTTTGGTGGATGATTCTTGGAATGCTCTAGGGGATTAAAACCTAGGCCACTGTTTTTCACACTCACCTTGGATTGGTTGAGAATCATGTTGAGTTTCTTTTTCCCACTAGAAAACTTCTCAAGAGTCACTTTGAGGTAATCATTCTCTTTAGCTAAAAGCTCACATCTAGTGTACTTTCTACACTTGATTGCCCCATCATGTTTACTCTTAAGAAAAGCCACTTCCACTTTATAGGCCTCACAAGACACACAATAGGATTCCTTAATCCTATTCAACTGCTCCTTAAATTTAACTCTAAACGCCTCTTGAATCTTACTAATAATGGTTTCAATTTCAGCATTCAAAACACAAGAGATAGAGTCAATAACTTTCTTAGAAGCAGTAAGAGACATGAATTCTTCAATTTTAGCTTTTTCTTCAAGAGACTTGTTTAAAGCTTCAATCTCAATTGTAAGCTTAGAAAATTTTTCACAAGAAGCAGCTCTAGAGTACACAACTATTTCAGTCATCTCTTGCATTTTAATCCTATTATTCTTACAATGAGAGCAAGTGTGACTAGCATCAAATATTTGCAATTCTTTCAAGGCGCTATCCAATTTTAATTCAAGCAAAGCATAGTTTGAGCAAGTTAAAGGGATAACATCCAAAGCAGTCACATCAAGAGAAATGACATCCATGCAAACAGAACTAGACTTGAGAGATTCTAGTTCATCAAGAGCATCTTTTAATTGATTAACAACAGAGAAATGAGCAGTTTTCAAGCTTGTCAGTTCTTTAAGCAAGCTAGAGCAGGAATCACAAATATCATCAGGATTAATAGATTTGAGCCTAACAACTTCTAGGTTCAAGTTATCAATCATGATGTCCTGTTTCTTAATTAATTTAGCTTGCTTATGCAATTTTAGTTCAGCAAGCACCAAGGCCCTTTTCATGTCGCAAGTAAAGGGCATACCACATCGGGATCACTAAAAGGAACCTCGTCGTTGGAGGAGTCGCTGTCGTGGCAGTTCTTGGCGATAAAACACATGCCCGTGAAGTCATGAGCCTTCTTCTTGCCACGGGAGTCACTCTCGTCGTCCTCTGTTTCCGAGTCCACATCGCTCATGATCACATTTTCGAGAGCGGCAAGGACTCGGCTGACAAACTTGCGATAGTTTGTCTTCTTGGGTTTTACATCTCTCTCTTGAGGATGCCTTCGTGACTACTTCTCCTCCTTGCCCTTCAGCTTGGGGCACCTCGAGCGAATGTGGTTTGGCTCACCACATTCAAAGCATGGGATAGGTCTACCTCTCCTCCTATTCCTTACCTTGTTGTAAGCTCTCGTGAATTTGGTGGATAGGAGGGCTAAATCATCCTCGGGCAGTTTCTCAAGTTGCTCATCGCTCAAAGAATGCAAAGCAGATAAAGGAAAACCAAATGAGCTACAATCCAAAGAATCAGAAGAACTACCCTTGGATTTGTCGACCACTAGCGCCATCGACTCTGTCTTGGGGAGACGAGAGATAAAATCAATCTCATATGTCTTCAACCTCGATTATAGCTTATCCATGGTAAGCTCACTCATGACAGTGTTGTCATTAATGGAAGTGATCTTCATTCCTCAGACCTTCACATCAAGAGCACCCAAAAGCTGGCGTGCATTTTCTGACTCAGAAAAGACCAGGTCAACAGCGCGGAGATCATGAAGAATCTTAGAAAATCTTCCCCACAGCTCGTCTAAAGACTCACCAGGCCTTTGTTCGATCTTAGAGTATACTTTCTTCAGCTGGTTCTGTCTCACTTCCTTGATCGCAGTGGACCCCTCGTGATAATCACAAAGAGTCCGCCAGATCTCATGAGCAGACCGCAAATGAGAAACACGCTCAAACTCAGATCGACTAAGGCCTTGGATCAAAAAATTCCGAGCCATGCTGTTGGACTCCACATCTCGAGTGATCATATCGTTATCGGCTGGCACGACATAAGGGTTTTTTACCTTAAGCCAAATAGCGTGCCCTTGAGCCTCGATATAAGCCTGCATTCGGGCCTTCCAATAGGTAAAATCAACTCCATCAAAAATATGTGGCTTGGTTGAATATTTGTCAGTCGCCATGGCTCCAAAGACCGGTTAAGATCTATGAGAAGAGCTAACCGGCTCTGATACCACTTGTAGGACCGTAAAGGCGACTAGAGGGGGGTGAATAGGCGCTTTCTTAAATTTTTCGCCTTAATCAAATTCAACACGCACTTATCTCCTTTAGCTACGAAAGCTAAAAAGATCAGTGAATGTACAGAGGAAGCCTTGTGCTGAATCCGATTACCCCCTTAACCACAAGATCCAAAAGGGAGAAATGATCACAGGAGATCGGTCGAAATATCGGTCGGACCGCGATTGACTAATCGGATCGACCGCCGATCGGGCGATCGGACCGTTGGGAATCGGTTCGATCGGCAGCCACGGCGATGCGAAAAGTGGCGGTCGGACCGCCGTTGCTAAATCGGTCGGACCGATTTAGTCCAGTACCAAAACACAAAGCCCAAATCCAACACGAAAATTGGTCCAACTTTTGATTCAACTGATGAAACTTGACCAAACTTGGAGCACACCTCCCTAAGGATATCTGAGACCTATTTCTAGCGACGATCGTTCAGATCCACTTCAATTAATCGATCTCTTTAGGTTTTACCAAAGAAGTGCTCAAACCCTAAAAATATGAAAAACTTGATCTAAAACTTGCTTGTGGGGGATTGAAGATCTAGAGGGTTCTAGGAGTATACCCACACATCAAAGCAAGGTAAAAGAGGTCAAGAGACCAACCAAAATCAACCGGATCAAGGAAGCACCACAATCATCAAAAGAGAGAAGAAAAAAAATGAGACTTCATCAATGAACAAGCATTCACGAATTGATTGATTCACTGTGATGCTCGTCAAAGCCACTTCCTCAAGGAGGACAATAGCTCAATCAAAGAGCACACAAATAAATCTCTCCAAACCTTAGCCTCTCCTCTCCTCTCCAAACCCTAGCCCTAGAAAAGATTTTTGCAAATGAGAGCTAAAGTGCTTGAGAGGTTTTTCCATCTCCCCTTTCTATTTATAGGAGAGGCCTAGGGTTTCACTCATGGGCTCCCATTAAGGCCCACACACACATGGGATACACACACACACATCTGTTGAAGCAATCGCCTGCTTCACCGCGTGTAGGTTGATCAGCGGCTCTCATCATGTCGGCAAGTCTCTCCCGTCCGAATCCCAACAGAACCTCCAAGGGACTTGCACCGACTTCCGCACCGCCTGATCCAACCAGTTGCAACAAACTGCCCGTTCGATCTATCTTGCCCATTCTGCACGATGCTTGAGTCACACGACCTCACCCGCATCCATGATCGTTCTGGACCTCAGCTCTCCAAGCGTAGTCCCGATCCACCTCACAGTTGACGTCGTTGACCTGCAAGCCACTTGCACAGCAATAGACAAAGAAATCGTCTCCGAGAACAAGTTCTTCACAACTTGACCCACGTTTGTTCAATAATGCAATATGCAACAATAACACATTGAAATTCGTACATTAAACACATTCCAGACACAACAATGCCAAAAAGGCTACACTCAAAGTGATTGGCGGTCTGACCGCCCCATACGGCCGGTCCGATCGATTTCAGGCCGGTCGGACCGATTCCATAACGGCGGTCGGACCGCCCGAAAGGACTTAGCCATTTTTTCATCTCGAAAATCCAAAATCTTCTGGAATTTTCAAATGAATAGAACTTTTGACTGGGAGCTCCAAAAATTATGTGACCACATCTAGTAGACTCCCCTCACTTGCCTACACAATCTATTTTTGGCTCAGCTTCAAAATCCAATTGAACCATAGCTAGTTGGACCGGCAAGCACTGCCAGTTGGACCGCTCCACGGGCGGTCTGACCGCCAATGTCACCGGTCAGACCGCCTGTGGTCTGACAGAACTGAAGTAAACCCGAAAACGCGAGATTTTGTAAAACAACAATGCCATTGCCAATTGACTCATCATCCTAAGATCATGCACATATCCCCACGATATCCACAAGTTCGGTGGTTGTTCGTGAAGGATTCATGGCAATGTCCTCCGTAAATCGCCGATTTCTCAAACCTGCCTTGAAAGTTTGAATCACAGAAGACTCTGCAATCTCTATTATTGAGTTACAAACCTGGCTAAACCTCTTGATATATTGACGAAGAGTCTCTTTCGAATTTTGCGAATCCGATGGAGGTCATCCTCCTTTCCAGGGCGATCGTATCTACCCTGGAAATTTACAATCAAAAGATCGCAAAGTTGTTACCAAGTGTAGATTGATCCGACCGGTTGGTTGAGCAACCAAGACCACGCAGATCCCTCCAGTACCGTAGGTAAGTAGTTAGCCATCATATTTTCATCACCGCCAGCAGCTTTGATGGCGGTGGTATAAATATGGAGAAATTCTAACGGGTTCTGGGACCCATTGAACTTATCCATGTTGGCCGGTCGAAACCTGTTAGGCCAACGCACAGCCTGGAGCCCTGCAGAGAAAGCTCAGCAGCCCGTGACTGACTCATGGCGCCTTCTTTGAATAGGTGTCGAATTGTGATCAGTCAGAGACTGGTTTCTTAGATTAGAATACCGGGGCTCCGGTGTTCTGATCTGATCGTGGGCGTTAGGATTACGCCTTTGATCACCTTCTCGGCCCAGACGATGTCGTAGACCATCGGGGCCAAGCGAATAACTCTCTCGATGAGGGGAAAGTGTGGTTGTTTGGAATAACCTCCCTCCTTCATGACTCATTGGTCAGAATCGTTGAGGAAGTCTTGGTATCGATCGATTCCCAACATAACCATGCCGCCCTCTGCTGAGGGAGGAACGTTGGGACGAAGTCATAGTTTGACTTTGTGATGTCCTCTGTTCCCGGTATGCTTCCGTACGTTGCACGGTTTGTTGAAGAATTTCTGATACCTGTCGCACCAACTGGACAAAACATGGAGCTCCTACTAGAGTAGGGTCAGTGTTATTTACAATATTCTAAATACACTGCAGGTATTGTACCGTCACTGAAGGTCTCAGAGGATTCATTGAGGTTATTGGCGTTCGTAGATCTAAGCCTTCTATTGACCTTGCGCCTGGTCCCATTCGACCCATCATCTTTGGTGGGGCAGAACCAGGTGAATTAACTGATGGACGTCTATCAGTTCTGTTGCCTCCGGTAATTGGTGCTTGATTGCCCGTGCCATCTCCATCAATAGGTGGTGGCGAGGCAGTATGTGCAGGACCGTACACGGCATTACGATCAGTATTTCCGATCGCATTGACCTCGTATTTCCAACATCGATCCTCTGAAGAGCTTTCACTGTAACCAGTGGAGAGCTTTTCAGTGCTTCTACTAGAGACTTCCACGATGGAGACTGGTCGAAGATAAGCACCTCCTGAGGTCTTCGTGGCGAACTCAGCCTGACCCAGCGGATTGCCGATCATATGCTAAGCGTTATTGTTCCCACTCGGCCCATAACCGGTGAGGGTTTCATCGACATTGTTACTAGATGTCGGTTGGCTCCTGGAATTTTCAGAAGTCGTTGGTGAGTACCTGTCAGCCATAATTGTTTCGAGAATGTATTGATTCTCGAATTGCAAACCTGCGGTTTCATCACTTTTTTCGTCGGTCGGAAGGACCGGGCTTGAAGAGATTTTTGGACGCTTTGAGCTAGTCGGAGTGACCTGTCCTCGGGAAGCACCACTTGTCGCAGTGGTGCATCCTCATCCATCTGCTCGACTTCGCTGTCGTCAGCGACTTGCGAACCGGTGGATGAGGAAGATGATGATATCCAGTTCTCTTGCATGGCCTGAATGCAGGCTTCCATGTCGAGATTGGAGTAGTCATCCAAATCGAACCAGTTTTCCTCATCCCAAGTTCCTTTCATAGTCGCATGAACGATTATGAAGGATGGACGAGGATTTGACGAGCGAAGAACTTCTTCAGGAGAATTGCACCTTCTTCCCCACGAACGGCGCCAGCTGTCGACGATCAAGTCACCGAACTTACAAATATATAAAAAACAGAGGAAAAATGACACGTATCTCCTGGAAAGGAATGGAGTTGCTCTTTATTGCTATGAACTGGCTATTACAAGGAGTGCTCTGTAATCTGAACAAAGAGGCTAATCCTAGTAACAATGGAGCGTAATGCCTGCTATGGTGTTGTAAACTAATCGAATGGTGGTCTTGTGAAGTGCCTTCCAATCGATCTCTCTTCTGATTTCCCCTCTCTCCATCTCCCGCGATCCTCCTTATGTAGTTTATGAAGCGTTGGTAGTTATCCCTTGGAGAGACGCCTGTTGGGAAGTGACGCATCTGGTCGGAGAGAGACGTTAGTTGACAATGTATCAACTGCTGTGCGGTTATATGTCAGTTAGTCATTTAACTGTACTCCAGTGTTTTAGAATTATGTAACGTCGCGTGGTATGGAATAGACAACACGTGTTTCATTCATCACATGATAAAGGATATACCTGCATTCAGACCCAGATACCAGTTCAAAGCTTTATGAGCATTTGACTGGTCGGAGACTAGGTTAGGAACCTTGTCCGACCAGGGTATGTATTATGTAACCTCTGGAATCCTTACGACCAGTGAGGTCGTTAGCCTTAGGAGTTACGACCATGAAGACGTACGGTCTTATGTATTAAATATTATATACAGGTTTTAACCCTCGTCAGTCACCCTAGTAACTATATGGTAAATACTAGTATAGGTTGTGCTTAAGCGACATGCTAGTCTTTCTATGTACTGGGGCATTAAAATGCCATAATCATCATCTCTTCAAACTTGAAATAGTTTTGGACAGTCATTGGGATACATGACTGAAGTGAATGAGATAATTTTGTTTTACTCCTCAAAATCCTAACAACTTGCTACTACCACATCTGGGTTGATGGAATGGTGGTGGGTGCACACGAGTTGTTGGCATGTGGTATGAACTGCCCGAATGGATCAAGAACTTAATCTTATCATGACCTCCCTTGTAAAACAAGTGCAACCGCAAGTCTGCAAAGTGCAACTTGACTTAGTAAAATTATTAAATCCTGAATGTCATCTCGTTGGATGGATGACTGGAAAGTGCAAGCGCGTTATCCGTCCGGCTTGAAAGGGATACCGATGCAAGGTGAAGTTGCTAGTCGCCGTGGTGTTGTCCAACTACGTTAGACGCTTTGGTGAACATCCTGCACAACGTATGGGTGTAACCCCATATGAGTGAGATGACAAAAGGGGCAAGATAATTTGAAAAGTTATTGTGATGGTAGCTCAACTACATGACTAAGGAATCATGCAGGGCAACGAGTATGATTGTCTCTTGTGGGTGCAGTATATAACATCTGTAGAGTTTAAACTGTTTAAACAGCTGTGTCTACGGTCAAAGGTGGACATGAGAATTTACTAGAGTTGGTTCTATTTTAAAAACCTTTGTAGGTGGTATGAAAATCAGATCGAACTAATCTAGCCCTGAGATAATATTTTTTCTAAACCGTCGAGCCCAGTGATGTTAATCAGATTAAATTCGTTCAAGTTGCTATAATTAGTTGCTAGCTAGTAGCGGCACAATGCGACCAAATCGATCCGTAGCTAGATCCAACAAGTAGAGCACATGCAGACCCACCCACCGACCGAGGATGCACATACCATTTCAGCCGGCACCGACCGACTTGCGATCAAAGTAAACAACGCGTTACCATAAGGTCAAGTTATAATATCAGTCAAGTTACACACGGAACGTCCGTACACAATCCTGTACTAGTTAGGTACGTCCGATCCATAGCTTCATTAGCGTACGTGCCTGGCTTAATTTCATTGGATTATTCGTTAACACGTACTACTACTTGTTCAACCGTAGGAATTGAAATGGACTGCATAGGCGCGTGTGTACTAGTGCAATCTAAGGAATAGACCCGGTCGCACGATCCCAGACACCCCTCCGGCAGGCTACTTGCTGGTTTGGATCGATCCATCAGCTGCTGCATGCGTTCCGGTTGCGCGCGGTTTTGTTTATCTGCAGGCGTTGACATGTACATTCTGCACATATCTGCGTAGAGATCTCGTTCCTTTGGTTTAGTTTGTTCATTCTTTGGTTGTAAGGGCTTCCATGAAAAAATGTATCGGAGCCTTAATTGGAAGCTGTTCATAATTAGTCAGTTTTAGTGTATTAGTTTGCAATAAAGAATGCAGTCCCTGACACATGCATGATACTTTGACCTTCAAGATTGACCTCTCAAATCAAATCGTTTAAACTGACGGCTGGCCATGGCATGCATGGCAACGAATGGTCAAGCCGGGAATGCGACCTCTTGGGCCGCACTCGAGGAGTTGGAATTCGAATGATATAAGTAGGGTAAGAAACTGAAGTAGACTTTTCAGATTAACCGAGCCATACAATCGAGCAGATTTTTTTTCCAACACAAGAAAATAGAAAAGGACTTTCGTTTTACATATCCAATAGGGAAATTCCAAAAGGGAGCTCCAGATTTAGCTTAACACAATGAACGTATATACGTACGTACGTGCCTGGCTTAATTTCATTGGATTATTCTTTAACACGTACTACTACTTGTTCAACCGTAGGAATTGAAATGGACTGCATAGGCGCGTGTGTACCAGTGCAATCTAAGGAATAGACCCGGTCGTAGTCATACTTCTTTTTGCCGGTTAAACATGCGCAACAAAACTAGTGCTATAAAAGGAAGCCATCTTGCCTCTCTCCCAACAACCAGCTTAAGGCATTCCACGTACGTAGTAGCTAGCTTGCTTGTCTGCAATATTTCGCTTGTCGACAATTCTAGCAAGCTAGCTCAAGAGACTAGCTAATAGCAACCCCGACGCACGTACACGTACACGTACATATAAGGATAATATGGCGTCGAGGTCGGCGAAGGTGGTGAGGGCGGTGCTGGTGGCCGTGCTGCTGATGCAATGCTGCAACGTGATCCTCGCGGCGAGGCTGCTTGAGGGGGACGGCGGGTGGCTGGGGCAGGGTGCCAGGACGCTGATCATGCAGGCCCTAGGCAAGGGCTCGGGGGGGCCGGTTCCAACTAACCCGGGCCATCGAGATCCCGGCAACTAGCTAGTTAGCTATGTTTGGCTTGACTTCTCTATCGTACATGTGTAGAGATCGTTCATTGGATTGGTTGGTTAGTACTTTGTAATTAGGAGCTTCAATTCCATGCAAAAATGGAGTCTTGGAAGTCGAATAGCCGATCATATTTAGAAGTCAGTATTAGAACACGCAATGCAATAAAGCAGTCTCTGACATAGATTTTGTAACCTAGTTGTATAGACGGTTTAGCTATGTGTAATGCAAGAAGATTTAGATTGTTTTCGGGTTTGAAATTACAAAAGCGCAATCCGCGCTTGTGGTGAACAATACCGATTCTTTCTTCAAATAAATAAAAGCCTTTGATCGAATTTGCATGACATTGTGTTATACATCCCTATGTTTTTTGTACCATTCCTGATCGAGCATAATGATATTAAAATCAATCCACACCAATTTGCCTGGCTTGGTTGATTTGAAAGAGTTCGGATATTTGCACGCATGTGCATGTAGCGAGATGATTGTAAAGTTTTATTTGCTATAAACCACTCAATTTTTTTTTGGGGGAAATCAATCGAATTTCTCACCTGGGATGATATTTAACCCCATAATATTAATCTTAAAATAACCACATGCCACTACAATATGTCTTGAAACCTCTGTGGAAGTCTCGAGTCCCCAAAGTGCAAGACCCTTCCATTTCTGTGTGGTGATGGGGACTCGTTCCATTTCAAGTATACCGTAGGTGGTTCGGAATGCGGCCGATGCTTCTTGGGAAGCAGAGGGACCAAGAGGGATTGACGGCTGTGATGGTCATTTGGCCCACAGGCATTTTCGATATTCCCCTAGCATGTCGCTTAGGTACCACTTTCCTTGGAGATTCAGACGCATTCAGCAGTGAAGATGGTGCGGACGCCATCTCGCAACAAAATCAGTACTGCATCAATCAGGATAAAAATTCTCAAAAGATAGAACTTCACAACAAAATAAATCATCAATTGAGAGTTCACTGTCAATACTTTAATTGAACCAACAACACAATATTTCAATTGACAGGAACATAAATAATGACTGAACAATAATCACAGTGAACAGAAACTACCAACAGAATGGAGCAAAATGACCAAACAACATCAACATAATGAAACATATGGATCCGATGAGCATGAATAACATGACACAGTATTAGAGAATCCAAAGCGGTGAGCTCGTATGTCCCACAACATTACTAAGCAATATATCTCAGTGCTAGCTAGAGTCAATAAAATCAGCACAATTTGAAACTTCTACTAGCACAATCTAAAGTGTGAGCTCGTACGTTGACGGGAGGCATGGACGAAGAGGGAGTCGAGGTCTTGGTAGCGAGGCGTCGTCGAGGTTAGGGGTGTCGTCGTCGAGGTCAGGGGAGCGACGCGTCGTCGAGGTCGCAGAGGGAGGACGCCGGTGCGGGGAGGAGGTCGGGGGTCGCAGAGGGAGGATGTCGGCGTGGGAAGGAGGACGACACGGGGACGACGGTGTGGAGAGAGGAGGCTCGGGAGGAACACGGGAAGTAATGACGCTGGAGAGGCGGACTGGAGAGTGCGCTATGAGGAGTAATGACGCAAACCCTAGCGAGGCCCCTACATATAAATGTATATCACGGACGGTTCTCTAAGAGAACAGTCTGTGATAAGTGATCATATCACAGACGGTTCTATTCTAGGACCGTCTGTGATAAGCTCTATGGTCGTAGGCTTTACTACGATCACCACCTGGTCCTAAGCATATCACAGACGGTTCTATTCCAGAACCATCTGCTATAAGCAAGTATATCACAGATGGTTGTATTTAAGAACCGTGTGTGATAAGAAAGCTACGACCACCACCTGTTCGTAAGCATATCACAGACGATTCTATTTCAGGACCGTCTGTGATAAGCGAGCATATCACAGACGGTTATATTTAAGAACCATATGTGATTAGTATCACAGACAGTTCTATTACGGAACCATCTGTGATGCTCAGCGCGGGAATTTTTGATGCATGCACGGGGGGATGTTTTGGTGGCTTAGGAATCGTTTGTGCTCCATATATCATAGACAGTTTGTTCCACTAAACCGCTCCATATATTACAACTACTCAAAGTGAATTACAATTGAATCAATTCTTTGAAGGTCGTTCAGCGGTGCCGACGGAGTGAAACTCTCTGCTGGCATTAACTATCTCTATCTTGATAAAGTAGCAGAGCTTCCCTCGAACCTCCGAGATCTCTTCCATAACGAGTGCATCTAAATCTATGTTCAAGCCCTGTCGCTAGCAAGAGTAAAGTAGTAAGTATATATATTTAATGTACAATTAGGAAATAATTGTTGCGAGATTGACAAACCACGGGATACTTCATCTTAGCACTCATGATTTGCTGCATATGATGACAAACGTAGAATGCACATAGGTGATCTTGTTTTTGCTGATGGCACTGCAAAAATAGAATTACATATATAGGTATAGTCAGTTCGAGACGCATTATTACGAAGTATGATATATGATTATTGTGTTGTAGCGCATACTGAAAATTGCGTCCTGTGTTGCAGTGTGGCGCTCGATCTCTTGTATGGCCCTCCCTCGGCAACATAGGCGATGAACGACCTACATGAATATAAAAAGTTATCCTCGGCCATTTCAAATGAAGGAAGACTACAATGAGTTATGTATGGAGAAAATGAGCATACACTACTACATAAAAGCTCATCACAGACGGTTTTTGAACCGTTTGAAATTTTATGTTTGTGATAACAGGCGGTTATCACAGACGGTTGAAAAACCGTCTGTGATAAGTCTTATCACATACGGTTCCAACCACGAACCGTCTGTGATACTAAAGAATCACAGACGGTTCGTGGTTGGACCTGTCTGTGATACTACAGAATCATAGACGGTTCGTTGTTGGAACCGTCTGTGATAAGTCTTTATACCTAATTAATTTTTATCATATTTTCAGCTAGCCTCAGGAATTGCTAGCCATGCCCTCTGAAAACTAGCAAGTAGAAACATATTACAGATAATTGTTGACAACTCAAAGTGATCATTTAACTCAAAATCAATTACAAAAGAATGTTTCAAGTATATATTATCGCTAGAGTTACAAATTGAATTACAACCAGTCAAAGTGAATTACAATATTGAATCAATTGTTTCGAGGTTGTTCATCAGTGTCGACGGCGTGAAACTCCCCGGTGGTGTTAACTATGTCTACCTTGATGAAGCCGCAGAGCTCCCCTCAAACGTGCGTGACCTGGTCCATCTCGAGTCCATTTAACTCTATGTTCAAGCCCTGTCGCTAGCAGGGGTAAAGTAGTAAGCATATATATTTAAATTTATAATTAGAAAATAATTATTATGAGATTGACAAACTGAATGGATGTCCATGTTCATGGTTACAATGAATTATCCAAAGATTGACACAACAAGAACTTGTTAAAGTTAGAACACTCCAACCATCCACCATAAACAATCCCACTATTGCCATCCATCCATTGACTACCACAGAAAACCTCAAGAAAAGAAACTGCTTTCCCCTAAATCACCAGCCTGAAAACTATTTTGATGTGCCTATGTGACGCTGACAACTAATGTCTTAACATGTCAAGAAAAACACAATCAACTGAACCTATGGTTGGACATTCATCACATTGCTTCCAGACGGAAAAACTTAAATCAAACCTTAGAACAACCTATTGCATCTGAAACAAAGTGGCAATTATAAAGACCACCCAGATCAATACTTAAAACAACCCGAGAGTCTTTCCATTCAGATCATTGAGTAGTTATAGTTAAGCAGCCAGTAAGCAATTAAGCACACACCCTGACACCAGTCTATGCAGCAAGTCTCAGGATACATACGGAGATATGGTAGAGCACACAAGAGGATACAACAATACTTAGCCCGCAGAAGAGGACGGTGATGGTGGACTGGTGGTGGGGGGGGGTTGGGGATGGGGGTTGAGTTCAGGCAGAGTTGGCGAGGCGGGCAACGACGGGGTACTTTGCCTGGAACTTGGTCTCCCAGTCGGTGAGGACGCCGAGCTCCTTGTCGGAGGGGAGGCGCACGGCGGTGGAGGCCCACAGCGGTGGGGAGCATCGGCCGGCTTGCGGGGATGGCCGAGGGCAGTGGGGTGAAGCTTCCGGCGGCACTGAATCGGCCAAAGGAGCACCGGTGGCCGGAACGGGGGAGGCGGCGTTGGGTGATTCTGGGAAGTGTTAAGAACTAGGGAAACTGCACAACCATTCGAGCGGAGCACTTATATAGACTAACATCACATACGGTTCTTTAGTGGAGCCGTCTGTGATGTGAGTAATCATGACGGTTCCATTAAAGAACCGTCTGTGCTGTGAAGATCTGTGCTGTGAGTAATCGAGATCGAACGATTGAAGTGAACGGGGCGATCGGTCGGTCAGATCGGCCACTCAATCCAGGCCGTTGATATCTAAATCGGACAGTTCAAGTGAAAGGGGCGATCGGCCAGTCCGATCGCCCAAACAATCCAGGCCGTGATCTCCATATCGGACGGCTCAGATCCAGGAGCGGAAAGGCCCGAGTGGTCCGAACGGGTACGAGATCTGGACCAGAGGATCTCCATCGAACGGCTCACACACGACGCGGTTAGGCGGTTGAGCTGAACCGCGAGACTCGGGTCGGAGTCTGACTCGGGTTCGAGCCCGAGGAATAGTGATTCCAGATTTTGAATTGAAAGACTGAGATGATTTGGGAATTTCCAGAGGTAGCTCCACTGCTCCAAAAATTCTAAAATTTTTACTGAGTGATCCTGACTTCAAGATCAACCGTGTATGAATTTTCCATAATTTATCATTTAGTGCATTGCCCGCTAGAAAATTCACAAACTGCTGGACAGGGGGTTTGACCACGGAGACAATAGGTTTGACCAACCCTTAAGAAATAGTAAATAATTTCTAAAAATTATGAAATTTCTCAGGGAGGTTACCCAGATGATTAAGAATTTAGAAAAAAATATTTCCTGAGGATGATCACAAGGTTTGACTAGAAGACCTTGAATTGCAACACTTCGAGTCAATAACCTTAATTGAATTTGAAGTCCACATTTTAAGGAGATAAATTCTATAGAATTCAAATGGCAACAAGGATGCATCCAAAAGTTTTAATTTATCCTCATTTTCATACATTTGAAACACAACTAATTGCCGGTCTATTTATAGTGCTTGTATATCACACATGGTTCGTATAAAGAACCGTCTATGATAACACATAAAATCATAGACGGTTGTTTATACGAACCGTCTGTGATACTTCACAGACGGTTCGTATAAAGAACCGTCTGTGATGAGTACCATTATCATAGATGGTTCTTTATACGAATTGTATGTGAAGTATCACAGACGGTTCATATAAAGAACCGTCTGTGATACTTATTTATCACAAACGGTTAACGAAGAACCGTCTGTGATAATTTTATCACAGGGTGTCTAGTATAACATATTTTGTAGTAGTGATACCTGTCGAGTATTCCTTCTAGAAGGGCGAAGTTGTGGGTTTTGTTGAGTAGGGAATCAAGATATATTATCTTGTTCCTCTTTGGTATAATGACTAAAAGGATCTAGTGGTACCAAGTCATGTATGTCGCTATAGTCATTACACCTAAGTTCATGCTGCGTATAAAGTACAAATAAAATTTGTATAGCAAGTAGTGAAGTACTTACTTCTGGTTGTAGGGCAACATTATGTAGTCCTTGTTGTCCTGAGCAAGCAATCCCGTCGTTATGTATTTCACGGCGTAGGATGCGTCTTCGTTGATGATTTGCTCAGAGACCACGCGTGGGTCGAGAAAACCCACCGGTTTGTTCCATCCCCGGGCATTTTTCATCATGTATCTATACATAAGCAATGAGTTGTGTTATTTATTGGTACTACATGAATGTAGAACTTGATTGTACACACTTACAGTGTCCAGCATCATAGAAGTGAGGCGTCGAGGGTGGTGAGGTTGAATAGATCGAATAAATCGTCGAAGCCCACGATGTTGTGGCCCAATTCATGGAGGAAATGCACATTCATGTATCTGACGGTGATTCCAGTATCACACCCTTTCTCTTTGGTCTTCCGCATGTACCAGACATGCAAAGACTGGCAACCTAATCTCAACGTCACTGACCTCGGTGATAGTCATTCTGTCCGCGGGCAATTTTGATATTTCTCAGCCATCTCACTTACGTACCACTTTGCTCGGAGATCTAGACGCATCCGGCGACGTCGATGACGGCGGCGAAGACGGTGCATCTACCATCTCGCTTACTTGCTATCTATATAAAGTACATACGCAATGAACTAAAATTTTATGGATTGCAAGTTGATATCCACTAGGTGTTTTTGAAGATAATTTCTCTTGGAAACATATTTTATACAGAAAAATAGAAGTTACCAAACCAATTAACTTAAATTGCCCTGTAAACACATTAATTATATAAACAAATAGAAGTTACCCATTGAACTTAAATATAGAATACGTAGTAAAGAAAATTGAAAACTAAAAGGGTACTCATGGGATACCGGGCACACAATCAAGAGAATAGATAAAAATACTAACTGTACACTTTCCCAAAAATATACTAAAGGAGTATGGTTAGGACTTAATAATAAAAATTATGCATGAAGCACATGACTGAGGCACAAATACCATTAATATTGAAGAATTTCCACATAATACAGATACGTCATAAAAATTCCATAAGGGTAGTATGAAGACGGGAGCCACTCCAGAACGGCGAACGGACGCGTTCTGAACGGGGTGGACCAATTCCCCGAGTGTGTGTTGGTTGCGGACACTCGGGATAGAACGCGTTGGTAGCGCCAATTTTTCCCCCTCTGCGCCCGTTTTTTCGCTGCCGACTCAAACCTACCCCCATTCCCACCCTCCTCCCCTCTCGTCCCCAATCGCACCCTCCTCCCCTCTCGTCCCCCACCTTTGCGACAGCACTGCCGCCGGCGCTGCCTCCTCGTCCTCGTCATCCTCCTTCTCCCTCGATGCCCCACCGCCTCTGTCGTCTCCATCTCCCCCTCCTCCACCACTCTGTCTGTTGCCTCGCCGCACTGGACGCCTCTGCTCGTCTCCTGCCGCCACACACCGACCACGCCGCCCCTCCTCCATGCTCTGAGACCCGCCGCCTCCCTCCTCAGCCCGACCCCACCGCCTCCCTCCTCCACTCGAACCCTTCCCCCTTGTGACAGCAGATCGAGATCCCCAATCCCACCCTCCTCCCCTCTCGTCCCTCACCTCCGCGACAGCA
Organism: Hsuehochloa calcarea; assembly: GCA_036346395.1. Lineage (NCBI taxonomy): Eukaryota > Viridiplantae > Streptophyta > Magnoliopsida > Poales > Poaceae > Hsuehochloa > Hsuehochloa calcarea. The sequence goes on along the minus strand of CM070597.1, from coordinate 27,412,106 downwards.
CCGCCACCAACGCTGCCTCCTCGTCCTCGTCATCCTCCTTCTCCCTCGACGCCGCACCGCCTCCGCTGTCGCCGTCTCCCCCTCCTCCACCGCCTCTGCAGCCGTCTCACGCACTGAAATCGGTGCCGCCTCATCGTCTGTCGTCGCACCCAACGCCTCCTGCTCATCTCCTGCCGCCACAGCCGACCCTGCCTCTCCCCTCCTCCACTGTTACAGACCCCACCACCTCCCTCCTCAGCCTGACCCCGTAGCCTCCCTCCTCCACTCGACCCCGCCGCCCTTCCTCACCCGACCCCGCTGTCTCCTTGTCCTCATCCTCCTTCTCCCTCGCCGATCCACAGCATCCACCGTCTCCCACTCCTCCACTGCCTCTGGTGCCGTCGTCTCCTCCTGCTCCCACTCAGGTAGTATTAACTGTCTAGGTCATATGTTATGCTTAGTGAACTTCTTTTCATATCACTTGATTGCAGCAAAACTGGTTACATATGTGTTGTAAGTGTTATGCGGCTGGTATGTTCTGTAGGACATGATGAAGCTTTTGTTTACTACGAATGCTTCTGTGTACTAGTTTTCCTCACATACTTCATAATTCTTCAGCATAAATGTTAATAATTGGTCGATCGAAATGTTAAAATCAATTATTACTAGTAATGCTGCTTATGTATACCAGTTCGGTTTGGATATTATGGAACTCTTGCAATGATTTAGATTTATGCTTGCATAAAGCTCCTATCACAATACTGTACTTCAATACCTCAGCAAACGACAATAGTTTATAACTGTTAAGACTGTTAAGTCTGATATCTTACCAAATTCTCATCCTAAACAAGTCTTTCATAATTGAAGTACTAGTTATGAGTATTAATTTATTCTCCATCATGTTTTTGTCAGTTGTCATGTAATACTACTTGATTACTTTCCATCAACCTATGTTCCGCACATTAGTTTTTTCTTTCATGTATATACATCTAGCTAGGTTGTAAACTGATCAACCCATACTATGAATATATGTGCAATACATGTTATGTAAACCTGTATATTACAAGTACGTATGAGGTATATATACAATATACATTATTGTACCAAGTTACCCAACAGATCATGGATGCCAAAACTATTTGGAGAGTAAATTTCCAAAATGAATGCATGCCTGGTATGTCACAGAAAGTCTCATTGGATGTTCTGAGACAATGAAACATGGCTTAGTTGAAGTGCATCACCCACACAGCACTAATGATGCCAACTAATGTTATTGTTTTTTTCTCCTAATGATTCTATGCATGCTCTAAATTGCCTCATTTGTTTTCCCCTCAGGATTCCATGAAATTAGAACGATAGTGCTGACTGAAAAAAATGCAAAGCAAAACTTAGAATTACATGTGATTCTTAGAAAAAAACTTAAAACTGCACAAGCTAGTCAGTAGATACTACAGTTTACTGAGGCTTGATTGTTTTCTGGTACTTGCCTGCAGTGCCGCGACTGCCTCCATCGACACACAGCTGCAGCCATCTTCCCCACTGCCGCTCCCTTGGCTCCAAAAAGTACTATAAGGTAGTGGATAAGTGGAAAAATAAATAAAGGTTACTTATTTTCTTCAGTTTTGTCCATTTATGGTGGATTGATATGATGTCATTACAATGCTACATTAACGTGTTAATAAATAATTGTATTCATTTGTAATGGTACTCTTTTATATTGAAAGAAAGTGTTTTTATGCTCTGTTGATCACGTATGTTGTCTTCATGTCAATCTGTTTTAGTGTACATATATAGGGCATGTATCCTATGGTAGCTTCTAGCTAGCTCTGTAGTTGTTATGTTTGACATAAATAACAAGTCGGATTAAAATATGCATTATGTTTTTCACACTAGGATGGCTGAGGATCGTAGTTGGATGTACACTGGGCGTAGAGAGATGGGTGATTGTAGCCAAGAATGGGTGCAAACGACGACAAATTTTGTGGATCGAGCATTTGCTAGGAGTAATGGACGGGTTGTGTTGTGCCCTTGTTCTCGTTGTTCCAACACACGGCCACAAATGAGGGCAACAATGATCGCACACTTGTGCAAGTACGGATTTAGGCCAGGCTATACCGTGGGGGTCTATCACGGCGAGTCACAACGTAGTAGATCACATGTGCTAAGGGAAGAAACAGATGCTGGTGGCCACAATGAGAGTAGGATAGAAGACATGCTAGATGATGTGTGTGATGCATATGTGCCACCTGTAGAGGAATAACCGGAGCCTGCAACAAGGGCTTTCTTTGCTATGTTGTCCGCAGCGAGTCAACCACTTCATGGGCAAACACAGGTGTCCCAACTAGATGCTATCACATGACTACTTGCTGTCAAGTCCCAGTTCAGCACAAGCATTGCTTGCTTTGATGCATTTTTAAGCGTGTTTAGTACCCTTCTCCCTGATGGTCACAAACTGCCCGCTAACTTGTATGAGGCCAAGAAATTGATAAGCGCACTAAATATGCCATATGAGAAGATAGATGTTAGTCCAAATCATTGCATGCTATTTCGGAATGAGAATGTACACAAAGATCACTGTGATAAGTGTGGTGAGTCTAGGTTTGTTGAGGTTGACTCCGATGATGGTCAGAAGAGGCAGCTTCCTATTGGCAGAAAAATACTTCGCTATCTACCATTTGTGCCACGAATCCAACGATTATACATGTCTGAGGTTTCTACCAAACAAATGATTTGGCACAAGTATGGTCGTCGGTACCATGTTGACAAGATGGTCCACCCATCTGATGTTGAAGCATGGAAGCAATTTGACCGAGACTATGTAGAGTTCACCGCGGAGCCTCGGAATGTTCGAATTGCAATCGCAACTGATGGGTTTAACCCATTTGGTATGGGGGCTGCGCCATACAGCTGTTGGCCTGTGTTTGTCATTCCCCTTAACGTCCCACCCGGCGTTTGCATGCAGAAGCAAAACATATTCCTTTCCTTGATAATCCCTGGTCCTGAATACCTAGGGAAGAATATGAGTGTATTCATGGAGCCAGTGGTGGATGAATTGTTACATGCTTGGGAACAAGGCATAGTAACATATGATCGGTCAGCGAAACAGAACTTCACCATGTGGGTTGCGTACCACACATCCATGCATGACTTCTTGGCGTACGGGATGTTCTGTGGGTGGTGTGTACATGGCAAGATGTCATGCCCAATCTGCAGGGAGGCGTTGCGTGGCCGTTGGCTAAAGCATGGTCGCAAGCATTCCTTCTTCGATTGTCATCGTCAATTCCTTCCAATTGACCATGAATTTAGAAGTGATACAAATGGATTGAGGGCGAATTTTGCTGTCCACAGTGGACCACCACGTCGTCTGGCAGGTGAGGAGGTTCATGCACGGCTAGATGCTTTGAAGCCTCTTGACGATGGAGATGGGTTCGAGAAATATGGCGAGGAGCACAATTGGACCCACATTCCAAGCTTGTGGCGGCTACCATACTTCCATAAGCTCATTCTTCCGCATAACATGCATGTAATGCCCAATGAGAAGAATGTTGCAGAGACCATATTTAGCGCATTCTTTGACATTCCAGACAAGATGAAGGACAATGTCAAGTCTCGACTTGACCAAGAGGAGCTTTGCAACAGGCCTTGGCTGAATATGATCCACAAGTCAGCTACTGGCAAGTGGAAGAAGCCAAGAGCTAGTTACTACCTAACTAGGTTTCAGAGGAAAGAGATTTTGGAATAGTTTCAGACCCTAAAGTTTCCCGATGGGTATACAGCAAATCTAATGAGAGGAGTGAATTTAGCTACCATGCGCATCAATGGCCTAAAGAGCCATGACTACCAGATATTCATGGAATGCCTTTTGCCTGTAATGATTCGTGGCTACGTCCCCGAGTGTGTTTGGCAAGTGATGGCGGAGTTGAGCTTCTTTTATCGACAGCTATGTGCGAAAGAGATAGATCCCATGGTGATGTCAACTATGGAGCGTGAAGTACCTGTGTTGCTTTGCAAGTTGGAAAAGATCTTTCCACTTGACTTCTTCAATCCAATGCAACATTTAATTCTTCATCTCCCCTATGAAGCTAGGATGGGGGGACCAGTGCAAAACCGGTGGATGTATCCAATAGAGAGGGAACAGAAGGAACTATGAGGCAAAGAAAAAAATCGATCGCGTGTTGAAGCGTCCATAGCGGAGGTGTACATACTTGAGGAAATTTTCTATTTCACATCAATATACTTTGCTGAAAATGTTCGCACAGTGCACAATCGAACATCACGATACAACATTGGCATCCCTCAAAATGATTGCCAACTTAGCCTCTTCACTGGAAGAGGTGACACTTCAAGCAGTGGTACTCCCAAAGTTTTATCGTGGGATGAGTGGTTGACTGCGATGTTGTATGTCTTGACCAACCTCTCCGAAGTGGATGATTACATTAGGTATGCAACAATTATCTTTTCCCTACAATTGATGCATGAGTATTTTAATGTACCTGTCTTGTTGCCTGTAGGGAATTTGTTAGGAACGAGTGGAAGCAATGTCGAGATCCATCCAAAAACCAAATTGAGACCCTTCTTAGGAAGGGTGCTGGGAATTGCAAACCGAATTTCCCAACCTGGTTCTATCATAAAGTAACTTCCCTTTTAGGTAGTCCCCCTTGCACATAACATTTGCTAAGTAAATATGAACTAACATATGAAACCCGTTCTATTTATCCTGTAGAGCTTGAAGGACAAGTCTATGAGCAGCGAATTGAGGCAAGTTGCTCAAGGATGCCACACTCGGGTGCTGTCCTATAGTACCTACGATGTGAATGGGTACCACTTCCGAACATCGACACATGAGCGTGAACGGCCTAATACAACAACAATTAATAGTGGATTGGTGACTATAGGGCAGGATGGGAGCAATACAACTGTGCTTGTTTATAAAACTTCCAAGTAATGCTTGTTTACGACAAGTATGTTGATTTGTAGCATTATGATGTGTCGTGTGTTATCTTGTTATTTGCTAATCTTACACATTATCTTGTTATTATCTAGTGGTGGTTTAGATGGGCTGATGGACAGGAAGCTGATTCTAGGAGAGTGGTGTGTAATGTTGTTAAAAAGCTGATCCCACAGATGATCTATGAAGCACGCATCCAAGCGGTGATCTATTACCACAAACAAGTCCTTGGAAAGGAAATTCATAGGGCCGAGGCTTGCCAAACGCATATCACTTTGGAGGACTACATGCAAGTAATCATAATTCGTTCTAGTAAAAATGTAAGTCAGAAGAGTGGGTGTTGGGTCCCAAAATCTACTATACTATATGTTGTCAGTTATCCATGCATTGTTTTGGTTCATTCATGCCATTGCTTCCTGTGGGTTCTAGTTTACAATCAATTCTAGTTTATTCATATTTAACACTTTGTTAAATTAGGCAATACCTTGGTGGGCCCAAAAGTGTGAAGATGCATGGCAGCAGATTGCCCAAAAGAGGTGGTGTAACGAACAGTGGTTAGAGGCCTCCGTGCTGCTAGGGAGCGGAGATTGTTGATGGGCGGGGCAGAACATTGCCAAGGCAGCTCCTCCATGGCTCGTTACAAGAAGCACTTGGTAGGTCAACATGTTCATATTGATTGAATGTTGCAGATACATATTTATATACCTCGTGGTTTTTTTGGGTGCGGGAAAAGAAGAAGTAGAGGCATGTCTCCGATGTAGAGGCATATGTAAAAGCTAGGAGGGGTGATCAGGAGGGCACCCTATGCAGCCAGCGCGCAACACAGAACTTGGTACCATTTCTACACTATGATTTTGTCCCTGATGGTATTCGCTCACTTATGATTTTGTCCAACAGGATGCATATACTGAGGCTGCTAAGGAGATTCATGGCCAGGACTTTGACGTAATGAATTCACCATTGGACGCGGATCGCTTGTATCTGTGGTCGAAAGGGAAGAAACATGGTCGTTTCTTGATCGGTGTCGGCTACATTGGCACACCGACAACCCTCTCGGAGGTCCGAAAACAAGTACATGATCAACGGATGATGTACACCCTCAAAGAAGAGTGCGACCATCAACTGACAGGGTTTCTCAGCTTGAGGCCAGGCAACAAGATGAAATCGAGGCTAGGCAGCGATTGGAGCAAATGATCCAGTTTGGACTTCGAACCCCATATGCGATGCAAATTGAAATTCATTTATTTCCACAAGCTTACCTTGATATTTTTTTATTTTCAATTCATATAGGAAGATGTTAGTACCATCACTATCCCTTTTTTAGTTACCATTAGCTGATATTACTAGTAGATTCTCACCCCATATGACTGAAATAAACAAATATGAAGGCACTTCAAACTCGACTTGATGCCACTACACCAGGGGCACCACTGCCTACATTATCTAATCCGGTTAGTAACTAGACACTTATTACATTGTTAGTCTCTTACGAGTGGTTGAGAGCTCACTTGATGCCGCTACACCAGGTTGTTTTGAGAGTGCTTGTTAATATAGTTGTAGGCTGCTTGTCCTTGATCCCATGTGGAACTCTTCACTTTATTCCATGTACTGATTACTGTCATACTTAATTTACAGAGGAAATGAGTTCACCAGCCTTAAACTTCTACAGCTATCTGCTATTGTTGTGTGTTTTATACATTTTTGACAAAAGGAAAAGCGCACGTGAAATTTGGCGGCTCCTCTACATTTTTCATGAAATTATGATAGTTCTGCTGTAGAATTGGACTGTTATTTGCTATTACAATATTGTTGTGTACTCCTAATCAGCCTTACAATAGTTCTACATTTTTAGCATACGGCGGGATCAATGGCAGATCCAGCTGCTTCCGGTGCTGATGCTGGAGATGGTACACATGTTAGCTGCCCAAACCAAGATCATGTGGATGAGTCCAACGTCGAGAGGCCACCACCAGGTGCTTGCTATTTTCATGATCTAGTTGTGCAAACATGAACATACATCAGTTGAGCTGTTAGATGTAATAAGTTCTTTCCATTCATAGGTCTACATTTACTACTGAGCTAGGACATTTATTACTTTCATTTCCATGAGCAAAGAACTTCAAGTTATGATGTTACAAAAGCTTCAATATTATGCTTTTTTGCTCCTCGTTCACACCTTAATGAAGAAACAATACAAACAACATACAAGGAATAATTTCTGTGGTGATAGACCCTTTAAACAACCTCGTGATGGAAATGCACACAATAGTATTTTGTAAGATATCAAAGGAGGAATGACCAAAGAAAAACATAATTTGAAAGAAAAAATACATTGCCCATAGTGACCTAGTTTGAGTACTTGGGTTTTGGGTTTACGTCGTGACCTAGTATGAACCTGCCATTTGCAAGTTCGCAATTCCACCAAACAGATATTGAAAGAAGCTACTTTGAGATGGGTGCAGGTTTTACTTGGAGGCACATATCTAACATAAAGGTAGCTGTTGAAAAATTAGAAAAGGCATTGCATCTTCAGAAGCCGACAAATTAAACAAAACTGTGAGCGAACTGTTTATTAATATAATATGGATAGAAGCACGTCCTATTACCTCACTCGAATGAAGCATAACGGTTCTGATGCATAGAAGCACGTGCTAGGAATGGATTGGTTGAATACTCCGCTGGGGAACATGAAGGTGAATTGGAAGGAGAAATACATGTATTTAGGGAAGGTTCATTGGTAGAAATCAAAGGGGTAGCAAGCTCAGTGGTAGGAGAGCAGCGTGGTGTAGCTCCCCTTGGTTGCAAAGAGAAAACGTGTAGTTAAGTATGCGAGGAGTGAATCAATAAGGTTCCACGGTTCAGTACTCTAATTGATCAGTTAATAGCAATTATAGACTGTCATTCAATTGAAATTGTTAGCTGGATGTGGATTGTATCCCAGGTAGCTATAGTAGATATAAAGCCCCCACTAAGCACTAAAAAGAAAAGGGAACCAAGGAGGAAAGTGTTAAGAAACAAACGATGGATGTGATCTCTTCACTAGTTGCGTTTTGCTTCACTGATCTTACTCATTACTGCAAAAGGATCTCTTAACCTCACTGCAAAGCATGCATGCATATGTAAAGTATATATGATAAGACTGATCTACAAGCTAGTAAATTAATTTAATATATACCATATTGGTGTCATTTAACACTACTAGCTAGTAGTATTGTTTTCCTTTATTTTTTCTTACATCAATCAGTTGAGTTGTTCTTCATGCTTTGATCAGTAATATATTTTTGTTAGAAGCTTGTGCTTCTGGAGGATCACCGCGAGCAATATACTTTTGCAGTAGTTTGTTTCCCCTGCATTTACAATTTTATTAGTTTCATCTTGTTTATGTTGAGTAGTAAACTGAATTGTTCTCTTCATGACAATGCAGTGGCCTGAGTTCATTGCTTAAGGCTGCTGCGGACTCTGGGGTGGGAACAAGCTTTTCTCACATTCCTGTTGATGCAGAGATCAGATGAGAAGGCCATCTCTTTACTAGAATCCCATGTGATAGAAGGAGCAGCTCTAGCTTAAGCCTAAATTGATCCGTACTGTTTGAACTGTTATATGTATCGTATTGTATGCCTCATGCATAGATTTTTGAATTTGAACTCGAATGTTGTGAGTTTGGGAATTATGTCAATATTGTTGAATCTATATATGTCAATATCGTTGAATCTTTCTCTTGAATGTATTGCTGAATCTGGATGTGGAATGTAGTGCAGAATCTGGATGTGGAATGTATTCTTAAATCTGATTCAAATCTAATTGCAAATCATGCATACGAAAAAATTGGTTACAACCTGTTTGACCTACACTCCCGAGTATTTTATTTGACATACACTCAGGGAAAAACGTGCTGGCAAAATATTATTTGCTCTTATTCCCGAGTGTCAACACTCGGGGAATTATCAGCGGCTTTCCCGAGTGTTTACGTGGCAATATTTCCGAGTGCTAACGTTAGGAAGTGCTGGCCACGTCGTTCTCGTTCCCGAGTGTTTTCGTCACAATTTTCCCGAGAGTTTACACTCGGGAGAAAAAACTTTCCCGAGTGTTTAGGTCGCGATATGTCCCGAGTATCCGCACTCGGGAAGTATTCCGTTACGGTGATTACGGTGCTCGGACATTTTTTCTCTCGAGTGTAAATAGTGACACTCGGCAAAAGTTAGTTTCCCGAGTGTAACACTCGGGAAACACTAATTTACCTTACTAAACTAACCCGAGTGTTTTTTCCTAACGGTTGACCTTCGGAAAAGTATTTCCCGAGTGTTTTCGTGGATTTCCCGAGTGGTTCGAGCACTCGAGAAACTAACGGATTCTGATAGTAACATGACTAAGGCACAAATACCATTAATATTGAAGAATTTCCACATAATACAGATACATCATAAAAATTCCATAAGGGTAGTAAAATAACCTACATATATTACCAATAATTGGCATACACACAGCAGTAATACAGATCACCCCAGATATGAAAACTAAATCTACAAAGAATAACAAAATCACCAGCCAACCAAATGGATCAGCATAACTATATTGCCATGACATCTAGAAACCAACCCATTTACCTTTCAAGCCTTCATAAAAATAAAAATATCTAGTAGCCTGAACAACATTATACTAATTAGCAGTTAGCTTTCCTACATGGGAGATAAGTTGAATATGGAATCTGAAAGGCACTGCACATGTGGAGAATCGGCTTAACCGCGAAACATGTCTAAGATAAATTGTTAATCCAATAAACTCATAGTCTTTTCATATTCACAAAGCCATACAATCGAACTATGACTCTTCATTTCATAATTATATCAACCGAGCATATTTTTGTTCCAGCACAAGAAAATAGAAAAGGATTTTCGTTTTACATATCCAATAGGGAAAATTCCAAAAGGGAGCTCCAGATTTAGCTTAGCATAATGAACGAAAGAAAGAAAAAGGAACGAAAGAAGGTGGAGGCTCAGTCAAAATCCGACCCAATATCCGCACTATCATGGTTTTGGTAACCGGTTCTATTTTTAATTTTTTTTAACCAGTGCATCAGATATGTGCGCAAAATAATGAGGCTGGGGTGTAACGTTCTAGTTTTGGACGATAAATAGTAATTACCTTGGTTTCTGATTTTCTTTTGAATTTTCAAATTTAGCATTATTTTCAAAAAATTTCAGCCTCCTTCTAAGCTCGGGTTTGTGTTTCAAACCTTCTTTCAAATTCCAGATTCAAAATTTGCTTTGAATTCTCCATTTCCAAATCTTGAATCCATTCTTTTCTTCTTGGGCCAGTTTTTCTCCCGACCCACTCTCTCTTTTCTCCCTCCCGGCCCAGTCGGCCCGGCCGTTTTCCCCTCCCCCGGCCCGACTTCTCCCCTCCTCCCTTATCTTTCTCCCACAGCCTCTGCCGGTTTTTCCGCCTCCCCCTGGCTACAAAAGCCGAGGCCCCTTCCTCTCCCTCCCCTCCTCCCCTCTTCGCCGCGCCCCCTCTGCCGCTCCGTGCCTCCCTCTTCTTGGTGCCGCCGCCGCCCTTCTCCTCAACCTCCAGCACTGCTCCAGCCCATCCGCCGCCACCGGAAGCTCCGCCCTTCTCCCCCGATGCTCCTCCGCCTGACGGCTAGGCTTCCCCGCCGCCTCAGCTAGTCGTCCCCGTGTGCCTCCCCCGACCTCGCCTCGGCTCCTGACGTCGGCCGCCTCCACCGCTCCCCTGCCTCGGCGGACCTCACGGTGAGCTCCCCGCGCTGCCCCGGTGCACGCCTCCCCTCCCTCTTTGCCCCTACGGTCGCCATCGCCGCCGTTCAGCCTCTGCTCCCGTGCGCTCCAGTCACCGCTGCGGCCTCTCCAGAGCCGCCACGGCAGCGCCGCCACCTCCCTTGGCATCCCCTCCTCGCTGGCACTCCATTTTGCCCGACCCCGCCCCTCCGGCCGCCACCCGCCGCTGGCAACAACCTCCTCCATTTCCCCCCTCTCTCCTTTCTTTCCCCCGGTCAGACCGACCCCCTTCCCCGGTCCAACCGGCCTGCTCCCTCTTCTCCTCTGTTCCTGTGGCCAATCCTACCCTACTCTCTGTCTCTCTGGTTGTGGGCCCCCTTGTGGATTGCAGAGCAATGGAGCAACTTTTGGCAGTAGCCTTGTCGATCTGTCAATTGTCAATGTGTGTATTGATCATGCACATATTTTGTTAACTTTGTGCAGGGTAGTCGTGGAGCAGTAGTCGAGTTTTTGGTAAAGAAAGATTTGTGTATTGAAAAGTTGTGTAAAGGGAATTTGTGTGGTGATCTTGTAAATGTTTTATTTCAACTCGGTCAATCAGTAGCTTTCTATTTTGGTGAAAACATTTCCAAAATAATTGTTCTCTATGATCGTGTTGTGAATTGCGGTGATTTGGTTAACCGTTGTTAATTGTTAACTCGCCGATTGACAAGCGTTGACAGAATTATCCATTTCGCTAATACGTGAGAGCCGTCGATTAAGAGCGTAGTTGGCAAAATCTCTGAAAATAGATGTTATGCAAATGACCTTCGTAATCGTCTCCGCAATCATGTCAATTCTTGTTAAACAGATTTATTCAAATTTTCCGCGTTTGTGTAAAATTCTTTGAAATGAATTCGCATTTTCTCAAAATATTTTGGGGAGCTATTCGGGATTAACTTGTTAATCTCGATAAGCTTACCTTGAAAACTTATATATCAATCTTGTAATCCTATCCAGTATTCCTTGGTCCAAATATTGTTTATCCCATCCTTTTTATCCCTGTTCAAAAGTCATCTTTGATAAAATGTGTTACTGTCTTTTTAAAAGCCCGGCAAAAATTATCATGTATCCTAATCTTGCCCGATCAGCGATATCCAAAGTGGAGTATCTCCGCGGAAGTTCTTCGACTTTATTTCTCCCTTGTTTTCCCTGGTAGAGTTTTTCAGCCATGACCCCTCTCGCTCAGTTGGTCGGTTGACTTTGTCAATTATCCCCTCCTTGCTGAACCTTGTCTCTTCAGCTCGTTCATCGCAAAACTTATTTAAAGTTCCTTGTTTATATTTGGTCTTTTGGAAGTTCTTTGTATTTATTTGTTGTTCTTGCTGGTATCATGTAATTAGGAGTCGGAGTCCGAAGAAGCAGCGACTCGAGCAGGATCAAGATTCGGATAAAGACGCGAACCCATAATTCAAAACCCCTGGCAGAGAAGGCCTTGAGTAAGATCAATGCCGCGATAACCTGACCCAGGCGAGTCAATACTTTGATCATTTTGAGCCTACATTTTATGCAAACTATGTTTATTTAAAATATCAAAGTTGCATGCTTTACTTCTGTAATCAATTGTATGTTAAAACTTAAGGTAGTTAAATACCCATTTGATGATTAATTAATTATTAAGCCATCCTTTGATAATTGAACCCAGTATTCTTTGTCATCCTAGTAAATATGTGGTAAATACTAGCCTAGGTTGAACTTAAGCGACATGCTAGTCTTGCTTAAGTACCGGGACAATAAATATCACAATCATCATCTTTTAATCATAAAAGTGGTTTTAGGCAGTCATTGGATGCAGATGACTGACGTGTTGTGTTAATTGGTTTTCCTCCCCAAAACCCTAAACAACTTGCTAGTACCATATCTAGACGGATGGAAAGAGTGGTGGGTGCGGATGTAGCACGAGAATGGTTGGTATGTGGTATGAACCGTCCTGTGTAAAACAAGTACAACCGCAAGTCTGCAAAGTGCAACTTGGCTTAGTAAAATTATTGAATCCTGAATGTCATCCCACAACTGGTGTTTATAAGTGTGCAAGTGGCAGGACATATGCTAGTTTGAAAGGGACACCGGGAACGGTGAAGTTGCCAGCTGCGCTAGTCGTTGTGGTAAACATCCCGCACAACTTATGGAATTGGCCATAGAGGTGAGATGACGGAAGGGGCAAGGTAGTTTGAAACGTTACTATGACGATCGCTCAACTACATGACTAAGGATGTAGGGTAACGAGTATGATTATTTCTTGTGGGTACAGTGTACAACCTCTGCAGAGTCTAAACTGTTTAAACAGCCGCGCCTACGGTCAAAGGCGGACATGAGAACTTAACTTGAGTTAGTTCTATTTCAAAAACCTTTGTGGGTGGATTAAAAATATGGTGGGCTCATCTAGACCTTGTTTTGGATTTTTCCTGGGTAGTCTTACCCAATGTTGATAGTCGATGGATGTAACCGTTATCAAAATTAAGCATGAGGTGGAGGTAACATCTACTGTTATTTAATATTGCACTTATTCTCTTTAGTCAAAATACAATTTGTTTAAAATGCTAAGTAATAGGGATTTGTATTTATGATAATTGAAAATGTTACTTTAGCAAATAAAATAACCTGAGATATCCTTGTTAAGCTTTGCATTTATACTATTGCTTACTGTGTGTTGCCTCGCGAGCACGGTGGTTGTGCTCATTCTCGCTCTTTCCCCAAACCATCAGAAGCAGAAAATATTGGAGATTACAACTACTACGAGGAACCAGATGTCTGAGGACCCAAAAGTTCTTGAAGCATAGTTTAGTTCTTAGTTGTTCTAGTCTCGCCCCAACCTAGCTGACTCCGCTGGTACTTATGTGCATCCTATATTATCTGAATTTTCGGGTAATATCGGATGTACACGTGTTTTTCCAGTCGCTTGCCTGTAGAGAGATGTGCCCTCACCCCTTTTTGCTTCCGTTGTCGCTCCGCTACTTTGTGATGTAATTGTTGGCCTGTTCGGCCCTTATTGTAAAATTTGACCCGATGCGGTCTATGTAAACTCTGATGTGTTAAAATAATGAATGGTATGGTTTTACGCTATGTATGAAATGATTCAGTGATGTATCTGTGAGTGCTATCTACTGATCCAGGGAATAGCACAGTGCTTTCACGGAGAATTCGGGATTAGAAAATCCGGGTCCGACATAGAGTGTGCTCAAAATAATGAGGCTGGGGAGTTTTGTGCCTAATTAAGGTTAGCTACAATGCATACCATCATAACTAACTTTTGCCATACGTACTTACCTACCTGATCAGTTTGGACTATGGACTGACCATGCAACTAACAAGCTTGCCCGTCACAAATTAAAGCGATAAAATCAGTGAACTTGCTAGTAACGGCAGAATTAAGTCAGAACAGCACCGGCACATGAACTTGATCAATCAGTCCGCGGCGACCAAAATGAAATTCTCCAAACTGACATATAAAAAAAATACACGCATGGATCGGTTCAAGTTCAGCCATTAGCGAACTGCAGACCGACCGAGAATTCACGTAGCCCAGCGAACAAGCTAGGTGTTTGCTCGGTGTTTTACTCATACTACACAACCATTTCAGCGCCGGTTGATCCAGGAAACAAATGTGGCAAAGGATCGAAGTCAGCAGGGTCACACATGGACGTTCATATACTTTTAATTATGACCCTTCGCGTACGTATCGTCTTTTACGTAGCCTGCCTTTCATCGATCGATCTATTCTGCTAGTATTTATTCAAACTCAGGAAATGGACCGCTGAAAACCGCGTAGGCGCCTACTTACGCTGGACCTGAGAAAAGTTTGCTGCAAAATAAAGAACAGACCCGGTCCTAGTTAAACATGCACAACGAAACTAGTGCTATAAAAGGAAACCATCTTGCCTCCCTCCCAACAACCAGCTTAAGGCATTCCACGTACGTAGTAGCTTGCTTGCTTGTCTGCAATATTTCGCTTGTCGACAATTCTTGCAAGCTAGCTCAAGGGACTAGCTAATAGCAACCCCGACGCACGCACACGTACACGTACATATAAGGATAATATGGCGTCGAGGTCGGCGAAGATGGTGAGGGCGGTGCTGGTGGCCGTGCTGCTGATGCAATGCTGCAACGTGATCCTCGCGGCGAGGCAGCTTGAGGGGGACGGCGGGTGGCTGGGGCAGGGCGCCAGGACACTGATCATGCAGGCCCTAGGCAAGGGCTCGGGGGGGCCGGTTCCAACTAACCCGGGCCATCGAGATCCCGGCAACTAGCTAGTTAGCTATGTTTGGCTTGACTTATCTATCGTACATGTGTAGAGATCGTTCATTGGATTGGTTGGTTCGTACTTTGTAATTAGGAGCTTCCACGCAAAAATGGAGTCTTGGAAGTCGAATAGCCGATCATATTTAGAAGTCAGTATTAGAACACGCAATGCAATAAAGCAGTCTCTGACATAGGTTTTGTAACCTAGTTGTATAGACGGTTTAGCTATGTGCAATGCAAGAAGATTTAGATTGTTTTCGGGTTTGAAATTAGAAAAGCGCAATCCGCGATTGTAACGAACAATACCGATTCTTTCTTCAAATAAATAAAAAGCCTTTGATCGAATTTGCATGACATTGTGTTATACATCCCTATGTTTTTTTGTAACATTCCTGATCGAGCATAATGATATTAAAATCAATCCACACCAATTTGCTTGGCTTGGTTGATTTGAAAGGGTTCGGATATTTGCACGCATGTGCATGTAGCGCGTTGATTCTAAAGTTTTATTTGCTATAAGCCACTCAATTTTTTTTGGGGGGAAATCAATCGAATTCTCACCTGGGATATTTAAGAACATAATCTTGTCCTAACCTCCCGTGTAAAATAAGTACAACTACAAGTATGTAAAGTACAACTTTGCTAAGTAAATTTATTAGACTCCGAATGTTATCTCGCTGGAGGGGTAGTGATATCGCACAAGCACTGGACATGGTCCGGCTTTTCGGGGACACCAATGCAAGGTGAAGTTACCAGTCGCGCTAGACATTGTGGGTAATCCAGCTACGCTAGTTGTTGAGGCGAACATCCTGCACAACTTATAGGCGTGGCCCATATGGCTGAGATGACGGAAGGGACGAAATAATTTGAAAAATTACTATGATGATCGCTCAACTGCATGACTAAAGAATCGTGCGGGGCAACGAGCATGATTATCTCTTGTGGGTACAGTGTACAACCTCTGCAGAGTCTAAACTGTTTAAATAGATGTGCGTACTGTGAAAGGCGGACATGAGAACTTACTATAGTTAATTCTATTTTAAAAACCTTTATAGGTGGTATGAAAATCAGGTCAGGCAAACCTAGCCCGAGATTGGGTTTTTCCTGAGCCTTCGAGCTCAGTGGTGTTGAGGAGTGGAGGTAACTCCAATCCAAGGGTGAAAACGGATCGGATACGAACGGATAATGGCTCTGCCATATTTGTTTTCATATTTTTTTCTGATTCTTGATACTTAATACTAATATTCCGGATACGAATACGGATACGAATAATATCGAATACGAATACGGAGCGAATATGAATTGAAACAAATACGGTCATGGATATTTTTCGGAACATGAAAACCCCTTAAATTGTATACCAGAAATTAACGAAAATATATAATTAGTTTATTTGATGCAAACATTCATGAATTGTTCATATTTTCAGCAACCACACATAACATTGACACTAGCAAGTTGCATTAATTAGTTCATCACAAACATAACACTTAGTTTACCATATTTAGCAAATAAGTCATAACTCACAATGTCACAAGTCATCACACATTCACACTTAGTTCATCAAATACATAAAACTTAGTTCACACTAACATTGATCAGGCTAGATGATTAATCTATACACAAATGACAGTAACATCCCAAAGTATGTTACCAAAAATAAAATTAATAAAGTTATTGTTTTATTGGATTTTCTGAGATTTAAAAGAGTTTTCTTGGTTAAAAAGAAAAAAAGTCAATTATTTAATTTCCTAGTTTTCAATGTCAAAAATAAAATTTATTAAGATTTTTGGGTTTTTATTGGATCTAAAGTGAAAATGAAAAACAAAAATTAATTTCTTGAATTTTCTGGACTTTAAAAAGGTTTTTCCTATTTTTTAGGAAATAAAAATAATTTATGTGCAAAAATAAAAATCAACTTTAACTTGAAATTAATTTTATTAAGTTCAAAATAATTCAAGGAATTTTTATGATTTTTTTCTAGAATTTTTTTAACTCTATTTGCTATTTTCTAAAAGGCAATTTGATTTGTTTCATTTTCTGAAATTGAAAATCAATTAAAATCTCATTATCTCTTTTGGGCCGAAATCCTCTTTTTTGGGTCGAAATTCGGATATCCGAACTTGGTCTTATCCGGATAATTCGTATCCTTATCCGCCGGATAGCCTGGCTACCGTATTCGTTTCCGTTTCCGACAAAAAAATCCAAATCTGTTTCCGATCCGAAAATTATCTGAGAAAAATCCGATCCGAGACAATCCGAATCCGTTTCCGTCCGGATCGGTCGGAAACTATCCGATCCGTTTTCATCCCTACTCCAATCAAATGAAGCCTTTGTAGAGTTTCCGATGGAGGGAACCTCTACTGTTTATTTAATATTGCAATTACTCTCTTTAATAAAATGCATTTTGCATAAAATACGAAGTCATAGGATTTTGTTATTATCATAATTGAAAATGTTGCTTTAGCAAATAAAATAACCTGAGCCATCCTTGTTAAGCCGTGCATGTATATTATTGCATCTGGTGTGTTGGCTCGCGAGCATGGAAGTTGTGCTCATTCTCGCTCTCCCCAAACCCCACAGATAATTTGGATCAAGGGGACTATACGTACTATGAAGACCTGGAAGTCGACGGATAAGGAAACGATGAAGAGTAGTCTAGTTATGTAGTCTAGATCTTGTCTCAGTCTAATGGACTAGTTCGGTGCTTGCGTACAACCGATATTACCCGATCCCCTTGGTTAAGAGAACCGTCTATGATAAGCAATCATATCACATACAGTTCTATTCTAGGACCGTCTGCGATAAGCGATCATATCATAAACGGTTCTATTATAGGACCATCTGTGATAAGCTCTATGGTCGTAGGCTTTACTACGGTCACCATCTGGTCGTAAGCATATCACAGACGGTTCTATTCCAGGACTGTCTGCGATAAGCGAGCATATCACATATGGTTGTATTTAAGAACTGTGTGTGATAAGAAAGCTACGACCACCACTTGGTCGTAAGCATATCACAGACAGTTCTATTCTAGAACCATTTGTGATAAGCGAGCATATCACAGACAGTTATATTTAAGAACCATATGTGATTAGTATCACAGACAGTTCTATTACGGAACCGTCTGTGATACTCAGTGCGGGAATTTTTTTGACGCATGCGCGGGGGGGCGGGGGCAAAATGTTTTGGTGCCTTAGGAATCGTATGTGCTCCATATATTACATACAGTTTGTTCCACTAAACCGTCTGTGATAGTTCCTTCTATAGCTGAAAAATTAATATTCTATTTTTCGTTTAGCCTCAGGAAATGCTAGCCATGCCCTCTGAAAACAAGAAAGCAGATACAATCACGCATAGAATAATTTCTTAATTAGTAAATCAATTACAATAGAATAATTCTTTAATTACATGCCGAGTTTCTTAATTACAATGGAATAATTTTCCAAATAGGTGTTCACCATGTGGGATCATTCCACTTAGCTATTTTATTTTTAAAAATAGCCCTTCATGATGATCGAAGCGTATATAGCTAGCTTCCTCACTGGATTCTTCCTCGAGCTTGATGCCATCTCCAAAAGGAGGCAACTCGTTAAATTGATTGTAATATTCCTCATCGATGATATTATCAACTCTGATAATCCTTCTTTTTTCATCAAGAACTACGTATATGGCAGTTCTTATTTATCGGGTTCTTTACATAAAAAAAACTTCAATAACTTACTTAGCAAGTACGAATGGTTCGTCCTTGTATCCGACACATTCGAGGTCCACAGTAGTGACACCAAACTTGTCGCCTTCACACGCTGTAACAATCTTGATTGATCATAATGTTATTAAAATCAATCCATGCCAATTTGCTTGGCTTGGTTGATTTGAAGCAATTTGGATAATTGCACGCATGTGCATGTAGCGTGATGATTGTAAAGTTTTATTTGCTATAAAACACTCATTTGCGGGGAGGGGCAATCAATCGAATTTCTTACATGGGATATTTAATCGAATAATATTAATCTTAAAATAACCACATGCCACTACAATATGTCTTGAAACCTACATGTTTGATCATGTGAGTCAATACTTTGATCGTATTGAACCTACATTTTATACAAATTATGTTCTTTTAAAATAGTAAATTGCATACTTTAATTTTTTAAGTAAATGTATGTTGAATGGTCCTAAGGTAGCTAAATGCCAACTTGATGATTAAGTACTTATTATATCATTTCCTTGATAATTGAATTCCCTAATTGTCGACGATCAAATCGCTGATCTTATGAATATATGAATGAAAAGAGGAAAATGGCGCGTATCTTTCTAGAAAGTAGTGAGACTGCTCTTTATACTTTGAACTGGCTATTACAAAGAGTGTATATAACTTAGACTAAAAACTAATTCGGGAGTACAAGGCTCTTGAGAGTGTCTCCCAAATGATCTTTACTGTTCCGGCCTCTCAACTTCAGTCCGCATTCCTCTTTATGTAGTTGATGAAGGGTTGGCAGTTGTCTCTGGAGGAGACGCTTGTTCGGGAAGCAACGCGTCTGGTCGATGAGAGGTGTCAGTTGATAATGTATCAACTGTTGTGTGGTTACATGTCAATGAGTCATGTAACCGTACTCCAGTATCGTAGCGTCGCATGGTATGGAATATATAGTACATGTTCCATTCGTC
This sequence comes from Hsuehochloa calcarea, assembly GCA_036346395.1. NCBI lineage: Eukaryota > Viridiplantae > Streptophyta > Magnoliopsida > Poales > Poaceae > Hsuehochloa > Hsuehochloa calcarea. The sequence goes on along the minus strand of CM070597.1, from coordinate 27,392,495 downwards.
ACACGGTAAAGCATATATCTGGTCGTAGATCCAGACATCAGTTCAAAACCTTGTGAGCATTTGACTGGTCGGAGACTAGGTTTGGAACCATGTCCGATCAGATTGGATACTATGTAACATCTGGAATTCTTACGACCAGTGAGGTCGTTATAGCCTTAGGGTTTACGACCATGAAGACGTATGGTCTCTATATACTAAATAATAAATAGAGGTTTTAATCCTTGTCACTGATCCTTGTCACCCTAGTAATTATTGAAACCTAGCAGAAATTTTAAATTTTAAATTTTAAATTTTGAAGTTTAAATTCTTGAAGAGTTATGAAGTTAAACTAATTCTCGAATTACTGAAAATGGGTGTTACAGTCCTCGCGGCGAGGCTGCTTGAGGGGGACGGCGGGTGGCTGCAGGGTCGGGGCGCCGCCCGAGCGCTCATCATGCGAGTCCTAAAGGCCAAGCCGGCTCCGGTTTTCGTTTATTAATTTGCAGACGTTGACATGTGCATGTACATGTGCAGAGACTGTTCATTCAATTGGTTTGTTCATACTTTGTAATTACGAGCTTCCGTGCAAAAATGGATTCTTTGAAGCGGACGCGACAGGGCGGAGGCAGGTGGGTGCAGGCATGGTGACACCGATGTGCATGCGCAACGCAGCGTGCGGGTGTTAACGCGGCTTAGGCTGGCGATGCGACTAGGCGTGGAGTAGGTGGCGCGGACGGGGAGATGATGAGGCGGAGCGGCGACTTGGAGGGTCGGCTGACGCGTAGCAGGTCGCAGACCGGGTGCTCGGGGGCGGCGAGGACGCATGGCATCACGGTAACAAGACGAGGCCAGAGGGAGGGCGCTGCGGTCGCGAGCTGCAGAGGAGGTGCAGGTGGTGGGTGCGCGGCGACGACTTTGGTTCCCCGGGCAGGTGGCAGAGGCAACTCAGCCGGGCGGAGGCGGCGTCACGCGGCGTAGGCGGCACTCTGGCTGGGGCGTCAGGAGGAAGAAGATAGGGGGGAGTAAAGAGCAGGCCGGGAGAAGCAGCTGGGCTGGCGGGGAGGAGCAAGCCAGTTGGGAGGTGCGCTGGGCCGAAATAGGAAGGGCCAAATTGAAAGAAAAGATGAATTCAAATTGAATTTGAATACGAGGATTTGCAAAAGGGTTTGAAACACAAACCCGAGTTTAGATAGAAGCTAGAATATTCGAAATACAATGCTTATTTGCAATATGGTTTGAAAACCGAAAACCATTTGGTAAATACTATTTGTCGATTGAAAATGAGAATGTTACAACTTGACCATGTTACTTTCTCGGAAGCTATTGTTGGTAACGGTAGAATTAAGTCAGAACAGCACCGGCACATGAACTTGATCAATCAGTCCGCGGCGACCAAAATGAAATTCTCCAAACTGACATAAAAAATGTGGCAAAGGATCGAAGTCGGCAAACAAGCCATTAGCGGACTGCAGACCGACCGAGAATTCACGTACCCCAGCAAACAAGCTAGGTGTTTGATCCAGGAAACAAATGTGGCAAAGGATCGAAGTCAGCAGGGTCACACATGGACGTTCATAGCTAGGCACTTCATGGTTTATATATACTTTTAATTATGACCCATGTTCAAACTCAGGAAATGGACCGCTGAAAACCGCGTAGGCGCCTACTTACGCTGGACCTGAGAAAAGTTTGATGCGAAATAAAGAACAGACCCGGTCCTAGTTATACTTCTTTTTTGCGGTTAAACATGCGCAACGAAACTAGTGCTATAAAAGGAAACCATCTTGCCTCCCTCCCAACAACCAGCTTAAGGCATTCCACGTACGTAGTAGCTAGCTTGCTTGTCTGCAATATTTCACTTGTCGACAATTCTAGCAAGCTAGCTCAAGAGACTAGCTAATAGCAACCCCGACGCACGTACACGTACACGTACATATAAGGATAATATGGCGTCGAGGTCGGCGAAGATGGTGAGGGCGGTGCTGGTGGCCGTGCTGCTGATGCAATGCTGCAACGTGATCCTCGCGGCGAGGCTGCTTGAGGGGGACGGCGGGTGGCTGGGGCAGGGCGCCAGGACGCTGATCATGCAGGCCCTAGGCAAGGGCTCGGGGGGGCCGGTTCCAACTAACCCGGGCCATCGAGATCCCGGCAACTAGCTAGTTAGCTATGTTTGGCTTGACTTCTCTATCGTACATGTGTAGAGATCGTTCATTGGATTGGTTGGTTCGTACTTTGTAATTAGGAGCTTCCACGCAAAAATGGAGTCTTGGAAGTCGAATTGCCGATCATATTTAGAAGTCAGTATTAGAACACGCAATGCAATAAAGCAGTCTCTGACATAGGTTTTGTAACCTAGTTGTATAGACGGTTTAGCTATGTGTAATGCAAGGAGATTTAGATTGTTTTCGGGTTTGAAATTAGAAAAGCGCAATCCGCGCTTGTGGTGAATAATACCCATTCTTTCTTCAAATAAATAAAAGCCATTGATCGAATTTGCAAATTTGCATGACATTGTGTTATACATCCCTATGTTTTTTGTAGCATTCCTGATCGAGCATAATGATATTAAAATCAATCCACACCAATTTGCTTGGCTTGGTTGATTTGAAAGAGTTCGGATATTTGCACGCATGTGCATGTAGCGGGATGATTGTAAAGTTTTATTTGCTACAACCCACTCAATTTTTTTTTGAGGGAAATCAATCGAATTTCTCACCTGGGATATTTAACCCCATAATATTAATCTTAAAATAACCACATGCCACTACAATATGTCTTGAAACCTCTGTGGAAGACTCGAGTCCCCGAAGTGCAAGACCCTTCCATTTCTGTGTAGTGATAGGGACTTGTTCCCTTTCAAGTATACCGCAGGTGGTTCGAAATGCGGCCGCTGCTTTCTTGGGAAGCAGAGGGACCCCAGAGGGATTGACGGCTGTGGTCATTTGGCCCACAGGCATTTTCGATATTCCCCTAACATGTCGCTTAGGTACCACTTTCCTCGGAGATTCAGACGCATTCGACTGCGAAGATGGTGTGGACGCCATCTCGCAACAAAATCAGTAATGCATCAATCAGGATAAAATGCTCAAAAGATAGAACTTCACAACAAAATAAATCATTAATTGAGAGTTCACTGTCAATATTTTAATTGAACCAACTACACAATATTTCAATTGCCAGGAATATAAACAATGACTGAACAATAATCACAGTGAACAGAAGCTACCAACAGAAACAGAAGCTACCAACAGAAGGAGCAAAATGACCAAACAACATCAACATAATGAAACATAGGGATCTGATGAGCATGAATAACATGACACAAAATTAGAGAATCCAAAGCGGTGAGTTCGTACCTCCCACAACATTACTAAGCGATATCTCCCAGTGCTAGCTGGAGTCAATAAAATCAGCACAATTTGAAACTTCTACTAGCACAATCTAAAGTGTGAGCTCGTACCTTGATGGGAGGCATGGACGAAGAGGGAGTCGAGGTCTTGGGAGCGAGGCGTCGTCAAGGTTAGGGGTGTCGTCGTCGAGGTCAGGGGAGCGATGCGTTGTCGAGGTCAGGGGAGTGATGCGTCGTCGAGGTCGCAGAGGGAGGACGTCGGTGCGGGGAGGAGGTCGGGGGTGCAGAGGGAGGATGTCGGCGTTGGGAGGAGGACGACACGGGGATGACGGCGTGGAGAGAGGAGGCTCGGGAGGAACACAGGAAGTAATGGCGCTGGAGAGGCGGACTGGAGAGTGCGCTCTGAGGTGTAATGACGCAAACCCTAGCGGGGCCCCTACTTATAAATGTATATCACAGACGGTTCTCTAAGAGAACAGTCTGTGATAAGTGATCATATCACAGACGGTTCTATTCCAGGACCGTCTGCGATAAGCGATCATACCATAGACGGTTCTATTCAGTAGACCGTCTGTGATAAGCTCTATGGTCGTAGGCTTTACTCCGATCACCACCTGGTCCTAAGCATATCACAGACGGTTCTATTCCAGAACCATCTGCGATAAGCGAGTATATCACAGATGGATGTATTTAAGAACTGTGTGTGATAAGAAAGCTACGACCACCACCTGTTCGTAAGCATATCACAGACGGTTCTATTTTAGGACCGTCTGTGATAAGCGAGCATATCACAGACGGTTATATTTAAGAACCATATGTGATTAGTATCACAGACGGTTCTATTACGGAACCGTCTGTGATGCTCAGCGCGGGAATTTTTTGACGCATGCGCAGGGGGGAATGTTTTGGTGGCTTAGGAATCGTCTGTGCTCCATATATCATAAACTATTTGTTCCACTAAACCGCCTATTATAGTTCCTTCTATAGCTAAAAAATTAATATTCTATTTTTTGTTTAGCCTCAGGAAATGCTAGCCATGCCCTCTGAAAACAAGAAAGCAAATACAATCATAGATAGAATAATTTCTTAATTAGTAAATCAATTACAATGGAATAATTCTTTAATTACATGCCGGGTTTCTTAATTACAATGAAACAATTTTTCAAATAGGTGTTCACCATGTAGGATCATTCCACTTGGCTATTTCATTTTATAAAATAGCCCTTCATGATAATCGAAGCGTATATAGGTAGCTTCCTCACTGGGTTCTTCTTCGAGCCTGATGTCATCTCAGAAAGGCGGCAACTCGTTAAATTGATTGTAATCTTCCTCATCCACGACATTTTCAACTCTGACAATCTTTCTTTTTTCCATAAAGAACTACGTATGTGGAAGTTCTTATTTACCGGGTTCTTTACATAAAAATCTTCAACAACTTGCTTAGCAAGTACGAATGGTTCGTCCTTGTATCCGACACATTCGAGGTCCACAGTAGTGACACCATACTTGTTGACCTTTGACACACCGTGACATCCCTGATCGATCATAATGATATTAAAATCAATCCACGCTAATTTGCTTGGCTTGGTTGATTTGAAGCAGTTTGGATAATTGCACGCATGTGCATGTAGCGCGATGATTGTAGTGTTTTATTTCCTATAAAACACTCATTTGGGGGGGGGGGGGCCATCAATCGAATTTCTCACATGGGATATTTAATCCCATAATATTAATATTAAAATAACCACATGCCGTTACAATATGTCTTGAAACCTTTGTGCTTGCATCAATCTTGTTGACAATCCCAATCTGGAAACCTTTTCATAATTAATTGCCTGGAAGTTTACAATCTATTCTATATTAAAAGCTCATGACATGCGTTTTACAACAGTTAAGAAAAAAAGAGAAATTTTCTAAAAATTATTACAAAAAAAAGAGAAAAACATGCTAGAAAATAGAGAAATATTATTAAAGATGAACTATAGCAATAGAAGTATATTATTGAAAATAGAGAAATATGCTAGAAATTCTCACAAACAAAGCAAAACATCTAGCCTTTAATTTGGTAGGCCCGGTTATGATTAAACCACAACCACTCGATGTTATCCATTATATGGAATACTTAAATTCAAAAGATAAGAAATAATCTTTCTATAATCCACATATTTCAAATGGTAATCTAAGATGTCAGAGTACGAAAAGATAAGAAGTTAAAAGGGAGAAATTTTTGGAAATTTGTTGGACTCCTGGAGTACATGACCTTTATTTCCATCCATCCATCGATCGACCGACCGACCGACCGCACACGCCATGATGGAGGGGCACCCGCGTGCAGGGCTGTGTGTTGAGTAACTGTTGCATCGCATGCTCTGCTTGCATGTCATCCCAATCATCTTAAGAATGAATTAGTGATCAGGAATGCTGAATTTCGATGGCGCTGATGCTATTTAATTTCTCGAAGAAAGTTAGAATATTCGGCATATCCTTTGGGTTCGATATTAAACATTGGAATACTATGAAGGGAAGTGCTACCAATGAACCCATGTACTTCCAGGTCATCAGGCCGCTGAACAAAAAAAGTCGTCGACAGCCCCATCGTTGGGCGTCGACGCTGCGTTGACCCTTCGTGCTGGCCTGACCGCTACCGAGCGTCTGCAGTGATTCGTGCCCCAAATAGGCCAAACGTGATCTAAAATGCGTGCATGAGCGGGCCTGGTGGTGGATTTTGATTGGCAGAAGCACAGGGCGAATAGCCTCTGGATGGGCCCAAATCACACGCATGGTGTCGGATCCGAATTTTCTAATCCTGAATTATCTGTGAAAATACTGTGATATTTCATGGATCAGTAGATAGTGCTCACAGGCACATTGCTGAATCAATTTATACATGATGTAAAACCATACCATTCATTAATTTAACACATCAGAGTTTACATAAACCGTTTCGGGCTAAGTTTTACAATAATAGCTGAACAGATCAAATAATTACATTACAAAAGTAGCGGAAGCGACAACGGAAGCAAAAAGGGTGAGAGCACATCCCTCCACAGGCAAGCGACTGGTGAAACATGTGTACGTCCGATATTACCCGAAAAACTCAGATAATATAGGATGCACGCAAGTACCGGCGGAGTCAGCTAGACTGAGGTGAGATCTGGACTAAAAGAACTAACTACTATTCAGCGACTCGGACCTCCAACTTTTGGATCCTCGTAATAGTCGAAAGCTCCAAAATTTCATGCTTCTGAGGATTTTGGTGAAGAGCGAGAATGAGCACAACTTCCGTACTCGCGAGCCAACACACAAGATGCAATATATACATGCAAGGCTTAATAAGGGTGGCCCGGGTTCTTTTATTTGCTAAAGCAATGTTTTCAATTATCATAATAACAAATTCCCATGACTTAGCATTTTAACCAAATTGCATTTTGTTAAAAAAAGTAATTGCATTAATAATTAACAGTAGAGGTTCTCTCCGTCGGAAACTCTACAAATGCTTCTTTTGATTGGGGCTATCCCCATACGTTAACAACACTGGATACGATGATCCAGAGAAAAACCAAACCTCCGGTTAGATGAGCCGACTTGGTTTTCATACCACCCACAAAGGTTTTTGAAATAGAACTAACTCAGGTTAAGTTCCCATATCCGCCTTTGACCGTAGACACGACTGTTTAAATACTTTAGCCTCTGCAGAGGTTGTACATCGTACCCAAAAGATATTTATACTCGTTACCCCACATGATTTCGTAGTCATGTAGTTGAGCGATCATCATAGTAACCTTTCAAACTACCTCGCCCCTTCCGTCATCTCACCCATATGGGGTTACACCCATAAGTTGTGCGGGGTGTTCGCCTCAGCAACTAGCGTAACTGGATTACCCACAACATCTAGCGCGACAGGCAACCTCACCATGAAATTTTGTCCCTTTCAAGCTGGTTGCAACACGCGCTTGCACGTTCCTGCTAACCGACCAGTGGGATGACATTCATGGTTTAATAACTTTACGAAGCCAAGTTGCACTTTGCAGACTTGCGGTTGCACTTATTTTACACAGGAGGTCATGACAAGATTAAGTCCTTAATTCATCCGGGCGGTTCATACCACATACCAACCACTCTTGTGCCCGACGACACCCACCACCATTATTAGAGTTTTTGAGGAGCAAAAATACAACAACTCAACCATTTCATTCATTTACCCACAATAACTGCCCAAAACCACTCTCATGTTTAAAAGATGATGATTGGAACATTTAATGTCTTGGTACTTAAGCAAGACTGGAAAATATCGGTTGTACGCAGGTATCGAACGAGTCCACTAAACTGAGGCGAGATCTAGACAATAGAGCTATACTACTCTTCATTGTTTCCTTGTCCGTCGACTTTCGGGTCTTCATAGTACACATAGTCCCCTTGATCCATATTATCTGGAGGATTTGGGGAGAGCGAGAATGAGCACAACTTCCGTGCTCGCGAGCCAACACATAACATGCAATAATAACATGCATGGCTTAATTATCATAATTACAAATTCCTATGATTTTGCATTTTAACCAAATTGTATTTTTATTAAAGAGAAAAATTGCAATATTAAATAGCAGTAGAGGTTTGCTCCAAGAAAAATTGCAATATTAAATAGCAGTAGAGGTTCGCTCCATCGAAAACTCTACAAATGTTTCATTTGATTGGAGCTACCTCCAAACAGTAACGTCACTGAGTTCGATGGCTCAGGAAAAATTCAATCTCAGGGCTAGGTGAGCCTGACCGGATTTTCATACCACCCACAAAGGTTTTTGAAATAGAACTACCTCTAGTAAGTTCACATGTCCACCTTTGACCGTAGGCACGGCTGTTTAAATAGTTTAGACTCTACATAGGTTATACACTGTACCTACAAGAGATAATCATACTTGTTGCCCCACATGATTCCTTAGTAATGCAGTTGAGCGACCATCACAGTGACCTTTCGAAATATTTCACCCCTTCCGTCACCTCACCCATCTGGGCCACGCCCATAAGTTGTGCAGGATGTTCGCCTCAGCAACTAGCGTAGTTGGATTACCCACAATGTCTAGCGCGACTGGCAACTTCACCTTACACCGGTGTCCCATTCAAGCCGGACCGTGTCCAGTGCTTGCACGATCCCGCTATCCCTCTAGCGAGATAACATTTGGAGTTTAATAAATTTACTAAACCAAGTTGTACTTTACAGACTTGTATTTGTACTTGTTTTACATGGGAGATCATAACAAGATTAAGTTTTTAATCCACCCGTGCGGTTTATACCACCTACCAACCATTCTCATGCACGACGGCACCCACCACCCTTTCCATCCGCCCAGATAAGGTAATAGCAAGTTGCTTAGGGTTTTGAGGAGAAAAACAAATTATACCAACACGCCAGTCATTTAACCACAATGACTGCTCAAAACCACTTTCACGTTTAAGAGATAATGATTAGGACATTTAATGTTCCGGTAATTAAACAAGACTAGCATGTCGCCTAACTACAACATATACTAGTATTTACCACATAGCTACTAGGGTAACATGGAATAATGGATTTAATTATCAAAGGATGGATAATAATTAATTAATCATCAAATGGGTATTTAATTATCTTAAGCTTTAACATACATTTGATTAAAGAATTAAAGCATGCAATTTTGGTAATTTAAATAAATATAATTTACATAAAATGTAGGCTCAAAATGATCAAAGTGTCAACTCGTCTTGGTTAAAGGCAAGAGAATCTTGATAGTCTTGTGCTTGATCAACTTGGAAATCACTCGCTTCTTCGAACTCTATTCAGACGAATCTACCGGAAAAAGGAACAACAAGTAAAGAGAACAAATAAATGCTAATGACATAATAAATGAACTGCAAATTAAACAAGACTAGTGCCATTAGCAAGATCCTGAATTTAGACAAATTTAGAGATAAATTTCATAATTTTTGGAGTTATAACAGAGGAGAACGGAGCTTTCGAAATTTGAATTAGAATTAAATAAAAAAAAAGAGGGGGGGAGAGAGAGAACAGTAGTCGACTGACACGTGGGGCTCATGAACAGTGCTCGGTCTATGTGAACAATGCGTGGAACGGTGGTCACAACGCACTGTGCGAGTCCATGATCTACCGGTCTATGGAACAGTGCAGCGGTGGGGCCCACTTGTCAGCCACAGTGGGGGGTTTAATGGGGATGACGTGTGGGCCTCGGCCGTCGCCTCGCCTTCTCTGTCCGCAGAGAGAGGGAAGTAGAGGGAGGGACGCAGCGGTTTGGGAGCGAGGGCGGCGGCTGCGAGCGGCGTCAGGCGAGTGCACGGGCAGCACCTGGAGGTGGGGAGCCGTATGTGGAGCCGGGGTGGTTCGGGGGTGACCGAATCGGCGGGGCGGCAGCGAGCGAGGCGATGGAGAAGGGCCGGGGCGCCAGTGGTGGAGGTCCTCGGCGGTAGGGGAGGAGAGGGGGAGGTGGGGGATGAAATCTTCGGCTCCTGTGGCAACTCGAGACGGCAGCGGCGGCGCGGTGGTGGTGCCGGTGCGGCCGATTGGTGGGGAGACGGCGCGACCAAGGCGGGAGCGGCGACTCGGCTTCGACTCGGTGAAGAAGAATGGTGGGGAGGGGGAGAAGCAAGGGCAGCACCGGTGCTTCTTATAGCCGCCAAGAGGAGGAGCTGTTGAGGAGGCAAGCTTGGTCCCGAGGCGGCATGGGTGGCCTGGGAGCGGACGCGACAGGGCGGAGGCAGGTGGGTGCAGGCATGGTGACGCTGACGCGCATGCGCAACGCAGCGTGTGGGTGTTAACACTGCTTAGGCTGGCGATGCGACTGGGCGTGGAGTAGGTGGCGCGGACGGGGAGATAATGAGGCGGAGCGGCGACTTGGAGGGTCGGCTGACACGTAGCTGGTCGCAGACCGGGTGCTCGGAGGCGGTGAGGACGCATGGCGTCACGGCAACAAGACGAGGCCAGAGGGAGGGCACTGCGGTCGCGAGCTGCAGAGGAGGTGCAGGTGGTGGGGGTGCGGCGACGACTTTGGTTCCCCTGGCAGGTGGCAGAGGCAACTCAGCAGGGCGGAGGCGGCGTCACGCGGCGTAGGCGGCACTCGGGCTGGGGCGTCAGGAGGAAGAAGATAGGGGGGAGGAAAGAGCAGGCCGAGAGAAGCAGCTGGGCTGGCGGGGAGTAGCAAGCCAGCTGGGAGGTGCCCTAGGCCGAAATAGGAAGGGCCAAATTGAAAGAAAAGATGAATTCAAATCGAATTTGAATACGAGGATTTGCAAAATGGTTTGAAACACAAACCCGAGTTTAGATAGAAGCTAGAATATTCGAAATACAATGCTTATTTGCAATATAGTTTGAAAACCGAAAACCATTTGGTAAATACTATTTGTCGATTGAAAATGAGAATGTTACAACTTGACCATGTTACTTTCTCGGAAGCTATTGCTGGTAACGGCAGAATTAAGTCAGAACAGCACAGGCACATGAACTTGATCAATCAGTCCGCGGCGACCAAAATGAAATTCTCCAAACTGACATAAAAAATGTGGCAAAGGATCGAAGTAAGCAAACAAGCCATTAGCGGACTGCAGACCGACCGAGAATTCACGTAGCCCAGCAAACAAGTTAGGCAAGGGATCGAAGTCAGCAGGGTCACACATGGACGTTCATAGCTAGGCACTTTATGGTTTATATATACTTTTAATTATGACCCTTCGCGTACGTATCGTCTTTTTACGTAGGTACATATATGGGTACATGCCTGCCTTTGATCGATCGATCTATTCTGCTAGTATTTATTCAAACTCAGGAAATGGACTGCTGAAAACCGCGTAGACGCCTACTTACGCAAAATAAAGAACAGACCCGGTCCTAGTTATACTTCTTTTTTGCGGTTAAACATGCGCAACGAAACTAGTGCTATAAAAGGAAACCATCTTGCCGACAAATATTGCTTGTCTGCAATATTTCACTTGTCGACAATTCTAGCAAGCTAGCTCAAGAGACTAGCTAATAGCAACCCCGACGCACGTACACGTACATATAAGGATAATATGGCGTCGAGGTCGGCGAAGATGGTGAGGGCGTTGCTGGTGGCCGTGCTGCTGATGCAATGCTGCAACGTGATCCTCGCGGCGAGGCTGCTTGAGGGGGACGGCGGGTGGCTGGGGCAGGGCGTCAGGACGCTGATCATGCAGGCCCTAGGCAAGGGCTCGCCGGGGCCGGATCCAACTAACCCGGTCCATCGAGATCCCGGCCATCCCCCCTCGGGCGGCAACTAGTTAGCCATGTTTGGCTTGACTTCTCTATCGTTCATTGGATTGGTTGGTTCGTACTTTGTAATTAGGAGCTTCCATGCAAAAATGGAGTCTTGGAAGTCGAATAGCCGATCATATTTAGAAGTCAGTATTAGAACACGCAATGCAATAAAGCAGCCTCTGACATAGGTTTTGTAACCTAGTTGTATAGACGGTTTAGTTATGTGTAATGCAATAGGATTTAGATTGTTTTCGGGTTTGAAATTAGAAAAGCGCAATCCGCGATTGTAACGAACAATACCGATTCTTTCTTCAAATAAATAAAAAGCCTTTGATCGAATTTGCATGACATTGTGTTATACATCCCTATGTTTTTTTGTAACATTCCTGATCGAGCATAATGATATTAAAATCAATCCACACCAATTTGCTTGGCTTGGTTGATTTGAAAGAGTTCGGATATTTGCACGCATGTGCATGTAGCGCGTTGATTGTAAAGTTTTATTTGCTATAAGCCACTCAATTTTTTTGGGGGGGAAATCAATCGAATTCTCACCTGGGATATTTAAGGACTTAATCTTGTCCTAACCTCCCGTGTAAAACAAGTACAACTACAAGTATGTAAAGTACAACTTAGCTCAGTAAATTTATTAGACTCCGAATGTTATCTCGCTGGAGGGGTAGTGATATCGCACAAGCACTGGACATGGTCCGGCTTTTCGGGGACACCAATGCAAGGTGAAGTTACCAGTCGCGCTAGACATTGTGGGTAATCCAGCTACGCTAGTTGCTGAGGCGAACATCCTGCACAATTTATGGGCGTGGCCCATATGGCTGAGATGACGGAAGGGGCGAAATAATTTGAAAAATTACTATGATGGTCGCTCAACTGCATGACTAAAGAATCGTGCGGGGCAACGAGCATGATTATCTCTTGTGGGTACAGTGTACAACCTCTGCAGAGTCTAAACTGTTTAAATAGATGTGCCTACGGTCAAAGGTGGACATGAGAACTTACTATAGTTAATTCTATTTTAAAAACATTTATGGGTGGTATGAAAATCAGGTCAGGCTCACCTAGCCCCGAGGTTGGATTTTTCCTGAGCCGTCGAGCTCAGTGGTGTTGAGGAGTGGAGGTAACTCCAATCTAGGGGTGAAAACGGACCGGATACGAACGGATAATGGCTCTGCCATATTTGTTTTCATATTTTTTCCTGATTCGGATACGAATACGAATATTCCGGATACGAATACGGATACGAATAATATCGAATACGAATACGGAGCGAATATGAATTGAAACAAATACGGTCGTGGATATTTTTCGGAATATGAAAACCCCTTAAATTGTATACCAGAAATTAACGAAAACATATAATTAGTTTATTTGATGCAAACATTCATGAATTGTTCATATTTTCAGCAACCACACATAACATTGGCACTAGCAAGTTGCATTAATTAGTTCATCACAAACATAACACTTAGTTTACCATATTTAGCAAATAAGTCATAACTCACAAAGTCACAAGTCATCACACATTCACACTTAGTTCATCAAATACATAAAACTTAGTTCACACTAACATTGATCAGGCTAGATGATTAATCTATACACAAATGACAGTAACATCCCAAAGTATGTTACCAAAAATAAAATTAATAAAGTTATTGTTTTATTGGATTTCCTGAGATTTAAAAGAGTTTTCTTGGTTAAAAAGAAAAAAAGTCAATTATTTAATTTCCTAGTTTTCAATGTCAAAAATAAAATTTATTAAGATTTCTGGGTTTTTATTGGATCTAAAGTGAAAATGAAAAATAAAAATTAATTTCTTGAATTTTCTGAACTTTAAAAAGGTTTTTCCTATTTTTTAGGAAATAAAAATAATTTATGTGCAAAAATAAAAACCAACTTTAACTTGAAATTAATTTTATTAAGTTCAAAATAATTCAAGGAATTTTTATGATTTTGTCTAGAAATTTTTAACTCTATTTGCTATTTTCTAAAAGGCAATTTGATTTGTTGCATTTTCTGAAATTGAAAATCAATTAAAATCTCATTATCTCTTTTGGGCCGAAATCCTCTTTTTTTGGGTCGAAATTCGGATATCCGAACTTGGTCTTATCCGGATAATTCATATCCTTATCCGCCGGATAGCCTGGCTATCGTATTCGTTTCTGTTTCCGACAAAAAAAATCCAAATCTGTTTCCGATCCGAAAATTATCTGAGAAAAATCCGATCCGAGACAACCCGAATCCGTTTCCGTCCGGATCGGTCGGAAACTATCCGATCCGTTTTCATCCCTACTCCAATCAAATGAAGCCTTTGTAGAGTTTTCGATGGAGGGAACCTCTACTATTTATTTAATATTGCAATTACTCTCTTTAATAAAATGCATTTTGCATAAAATACTAAGTCATAGGATTTTGTTATTATCATAATTGAAAATGTTGCTTTAGCAAATAAAATAACCTGAGCCATCCTTGTTAAGCCGTGCATGTATATTATTGCATCTGGTGTGTTGGCTCGTGAGCATGGAAGTTGTGCTCATTCTCGCTCTCCCCAAACCCCACAGATAATTTGGATCAAGGGGACTATACGTGCTATGAAGACCCGGAAGTCGACGGATAAGGAAACGATGAAGAGTAGTCTAGTTATGTAGTCTAGATCTTGCCTCAGTCTAATGGACTAGTTCGGTGCTTGCGTACAACCGATATTACCCGATCCCCTTGGTTAAGAGAACCGTCTGTGATAAGCAATCATATCACATACAGTTCTATTCTAGGACCGTCTGCGATAAGCGATCATATCATAAACGATTCTATTATAGGACCATCTGTGATAAGCTCTATGGTCGTAGGCTTTACTACGGTCACCATCTGGTCGTAAGCATATCACAGACGGTTCTATTCCATGACTGTCTGCGATAAGCGAGCATATCACAGATGGTTGTATTTAAGAACCGTGTGTGATAAGAAAGCTACGACCACCACTTGGTCGTTAGCATATCACAGACAGTTCTATTCTAGAACCATTTGTGATAAGCGAGCATATCACAGACAGTTATATTTAAGAACCATATGTGATTAGTATCACATATAGTTCTATTACGGAACCGTCTGTGATGCTCAGTGCGGGAATTTTTTTGACGCATGCGCGGGGGCAAAATGTTTTGGTGCCTTAGGAATCGTATGTGCTCCATATATTACATACAGTTTGTTCCACTAAACCGTCTGTGATAGTTCCTTCTATAGCTGAAAAATTAATATTCTGTTTTTCGTTTAGCCTCAAGAAATGCTAGCCATGCCCTCTGAAAACAAGAAAGCAGATACAATCACACATAGAATAATTTCTTAATTAGTAAATCAATTACAATGGAATAATTCTTTAATTACATGCCGAGTTTCTTAATTACAATAGAATAATTTTCCAAATAGGTGTTCACCATGTGGGATCATTCCACTTAGCTATTTTATTTTTAAAAATAGCCCTTCATGATGATCGAAGCGTATATAGCTAATGCTTGTTCGTGAGAGATTGATGATCAAGATGATGCTAGATAGATTCATACATATCACAGCAAGCTAATTCACGTGAAAGAATCAATTACAAACTCGCGGATCAAAGAAAGCCCTAAAATCACGAAATTGAAAGCAAGAACGAAAAGAGACTTATCTCAAGCAAACCTTGCATAGATTAACAACGTGATCGTTGCTGGATTACACCCACACCATCATGGATCAGTGGTCAATCCAAGATCACGAAATTCACCTCAAACCATGAAAAGCCCTAGCCTCCACCTCAACTCCCCCTAAGCCAATTAGGGTTTGAAAGCAACAAAAGAGGTGAAAAACAGCGAGAGAGAGGGTGCAGCCCCCATCTCTTCCTATTTATAGTGGAGGCCTAAAACTCTCTAGGGTTCGACTTAATTGGGCTCCCGTTAAGGCCCACTAACAAACGGGTCACACACGCACGCTTCGCAAAGCGCCGTCTTTAACCTTTGACCTAAACCGCTTCACCATGCGCCATGGATTTGCCAATAGGTCACCCTTGTCCATCTTGTGTCACGCTTGAGTCATTGACCTCACCCGGCATCGTCGATCGTTCTGGACCTCAACACTCCAAGTCTAGTCCCGATCCTTCTCGCCGTTGACCGTCGTTGACCACCAAGCTACCTGCACAACCATAGACAAGCAAACACGAATTCGGGAACAAGTTCTTCACAACTTGACACATGTTAGTCAAAACATGCATCATGCAAACCATATGCCACGATACCAATGACTTTGACCTAACAAAATAACATCGCCACGAAGTTGGCGGACGTTCAAGTCAATACCGGTCTGACCGCTCCATGTGAGCCGGTCGGACCATCTTGGCGGTCGGACCGCTCCACGTGAGCGGTCGGACCGCCTATGGGACTTAGCCAAAATTCATGCCCCAAATTCAAACCTTCGAAATTAAAACGAATAGAACTTCTTACTGGAGACTCCAAAAATCATGAGACCAAGTGCATTGGGATCCCCTCACTTGCCTACAACACCTATTTTTGGCCCAGCTCGTTTTGACCACTTTTAGGTCACAGCTGGTCCGACCGCCGCACATGGCCGGTCCGACCGATTTGGGACCGGTCGGACCGCCGTGCTAGGACCGGTCGGACCGCCCCTGTCCAGAATGCCTGTAGCTTGGTCGAAAACTCGTGAAACGACAAACCGTAAACACCATTGCCAATTGTCACATCATCCTAAGATCTGGAGCATATTCTCATGATATCCACAATCTCCCCCTTGATGAACACATTGGCAATTATCCAGAAAATGTAAGTAAGAGGTTTGAAAACGAGTTTACTCGCAGTTTTCGCACAAAGGCACAACTTGGTCCATAAGTAAGAAAAAGCAATGTAAATGACCAAACTGGCATCAGAATAGTATAGGCATGTGAGACAAGGCAACAGAAAGCATAAAAACTTTGATTTCCAGAAAAGGGTCAAAATTCTCACATGAGGTCCATATGAAAGAACAATTGTTCAATTGACCTATGATCATTGTGAGGATAAAAGAATGCAATTCAAGTTCAGAATATACAATAAGACAATAAGAATGCAACTCAAGAACTCCCCCTCACTATGATCCTCAAATTTTAGAAATTTTCAAATTTTCAGTTCCTCCCCCTTTGTATAATCTTCTCCCCCAACAATGAAATATCTTCTCATTAACACACATCTTCTCCCCCTTTGACAATGGATTCATCAAGGAATCACACCTTCCTCTCATCCAGAGATAACAAATATAGAATAAAGGAAGAAGCAGAAACAAAAGAAGCATAAAGAGGAGTATGCATGAAGTGCAATGGAGTGGCTTCATTTTTGTATTTTTCAATTTTGATTACAAGAAGCTTTGGAGATTACCCAAAAGAGCTAGCTAGTATTTCTAATATTGCACAAACAGCATATCAAGCCTGACAGCGCTAGCAAAATCATGGTAAGACATGTATATCAAAGCTAAGCACAAAGGCTAAAAAGTAAAGCAGTAGATTTGATCACTTTAAGCAACGCTTCAAATTCAGCAAGTTCATCAACAGGGATCCTAAAGTGAAATTGGCCATGTCAAAATGTCAAAGTGAGATCAAAAATCTAACAAAGACCACATTAAGAGTCAATCAGGTCCTGTATTGAATCAGTTCGCTCAATCTTTTTGTAAATGCCCATTTGTCAACATTTTTTTCATATGCATTGAATATTGAAGTTGACTAATGATCTAACTTAGTGACAAGATCCTGGACTAGGAGCCATCCACAAACTCATCCTAAGCTTCGAACAGAAGTTGATTAAAGGTATATCTT
Source organism: Hsuehochloa calcarea (assembly GCA_036346395.1). NCBI lineage: Eukaryota > Viridiplantae > Streptophyta > Magnoliopsida > Poales > Poaceae > Hsuehochloa > Hsuehochloa calcarea. Next base: position 27,375,068 of record CM070597.1, on the reverse strand, counting down.
AGTAAAGAAGATCCTGGACTAGGAGCCATCCACAAACTCTTTCTAAGCTTCTACCAGGGCGACTAATCTTGAGGTTCATGTCATTTCTGACAAGCAGTCCCCATGAGATCGTCTGGTTCATCAAACTATCTCCAAGTTCATGTCATTTGATAAGCAGTCTCGTAAGAATAGTTTGGCACAATTTAAGCATAAGACAATCTTGATTTTCATTTTTCACATGAGCATTTTTAGATCCTTAAGAACACAAAAGCTCAAGTAATGGTCAATTTTAGATCAAAGAGCTAACAAAGCAATTCTGACAGGGCCAATGTCACAAGAGGAGCACTAATTGCGCAACTCGCTAAAACATCCACAAATTGCAATTTCTTAGTTCGAGTTGTTTTAAAGTTCTAGCTCATATAGCAAAGACTTAGCTACACATGTAAAAGCATGATAATTCTAGCAAGTCAAAGAACTGGACATGACATTGAGCACGAATTGAAGTGCTAAAGCTCCAAAGGGTAATAGGCAAATGTTCATCAATTTTAAAAGATAAGCAGAAAATTTTATATTACAATGCATCTTTTTGGATTTTTCAAACCACTTGATGTATTTTTCATATGAATACAATATGATACAATGAGATGCAATAAAAAGCCTAAAAACCTAAAAAGTTCAAAAAGATCACTAAGTTCAGAAAAAGAACAATAAAAGATCAAAAGAACAAGGAAAGATCAGAAAAGATCAAACTCCCCTCTAACCAACCCATAGGGATAAATTACCCCTAACTCACTTCTCAAGGTGGAAAACCTGGTTTGATCTAAAGGCTTGGTGAGAATATCTGCCAATTGAGCTTCGGACTCTACAAAGTGCATCACAATATCTCCTTTTTCAACATGATCTTTAAGGAAGTGAAAGCGAATGTCTATGTGCTTAGTCCTAGAATGTTGCACTGGGTTTTTAGCAATATTAATAGCAGAAGTGTTATCACAGAAAAGAGGAACACTAGCAAAGTTTAACCCATAATCTTTGAGTGGACGTCATCCACAAAATCAGCACAAAGAACTAGCAAGTAGACTACATACTCGCTTCAAAGAATGGATTGTGCAATGTAAGACTACTTCCTAGAAGACCAAGATACAAGAGAAGTGCCTAGGAAGTGACAGTGCTCGAGGTACTCTTCCTATCTAACCGATGACCGCAAAATCGAATCAAAACCCTAATGGACAGAGTGAGGAGCATGAATACCAAATACCATATAAGAGGGTAGAGTGTAAATACCGAATATGCGCTTAACGGCTTGGCGATGGGAAGTTCTCGAGACGCTCAAATCTTGCACAAAGGCATACCGTGAAGTGAATGTCCGGTCTCGAGGCCGTCGACATGTGAAGGAGCCGATCATGCTACTGCAGATTCGCGTTGATCCACGACTTCTCCTTCCTCATCCGATCCAAAGCAATGAGGTTGCCATGGGAGTGGAAATTGGCTTGCAATCACCCATGTTGAAGCGCTTGAGTAGATCTTTAGTGTACTTTGTCCGATAGATGAAAGTTCCTTCCTTGCATTGCTTGATTTGAAGTCCCAAAAGTAATTAAGCTCTCCCATCATACTCATCTCAAATTCCTGGACATAGTCTCGTAAAAGTCGGAAACAAGAGCATTAGAGGAACCACCAAAATAATATCATCCACATAAATTTGAGCAAGCAGAAGTCATTGTCACGCCTAAGAATGAATAGAGTTTTATCCACTTTACCCATCTCAAAATTATTTTTAAGCAAGAAGGTCTTAAGTCTATCATACTGTGCTCTAGGGGCTTGTTTAAGACCATACAAGGCTTTAGATAACTTGAAAACACGATTTGGATACTTGGGATCCTCAAAACGTGGGGTTGCTTAACATACACTTTCTCCTCTATGAAACCATTTAAAATGCACTTTTAACATCCATTTGATATAATTTAAAACCTTTTGATGCAGCAAATGCAAGCAAAATACTAATGGCTTCTAGTCTAGCAACAGAGCAAATGTCTCATCAAAATCTAACCCTCAACTTGGTCAAACCACGAGCTACCAATCGGCCTTGTTTCTAACCACGTAACCATCCTCACCTTGTTTATTCTTGAACACCCAACGGGTTCCTATAACATTATGACCACTAGGAGGTTCTACTAGATTCCAAACCTTGTTTCTTTCAAAATTTCTAACTCCTCATGCATGGCATTTACCCAACTAGAATCAGATAAAGCATGTGATATATCGCGGGGTTCAAAAGAAGCAACAAAAGCCGAATGAGAGTAGAGATTTGGATCATTATACCTGGAGCGAGTGACTCGCTCATGTAGATTACCTATTATCTGATCCGGAGGATGCTTTGTCTCTCAATGCGGCGGAGCGCCGGGTGAGATATCGTTTCTTCGACCTCCGCAGTACTGCGATGATGATGATGCGCAGGAGCCTCAATCAAGGTGAAGTAGACGAGCGTGTTCTTGTATCAATATGGGCGCCTAAGCAGCAGCAGATGAAGGAATGATATCAGCTTCGTTCTCATCTTCCTCCACAAAAATGCTCTCTGTCACCTGTGAATCATCTGAACAATTGATCTAGCTCCAGAGCTAGTCTCATCAAAAGTGACATTACAAGTCTCTGAATAAGGTTAGTCTCAGATTAAAAACGAAAACCCTCGAATGTGCAGGATAACCCGTAAATATCCCATCAAAAGTTCTTGATTCAAATTTATCTAAGTTCCTGTCTTAAGAATAAAACATTTTGATCCAAAGACTCGAAAATGCGAAAATGAGGGTTTTCTACCAAAACGAAGCTCATAAGGAGTCTTGCTCTAACAGGTCTCAAAAGACACGATTTGCAATATGGCAAGCGGTAGCAATAGCTTCGTCCAAAATCTCCTGTGCTATACTCATCTAGCATCGCCCTAGCCATTTCGACTAAGGTTCTATTCTTCCTTTCCACCACGCTATTTTGTTGAGGGACGTGTGGAGAGGAGAAGCGATGCTCAATACCACGCCAAAGACAAAAGAAGCAAAGAAGCATTTTTGAACTCCGTACCATTGTCACTGCGAATCGCTCTCAAGGCACCAGGAAGCTCAGAAGCCAAACGAAGAACAAGGTCATGAAAATAACCAAAAACTTCATCTTTTGAAGCAAGAAAGAACACCCAAGAATATCTAGAAAGATCATCGACTATGACAAGAATATACCATTTTCCACCGATCGATCGGACTCTAGCAGACCAACAAAGATCCATATGAAGCAATTGTCATGGTCCGTCACCATAACCATAGTCACGTAAGGGTGTGAGGCGGTAACTTGTTTGCCATGCCTACAGGGTGCACATACAGCATCCTTGACAGCTTTGAGTTTGGGCAAACCTCTCATGAGATCAAGGTTGCTAACTCGTGTTAGATGATCAATACCAATGTGCCCCAAACGTCGGTGCCAAAGCCAGAAATCAGAAGAAGATGTAAGCAAACATTTAAGAGATCCAAAGAAGAGATTACAAAAGTCACCCAAAAATTCTACCAACTCTAGATATTCCAAACACAAGCTCACCAGTAGAATCAAGCACACGACAAGCATTTTTCTTAAAAACAGTCTCATAGCCATCATCAAGAAGCTCGAGATACAGAAAGGAGATTATACCTAAGCTTGTCCACAAGAGCGACATCCTTTAGAATGAATTTGTTGTTCACCCTAATTGATCCTGTTCCTTCAATTCGCCCTTGTGTATCATCTCCAAAGGTGATGAAGTCATCACCTGTTGCCCGCGTGAAAGAGGTGAACCATCTTGAGTTTCTGGTCATGTGGCGTGAACACCCGGAGTCAACGAACCACGTGTTCTTCCCCTTTCCGCGGTAATCCTAAAAATCAAGGAACAGAAGAACTATGTGTCTCAACATCAAGTTAGATAAACAAGATTTAGGAATCCAAAGATCGAGACACACGCCCGAAAGGAGTATACAAACCGTAAGTACTATCCTTGATTTTATCTAGAATTCTATTATGAGCAATGTTTAAATTAACATGGGAATTAAACTATCCAGGGGTGGTCTGACCGGCGTACAGTCAAGGCCGATCGGACCGGCGACTCAATCGGTCGACGGTGACCACCAAATGGTCGACCATGAATCAAGAACATGAGATTTAGGATATGTAGAAACATAATGATTAGCATGTGAGAAAAATCCTAATCCAGGTTTATTTCTTTCAGTGTTACCATGTCTCATAAAAGCTCTAGGTTGCCTGAATGAAATTCTATCAAGATTTTTCCTATCATTTTTCAACCTACGCCAACAGAATTCAATCAAATGCCCACTTTTCTTACAATAAGTGCAATGGTATTTGGTACCACTAGAGGAAGCACCATTTGAATTAATACAAGGTTGGGCAAAACCTGCAGATTTAAAAGATGTTTTTGCAGGTTGGGTTTTGAATTCAATTAAACCTTTTTCCAAGACTTGAATGACTTTTGGGTTTGAATTGTCTTGAAAAGAATTGAATCCTAAACCTTGCTTCTTATAAGGAGTTTTAGACTTGTCAAGAATCATGTTTAATTGTTTCTTACCTTTAGAAAATTTCTCTAATGTATCATGAAGGTAAGCATTTTCTTTTCTCAAGTTAACACAAGCATCACAAGTTTTATCCATAGATTTCTCCTTATACAAAGCAATTTCAAGCTTAAGAGCGGAACAAGAAGCACAAGTAGTATTTTCAATATTGTCCTTAAGCTTAGCATATTTGACTCTAGCAGCTTCTAAGATATCTTTGATTTCACGCTCTTTTCTAAACATGAAGTGCAAGGGCTAGAATCAAACACATCAAAAGCAATCAATTTACTAGATTCTAAACATTTTTCACAAGGAGCACTTTTAATTTCATTTAGTTCAGATCTAGCAATCTCAAGTTGTTGTACAGAAATATTATGAGCAGATTGTAACTTGGTAATTTCTGAATGCATAGCATGACAAGATAAACATTCATCAGGTTCAAGAGTCTTAGCATTTTTAAGCTCTATTTTTAGTTTGTTAATCTTTGACTCTAATTTCTTATTTTTTGTCATGACAAATTCTAGCGCTTCATCTTGACTAAGCAATTGCTCAACTATAGAATCGTATTTAGCAGAAAGCTCATCATAAGAAAAAGATACCTCATTATCACCAATGTCGCGATTGTCACCATGAAGCACATGCCAGTGAAGTCCTTGGCCTTCCCTTTCTTTTTGCCTTGAGGGATCTCCTCCTCCTTGTCCTCCTCACTCACGGAATCCACATCGCTCAAGGATTGATCCTCAAAAGCGGCAAGGACCCGGTGAGCGGCCTTCACAAGCTTATTAGCCTCATACCTTGATTTGTTGAAAGGAGGCTTCTTCCAAGTTGGCTTTCCTTCCTTATGATTACTCTTACCTTTCAGCTTGGGGCAATTTGCCCGGATATGATTGAGCTCACCACATTCATAGCATGTCACCGGACCACCTCTCTTTTTGTTTCTCACATTATTGTAGGCCTGTGTGAATTTTTTAGCTAGGAGAGCTAACTCTGTCTTAGAAATACTTTCAAGCTCCTCCTTAGAAATCGCAGATAAGCAAGTAAATGAAAAATCAGAAAAAGATTCAAGAGTACCATCAGAAGACCTTTTCAGAGGATCAGCTATCAATGCCATGTTGTCTTTCTTAGGATGATCAACTCTTTTAATTTCATGAGTCTTGAGTTTACTATAAAGCAATTCTAAAGTAAGACTTGAAAGATCAACATTTTCCTCTATAGCAGTAGCCTTCATCTCCCACTCCTTGGTGTTGATTGCAGCCAAGAGATGGGTGTCATTTTCAGATTGAGAATATTCAATATCAACAGCTTTCATTTGATTAATTACTTTATTAAAGCGATGAAAATGTCATCGATGCTCTCTCCAGACGCATCTCAATTTATTGTATTCACGCTTGTAAACCTGCTTACGCACCTTTTGATTTGGGACGAACCTCATGATATGTTTCGAGAGTGTTCCAAATTTCATGCGTGAGTGGTAAGATTGCAAATGCGATCATATTCTTGTCTACCAAGCGCACCATATAAAAGATTTTTAGCTTTGTTATTGTTTGCCACAAGAATCGCCAAGGTGTGTTGCAATTTCAGAATAACAAGCGGGCTCGAACAACATCCCAAATAGCTTGTCCTCGCTCTCAAGAAAGACTCTCATACGATTCTTCCAATAGGCATAGTCGTGCTCATCAAGATATGCGGTTTAGTAGAAAACTTATCCATCGCCTAAAGTTCAAAGGACGGTTAAGATCAAGAGTGAACTAACCAGCTCGATACCACTTGTTGGACCGAAAAGGCGACTAGAGGGGGGGTGAATAGGAGCACGCTCACTTTTTCCCAAATAATGAATTCAACACAATTTCACTCCAATAGCTATTAGGAAGCTATGAAGATCAATATACCAGTACAGCGGAAGACTAGTATTGAATCCAATTAAATCCCCTAAGCAAAATAACAAAAACAACTAAGATTGCAAAATCTCAAAGCAAGGGCGGTCTGACCTCTCGACCCAGCCGGTTGGACCGATTGTCGGGCGGTCGACCATTGTTATATTGGCGGTCGGACCGCCCAAAATCGGTCGGACGGTGATGACGGGCGGTCCGACCGCCGACTCGTAACCGATCCGCAACAAGAAAATCACCGATGACGGTTGCAATTAGGTCAAACTTTTGATTCTCAACTCCAAACTTTATGAAACTTTGCACACACCTTCTCTATGCTATTGAGGACCTATTCCAATCGAATATTATGATAATTCTTGGATAGATCCTGAGCAATTGCCAATTGATTAACAGAAGGTCTAAAACCGGGCAAGAACGAAAACTTGATCCTAATCCTTGTTCGTGAGAGATTGATGATCAAGATGATGCTAGATAGATTCATACATATCACAGCAAGCTAATTCACATGAAAGAATCAATCACAAACTCGCGGATCAAAGAAAGCCCTAAAATCACGAAATTGAAAGCAAGAACGAAAAGAGACTTATCTCAAGCAAACCTTGCATAGATTAAGAACGTGATCGTTGCTGGATTACACCCACACCATCATGGATCAGTGGTCAATCCAAGATCATGAAATTCACCTCAAACCATGAAAAGCCCTAGCCTCCACCTCAACTCCCCCTAAGCCAATTAGGGTTTGAAAGCAACAAAAGAGGTGAAAAACAACGAGAGAGAGGGTGCAGCCCCCATCTCTTCCTATTTATAGTGGAGGCCTAAAACTCTCTAGGGTTTGACTTAATTGGGCTCCCGTTAAGGCCCACTAACAAATGGGTCACACACGCACGCTTCGCAAAGCGCCGTCTTTAACCTTTGACCTAAATCGCTTCACCATGCGCCATGGATTTGCCAATAGGTCACCCTTGTCCATCTTGTGTCACGCTTGAGTCATTGACCTCACCCGGCATCGTCGATCATTCTGGACCTCAACTCTGTAAGTCTAGTCCCGATCCTTCCCGCCGTTGACCGTCGTTGACCACCAAGCTACCTGCACAACCATAGACAAGCAAACCCGAATTCGGAAACAAGTTCTTCACAACTTGACCCATGTTAGTCAAAACATGCATCATGCAAACTATATGCCATGATACCAATGACTTTGACCTAACAAAACAACATCGCCACGAAGTTGGCGGACGTTCAAGTCAATACCGGTCTGACCGCTCCATGTGAGCCGGTCGGATCGCCCCTTGACCGGTCGGACCGCTCCCTGTGAGCCGGTCGGACCGCCCCTAGGGACTTAGCCAAATTCATGCCCCAAATTCAAACCTTTCGAAATTAAAACGAATAGAACTTCTTACTGGAGACTCCAAAAATCATGAGACCAAGTGCATTGGGATCCCCTCACTTGCCTACAACACCTATTTTTGGCCCAGCTCGTTTTGACCACTTTTAGATCACAGCCGGTCCGACCGATTTGGGACCGGTCGGACCGCCGTGCTAGGACCGGTCGGACCGCCCCTGTCCAGAATGCCTGTAGCTTTGTCGAAAACTCGTGAAACGACAAACCGTAAACACCATTGCCAATTGTCACATCATCCTAAGGTCTGGAGCATATTCCCATGATATCCACATGAAGCAGTTTGGATAATTGCACGCATGTGCATGTAGCGTGATGATTGTAAAGTTTTATTTGCTATAAAACACTCATTTGCGGGGAGGGGCAATCAATCGAATTTCTTACATGGGATATTTAATCGAATAATATTAATCTTAAAATAACCACATGCCACTACAATATGTCTTGAAACCTACATGTTTGATCATGTGAGTCAATACTTTGATCGTATTGAACCTACATTTTATACAAATTATGTTCTTTTAAAATAGTAAATTGCATACTTTAATTTCTTAAGCAAATGTATGTTGAATGGTCCTAAGGTAGCTAAATGCCAACTTGATGATTAAGTACTTATTATATCATTTCCTTGATAATTGAATTCCCTAATTGTCGACGATCAAATCGCTGATCTTATGAATATATGAATGAAAGAGGAAAATGGCGCGTATCTTTCTAGAAAGTAGTGAGACTGCTCTTTATACTTTGAACTGGCTATTACAAAGAGTGTATATAACTTAGACTAAAGACTAATTCGGGAGTACAAGGCTCTTGAGAGTGTCTCCCAAATGATCTTTACTGTTCCGGCCTCTCAACTTTAGTCCGCATTCCTCCTTATGTAATTGATGAAGGGTTGGCAGTTGTCTCTGGAGGAGACGCTTGTTCGGGAAACAACGCGTCTGGTCGATGAGAGGTGTCAGTTGATAATGTATCAACTGTTGTGCGGTTACATGTCAATGAGTCATGTAACCGTACTCCAGTATCGTAGCGTCGCATGGTATGGAATATATAGCACATGTTCCATTCGTCACACGGTAAAGCATATATCTGGTCGTAGATCCAGACATCAGTTCAAAACCTTGTGAGCATTTGACTGGTCGGAGACTAGGTTTGGAACCATGTCCGATCAGATTGGATACTATGTAACATCTGGAATTCTTACGACCAGTGAGGTCGTTATAGGCTTAGGGTTTACGACCATGAAGACGTATGGTCTCTATATACTAAATAATAAATAGAGGTTTTAATCCTCGTCACTGATCCTTGTCACCCTAGTAATTATATGGTAACCTATTAGTTATAGTCTGTACTCAAGCGTCATGCTAGCCTTGCTTGAGTACCGAGGTATTAACCACCCCAATCATCATTCTTTATTCATAAAAACTGTTTTGGAAATATTTTCCAAATTTTAATTTTTGAAACCTAGCAGAAATTTTAAATTTTGAAGTTTAAATTCTTGATGAGTTATGAAGTTAAACTAATTCTCGAATTACTGAAAATGGGTGTTACAGTCCTCGCGGCGAGGCTGCTTGAGGGGGACGGCGGGTGGCTGCAGGGTCGGGGCGCCGCCCGAGCGCTCATCATGCGAGTCCTAAAGGCCAAGCCGGCTCCGGTTTTCGTTTATTAATTTGCAGACGTTGACATGTGCATGTACATGTGCAGAGACTGTTCATTCAATTGGTTTGTTCATACTTTGTAATTACGAGCTTCCGTGCAAAAATGGATTCTTTGAAGCGGATTGGGTGATCGTATTTAGTAGGCAATATTAGAAGATGCAATTATTAGAAGATGCAATTAATTCAATATACTAGTCTCTGACGTAGGTCTTGTAACAATTATTGCTTCAAATAAATAAAAAACATTCTTGATCGTGCGTGATGGTACCAAAATAAGTCTACACCATTTTGCCTGGCTTTGTTGATTTGAAACAGTTTGAAAATTCTCACACGCATGCATGTGCATGTAGCGGGACTATTAATTGTAAAGTTGGATTTGCTGTACACCACTCAATATGTTTTTTTTTTTGAAATCAATCAAATTTCTCGATCGACTTTGGTATTTAATCCCATAATATTAATTTTAAAATAACCACAAGCCACTGCAATATGTCTTCAAAACTTCGTACCAGGACTTCTAAGTGCCTTAGTAGGTAGATTGGGCATGGTGATCGATATATGCATGGTCATAACCGATATTAAGCTAGCCTTCCATATTAAGTGCTTAATGAACAGTTAAGTATCCTGTCAAAAACAGTAGCTAGAGATTTAAATCTTATGCTCATGCATATAATTAACTGGCCTGATTAGCATGTAAATAGCAGAATGCTGGTCTAGCTAGCAGTACCGTGGCAGTTTGACTTTATAGTTGGAGTACTTGATCAACAATAGACACTACTACAGAAAAAGTCATCACAGACGAGGTTCGTAACAGTCATCACAGACGGTTTTTGAACCGTCTGAAATTTTATGTCTGAGATAACAGGCGGTTATCACGGTTGAAAATAACTCTTATCACTTATCACGACGGTTCCAACCACGAACCGTGCTGTGATATTACGTAATCACGCACGGTTCGTTGTTGGAACCGCTCGTGATATTACGTAATCACTGCACGTTACAACCACGAACCGCTGCGTGATTTCAGATATCACAGACGGTTCGCCGTTGGAACCGCTCGTGATAATTCATTATCACGCACGGTTTCAACTACAAACCGTCTGTGGTTATTCAGTATCACAGACGGTTCTAGTTTTTAGAACCGTCTGTGATAAGTCTATTAACCTAATTAAATTTTTTCATATTTTCAGCTAGCCTCAGGAATTGCTAGCCATGCCATCGAAAACTAGCAAGTAGAAACATGTCACGTATAATTGCTGACAACTCAAAGTGATCATTTAACTCAAAATCAATTACAAAAGAATGTTTCAAGTATATATTGTCGCTAGAGTTACAAATTGAATTACAACCACCAAAGTGAATTACAATATTGAATCAATTGTTTCGAGGTCGCTCATCGTGTCGACGGCGTGAAACTCTCCGCTGGTGTTAACTATGTTCCGCTTTGATGAAGCCACAGAGCTCCTCGAATGTGCGTGACTCGTCCATCTCGAGTGCATTTAACTCTATGTTCAAGCCTGCCGCTAGCAGTGAGTAAAGTAGTAAGCATATATATTTAAATTTATAATTAGGAGATAATTATTACGAGATTGACAAACACGGGATCGCTCGTCCTAGAAGCAATCAATAGTCGCATATGATGGCATACGAGAATGCATAGGTGATCTCGCTTTTGTCGGGCAGACCGCAAAAATAGAATTACATATATATGTACAATTCGAGACGCAATATTACGGAGTATAATATATGATTATTGTGTTGTAGCGCTGCATCGAAATCGCATCCCGTGAGTCGGTGTGGCGCTCATTCCTTGTATAAACCTCCTCGGCAACATAGCCGATGAACGCCCTACATGATTCAAAAAAGTTATCCTTGTCCATTTAAAACGAAGGAAGACTACAATAGAGTTATGTGCGGAGGAAATGAACATACCTGTCGAGCATTCCTTTAAGAATGGTGAAGTCGTGATTTTTGTTGAGTAGAGAATCAAGGTACAATACCATGTTCCTCTTTGGCACAAGAATCAGAAGAATCCAGTGGAACCTACTCGTGTATGTCGCTATAGTCATAAACCTATGTTGAAACGTAATTTGTATAGCAAATATTGAAGCACTTACTTCTGGTAGTAGGGCACCATTGATGAGTCACGGCGGCCCGATCTTCCGATAGGTTCGATTTGGTTCGTCGTGAGGACGTTGACGCTTTGAGGCTTCCGACCAACAGATCGTCACCTCGCAATTCGCTACACCCGCACGCCTGTCGTTATCGACCACGCTTGCACGCGATCGACCTTACCACGAAGGTTATTGTTCCTGCAAGCAATCGAAGCAACTCACAAGAACAAGGTAGATGCAATCTGAATTGTATTGCGGATATAGATGAAGTTTACAAGTGGGGTTCCTCAAACCGATAATCGCGAAACCGCAGCTTGGTAGAATAATCTAAGAAAACCCGCCTAAAACTACGGCCATCAGATATATATAGGGGACGTGAGGAGGTCGACCTAGGTTGTGCGCCGTGGGATGAGGCGTATACAACCGGACTCCGATCTCGCCACGCTTACAAAGTCTTATTAGTTTCAAAACGGTGACGCAAAGACCTTGTGTCGCGTATTTCGGTCGAAGATCTAGTCGTAGGATCGGTCCTAGGGTGGTCTTGAGGAGTCCATGCTATCTTTGGTCATAGATTGTGTCCAACGAGTATCGTGCTCGCCTCTCGGTTGTAGAGTGCTCCCAACGAGTCATCCGGTCGTAGGCCTTCTTGAAGTGGTCGAGGCCTTACGAATCGGTCGTGGACCTTCTTGAACCGGTCGTAGGCCTTCTTGAAGTGGTCGAGACCTTCTTGAACTGGTCGTAGGCCTTCTTGAAGTGGTCGTAATCCTAGATTTCGAGTACAAGTAAATCATCTCCATTAGGCAAAGATCATAGAGTTCCCAAATAATACACTCACTTCTAGAAACGATTTTACCCGATAGATTAAGTCACGTGCTCTAGCTCTTGTCATAGGACCTTGTAGTCCAACACCCAAACTGGAAGGTCTTGTGTAGTACGTGTATCCGAAGGAGGGATGTCCTCATCATACTCCCTTCTTGAATTGGAGTCGCCCTCGACTCAAGCTCATCTTCTTCTCCCACGTATGGTTTCAAATCAAATGTTAAACATGGGGCTAACCCCAAAATCTGCAGTAATTCTAACCGATATGCATTATCATTTATCTTCTTAATTATCTTAAACGGTCCTGCACTCTAGGCATCAACTTTGATTTTCTTAATTCTAAATCTATCCTTTCTCAAATGAACCCAAACTAAATCACCTAGTTCTATTTTGACAACTTTCCTACCTTTATTTCCAAAGAACCCTATACTTTCCAAATATACGCCTATATTCTCTTTAGTGGTCTCATGCAACTTGAGAATAAATGCAAGACGCTTCTTAGCATCTAGATTTATTTTTTAGAGGTTGGTAAAGGTAGTAAATCAATAGGAGCACGGGGTTAAAACCATACACTACCCAAACGGACTTACCTTGGTGGTGGAGTGTATCGACCTATTGTAAGCAAACTCAATATGCGGTAAACACTCTTCCCACATCTTCATGTTCTTCTTTAAAACAGCCCGCAACATGGTGGATAATGTGCGGTTGACAACCTCCGCTTGTCCATCGCTTGGGGATGACACGTAGTAGAAAACAGCAGCTTTGTCCCCAATTTATTCCAAAGCGATCTCCAAAAGTGGCTCAAAACTTCGTGATCGCGATCCGAGACAATAGTATTGGGCACTCCATGTAAGCTTAACGATTTCCGAAAAACAAATCAGCTATGTTTGTAGCATCATCGCTCTTGTGACAAGATATAAAATGTGCCATTTTAGAAAATCGATCCACTATAACAAATATACTATCTCTCCCCTCTTTGTCCTAGGCAATCCTAAAACAAAATCCATAGAAATATCCTCCCAAGGGGCACTAGGAATAGGAAGAGGCATATAAAGTCCATGTGGATTGAGACGGACTTAGCTTTGTTGCATGTAGTGCAATGAGCCACGAGCGCCGACATCACGCCTCATCTTTGGCCAAAAGAAGTGGGTGGTCAGACATCTTCTGCCTTTTTGCTCCAAAATGCGCCATCAAACCTCCTCCATGTGCCTCCCAGAATAACAAAAGACTAACAGAGCTATTTGGAATGCATAGCTTGTTAGCACGATAGATCAAACCATCATTCAAAGACATAGTTATTCCATATCTTCCCTTCTTTACAATGTTCAAGCACTTCCTTAAAGTCCAAATCGGTGACATATAAACTCTTAATGGCCTCCAAACCAAAAATCTTATGGTCAAGTTGAGATAACATGGTATAACGCCTAGAGAGCGATCAAGAATCACATTGTCCTTACCTTTCTTATGCTTTATGACATATGGAAACGACTCAATAAATTCTACCCAATTAGCATGTCGCTTATTCAGTTTAGCTTGACTTCTAATATGTTTTAGCGATTCATGATCGTAATGTATAACAAATTCTTTGGGCCATAAATAATGTTGCCAAGTTTGAAGCACACGAACTAAAGCATACAATTCTTTGTCATAGGTGGAATAATTCAAACTAGGCCCATTTAGTTTCTCGCTAAAATATGCGACGGTTTACCTTCTTGAATCAATACACCACCTATTCCAATCCGCTTAGCGCCACATTCAATCTCAAAAGTCTTACCAAAATCGGGGAGTTGGAGTAGGGGTGCTTGGGTGAGCTTCTTTCAACAAGTTGAATGCCTTCTCTTGCGCAGTCCCCATTGGAAAGGCACTCCTTTCTTTGTCAATTCATTCAATGGTGCGGCAATGGTGCTGAAATCCCGCACAAAACGCCGATAGAATCCAAAGAAGGCCGTGGAAGCTCCGCTTTTGTGACACGCTGGTCGGTGTCGGCCAGCTTGGATGGCTACAATCTTTGTCTCATCCACCTCAATTCCCCGTGGTGTCACAACATATCCAAGAAACGCAACTCGATCGGTGCAAAAGGTGCACTTTTCGAGGTTACCAAACAAACGCGTCGCCTCTCAAAGCATTAAAAACAGCACGATATGATTCAAATGTAGCTCATGTGACTTGCTATAAATCAAGATATCATCAAAGTAAACCACCACAAATTTTCCAATGAAAGGACGTAAAACCTCGCTCATCAAACGCATAAAAGTACTAGGTGCATTAGTTAGACCGAAAGGCATCACTAACCACTCATATAATCCGAACTTAGTTTTAAAAGCGCTTTCCATTCATCTCCTAATTTCATTCTAACTGTGGTAACCACTCCGCAAGTCAATCTTTGTGAAAATAATAGAACCACTCAATTCATCTAGCATGTCGTCTAGCCTTGGGATAGGATGACGATACCTTATAGTAATGTTATTAATGGCTCGCAATCAACACACATACGCCAACTACCGTCTTTCTTAGGAACCAAAAGAATCGAACAAAGACAAGGACTAAGGCTTTCTCTTACGCACCCACGGTCCGTAAGATCTTGGACTTGTCATTGAATTTCCTTAGTCTCCTCTGGATTGGTCCTATATGCAAGACGGTTTGGCAAAGTCGCTCTGGGATCAAATCAATTTGATGCTCTATCCTCGAATAGGTGGTAATCCCGGGTACCTCACCGAATACATCCACATACTCCCGCAAAGGTTAGCAACAAAGTAGGAGGCAAAGAGCTAGCTATATCCTCAAGCGAGTATAAGGCATTTTTGCATATCAAAGCATAGCATGGCAACTCATTATCACAAATTTCAGCAAGTTCAGATTTAGTGGCAATCATAACACATCCCTTCAATTTAATCCCCTCAGACTTAGGACTAGACGCCACTTTCTCCCTTTTAGGTGGGAAAACACGTTTTGCTACTTGCTGATTTTCAGAATCATGCTTATCGGTTTTTCTTTCATTTTTAGCGCGCTCTTCATCTTTCAGAATCTCAGCTGGTGTCAAAGGCAATAACTTAATCTTCTTGCCCTTGTGTAAGAACGAGTAGGTATTAGCTCTACCATGGTGCAAAACATCATTGTCATATATCCAAGGCCTACCGAGCAATAAAGAGCAGGCTTGCATCGGTACTATATCAAAGTCAGAACTATCTTTGTATTTACCAGCTGAAAATTGTACGTTCACAACTTTGTTTACCTTTAACTTACCACACGAATTGAACCATTGGATGTAGTACGGACGTGGGTGGGGTTGTGTGGTCAAGCCAAACTTCTCAACCATCTCGGAGCTTGCAAGGTTGTTGCAGCTCCCTCCATCAATGATGACTCTGCAGGCTCTGTCCTTCACGAAATCTGGTTGAAACAAGTTGTGCCGCTGATTTTGCTCCGCCTTCCACTTGTGCGCCAAAGACTCGTTGCGCAACAAGGCTCATATGATACTCGGTGTCAACAGCAGCTACTTGCTCCTCTACACCATCAGCTCTGTCTCGTCTCCTCCACCTGCAATGTTAGCTTCAAGTACATATTCATCCTCAATATCACTAGTACTTACATATCCACCGTCTGTAGTGGCAAGGTATGCTCGCTGACTTGGGCAGTCCTTCATGACGTGTCCCATTCCCTTGCAACGGTGGCAAATAATCCCTAGTGGTACGACCAGTGGAAGCAACCGAGGAAGAACTCTTGGCTGGAGCCTGTACACTAGTAGGTTTGCTTACCTCGGGTGCCTGTGATGTGGTCGGAGGTGCTGCTGATCGCACCCTACTCGAGGAGGGGGCAGCAGACCGTGTAGCTGAAAGTGGGGGTGTTTTGGCTTGCCCCGGCACTGGTCGTGGTGTAGACATGCTCCCAAAATTGTTCCTTGGCCTCTGTTGTCGTCCCTGCAATTCTTTTTCGGCCAAACATGCAAGTTGGAACAATCTAGGGACACTATCGTATTCTTTGTAATCCACTATGTCCTGAATCTCACGTCTTAATCCTCCATAAAAACGTGCTATTGCAGCTTCTTCATCCTCAATAATATCACAACGCAACATGCTAATTTGTAGCTCCTGATAATATTCTTGTACGGATCTATTACCTTGATTTAAGCGCTGCAATTTATTAGGCAAATCACGTTTAAAAGAAGGTGGGACAAATCTGCTACGCATAGCAACCTTTAAACCATCCCACGTAGTAGGCTCTAATCCTTCGGTGCAAACCCTATTCCACCAAATGATGCAAAAGTTTTTAAATTCACTTGTGGCTTGCCTAACTCTATGCACTTCAGGAACTAAGTGAGCATTCAATTTTTGTTCTACCGTCATCTCCCAATCTAGATATATTTCCGCATCATAAGCACCCGCAAAAGATGGTATAGTGAACTTGACTTTAGCATATGGATCATCATGGGCATTATGTTGCTGAAAATTGTTACCTCTCATACCTTGACGGTTGAAGTTCGCCGTTCCGTTGTCGTGCATCAAAGGCGCCGTGGTCGTGCATCTCATTATCATTATCAAACTCATGGTCATGGGCTGCACCATGAGGTTCCACACGACCAACGTTTGGTGGTCGATTCACCATTCTTTCGAGGCGTGTAGTAAGCGCCGCAATACTATCGTTGATTGAACGTTGTAATGTGATCGTGGTAGCTTGAAGCTTCCTGTCGATGTCCTCATTAATGGTAGTGCGTTGTTCATCCAATAGCGTCATGAGCTCTTCCCTCAAAATACACTCTTGCGCATTCAATCCTTCACCTGCCATGGTTAGTAGGAGACAAAAGACAACACAAAGGTATTATCCCTATCACTATTAGGTGGTCGGAGGGTGGAATCACACACTCTCAAGTGTCTTACCAAGCTCTTATGAGTTTCTTACCAAATTGCAGCAGGTGGTCTAATCGGCGAAGGTGGGATGTACGATCTCGGCGGAGGCGAATGCGAGGATCCAATCTGAGGGCCGAAAGTATGTGGAGCTCGGATAGTCAATGTTTAGTAGCAAGGAATAGCAATAATAAAATCAGATTAGCAAAGCTGAATAAAAGTCCACAGTACTCGTCACAGTTGCTGGCCCAAACGCG
The DNA here is from genome assembly GCA_036346395.1 of Hsuehochloa calcarea. Lineage (NCBI taxonomy): Eukaryota > Viridiplantae > Streptophyta > Magnoliopsida > Poales > Poaceae > Hsuehochloa > Hsuehochloa calcarea. Next base: position 27,357,556 of record CM070597.1, on the reverse strand, counting down.
TTCCTAGAACTAGCTCAAGCAAACGGAAGGATAGGGTAGATACAAACACAATCGGATCCAAAATCACAAAGCAACTCCTTCTTTTCTTCTTCTTCTCTTTTTTTTGCACTCTTTGCTTTCTTTCTTTTTTTTTTTTTTTTTTTTGCGAATGTGACCTTGACTCAAAACTCTTCAAAACCCTTTTCTGGGTCTATGGATATATATGGGTCACAAACCTTTTCCGGAGAGCAGGGGTAAAAAGGTAATTAAAAATACTCTCTCTCTCTCTCTCTGAACTTTAGCTATGGGAAAAATCCGACCAGTCGATTGTTTTCGACCAGGTGGTGGGGTGTCCGAGAGCAATAAGATAATAAATAGGGTTGTCGGACACGAGTGGTTGGTCGAATCCGACCAGCGCTCGTTCAGACTGTGGAGAAGCCGAATCCGAGTAGGTGGTCGATGGGGGTGGTGTTGTGGTCGTATTGGGGGTGTCTAGATGATCGACACAAAGAAAGACTCGACGCTAGAAACTAGATTACGACGACTAGACCAGCAACAAAGACACCGACGATGGACTCGAATTCAACAACGCGAAACTGAAAACACAATTGCGAAGGCACAAAGTGGTTTGGACAGCGGAATAATTACGATCTAATTTTTTTTTGTAGGGCAATTTTCTGGACTCTAGGTGATGGAACAAAACTCACAAAAAGGGGATAAACGAAATTACCTAACGGGCAACCTTAGCTCTGATACCACTTGATGAGTCACGGCGGCCCGATCTTCCGATAGGTTCGATTTGGTTCGTCGTGAGGACGTTGACGCTTTGAGGCTTCCGACCAATGATCGTCACCTCGCATTCGCTACACCCGCACGCTGTCGTTATCGACCACGCTTGCACGCGATCGACCTTACCACGAAGGTTATTGTCCCGCAAGCAATCAAGCAACTCACAAGAACAAGGTAGATGCAATCAATTGTATTGCGGATATAGATGAAGTTTACAAGTGGGGTTCTCAAACCGATAATCGTAAACCGCAGTTGGCATAATAATCTAAGAAAACCCGCCTAAACTACGGCGGCCATCGATATATATAGGGGACGGAGGAGGTCGACCTAGGGTTGTGCGGCCGGGATGAGGCGTATACAACTTGGACTCCGATCTCATCACGCTTACAAAGTCTTATTAGTTTCCAAAACGGTGACGCAAAGACCTTGTGTCGCGTATTTCGGTCGAAGATCTAGTCGTAGGATCGGTCCTAGGGTGGTCTTGAGGAGTCCATGCTATCTTTGGTCATAGATTGTGTCCAACGAGTATCGTGCTCGCTCGCGGTCGTAGAGTGCTCCCAAAGTCATCCGGTCGTAGGCCTTCTTGAAGTGGTCGAGGCCTCTTGAAGTGGTCGTGGACCTTCTTGAACCGGTCGTAGGCCTTCTTGAAGTGGTCGAGACCTTCTTGAACCGGTCGTAGGCCTTCTTGAAGTGGTCGTAATCCTAGATTTTCGAGTACAAGTAAATCATCTCCATTAGGCAAAGATCATAGAGTTCCCAAATAATACACTCACCCTAGAAACGATTTTACGATAGATTAAGTCACGTGCTCTAGCTCTTGTCATAGGACCTTGTAGTCCAACACCCAAATATGGAAGGTCTTGTGTAGTACGTGTATCCGAAGGAGGGATGTCCTCATCAACCATTATGTACTCACCGCCGCTCGAGCAAGCAATCCCATTTTTATGTAATTCTCGACGAGGATGCGCCTTGGTTGATTGTTTGCTCAGAGACCACGGTCGAGGAAACCCACCGGTTCTTTGGTCGAGGAAACCCATTGATTCTTTGATTCGACGAGGCACGTATGGTGACACGCTTTTCTTGTCCCTTTGTCGCCTTCTCATGCAAAGGAAGCGATGTGGCGCCCAACGGACTCGAGTGAAGCTTGGGAGGTTGAGGCGAGGCTACCGAGGGACTCATCGATGGTGAGTCCTATTCGCCTTCTCGAGAGGCCTCAAGGTCCTCTCGATATCGCGCCTTGAAGGGTCCAATGCGATGTCCTTCTTGGGCCATCGGATAAAAGTGTGCGTGGCATCCCCTAGTGTTCGATTTCTTCGCTCGGGGAATCTCCGGTAGGATGGCCATGAAATTGTCATGGACCATGTCCACCGCACTGGCGTAACCTCGCGCCACGTGCGCCTGCCGTCAGACCGCCCCTTCCTAGTATGGATACACCATACCCGCCAAATTTCAATAGGAATCGACCCTACTATCCTCACTTGGAGCTTGCGTGGCGTCGGCTCCTACAAAAGCGCATACAATTAGCTAAGGCGCCCTATAGGTCTATCTTTAGAGCACTCCGCAGATGTACATTACCTCGATGCCGCCGATCGGTAATTGCACGTCGTCATGTCCGTAATTATGTGTGGACGCGACGCCACTCGATGTCGAGCGTGACTTGCTCCCAAATTAACGAGGGCTTGCGCCGCATGAGTTGATTTACTTGGTTCTCGTAAGTTTGTTATTTGTTCTTGAAATTGTGCAATAATCACATGTTCCAACCGAGCGCCGTTGGTCCTTGGATCTCTTCCTACTCCTATACGTGTCGGAGTTGTGTGGGAATCCATCCTCCAAGGCACGTAAACCCCAACTCCTCGCGTGCGACCCGGTGCTCCTTGTTTCCTGTGGTCAGAGCGGACATCCTTCTCCCCGCCTACTTCAAGGATCCTTGGGAACATGCGAAGTCAATGCTTCTCGCAAGAGAACATCATGTTATTGTAGACACCATGAAGTTATGGACTTATTAACAATTAAGTGGTTCGGGAAATTTACCGACGTTGAGACACCGCCTCGTCTCACGGGTTTGTCGAGAGATGTTGCCCAAGACGTGGTCGATGCCCTCGCCTTAACCGTGATTGAACGCGCTTGTCCGAGATCATAGCAAACGGTCGCTCAGCCAGCCTCGCCTCCTCCGCCGCCATCGCGTGGCTTTACCGTGCACTCAGCCGTGCCGAAGTCCGTGGGGTGAGTGTTTTGTGCTCGATAGCTCGGCGCCGCACTTTGCTCCGAAAGTCACCGCCGTCTTCATCTCGCACGGCGCCCCATGTATCCCGCGACAAAAATGATACGCCGTGAAGGGCGTCCGACCGTGTTCACGTCATCGCGTGACAAGCGTGCTCTTGAAGGTCCTCCACGCTGGGACATCGCCAGCAGCAGCGTGCCATCGCACACGGCGGTCCGCCGTGGAAAGTGAACGAGGCGTAAAGTTCACCACAACCGGTCTCTCTGACATCCGCCGAGACTTCCGTGTTGGGGTGGTGATGGGGACCCGTTCCTTGCAAGTACCCCGCAGACGGTCCGAATCTCGCACCGCTTTCTTGGGACTCGGTGGGATCCCGACGCCACCGACCTCCGTGATCGTCATGCGGCTCGAGGGCAATTTGATATTCCTCCGCCTTCTCGCTGCGTACCACCTTGATCGGAGATCCGACGCATTTGGCGACGCCGATGAAGGCGGCGAAGACGTGCCTCGCCATCTCGCTTACTTGCTATCTATATAAGTTACGACGCAATTATTACATAGTATATAATATATGGGAAATTGCACAAAAATATAAACAAATATAATCAACATTTGCCATCTCGAGTAAAATAAAATAAATTGCCGTCGCTGTACCATAAGAATCATCACGGTTCCCGTGTTTACCTGCATTAGTCGGCACCCTAAGTATCGAGACTACCCACACCAACCTAGGTTAACCGGCATCTTGGTTTTTCAAGTCACCTAGGCTAACCTGCATTAGTCAGACCGGATACCCATGATACCTAGGCCAACCTAGTAAATCGGCACCGCCTTACTTCCATAGGTTTTCATCATTCGGCACTATACCTCAAGTTTCGATGCGAAAATTAATTAAGAAAACACAACCACGCCTAACTAGATCAGATCGATGTTTATTAAGAAAACATAGTAAAATGTTGATCAAGAACCGACAACTACAAGAGAGATTTTTCTTAATAAATGCGTAAAAGTGAATTAAATGAAATCCAAAGATGATAAAACATAAGGAGTGCAAGGAGGGGTGTCGGTTTGCAAATATCTAGCACTTCCTCCAAGTCTCCAACTAATGAACCTTCACACACATTATTTGATCAGAGCATAAATGATGAGCAAAACCACAAGCAAGAGTTACTTAAGGTGGCCAAGTGCTTGGCTTGCCCTTGAGTGAGAGGAAACATACTTGGAGAAAAGCACTACACACCTAGGAGCAAAAATGCAAACTGTCTGGGGAGGTCTGTTTGGTATCTCGCTTATTTGCTATCTATGTAAGTTACAGAATTAAGCATTAATCCTATTGTAATTAGCACAGATTTGCAAAAGATTGATGTGTGGTCTAACTCAAGGAAAGTCCTCAGTATTCAATTGTAAGATCGATACTAAACCATCAACAATTATTTTCCATAATCTTTTTGTGTTGTAGTGCTGTTTGTGATGTTGTTAATTTCATATGGATGTGTTATTGTTGTTACTTTTACTGTTTGTGCACTAGTGTACCTACATATGTGGTCCTTGTACTCTTTTTGGCTATTAACATTTGTAGCTTGGGTAGAAACTCATGTACTTGTTAGTGTTTGCATGGTATACTAATTTTCTGTAATTACTACTACATATTAAAATGACAATAGTTGAAGGTGACACCATTATGTGTCCATGTGCTATGTGTCGCAACATAACTCAATTTGTTATCTACAGCTTAAAGTTTCCATATTTCATGTCAAACTCAATTTGTTCTCAGATTGACCATTTAAGTATGCAAACTTGCTTTGATAGGATTGACATTGTATTATTATGTTTGTTTAAAAAATAGTCATTAGTCAGATGCCTCTTGGCGATTTTTATTTTCTACATCATATTCATATGTATATATTGTATTTGGCATCTTGTGTTCTGGCTGATTCAAGAAGATTGTTGTTTTGCAGAAAAGCCTCACATGTTCCAGCTTTGTCCCAAATGAAAAGGTGTTTGTGCTAAAATATTTCAGTTTTGCATATAACTTAATAATGTCATTGGAAACTATATTTTTTCTCTCATATGTCAAATATTACTCTGAGGTACACCTTTTCATATTTATGTTTTTTTCTTACGCTTACCTAATTCGTTATGAGTTACATGTCAAATATGTTTCTTTTACCGATTTTTCCTTTTTGAATGATGTCCTGTTTTCGTCAAATGTCAAGAACATTAGATTACAGATTACACGATATGATCCACTAGTTTGTGCTCATGGACTATGCTATGATGTTTTGTGTGCTATTTATGGGCTTATGGTAGTTCTTTTGTGTACTAGATGCTTCGCTTATTGCCGGGAAAAAGCATAGGAGATTGTTTAGATGTCTTATATTTCCCGAAAGCATAACATGAATTTCATCGCTCATGATTTCAGGTATACACCATACTTTTTTGATAAAAACTTGTTGGACAATATTCTTGAAGCTTCAATAGGTTTGAGGGCGAGGGATGTATGGGGCACGTACCAGCTGGGAGATGGCTTTGGGGAAGAGGTGGTGGTGTCGGCCCGGCGGTGGGCGGCGTGGTCTGGGAGGAGGGTGCTGGGGTCGGGAGGCGCCGTGGTCTGGGAGGAGGCGCCGGGTCTGGGAGGAGGGCCCGGCCTCGGGAAGGAGATCGAGAGGAGGCGCGCCGGATTCGGGCCTGGCCTGGGAGGCGCGCAGAGGTCGGGGACCGATAGGGTTAAGAGCAAAACCCTATCGGTTCCTTATAAGAACAACATCACAGACGGTTCTTTGAGGGAACCGCCTATGATATTCAAACATCACAACGGTTCCCTCAAAGAACCGTCTGTGATATTCAAACATCACAGACGGTTATTTGAAGGAACCGCTCGTGATGATTTCCACATCACGAGACGGTTATTTGAGGGAACCGCTCGTGATATGTAATCGCTGACGGTTCCTTCAAATAACCGTGCTCGTGATGTTTGACGGTTCCTTCAAATAACCGCACTCTGTGTCCGAACGTCCGATTTAGGAACTTCCGCCATTGAATCATGAACTTCCGATTGCTCGACAAGTCACCATCTCTCTTCATTCAATTCTAAATCTTTTGTGGCCACTTCCAGTGATCAAGTTGATCCTCTATATCCTTGCTAGCTACCCATTACTGCTATTCCCTGATTGCAAATGCAAATTGCATCTATCAAGTGGTATTCTTTTCAAAATGGTAGCTTCTTCTTTGATCATCTTGATCTTGGCATGAGTCTCATCTTTTCAAGTGATATCATCTTATTCGTTAAAATGGTATCCACAATTCTCTCATGTCAATCAAAATTCTCTCTTCTCTTTGGAATGCTTTCATGGAAGATCAATAGAAGAGAAGTTCGAGCACCTTGCAAAATTCAATTTCAGAGTGATGAAAAGAATAAAAGAAAGAAATGTGATATCTACAATCGTAGTCGATCAGTATCACTCGAACCAAGGAACATCCACATTGTCATCAATTTAAAGATCATAAGTCCATAACACATTAACACATGACAATGGAATAAATTAGTTAATTACAATGGAGTAAATTCTTAATTAAAATATAGCCCTTCATGATGATCGACGCAAGATATAGCTAGCTTCCTCACCGGGTTCTTCCTCGAACTCGATGCCGCCTCCGAAAGGTGGCAACTCGTCAAATTGATTGTATTCTTCCTCGCCCACTACATTCTCAACTCCGACAATCCTCCTTTTCCATGAAGAACTACGTGACGCTTCTTATTTGCCGGTCGGTTACATAGAAGACTTGAACAACTTGGTTAGCCAAGACGAATGGTTCGTCTTTGTATCCGACACGCTCGAGCTCCACGGTAGTGACGCCGCACTTGTCGACCTTCACCGTGGGAGATGGACCCAATGGCACCAAATAGGGGATCTTGAAAAGCACGTAGTCGATCTCCCATATCTCCTCTATTTGCCCATAGTACGAGCTCCTCACCCATCGGCATCGAATGCATCTATGCGACGGACACTGCTTACGACCGTGCTCTTCCTATCCCGAATGCCGATAAAATGTGTACCCATTTATGTCGATCCTTGCCATGTGACAATTGTAAAATGTGGCCCTCTTGCCAACCATAGCAACAGATCATCACTTGATGACCTCCGAGTGATTCGCACCTTTAACCATTCGTTGAACCGACGGTTGTGCTCTCTCGTGATCCAAACCTCCGACCGGCCCGATGCGGATTACATTGGCGTACCATGTCTTTGTGCTCGTCGATGTCACAGGACACTTGGGTCATGTGTTGCAAGACCGTGAAATGGGCTTGAGCGCACGTATCCAGATCGGAGTGATTGATTTCCTTCCGATGGTCCCGATACCATCTAGTCTCCCCTCATGACGAGATAGAGGCACACCAATCGGATCCACCTGAGCCATGTAGTCGACGCAGAACTCAATGACCTCTTCCGTTGCATAACCTTCGATGATGCTGCCCTCCGGTTGAGATCGATTCCAGACGTAGGACTTGAGAATTCCCATGTACCTCTCGAATGGGTACATATGACGAGAAACACAGGTCGCATATCTTTATCTCTTTCACAAGGTGAACAATGAGATGGACCATGATATCGAAAAATGACGGAGGGAAATACATCTCAAGATGACATAGAGTCGTCACTACCTCGGCCTGCAGAGCATCTAGTCCTTGGGGATCGATGACCTTCTGAGCAATTGAGTTGAAGAAATAACACACCTCAAGATTGCCACTTGACCTTGTTCGGCAAGATACTCCTAATTGCAACAGAAGCATTTGTGTCATCAAGACACGACAATCATGCGACTTCATACCAATTAATTTCAAATCTTGCATAGAAACAAGTTTCTTAATGTTAGCGGAGTAACCAGACGGACTTTCACACCGTGCAAGCTCGCACGCTTCATTTTCTCGCCTTGGACAGAGTGTAGCAAGTTTGGGGAAGGTACGTTCGTCCCAGATCGGTCTCTTTCGGTGCTAACTCGGTCCTTATGTTCATATCGACCAAGTCACGCCGCATGCTAACACCATCCTTTGTTTTGCCACTAATGTTCAAAGAAGAGACCAATCAAGCTATCACATACATTCTTCTCTACGTGCATAACGCCGATGCGATGGCGAACTTCTAAGTACTCCCAATAAGGCAAGTCCCAAAAATTGACCGCTTCTTCCGGATGTTCTTCTCACGGGTTCTTAATTTACGCCCTTCCCAAGCACAACATCGATATCCTTAACCATATCATAGACCTCTTTCCCACTAAAAGCCCTTGAAGTGAACCGCCTTCCTTATTTCCGTCGAATTGTTTCTTCATCTTGCGGTATGGGTGACTCTCGGAAGGAACCTACGGTGACGCATATACACGCTTTACGCGAGTTGTTCACCATACACTCTCCGTAGCATCTAAGCAAAGGTGACAAAGCTTTGGCTCCTTTTGTATCAAGCCCGACAGTTACCAAGGGCGGAAAATCATTGATGGTGTAGAACAACATGGCGCGTAAAGTGAAGTTCTCTCGCTTGTACGCATCCCATACCTGCACCCCTTCGCTCCACGGTGTCACAAGATCTTCCAAAGAATGGTGCTAGGTACACATCAATATCATTCCTGTGTTGCTTCGCCCTTGGATAAGTAGTGACATCAAAATGTACTTCCGCTTCATACAGAGCCAAGGAGGAAGGTTGTACATACATAGATTCACTGCCAGTGCTATGTCACGCTCATGTTACCGAAAGGATTCATTCCATCCGTACTCAACCCTAACCTTATGTTCCTGCTCCGCACCGAACTCTTCAAGCTCCGATCGAAGTTTCTCCACCGCGTAATCGCAGGTGTCTTAGCTTTCCATCTCTCTTACGCCTCCGAGTGCCAACGCAGCAATCTTGCCTCCTTTGGGTTCGCAAATAAACGCTTGAAATGTGGGATTACAGCAGATACCACAACATCTTAGCAGGAGGTCCTTGCTTCACCTTAGCGAGATTTTGACGCTTGTTTCGGATGCTTTGCACACGGACAATAATGCATGTCTGCATACTCTTTACAGTAGAGGATACAATCGTTCGGACATGCATGTATTCTTTCTACTTCCATTCCCAATGGGCAAATAACCTTCTTTGCTTGATAGGTGGTCTTTGGGCAACACGTTTCTCCGGAAGGATGTCCGCTAGAGACCTAACAACGCCATGAAACTCTTATCGGACCAACTATTGCTTGCCTTCAATTTCAGCAGTTCAAGCACGGTTGACAACCTTGTGTATTCCGCTTGCGGCCAGGAACAAAGGTCTCACCGAGTCCTCCCTTAAGCCCTCGAATTTACAAAACTCTCTCTCACTCGTAGTTCTCTTCGCATCGCGTAGCATCCGATCAGATTGTCATCGTGCCCCTATCCTCATCAAAAGCACACCACATCCGCAAATCGTTGACTTCCTCGGCGATGTCGCCATTATTAACTTCGTATAATCGCTTCTTCACCGTGATGGTCCAACATGTATACCCTTTTTGAAACCCTTCAATCAAGTGCGCTCGATCTGCGCGCGTTGTTAAACATCTTCATATTACCGCAATCAATGCACTGACAGTACATAAAATTTATCCCCTTCTTCAACATATCCCGCCGTGGCTCTTCTAAAAGCAACCACGCCATTAATGTAATCTTGACTCACACGGTTCACACCGCACATCCGATTCGATCCATCTACACTACGCATGTAACAAATTAGTGTCAAATTGATTAGCGATTAATTTATAGCAAACGAAAATGTGCAATATAAACTCATTCTCCAACATTTGCATCTAAGGTTATTGAAAGAAAAGTCTTCACTAGTTAAGTACCACACGCGGTGGCATAGCGTAGCCATGCCTACGGCCACAACCATGATCCCTACCTCTCGACATCGATATCTATCTCAATTGAACAATCATGCAACCCAAATATAGGCATCATCTCATACAACACTTATTAACCTAAAATACGGAACCGCAAATGCAATATTGCTTGACCCAAACCCCACCGCATCTTGTGAACGGTGTGTAAATTTTATTTTTTAAGCCAATTAATTATCCTAACTCAAATTTTAGTGATTATTAGACCTAATTCAATTTTATTAAGTTACCACTCCTAAGTCAAATTTTAGTTCATTAGTTATAAGGGAAACCATTATTCAAAACTAAGATTTGTGGCTAATATTATTTATTCCAACATTGACGGTGCAAGATCGATCATGTGCTCATACCAAGATTAGAGGAGGAGCCGCAGTTGGAGGAGCTAGGGCAGGAAGTGGCGCTGGAGCGGTGAGACACAGCAAAGTGTGGAGCTAGGGCAGGAAGTGGCGCTGGAGCGGTAGACACGCCAGCAGATGAGGAGCTAGGGCAGGAAGTGGCGCTGGAGCGGTAGACACAGTGCAAAAGGCGGGTGAGGGATGTCTCGGCTCAATTTATATGAAGCACAGAAATCACTGACGGTTCTATTTCGAGAATCGTTCTATGATATCCGTTTATGACGGTTCTTAAATAGAACCGTCGTGATAGGCCCACGCGCTAAAATAAAGCTCAGACAGACCCTAACACGCACGGTTCCAAAGGAACCGTCTGTGATGGGCCGTCTGCTATAGACTCTTTTTTAGTAGTGATATCAGCTTAACCCCGAAACATGTCTAAGATAAACTATTAATCCAATAAACTCATAGGCATTTAAAGACCTTAAAATAGAAAATAACATTATAGCTTCTTTTTCATTACTTCTGCCCTCTCCTGCACACATATGCACAAACACACATGACAAAACAATTGAGGACTAATAAAGGCTCACCACAATAGAGTAACAATAATATAAAATACGATACTCGATATTAGACTGGAAGCTTGAATTTTGCCTCTGTACATGACATAATGCAAGTCTGTTAGTGACTTAGTGCTTAATTAAAGGTGTCAAGTAGCTATTTTCCATCAACTACACCTAAGAATGCACAAGTCTGTTAGTTACTTAGTGTACTGCTCTATCAGTCTTAGTAGAGCTTCACAGATTCGTATTTGCTTAATACAGTAGTACATAGAAATCCACTACAAGCTGTAAACCCCCAATGAACACATGTTCTATTTCTACGCAACAATAGTACTAATTCACCATTCCACTGACCACTCACCGGGCGGTACCAGCCACTTGCGCTTTCTTTCCCCCACGCACCCAGACCCAAACTTCTTCAACTAGATCTGAGAGAACTGAGAAGAGAAAGGGAAACGCACCGTCGACCGTTGTAGAGGAGGGAAGCTGGAGGACCGGAGGAGGAGCAAAGAGCGGAGACGTACCTTCGGAGGTGGCTTCGGATGGTGGAGGGGGAGGAAGGGGAAGGGGGAGGAGGAGGCCGAGTGGCGTCGAGGTCGGGGAGGTGGCTTCGGAGGCGTCAGGGAGGAGGCTTCGGGCACGGCGGCATCAAGGTCGGAGGCGAACGAGCGTGTCGGGGACGAGGCTTCGGGTATCGGCGTCGAGGTCGGAGGTGAACGAGCGAGGCGCCTACTTACGCTGGACCTGAGAAAAGTTCGCTGGATAGACGTGGTCCTTGTTATACTTTTTTGGCCGTTAAACATGCGCAACCAAGTACTATAAAGGAAGCCATCTTGTCTCTCTTCCAGCAACGAGTTTAGGGCAGTCGACGTACGCAGTGGCTACTAGCTAGTTTAGATTGCTTGTCTGCAATATTTTTCTAGCTAGCTAGCTAGCTAGTTCAAGAGAGGCATACTCCATATACTAGCAAGTAGCAACCCCGACGCACGTATACACACGTAAGGATATGGGTTCGACGGCGACGATGGTGAGGGCGGTGCTTGGGGCCGTGCTGTTGATGCAATGCTGCAACGCGATCCTCGCGGCGAGGCTGCTTGAGGGGGACGGCGGGTGGCTGCAGGGTCAGGGCTCCGCCGGGGCGCTCATCATGCAAGTCCTAAAGGGCAGCACAGCGACGGGGGAGGAACCAACCCGTGCACGAATGATCCCGGCCTAGCTTATAAGTAATTAGCTATGGTTCACGCATGTGCATGAAACAGTTTGAAAATTCTCACGCATGTGCATGCAGCGGGACTATTAATTGTAAAGTTGCATTTGTTGTACACCCACTACTACAGAAAATGATATCACAGACGGTTCAAAATCGTCATCACAGACAGTTTTATGAATCGTCTGACTTTATATGTATGTGATGACATGAGGTCATCAAAGACGGTTTTTGAACCGTCTGTGAATAAAACTATCACAGACGGTTCTATTCACGAACGGTTCGTGAATAGAACTGTCTGTGATAGTCTATTTTCACAGACAGTTCTGAACAATTATCACAGACGGTTCTTGTTTATAACCATCTGTGATAGCTTTTTCTATTGAAAAAAAACAAAAACGGGTTTTCACTTTGTTTGGAGCCTCCCAAGCCTCGCAAATGAATATGATTCACAGAGCCACAGCATCACCCACATCACAGTAGCATCAACTCAATCCATTCACAGAACACTAAAAACAACACAACATCACTCACAAAACACAGTAGCATCAACTCAATCCATTCACAGGGCACTAACACATCACAGTAGTAATCCACATCACAGAGCAAAATGGGGGAGTAGAGAGAGTGAGGGAGGCTGGGGCGACGAGGTCGTAGTAGGCCAGCGACGACGAGGCCGTGGGCGACGAGCTCAGGGGAGGGCGGGGCGACGAAGTGGAGGAGGCTGGGGATGACGAAGTCGTAGGAGGCTAGGACGAGGTGGAGGAGGTCGCGGGCGACGAGCTCGGAGGAGACCAGAGGCTGCGATCTATCCTCATCAAAAGCACATTCCATACACTGCATATCGTTGACTTCCTCGGCGATGTCGTCATTACTGACTTCCGGTATAATCTACTCTTCACCGTGACTGCTCCAACATGTATATCCTTTTTTGAAACCTCTTCGTATTAAGTGAGCTTCGATCTGCGCCGGGTTGTTAAACATTTTCATATTACCGTAATCAATGCATGGACAGTACATATATTTTATCCCCTTCTTCAACATATCCTGCTCGGCGGCTCTTCTAAAAGCAAACACGCCATTAATATACTCTTCACTCACACGGTTCTCAACGTACATCGATTTGGTCCATCTACACGATACGCACGTAACAAATTAATTAGTGTTAAATTATATATTAATAAACCGCAAGTACCCTTTATAATGACCAAACACATTAGTGAGTACTCTATAGCAAATATAAAGGTTCAGATCGATCGTTACCCTTCTCTCCAAAGTGGCGCAATGTGGGAGGAGGCAGCAGATCCGGTGCCGCAATGGGCTGGGGGAGGAGGAGGCAGGGGTATGACTCAAAATGGGAGAGGAGGAGGTAGGGTAATGACTTAAAATGGGGAGGACGCAATGCCAGGAGGGTGGCGGCGGTTCAAATGGAATTAATAGAAATGGGGACTATCGGCGTGGACGCAGCAGCAGGAGGGTGGCGGCGGTTCAAATGGATTTAATAGAAATGGGGACCGTCGGCGCGCTACTTATAATGCTAATATATCACGACGGTTCTTTTAAATAACCGCTGCGTGATAGTTCATATCCTGAGCGGTTCTTTAAAAGAAAATGCAGTGATAGGTTTATATCCTGAGCGGTTCGTTATACGAACCATCGCGATACTTCATAAACGGTTCGTATAACGAACCGTGCGTGATACTAAATATTATCACGAAGGTTTGTTATACGAACCGCTCGTGATGTATCATAAACGGTTCGTAAAGCGAACCGCGTGATATCTATATATCCTGAGCGGTTAACGAAGAACCGTCGAAGATTATCACGAGCGGTTCCAAAGGAACCGTCTGTGATGGGGTGTCTAGTATAGCATGTTTTGTAGTAGTGAGAATAGAATTAGAAGTCAACCTATAAATGCCCTTGAGTCGTTGTGGCCACAGAATTGGACGTACAAAGCTAGGGAGAACGGTTTTACCCACACGTGGACTTGCATTTCCCAACAGCTAGGTTGCTACCATCTTATTGCAACAAACGATGTACTGGTAAGTGACTGAGTGCAAGGCTCTGTGCAATATTTTTTTTTTGAAAGAATAGGCCGGAGAGCTGCCTTTACATTAATAAAGTAGTAGGAGAAGACAAGATAAAAATATACACCCCGACAGGAAAAATACCCTCGGTGGGAGGAAGACCACAACTGAGACACACCTTGCAACACTATCAACAGCAACAGAGCTAGAGACACCAGCTAGCAAACTCTAACAACGTCCTAACACCAACCAGCTCTGTCGGACACGCATCAAATCTAAGAATATGACAACACCTCCCATCCAACCTACAGGAGCTTTGAACTGGTTAAAATCGGACAGTGAAAAAGGCTCACCCTAGCAATATGAGCTAAGCTCTTGCTTGTTTCGAACGTACGTGTTCTGAGACTTACCATTGTGTGGAGCAAGTGTTGCAGCGGCATGCTGTTGCATGTCGTCCCAATCGTCATCAGAATGAATGATCGATCAGGAGGGCTCGATCTCGATCGATGCATGGCGCGGCTGATCGGACCGTAACAGAAGGGATGAATCAGATCAAGTTTCTATAATTAGTTGCTAGCTAGTATGAAACAGCCCTAAGATTTGAATATTTGAAAAATTTTGAAGCTTTTTGTTCAAATTTGAATTTTTTCCGTTTTCAAAAATTTTCGCCGAAAACCGCTTTCCCTTTTTGGAAATTTGCTTTCTCTTAGCCGGAGGTGCCTTCTTCCCCGGCGCCTTCTCCTTTCTTCTCCCTTCCGCCTTCTTCTCGCCTGCGTCACCATGACGTCGGCGCCTTCGGCAGCTGCGCCACCGCCACCTCCCGCGCCACCTCTCCCCTCCGGAGCCTTCCACTGCATTCGCCGCCTCCACCTGGCCCCGCCCCGACCGCCACCTCTCCCTCTCGGCGCCGCCACCTTGCCTTCACTGCTCCCGCCGCCCTACTGCTCCCACCGCCTCTCCGGGCTATAAAATCCGCACCCTGGCTCGCTCATCTCCTCACCTCCACTCCCAGCCCCTTCCTTCCCCAGCGCCGGCGGAATCGAGGAAACTGCCGCCGCCTCTTTTCTCCGCCTGAAGGAAGCCTTCGGTAAATCCGCCGCCCTCCTTCCTCCCCTTCCCTCCCACCTCTGGTGGTAGCACCCCTGCACCGCCGCCAACCTTTTCCCCACCTCGCCCCACCTTCTCCCTCGCCGGAGCTCGCCGGCACCAAGTCCGACCACCGCCACCTCCGCGGTTGCCGTCACCACCCCATTTCCGCACCCCCTCCGCCCCCACAAATCCCCAAAATGGGTTCACCTAGTTTCGGTGATGCTCCCAGTGTTGGCCACCGCCGTCGCCAGCCTCCACCGCCGCCGCCGCTATTGCCGTCACCGCCGGCACGGGCGAGCGCGTAGGCCTTTCAGCTGCGTAGCTCGAGCCCGAGTGTGGGCTGGCTGGGCCTTAAAAGGCCTGGCCAAGTAGGCCGGTTCGGCCCGGCCGAATCAGGCCTTGGGCAAACAGTAATAAGGTCGGGCCTTTTACTGTTCATTTCAGATTCGTTTTTACCGTTCACTGCACAGTACTTTAGGTATTGTTCATCATCCCAAAAAAAATCTGGTTTTTACTGTTCACCATAATTTTATTCATGAATAGTAAAATATTACTATTCATCATCTGGCACTTTTCATCTGCCAACCTTAATTCAATATTTTATATCCATTTCGTCCGTTTCGAGCCCAGAAATCCATTTCTCTACTCTATTCAATCCAATTAAACCCCAGATAAATTCTCACCCTCCCATACCTCCTTCTTTGTGTTTTTTTTCATTTGTTTTTACTTGCATGTTGTTCCCAGCTCATTCCTTGTCGAGCCGGGTTTTACTTGGTTGTTTTATTGTTTTGCTTCTCGTTAAGTCAAGATCTTGAAGACCAAGCTGCAGAAGACATCAGACCAGAACAGGATCTACAGGACTTTGTGCAAGAAGGAAAGCCACATTCCTTGATCATTTTGAACCTACAGTTCATATATTTAATATTACTTTCATTATTATATTTGCTCCATTTACTTCAAATATTGAAATAATACTTTGGAATGCCATGATGTTTTGATAATTCCTATTGCCCCACATACAAACCCACCTAACACTTGTAGGCCATATTCACCTTGATAAGGTTAAGATTTCTTGTAAACCATATTAAACTTGACAAGTCCACATAAAAATACAATCTACGCTAATAACTTTGTCACCAAAATTATGGTTATCAATCAAAAGAGAGCATTGGCGGTTCGCCAATGGTTTTATTGTGAAGTTGAGGGTTGTGTCCAGGAAGTTGGGCAACCCAATAGACTTGTGTTGGAAAAAGTGAGTCGCAGGTGAGGCCTGCAGGATAAATAACCACGTGATGGTGTTGGTCTATCGCTTCACTGTGAGACTAGTAATGACAAGAACCTTATGCCAAAGTAACAGACACAGAAAACCGCTCAACCATAGGTGTGGCCATTACTCCCTAGCCTAGTACACTGCTATTCCAAATGAATATCTACAGCATCTAGAGTGGGACAGGAGTGGGCCTGTAGGGACACTCGCTGGTCTTCATAACGATATGGGCCCGTCAGCATCAGGGTGAGAGATCCATAGCTACGGCCGGTGGAGTCTCTCGAGGGCTGTATGGAATAAGAACCTACCGGGTAGAGACTAGAAAGGTTGAGCAGTGAAAAAGCTTTGTTATCTCAGCTCAGTCGCATGCTAACATGTTCCGTGTCTATGTTCTGACAGTACGAGCATGAGGTATCTTGTGGGTAAAGCTAAGCAACTCTGCAGTGTATATCAAATGGTATTCGAATACGCCGTGCTTCCGGTTAATGAAGCTGTGTTCATAGGTGATTCCAATACATGAGGTATAAGTAGAGTTTTTGAGATGTGAATCTGGTTTGTGCGTTTGTTAAGAAACCCCTGTTGTTATTATTTATTATTGTTTTACCGTTTTAAAGTTAAATTACTTTAAACTGCAAAATGCATCCACAGATACGTGTTAAGGTAAACCCTAACCATCCATTGAACTTCTTGCATGTAATTATTTAGCTTTTCCATGTGGTTTGTTGAGTACGGTAGTAAAACTCATTCTTGTAAAATTTGCAACCCCTCCACATAAGAAGATTGGGAAAGTGCTGAGAACCCCAATGAGCAGGATTTTGGTGGGCCCCCAGAAGGCAGTGACTACTGTTTTTAGGTCTCGATCATGCTCAAGCGTGTTTATTTTTCTTTTGTCTTGTATTATATTAGCTTTGGGTTTGGAAGCTCTTGTCTACGTCAAAACTGGTTGTTAAACCTTAATCTTATGTAATAAAAGTTTGATTTTGTTATAATCGAAAGTTTGCTTGAGACACTGCTTATTTCACAACTGCACATCCTGTGTGATTGTGAAGAGTTTTAACAACTTCGAATTTTAAGGCTGTTACATTGTACTCCAGCTAGTAGCGGCAGAATACGACCAAATCGATATGTAGCTAGTACTGATTAACAATATGTATGCATGGATCTTGCCAACAAGTAGAGCACATGCAGACCGACCGACCGACCGACCGAGGATTCGCGTACCATTTCAGCCGGCACCGACCGACTTGCGATCAAGTAAACAACGCGTTACCATAAGGCTAATAATCTCAGTCCAGTGACACACGGAACGTCCGTACATAATCTTGTTCTAGTTAGGTACGTCCGATCCATAGCTTCATTAATTAGCGTTCGTACATGCGTACGTACGTACGTGCCTGGCTTAATTTCATTGGATTATTCTTTTACACGTACTACTACTTGTTCAACCGTAGGAATTGAAATGGACTGCATAGGTGCGTGTGTACTAGTGCAATCTAAAAGGAAACCAACTCTGTTCTTGTTCAACCGTAGGTCCTTCTGTTCTTTTTTTTTTCCCGGTCGTTAAACAAACGCAGCAAACTATAAAAGGAAACCAACTCTCTCTCTCTCTCTTCTTGTTCAACCGTAGGTCCTTCTGTTCTTTTTTTTTTCCCGGTCGTTAAACAAACGCAGCAAACTATAAAAGGAAACCAACTCTCTCTCTCTTCTTGTTCAACCGTAGGTCCTTCTGTTCTTTTTTTTTTCCCGGTCGTTAAACAAACGCAGCAAACTATAAAAGGAAACCAACTCTCTCTCTCTCTCTCTCTCTATATATATATATATATATATATATATATATATATATATATATCTTGTTCGACAAAGAACTCATTCCCAATCTCTCTAACCGAATAACCCAAGAGAAAACTCTTCATTATCTCTCGTAGCACGAACAGTGGTACAATCTGGCCATACCCTGTGTCTGTGATAACAGGTGGTATTATAGACGGTTTTTGAACTGTCTAAAATTGTGTATCTGTGATAACTATTTTTTTTTTGTGATTTTCGGCTAACCTCAGGAATTTCTAGCTATACCCTCTGAAAAGAAGCAAGCAGAAAACAGATACATCACAGATGAATCAATTATTGACAACTCAAAGTGATCCTTTACAACTCAAAATAAATTACAAAAGATTTTTTTTTTCAAATATTGTCACTAGAGTTACAATTGAATCAATTGTTTGAAGGTCGTTCAGCGGTGTCGACGGAGTGAAACTCTCCGCTGGCATTAACGATCTCTGTCTTGATAGAGCAGCAGAGCTTCCCTCAAACCTCTGAGATCTCTTCCATAACGAGTGCATCTAAATCTATGTTCAAGCCCTATCGCTAGTAGGAGTAAAGTTGTGAGCATATATATTTAAATTTATAATTATGAAATAATTGTTGCGGGATTGACAAACATTGAAATACTTCATCTTAGCACTCATGATTTGCTGCATATGATGACAAACGTAGAATGCACATAGGTTATCTAGTTTTTGCTGGCGGCACTAACAAAATAGAATTACATATATAGGTATAGTCAGTTCGAGACGCATTATTACGAAGTATGATATATGATTATTGTGTTGTAGCGCGTACCAAAAATTGCGTCCTGTGTTGCAGTGTGGCGCTCGATCCCTTGTATGGCCCTCCCTCGGCAACATAGACGATGAACGACCTAAATGAATCTAAAAAGTTATCCCCGGCCATTTCAAACGAAGGAAGACTACAATATGAGTTCTGTATGGAGAAAATAAGCATACCTGTCGAGTATTCCTTCTAGAAGGCTGAAGTTGTGGGTTTTGTTTAGTAGGGAATCAAGGTATATTACCTTATTCCGCTTTGGTATAATGACTAAAAGGATCTAGTGGTACCTAGTCATGTATATCGCTATAGTCATTAAACCTAAGTTCATGCTGCGTATAAAGTACAAATGAAATTTCTATAGCAAGTAGTGAAGCACTTACTTCTGATTGTAGAGCACCATTATGTAGTCCTTGTCGTCCTGAGCAAGCAATCCTGTCGTTATATATTTCACGACGTAGGATACGTCTTCGTTGATGATTTGCTCAGAGACCACGCGTGGGTCGAGAAAACCCATCAGTTCATTCCATCCCCGGCCATTTTTCATCATGTATCTATACATAAGCAATGAGTTGTGTTATTTATTGGTATTACGTGAATGTAGAACTTGATTGTACACACTTACAGTGTTCAACATTGTAGAAGTGAGGTGTCGAGGACAGTGAGGTTGAATAGATCGAATAAGTCGTCGAAGCCCATGACGATGTGGCCCAGCTCATGGAGGAAATGCTTCTTCGTGTATCTGATGGTGATTCCAGTATCACACCATTTCTCTTTTGTCTTCCGCATGTACCAGACATGCTAAGATAGGCAACATAATCCCAACGCCACTGACCTCCGTGATAGTCATTCCGCCCGCGGGCAATTTCGATATTTCTCTGCCATCTCGCTTACGTACCACTTTCCTCGGAGATCTAGACGCATTTGGCGACGTCGATGACGGCTGCGAAGAAGGTGCCTCTGCTATCTCACTTCCTTGCTATATATATAAAGTGCATATGCAATGAACTAAAATTTTATGTATTGCAAGTTGATATCCACTAGGTATTTTTGAAGATAATTTCTCTTAGAAACATATTTTATACAGAAAAAATAGAAGTTACCCAACCAATTAACTAAAATTGCCCTGTACATTAATTATATAAACAAATAGAAGTTACCCATTAAACTTAAATATAGAATACGTAGTAAAGAAGAAAACTAAAAAGGTACTCATGGGATACCGGGCACACAATCAAGAGAATAGATAAAAATATTAATTGTACGCTTTCCCAAAAATATACTTAAGGAGTATGATTAGGACTTAATAACAAAAATTATGCGCGAAGCACATGACTGAGGCACAAATACCATTAATATTGAAGAATTTCCACATAATACGGATACATCATAAAAATTCCATAAGGGTAGTAAAATAACCTACAGATAATTCCAATAATTGGCATACGCACAGCAGTAATACGGATCACCCCAGATATGAAAACTAAATCTACAAAGAATAACAAAATCACCAGCCAACCAAATGGATCAGCATAACTATATTGCCATGACATCTAGAAACCAACTCATTTACCCTTCAAGCCTTCATAAAAGTAAAAATATCTAGCAGCCTGAGCAACATTATACTAATTAGCAGTTAGCTTTCCTACATGGGAGATAAGTTGAATATGGAATCTGAAAGGCACTGCACATGTGGAGAATCAGCTTAACCGCGAAACATGTCTAAGATAAATTGTTAATCCAATAAACTCGTAGACTTTTTAGATTCACCAAGCCATACGATCGAACTATGACTCTTCATTTCATAATTATATCAATCGAGCAGAAGTTTGTTCCAGCACAAGAAAATAGAAAAGGATTTTCGTTTAAAATATCCAATAGGGAGCTCCAGATTTAGCTTAGCACCGGGAACGAAAGAAATAAAAGGGAACGAAAGAAGGTGGAGGCCTAGTCAAAATTCGACCCAATATCGGCACTATCACGGTTTTGGTAACCGGTTCTATTTTTTATTTTATTTTTAACCAGTGCATCAGATATGTGCGCAAAATAATGAGGCTGGGGAGTTTTGTGCCTAATTAAGGTTAGCTACAATGCATACCATCATAACTAACTTTTGACATACGTACTTACCTACCTGATCAGTTTGGACTATGGACTGACCATCACTACTACAAAAGAGGCTATAGCAGACGGCCCATCACAGACGTGTTGGGTGCATGCGGGCTTTATTTTAGCGCGGCGAGCCTATCGAGATGGTTGTTATTGTGAACCGTGCGTGATAGTAAATATCGCGACGGTTCCCAATAATAAATGCGTGTAATATCCTGAGCGGTTCTATTTGAGCCGTCGCGATATCCTGACGATTTCGAAAATAGAACCGTGCGTGTGATACATGACGATTACATTGTCGAACCGTGCGTGATAATTACTATCACGAGCGGTTACGAAATAGAACCGTCAGTGATTTCTGTCTTCATATAAATTGAGCCGAGACAGGCCCTCGGCGCACTACCATTGTGTCTACCGCTCCAGCGCCACTTTCGCCCCTAGCTCCTCCAACTGCGGCTCCTCCTCTATCTTGGTATGAGCTTGGAGATGCTTGTGGACTTGGCATTGTATTGTGTGTTAATGCATTGACTAAAAGAAAGGAGAAAAGATAGTGTAGATGCTAGCTGTGAATATTGAGAATGGTGT
Organism: Hsuehochloa calcarea; assembly: GCA_036346395.1. Lineage (NCBI taxonomy): Eukaryota > Viridiplantae > Streptophyta > Magnoliopsida > Poales > Poaceae > Hsuehochloa > Hsuehochloa calcarea. The sequence goes on along the minus strand of CM070597.1, from coordinate 27,335,887 downwards.
TGTTACTATTGATTTATTACATACTTGCTTTGAGTCTTGGACTTATGCACCCTTGTTTTTTTTGTTGCTATTTCTAGGTGATCTTTGAGGATGACACAAAGATTTAGCACATGATCGATCTTGCACCGTCAATGTTGGAATAAATAATATTAGCCCCGCAAATCTTAGTTTTGAATAATGGTTTCCCTTATAACTAATGAACTAAAATTTGACTTAGGAGGGTAACTTAATAAAATTGAATTAGGTCTAATAATCACTAAAATTTGAGTTAGGATAATTAATTGGCTTAAAAAATAAAATTTACACAGGTTCACGATGCGGTGGGGTTTGGGTCAACAATATTGCATTTACTGGTTCCGGTATTTTAGGTTAATAAGTGTTGTATGAGATGATGCCTATATTTGGGTTGCATGATTGTTCAATTGAGATAGATATCGGTGTGAGAGGTAGGGATTATCGAGAGATATTAGATATTTTCTTCGTGAGCTCAGGGTAACGATATATAACCCTTTATGTTTGCTATAAATTAATCGATAATCAATTTGACACTAATTTGTTACATGCGTAGTGTAGATGGATCAAGCTGGATGTATGGTGTGAACCGTGTGAGTCAATATTACATTAATGGCGTGGTTGCTTTTAGAAGAGCATTGGCGGGATATGTTGAAGAAGGGGATAAATTTTATGTCTTGTCGTGCATTGATTGCGGTAATCGAAGATGTTTAACAACGGCGCGGATCGAGCGCACTTGATTGAAGGATTTCAAAAAGGGTATACATGTTGGACGATCCACGGTGAAGAGCGATTATACGAAGTTAATAATGGCGACATCGCCGAGGAAGTCAACGATTTGCGGATGTGGTGTGCTTTTGATGAGGATAGGGGCACGATGACAATGGATCGGATGCTACGCGATGCGAAGAGAACTACGATGAGAGAGAGTTTTGTAAATTCGAGGGTTTAAGGAGGACTCGGTGAGACCTTTGTTCCTGGTATAGCCGGAATACACAAGGTTGTCAACCGTGCTTGAGCTGCTGAAATTGAAGGCAAGCAATAGTTGGTCAGATAAGAGTTTCACGGCGTTGTTAGGTCTCTAGCGGACATCCTTAGGAGAAGCGTGTTGCCAGTACCACCTATCAAGCCAAGAAGGTTATTTGCCCATTGGGAATGGAAGTAGAAAGAATACATGCATGTCCGAGCGATTGTATCCTCTACAGTAAAGAGTATGCAGACATGCATGTATGTCCGTGTGCAAAGCATCCGATACAAGCGTCAAAATATCGCTAAGGTGAAGCAAGGACCTCTGCTAAGATGTTGTGGTATCGCTTTGTAATCCCACGTTTGAAGCGTTTATTGTGAACCCAAAGGAGGCAAGATTGCTGCGTTGGCACTCGAGAGCGTAAGAGAGATGGAAAGCTAAGACACCTGCGATTACGCCGGTGGAGAAACTTGATCGGAGCTTGAAGAGTTCGGTGCGAGCAGAGGAACATAAGGTTAGGGTTGAGTACGGATGGAATGAATCCTTTCGGTAACATGAGCACCGACATAGCACTGGCCGTGAATCTATGTATGTACAACCTTCCTCCTTGGCTCAGTATGAAGCGGAAGTACATTTTGATGTCACTACTTATCCAAGGGCGAAGCAACACAGGAATGATATTGATGTGTACCTAGCACCATTCTTTGGAAGATCTTGTGACCTTTGTGGAGCGAAGGTGCACGGTATGGGATGCGTACAAGCGAGAGAACTTCACTTTACGCGCCATGTTGTTACGCACCATCAATGATTTTCACGCCCTTGGTAACTGTCGGACTTGATACAAAAGGAGCCAAAGCTTGTCATGCTTGCTTAGATGCTACGGAGAGTGTATGGTGAACAACTCGCGTAAAGCGTGTATATGCGTCACCGTAGGTTCCTTCCGAGAGTCACCCATACCGCAAGATGAAGAAACAATTCGACGGAAATAAGGAAGGCGGTTCGACTTCAAGGGCTTTTAGTGGGAAAGAGGTCTATGATATGGTTAAGGATATCGATGTTGTGCTTGGGAAGGGCGTAAATTAAGAACCCGTGAGAAGAACATCGGAAGAAGCGGTCAATTTTTGGGACTTGCCTTATTGGGAGTACTTAGAAGTTCGCCTTTGCATCGACGTTATGCACGAGAGAAGAATGTATGTGATAGCTTGATTGGTCTCTTCTTTGAACATTAGTGGCAAAACAAAGGATGGTGTTAGCACGCGGCGTGACTTGGTCGATATGAACATAAGGACCGAGTTAGCACCGAAAGAGACCGTCTGAGACGAGCGTACCTTCCCCGACTTGCTACACTCTGTCCAAGGCGAGAGAAATGAAGCGTGCGGAGCTTGCGGTGTGAAAGTCCGTCTGGTTACTCCGCTAACATTAAGAAACTTGTTTCTATGCAAGATTTGAAATTAATTGGTATGAAGTCGCATGATTGTCGTGTCTCGATGACACAAATGCTTCTGTTGCAATTAGGAGTATCTTGCGAACAAGGTCAGTGGCAATCTTGAGGCGTGTTATTTCTTCAACTCAATTGCTCGAGAAGGTCATCGATCCCCAAGGACTAGATGCTCTGCGGCCGAGGTAGTGGCGACTCTGTGTCATCTTGAGATGTATTTCCCTCCGTCATTTTTCGATATCATGGTCCATCTCATTGTTCACCTTGTGAAAGAGATAAAGATATGCGACCTGTGTTTCTCGTCATATGTACCCGTTCGAGAGGTACATGGAATTCTCAAGTCCTACGTGACGGAATCGATCTCGTAGGAGGCGGCATCATCGAAGGTTATGCAGCGGAAGAGGTCATTGAGTTCTGCGTCGATTACATGGCTCGTGGATCCGATTGGTGTGCCTCTATCTCGTCATGAGGGAGGCTGGATGGTATGAGGACCATCGGAAGGAAATCAATCACTCCCGATCTGGATCGTGCGCTCAAGCCCATTTCATGGTCTTGCAACACATGACCCAAGTGTCCCGTACATCGGCGAGCACAAAGACATGATGCATGCAGAATCCGCCGGTCGGAGGTTTGGATCACGAGAGCACAACCGTCGGTTCAGCGAATGGTTAAAGGTGAGAATCACTCGGAGGTCATCAAGTGATGATCTGTTGCTATGGTTGGCAAGAGGCCACATTTTACAATTGTCACATGGCAAGGATCGACATAAATGGGTACACATTTTATCGGCATTTCGGGATAGGAAGAGCACGGTGCGAGCAGCGGTGTCCGCATAGATGCATTCGATGCCTGATGGGTGAGGAGCTCCTACTATAGGCAAATAGAGGAGATATGTGAGATCGACTACGTGCTTTCAAGATCCCCTATTTGGTGCCGTTGGGTCCATCTCCCACGGTGAAGGTCGACAAATGCGGCGTCACTACCGTGGACCTCGAGCGTGTCGGATACAAAGGCGAACCATTACGTCTTGGCTAACCAAGTTGTTCAAGTCTTCTATGTAACCGACCGGCAAATAAGAAGCGTCACGTAGTTCTTCATGGAAAAGGAGGATTGTCGGAGTTGAGAATGTAGTGGGCGAGGAAGAATACAATCAATTTGACGAGTTCCCACCTTTCGGAGGCGGCATCGGGCTCGAGGAAGAACCCAGTGAGGAAGCTAGCTATCTTGCGTCGATCATCATGAAGGGCTATATTTTAATTAGAATTTACTCCATTGTAATTAACTAATTTATTCCATTGTCATGTGTTAATGTGTTATGGACTTATGATCTTTAAATTGATGACATGTGGATGTTCCTTGGTTGAGTGATCTAAGTCTAGCATAATTTTATTGTGTGTATAAAGGCTACTAGTACAACTATATATATAAAAAATCCCTCTTGCAACTACCATCCATCATAATCCCTACTCCAACGACCATCTATCATAAGTGGCGAGTAAGGTCGTACATGTTTTTTATTGGTTAGAGGTTGCCTCTAGCCTTAGAGGCAATGCCAAGCAAATTTGCTTGGAGGCTATAGTCCATGATGTATGGATATTTCTATCCATGATATTTCTATCCATATAATTTTCTTGTGGTAAATCTAAATATTTTTCTAGAAATCAATGGTCAAGTTCATTGCACACATTCTAAAAGCAGCGTCTATTTAGAGCAGATGGAGTATAAGATATAAAAGATTTCAAGCTTTGCCTCGTCAACTGGTTAAAAAAAACTTCCCAGGTCCTCGAGATAAGTAATCACAGACGGTTCCCTCAAAGAACCGCGTGATGTCTTCGTTCTTTGAACCTTATTTAAACAACATCACAGAGCGGTTCTTTGAGGAACCGTCTATGATATGTAATCCTGAGCGGTTCCTTCAAAGAACAAATGCGTGATGTGGAAAGCTTTATCCTGAGCGGTTCCTTCAAATAACCGTCTGTGATGTTTGAATATCACAGACGGTTCTTTGAGGGAACCGCTGTGATGTTTCCACATCACAGACGGTTCTTTAAAGGAACCGTCTGTAATTACATATCACAGACGGTTCCCTCAAAGAACTGTCTGTGATGTTGTTTATATAAGGTTCCGATAGGGTTTTGCTCTTAACCCTATCGGTCCCCGACCTCTGCGCCTCCTCCCCGAACCCGGCGCCCCTCCTCCACCAAATCCGGCGTGCCTCCTCTCCGAACTCCTTTCCGACCCCGGCGCCCCTCCTCCCCCGACCCCGGCGCCCCTCCTCCCCCTACCCCAGCGCCTCCCCGACCCCGGCCACCTCCGCCACCGCCACCTGCTCGGGTAAGTTCCCTAGCTTTCCTCATGCCCATGCGCGCCTCCATTTCCTCCCATCCCACTCGGAGCCGCCGCTGTTTCCCCTCCATGGCCGGCCGCGCATGCGGCCGCCCGCCGCTCCGGCCGTCTCATTGCACCACCACCACCCCTTGGATCGCCTTCCCTCCAGGGTTCCATTTTCTTTGCTCTGGCCACCGCCATCCGCTCAATCGTGGCGGCGAGCCACGCCCCAAGGCAGCGCGGCTCCTGCTCTGTGTTCTCTGTGTATGTATGTATCTCTGTGTGTGTTCGATATAAGGTTAAGCGGCGATAAGTCCTCCCTAGTAAGTAATTTAGGGTTAAGTGGCAAGGATTAGCGAGTCGCTTAGTATAGTTAGGTGATTAAGGGCTAAGTGATGTTAGCGAAAATGATCGAAATATGTTGATTATGATGCAAAGACAAGCATTTATCGAGTATGATGCAAAGGCAATGTCATTGAGTGATTAGGCTAAGGACATCACAGTTAGTGTTTACATCAGACTAAGTTAATCAGTAGCTAACTAAGCTGATCAGTAGGTAGTCTATGCAGTGCCATTTAATGTGTAAATCCAACATAGTTAAGAGTTGATCAAATGCTCAATCGACCATATCAATCAAGGTCTGTTAAATATACTCAAAGTCAGCAACCCTAGTCCATTATAAGTAGTAATGTTAGACTAAGATAAATCAATTTATAATTATAAGGATGTTAGTAAATAAACATAGGATCCTTTTGTGTCATTGACAATACATCCAGTGTAGGTTTAACTAATGGGCAATTTATCAGGATAAGTAGATCATGATCAGTGGGCCTTAGCTTGTTATGTCCCACAAAGTACTTTCAATATATAAGATGCATAGCATTGTGTCCCACATTATCGGATACTTAGTAAGATAACTAAGTCGATTAAAGCGATAGTTTAGTTAAGTTAATTAGGCGTCATGCTATCTTTGCGAGGTGTGAATAGAAGTTTTATCGAGAGCTCAAATCGATTGCGCATACCTTTGTTATAGTATAGTCTTATATCCAGGATTGCCCTAGTGAGCAATTAACCGTAGCCAGATAATGTTAGTAACAAATAAGTGTATGTCCTTGACGCATTGTAACCAAACAATAATAAACAGTAATAATAACTAGCTATAGATATCCAAAACGATATAACTGGTTAACTCACAAGGCTAATGTCTAGCCCGTGCTCGAAAATTCCAGCTAAGGCTCATGGAATTTCCTTGATAAATATAAATCGATAAGATAAACTATTAAGTGAACTATGTTCCCAAATAGATGACAGAAGTTCATCCACCGAACAACATCGTTTAGGCTCTAGCTATCATTCATCAACTTCTCTTGGTTATACTTCGTCTGAAGTATTTCCTTCATGCTTCTTGGTTATACTTCATCAGCTCCTTTGGTTATACTTCGTCTGAAGTATTTCTTTCATCAACTCCAGATAAGTATGGCATTATATTGACTTACAATCCATCCTGCTTGCACAACATTCGCATCATTAATGTGACCTTCTTTGAAATATTGTCTTACTAGAGTTTGAAATTGATCGATATATTGCATACTTGAGTTTATATTATCATATTCATTTCATGAAGTGTATAGACAATAGGATTGAGATGGCAAAGACTTGTTCTTTTGCAACTCTCCTTCTGAGAGCACAAACTATCATCAATCTTTTGCAAATCTGTGCTAATTACAATAGGATTAATGCTTAATTACGTAACTTACATAGATAGCAAGTAGCGAAGATGGCGAGCGCCGTCTTCGCGCCGCCGTCACCGACGCCGCACATGGCGAGCGCCGTCTTCGCGCCGTCACCGACGCCGCCGATACGTAAGCAAGATGGCGGAGGAATATCGAAATTGCTGTTGCCGATCGACCATCACGGAGGTCGGTGGCGTTGGGGTCCCTCGAGTCCCCGGCATCGTGGCGAGATCCGGACCATCTGCGGGATACTTGCAAGGAAAAGGTCCCTATCACCACATCAAAGTGGAAGTCTCGACAAAAGATCGAGGCGCGTGCTATGGGAAGACCTTTCAAGCAAGTTCACTATCCCGAAACACACATGAAGCGCGTCGAGCGGCATGCCTTGCTCTCCATGTGTCACGCGTGGAGGACCTTCAAGAGTGTTCTTGTCACGCGATGCGTGAACAAGAGTGAGGCGCCCTTCACGAAGTTTCCATTCTTCACGCGGAAACATGGAGCGCCTTTGTGGCTATGAAGGCGGCGGATGAATTTAAGGAGCAAAGTGCGGCGCACAAAGCAATCCGAGCACGAAACACTCACCCCACGGACTCGGCACGGCTGAGTGCAGCGGCTAAATCCGCGCAATGGGAGGCGGAGGAGGAGAATCTATTTCTGATATCACACACCGCGTTCCCTAACACGGTTAAGCGAGGGCAAAGTCTGTCGTCGATGGCGTCACTTTCCCAAACCCGGCGGACCGGGAAGTGTCCCAGCGTGTGGTAAATATGTCGAACTACCTACTTGTTTATAAGTCCATAACTTCATAGTGACTATAATAACATGATGACCTCTTGCGGCGTGAATTGATTGCCCAAACTTCGAAGGCTCCTTCCAAGAACACAGGAGAAGGATATACTATCTACGGCCCTAGGAAACAAGGAGCACCGGGTGTGCAGCGAGGCAAGGGGTTAACGTACCTTGGGTACATGGATTATGACGACTACTTCATGTATAGAAGTAGGAAGAGATCCAAGGCGAGTACGACAATCGGTTGGGCGCTTAAGGCGAATTTCAGGGCAGATAGCAAGTTTGCAGGATCAATGAATCAAGTACTCCGCAACCGATGTAAGCCGCCTCGTTATTGCGGGAACCAGTCCTCGACATCGGAGTAGTGTCGTGTCCACGCATAATTTTGAACATGACGACGACCAATTACCGATATACCGCATCAAGGTAATGTACATCTATGGAATGCACCAAAGATAGACCTATAGGATGCCTTAGCTAATTGCGATCGTTTTGTAGGTGCCGGCGACCGCAAGCTCAAGCGAGGTTAGTTGGGTCCATTCCTATTGAGGTTGGCGGGGATGGTGCATCCATACCGGGAAGGAAGCGATGCGAAGACGGTGTCGGTGGCGCATGGTTACGCAAGGGTGGAGATGGACATGGTACATCAACATTTCATGGCCGTCCATTGGACATTCGCGACGAAGAGATCACAACACTAGGGGATGCGTGTACGTTTTATCCGATGGCCCAAGACGGACATCGTCCTGGACCCAGCAGTGCCGCAATCTCGACAGGACCATTCCTCTCCAACGGGACCCTCCATGACTCCACCTCATATTTCGCCTCAGAAGGCCACCTCATTGGTTCCCGTGGAGAAGACGCCGAAGGAACAAGAAAAGCGTGCTACCGTATCGGTTCCCGAGTCGTCTCGCAGGAAGACGCTCCCAATCGTTAAGGCCAAATCAAAATCGACGAACATTAAGCCGCCTCCCAAGTCCCAGAAGCACGGGAAGTACTCCATCAGAAAACCGTTGTGCCCTAACGCACAATTAGCCCGCTGTTGGATTTGCTTGTCGGGCTTTGCATGCACAGTACTGCGAATACCGCAAAGAAGGGTGCGATCTTTGGAATCACCGTCGCATACAAGGATGAGCATTTCTTCAGCGGGCGGGCAACCGTGGTGGGCTTCAGCGACTTATTCAACCTATTCAATCTCGAAGCCCTCGGCGCCTCGCTTCTACGATGTTGGACTTCGTAAGTGTGTACAATCAAGTTCTATATTCATGTAATCTAGTAAATATCGCAACTCATTGCTTATGTATAGATACATGATGAAATATGCGGGAAGGGCGAGAACCGTGGGTTTCCTCGACCCACACGTGGTATCTATGCAAACCATCGAAGCGCACGCGACCTTTGTCGAGAACTACATAACGGCGCATTGCTTCTTGGACTCGCAAGGACTACATCTTTGGTGCCCTACAACCGGGGTAAGTGCTTCACTATTTGCTATTCAAATTTCATTTGTACTTAGGTTTAATAGTTATAGCGACATACATGAGTAGGTACCTTTGGATCCTTTTAGTCATTATACCTAGGAGGAACAACGTGATATATCTTGATTCCCTAGTCGTAAAGCGATCACGACTTGACGTGCAAGGAATACTCGACAAGTATGATCATTTCCTCCATACATAACTCTATTGTAGTCTTCATTCGTTTGAAATGCCGAGGATAACTTTTTCAATTATGTAGTTCGTTCATCTCCTATGTTAGCCAACAAGGAAGATCTGATGGATCAGTACCAACTAATACACGGGACGAAATTTCGATGCGCTACAACACAATAATCCTATATATATCATACTTCATAAAAATATGTCTTCAATGACTATCGTATATATGTAATTCTATTTTTGCAGTGTGCTTGACAAAAAAATGATGAGCTATGTGCATTCTCGTTTGCCATCATATGCGACAAATCATTAGTGCTAAGATGAAGAATCAGGAGGTTTGTCAATCTCGAAATAATTTTTTGTAATTGTAAATTCAAATATATATCCTTACCATTTTTTCTTGACCTAGCGGCGGGGTTTGATAATAGATTTACATGGACTCGTTCGCAAGAGCTCGTGGAAGTTCGAGGCAGCTATGCACCTTTATCATGGCGAAATAGTTGACAAAGGAGAGTTTCACTCCATCGCGACCAGATTCACGCAAACAATTGACTTAATTGTAATCCAATTGTACAACTATAGCGAAAATACTTCAACAAATTCGATCTTTATTAATTTATTTTGAGTAATGATCAATTTGAGTTGTCAACAATTGATTATCTGCGATGTATCTGTTTTTTGTACATGCTTGTTTTCAGAGGGCACGGCTAGCAATTCTTGAGGCTGGCCAAAAAACAGCAAACAATGTAGCTAGGATCGCTCACTACCACAGACGATTTTATGTTGAAACCGTCTGTGAAGGCTATTACCACAGACGATTTCAACATAAAACCGTCTATGATAAGTGCTTATCATATCACAGACGGTTTACTTACTAGAAATATCACAGACGGTTTTAAAGTAAACCGTGCGTGATATCCTGACGTTTACTTTAAAAACCGTGCGTGGTAACTCACTTATCACAGACGGTTTAGCTGAAACCGCTCGTGATAATAATCTCCTGAGCGGTTTTGAACCGTGCAGTGATAACTCGCTGTTATCACAGACGAACAAATATAGACGGTTCGGAAACCGTCTGTGATGACGGTTCCGAACCGTCTGTGATAACGTGTTCTGTAGTAGTGCATGCAACTAACTAGCTTGCCCGTCACAAATTAAAGCGATAAAATCAGTGAACTTGACCATGTTACTTTCTCGGAAGCTATTGCTAGTAACGGCAGAATTAAGTCAGAACAGCACCCGCACATGAACTTGATCAATCAGTCCGCCGCGACCAAAATGAAATTCTCCAAACTGACATAAAAAAAATATACACGCATGGATCGGTTCAAGTTCAGCCATTAGCGGACTGCAGACCGACCGAGAATTCACGTACCCCAGCAAACAAGCTAGGTGTTTGCTCGGTGTTTTACATTTGAGCCATTAGCGGACTACACAACCATTTGAGTTCATATACTTTTAATTATGACCCTTCGCGTACGTATCGTGTTTTACGTAGGTACATATATGGGTACATGCCTGCCTTTGATCGATCGATCTATTCTGCTAGTATTTATTCAAACTCAGGAAATGGACCGCTGAAAACCGCGTAGGCGCCTACTTACGCTGGACCTGAGAAATATTTGCTGCAAAATAAAGAACAGACCCGGTCCTAGTTAAACATGCGCAACGAAACTAGTGCTATAAAAGGAAACCATCTTGCCTCCCTCCCAATTACAACCAGCTTAAGGCATTCGACGTACGTAGTAGCTAGCTTGCTTGTCTGCAATATTTCGCTTGTCGACAATTCTAGCAAGCTAGCTCAAGAGACTAGCTAATAGCAACCCCGACGCACGTACACGTACATATAAGGATAATATGGCGTCGAGGTCGGCGAAGATGGTGAGGGCGTTGCTGGTGGCCGTGCTGCTGATGCAATGCTGCAACGTGATCCTCGCGGCGAGGCTGCTTGAGGGGGACGGTGGGTGGCTGGGGCAGGGCGCCAGGACGCTGATCATGCAGGCCCTAGCCAAGGGCTCGGGGGGGCCGGATCCAACTAACCCGGTCCATCGAGATCCCGGCCATCCCCCCTCGGGCGGCAACTAGTTAGCCATGTTTGGCTTGACTTCTCTATCGTTCATTGGATTGGTTGGTTCGTACTTTGTAATTAGGAGCTTCCATGCAAAAATGGAGTCTTGGAAGTCGAATAGCCGATCATATTTAGAAGTCAGTATTAGAACACGCAATGCAATAAAGCAGCCTCTGACATAGGTTTTGTAACCTAGTTGTATAGACGGTTTAGCTATGTGTAATGCAATAGGATTTAGATTGTTTTCAGGTTTGAAATTAGAAAAACGCAATCCGCGATTGTAACGAACAATACCGATTCTTTCTTCAAATAAATAAAAAGCCTTTGATCGAATTTGCATGACATTGTGTTATACATCCCTATGTTTTTTTGTAACATTCCTGATCGAGCATAATGATATTAAAATCAATCCACACCAATTTGCTTGGCTTGGTTGATTTGAAAGAGTTCGGATATATATTTGCACGCATGTGCATGTAGCGCGTTGATTGTAAAGTTTTATTTGCTATAAGCCACTCATTTTTTTTTGGGGAGGAAATCAATCCAATTCTCACCTGGGATATTTAAGGACTTAATCTTGTCCTAACCTCTCGTGTAAAACAAGTACAACTACAAGTATGTAAAGTACAACTTGGCTCAGTAAATTTATTAGACTCCAAATGTTATCTCGCTGGAGGGGTAGTGATATCGCACAAGCACTGGACATGGTCCGGCTTTTCGGGGACACCAATGCAAGGTGAAGTTACCAGTCGCGCTAGACATTGTGGGTAATCCAGCTACGCTAGTTGCTGAGGCGAACAACTTATGGGCGTAGCCCATATGGCTGAGATGACGGAAGGGGCGAAATAATTTGAAAAATTACTATGATGGTCGCTCAACTGCATGACTAAAGAATCGTGCGGGGCAACGAGCATGATTATCTCTTGTGGGTACAGTGTACAACCTCTGCAGAGTCTAAACTATTTAAATAGATGTGCCTACGGTCAAAGGCGGATATGAGAACTTACTATAGTTAATTCTATTTTAAAAACCTTTATGGGTGGTATGAAAATCAGGTCAGGCTCACCTAGCCCGAGATTGGGTTTTTCCTGAGCCGTCGAGCTCAGTGGTGTTGAGGAGTGGAGGTAACTCCAATCTAGGGGTGAAAACGGATCGGATACGAACGGATAATGGCTCTGCCAAATTTGTTTTCATATTTTTTCCTGATTCGGATACGAATACGAAAATTCTGGATACGAATACGGATACGAATAATATCGAATACGAATACGGAGCGAATATGAATTGAAACAAATACGGTCGTGGATATTTTTCGGAACATGAAAACCCCTTAAATTGTATACCAGAAATTAACGAAAACATATAATTAGTTTATTTGATGCAAACATTCATGAATTGTTCATATTTTCAGCAACCGCACATAACATTGGCACTAGCAAGTTGCATTAATTAGTTCATCACAAACATAACACTTAGTTTACCATATTTAGCAAATAAGTCATAACTCACAAAGTCACAAGTCATCACACATTCACACTTAGTTCATCAAATACATAAAACTTAGTTCACACTAACATTGATCAGGCTAGATGATTAATCTATACACAAATGACAGTAACATCCCAAAGTATGTTACCAAAAATAAAATTAATAAACTTATTGTTTTATTGGATTTCCTGAGATTTAAAAGAGTTTTCTTGGTTAAAAAGAAAAAAAAAAGACAATTATTTAATTTCCTAGTTTTCAATGTCAAAAATAAAATTTATCAAGATTTCTGGGTTTTTATTGGATTTAAAGTGAAAATGAAAAACAAAAATTAATTTCTTGAATTTTCTGGACTTTAAAAAGGTTTTTCCTATTTTTTATAAATAAAAATAATTTATGTGCAAAAATAAAAGCCAACTTTAACTTGAAATTAATTTTATTAAGTTCAAAATAACTCAAGGAATTTTTATGATTTTTTCTAGAATTTTTTTAACTCTATTTGCTATTTTCTAAAAGGCAATTTGATTTGTTGCATTTTCTGAAATTCGAAAATCAATTAAAATCTCATTATCTCTTTTGGGCCGAAATCCTCTTTTTTTGGGTCGAAATTTGGATATTCGAACTTGGTCTTATCCGGATAATTTGTATCCGTATCCGTATCCGCCGGATTGCCTGGCTACTGTATTCGTTTCCGTTTCCGACAAAAAAAAAATCCAAATCTGTTTCCGATCCGAAAACTATCTAAGAAAAATCCGATCCGAGACAATCCGAATATGTTTCCGTCCGGATCGGTCGGGAACTATCCGATCCGTTTTCATCCCTACTCCAATCAAATGAAGCATTTGTAGAGTTTCCGATGGAAGGAACCTCTACTGTTTATTTAATATTGCAATTACTCTTTTTAATAAAATGCATTTTGCATAAAATACTAAGTCATAGGATTTTGTTATTTTGATAATTGAAAATGTTGCTTTAGCAAATAAAATAACCTGAGCCATCCTTGTTAAGCCGTGCATGTATATTATTGCATCTGGTGTGTTGGCTCGTGAGCATAGAAGTTGTGCTCATTCTCGCTCTCCCCAAACCCCACAGATAATTTGGATCAAGGGGACTATACGTACTATGAAGACCCGGAAGTCGACGGATAAGAAAACGATGAAGAGTAGTCTAGTTATGTAGTCTAGATCTCGCCTCAGTCTAATAGACTAGTTCGGTGCTTGTGTACAACCGATATTACCCGATCCCCTTGGTTAAGAGAACCGTCTGTGATAAGTAATCATATCACATACAGTTCTATTCTAGGACCATCTGCGATAAGCAATCATATCATAAACGGTTCTATTATAGGACCATCTGTGATAAGCTCTATGGTCGTAGGCTTTACTACGGTCGCCATCTCGTCGTAAGCATATCACAGACGGTTCTATTCCAGGACTGTCTGCGATAAGCGAGCATATCACAGATGGTTGTATTTAAGAACCGTGTGTGATAAGAAAGCTACGACCACCACTTGGTCGTAAGCATATCACAGACAGTTCTATTCTAGAACCGTTGTGATAAGCGAGCATATCATAGACAGTTATATATATGTGATTAGTATCACAGACAGTTCTATTACGGAACCGTTCGTGATGCTGAGTGTGGGAATTTTTTTGACGCATGCGCGGGGGGGGCAAAATGTTTTGGTGCATTAGGAATCGTCTGTGCTCCATATATCACATACAGTTTGTTCCACTAAACCGTCTGTGATAGTTCCTTCTATAGCTGAAAAATTAATATTCTATTTTTCGTTTAGCCTCAGGAAATGCTAGCCATACCCTCTAAAAACAAGAAAGCAGATACAATCACCCACAGAATAATTTCTTAAATTATCAACTCTGATAATCCTTCTTTTTTCATGAAGAACTACGTATATGGCAGTTCTTATTTATCGGGTTCTTTACATAAAAAAACTTCAACAACTTACTTGGTAAGTACGAATGGTTCGTCCTTGTATCCGACACATTCGAGGTCCACAGTAGTGACACCATACTTGTCGACCTTCACACGCTGTAACAATCTTGATTGATCATAATGTTATTAAAATCAATCCATGCCAATTTGCTTGGCTTGGTTGATTTGAAGCAGTTTGGATAATTGCACGCATGTGCATGTAGCGTGATGATTGTAAAGTTTTATTTGCTATAAAACACTCATTTGGGGGGAGGGGCAATCAATCTAATTTCTTACATGGGATATTTAATCGAATAATATTAATCTTAAAATAACCACATGCCACTACAATATGTCTTGAAACCTACATGTTTGATCATGTGAGTCAATACTTTAATCGTATTGAACCTATATTTTATACAAATTATGTTCTTTTAAAATAGTAAATTGCATACTTTAATTTCTTAAGCAAATGTATGTTGAGTGGTCCTAAGGTAGCTAAATGCCAACTTGATGATTAAGTACTTATTATATCATTTCCTTAATAATTGAATTCCCTAATTGTCGACGATCAAATCACTGATCTTATGAATATATGAATGAAAAGAGGAAAATTGTGCGTATCTTCTAGAAAGTATAGAGACTGCTCTTTATGCTTTGAACTGACTATTACAAAGAGTGTATATAACTTAGACTAAAGACTAATTCGGGAGTACAAGGCTCTTGAGAGTGTCTCCCAAATGATCTTTACTGTTCCGGCCTCTCAACTTCAGTCCGCATTCCTCCTTATGTAGTTGATGAAGGGTTGGCAGTTGTCTCTAGAGGAGACGCCTGTTCGGGAAGCAACGCGTCTGGTCGATGAGAGGTGTCAGTTGATAATGTATCAACTGTTGTGCGGTTATATGTCAATGACTCATGTAATCGTACTCCAGTATCGTAGCGTCGTGTGGTATGGAATATATAGCATATGTTCCATTCGTCACACGGTAAAGCATACATCCGTGTAGATCGGACATCGATTCAAAACCTTACGAGCATTTGGTGGTGGAGACTAGGTTTGGAACCATGTCCGACCAGATTGGGTACTATATAACCTCTGGAATTCTTACGACCAGTGAGGTCGTTATAGCCTTAGGGTTTACGATCATGAAGACGTATGGTCTCTATATACTAAATAATAAATAGAGGTTTTAATCCTTGTCACTAATCCTTGTCACCCTAGTAATTATATGGTAACCTATTAGTTATAGTCTGTACTCAAGCCTCATACTAGCCTTGCTTGAGTACCGAGGTATTAACCACCCCTATCATCATTCTTTATTCAGAAAAACTGTTTTGGAAGTATTTTCCAAATTTTAATTTTTGAAACCTAGCAGAAATTTTAAATTTTAAATTTTGAAGTTTAAATTCTTAAAGAGTTATGAAGTTAAACTAATTCTCGAGTTACTGAAAATGGGTGTTACAGTCCTCGCGGCGAGGCTGCTTGAGGGGGACGGCGGGTGGCTGCAGGGTCGGGGCGCCGCCCGAGCGCTCATCATGCGTGATGGTACCAAAATAAGTCTACACCATTTTGCCTGGCTTTGTTGATTTGAAACAGTTTGAAAATTCTCACACGCATGCATGTGCATGTAGCAGGACTATTAATTGTAAAGTTGGATTTTCTGTACACCACTCAATATGGTTTTTTTTTTTTGAAATCGGTCAAATTTCTCGACTTTGGTATTTAATCCCACAATATTAATTTTAAAATAACCACAAGCCACTGCAATATGTCTTCAAAACTTCGTACCAGGACTTCTAAGTGCCTTAGTAGGTAGATTGGGCATGGTGATCGATATATGCATGGTCATAACCGATATTAAGCTAGCCTTCCATATTAAGTGCTTAATGAACAGTTAAGTATTCTGTCAAAAACAGTAGCTAGAGATTTAAATCTTATGCTCATGCATATAATTAACTGGCCTGATTAGCATGTAAATAGCAGAATGCTGGTCTAGCTAGAAGTACCGTGGCAGTTTGACTTTATAGTTGGAGTACTTGATCAACAATAGAATAGAATTAGAGGTCAACATATATGCCCTTGAGTCGTTGTGGCCACAGAATTGGACGTACAAAGCTAGGGAGAACGGTTTTACCCACACGTGGACTGGCATTTCTCAACAGTTAGGTTGCTACCATCTTAGTGCAACAAACGATGTACTAGTAAGTGACTGAGAGCAAGACTCTGTGCAATTTTTTTTTTTTTTTTTGAAAGAAGAGTAACAGTTCGTTTTTGATTGTATATAGTATTTACTTTTGTCAGTTGGTTCTAAAATTTTATTTCAACTTAAGTTGTATTTTCAAAATCTGCAGTTTCAATCTCAATTAATTTTAAAACCTCTCTCTTCGGGCCCAGCCCATTTTCCTCCCGCTTGGCCCGGTCGTTCTTCCTCAAGGTCGTAGGCCATCTCCACTTTCTCCTTCCCCGGCCTAGCTTCCCTTTTTCCTTCGACCAGCCGACGCATCCTCTCATTTCCCCTTCCGGCCCAGTCGAGCCAGTGCACCCCCCTGGACCTCTACCGCCCTGTCCCATAGACCAGCCCTGCGGGTCGATCCCCTCCGTCACCTTCTCGTGGACTCCGGCACCCCGCCCCTTCCTCATAGCCCACACTACTACAGAAAAGGTCATCACAGACGGTTCGTGCGATCATCACGAGCGGTTTTTAACCGTCGAAATTTTATGTCCGAGATAACGGTGGTTATCACGAGCGGTTGAAAACCGTCTGTGATAACTCTTATCCTGAGCGGTTCGTGGCTGGAACAAATGCGTGATTACGTAATATCCACAGGCGGTTCGTCGTTGGAACCGTGCGTGATAATTCATTATCACAGACGGTTTCAACTACAAACCGTATGTGGTTATTCGATATCCGCAGCGGTTCGTAGTTAGAACAAATGCGTGATAAGTCCTTTAACCTAATTAAATTTTTACGTATTTTAGCTAGCCTCGGGAATTGCTAGCCATGCCCTCGAAAACTAGCAAGTAGAAACATGTCACAGATAATTGTTGACAACTCAAAGTGATCATTTAACTCAAAATCAATTACAAAAGAATGTTTCAAGTATATATTGTCGCTAGAGTTACAAATTGAATTACAACCAGTCAAAGTGAATTACAATATTGAATCAATTGTTTCGAGGTCGTTCATCGGTGTCGACGGCGTGAAACTCTCCGTTGGTGTTAACTATGTCTGCCTTGATGAAGCCACAGAGCTCCCCTCGAATGTGCGTGACCTGGTCCATCTCGAGTGCATTTAACTCTATGTTCAAGCCCTGTCGCTAGCAGGAGTAAAGTAGTAAGCATATATATTTAAATTTATAATTAGGAGATAATTATTACGAGATTGACAAACTGGGGATCGTTCGTCCTAGAAGCAATCAATAGCTGCATATGATGGCATACGTAGAATGCGCATAGGTGATCTCGTTTTTGCTGGCGGCACTGCAAAAATAGAATTACATATATATGTACTGATCGAGTTCGAGGCGCAATATTACGAGTATGATATATGATTATTGTGTTGTAGCGCGTCGGAAATCGTATCCTGTGAGTCGATTGTGGCGCTCGTTCCTTGTATAAACCTCCTCGGCAACATAGCCGATGACGCGCTACATGATTCAAAAAGTTATCCTTGTCCATTTAAAGCGAAGGAAGACTACAATAGAGTTATGTGCGGAGGAAATGAACATACGTTGAGTATTCCTTTAAGAATGGTGAAGTTGTGATTTTTGTTGAGTAGAGAATCAAGGTACAATACCATGTTCCTCTTTGGCACAAGAATCGGAAGAATCCGATGGAACCTACTCGTGTATGTCGCTATAGTCATAAACCTATGTTGAAGCGTAATTTGTATAGCAAATATTGAAGCACTTACTTACGGTTGTAGGGCACCATTATGTACTCCACATGTCGTTACGAGCAAACAATCCCATTGTTATGTAATTCTCGACGAGGATCGTCTTGGTTGATTGTTTGCTCAGAGACCACGTGTGGGTCGAGAAACCCACCGGTTCTTTGATTCGACAGACACGTTTCATAATGTATATGTACATAAGCAATGAGTTATGATATTTATCGGTATCACGTGAGTGTAGAAATTGATTGCACACACTTACGATTGTCGGCATCGTAGAAGTGAGGCGTCGAGGCGATTAGGTTGTATAAGTCAAATAAGTCTTGAAGCCCACGACGAAGTGGCGGACTCGTGGAGAAAATGCTCCCTCCGTATGTAGCGGTGATTCGATATGACCCCCGCCGTTCGGTCTTGCGCAAGTACCAATCATGCAAAGCTTGACAAGCTACTCCTGAGCTCTTTAGTTTGCGCACGGAGACCAGCGGACTTCCGAGTGAGTATTTGACGGGTTGGGAGGTACCTTAATGTTCTTCGATTTTGATTTCTCCTTAACGAGGCGGTGAGGGCGTCTTCCGTGTGACACCTCGGGGACCGATATGGTGACACGCTTTTCTTGTCCTTTGTCGTCTTCTCGGCGGAAGCGATGTGGCGGCCTTACGAAGCTTTGGTTGAGGCGGACTCATCGAGGTCCTATGGAGAGGCGAGGTCCTCTCGATATCGCGTCCTTGAAGGGTCGGTCGATGTCCTTCTTGGGCCCTTTGGATAAAAGTGTGCGTGGCATCCCCTAGTGTTACGATTTCTTCGTTCGGGAATCTCGGTAGGTGGCCATGAAATTGTCATGGACCATGTCCACTGCACCTGGCGTAACCTGCGCGCCACCGGGCACCGTCTTTGCCTTGCCCCTTCGGTATGGATACACCATACCCGCCCGACCTCAATAGGAATCGACCCTACTATCCTCACTTGGAGCTTGCGGCGTCGGCTCCTACAAAAGCGTACACAATTAGCTAAGGCGTCCTATAGGTCTATTTTGGAGCACTCGAGAGATGTACATTACCTCGATGCCGTCGATCGGTAATTGCACGTCGTCATGTCGAGAATTATGTGTGGGCGACGCTACTCCGATGTCGGCGGGACTTGCTCCCAAATTAACGAGGGCGCTTGCGCTGCATGAGTTGATTTACTTGGTTACGCAAGTTTGTTATTTGTTCTTGAAATTGTGCAATAATCACATGTTCCAACCGAGCGTCGTCTTTGGTCCTTGGATCTCTTCCTACTCCTATCGTGTCGGAGTTGTGTGGGAATCCATCCCTCCAAGGTACGTAAACCCCAACGCCTCGCGTGCGACCCGGGTGCTCCTTGTTTCCCAGGGCCGTAGACAGTACATCCTTCTCCCTGTCTACTTCGAAGGAACCTTGGGAACATGCGAAGTCAATGCTTCTGCAAGAGAACATCATGTTATTGTAGACACCATGAAGTTATGGACTTATTAACAATTAAGTGGTTCGAGAAATTTACCAGACGTTGAGACACTGCCTCGTCTGCCGGGTTTGTCAGAGAGATGTTGCCCGAAGACGTGGCTGATGCCCTCGCTCTTAACCAGGATCGAGCGCGCTCGTCCGAGATCATAACAAGCGTCGTCGTGGCGGTCTCGTCCTCCGCCGCCAACTGCGTGGCTTTACCCGCTGCGCGTACCCGGTGCCGAAGTCGTGGGGTGAGTGTTTTGTGCTGGATAGCTCGTGCGCCGCACTTTGCTCCTAAAATTCGCCGTCGTCTTCATGCACGCGGCGTCCCATATATCTGCGACAAAATTGATCGTCGTGAAGGCGTCAGACCGTGTTCATGTCTTTGCGTGACAAGCGAGGCTCTTGAAGGTCCTCCACGCGTGGGACATCGCCCGGCGGCGTGCCATCGCACACATGCAGTACGCCGGGGAAAGTGAGCGAGGCGAAAATTCAGTCCACAACCGTACATCCGCCGAGACTTCCGTGTTGGGGTGGTGATGGGGACCCGTTCCTTGCAAGTACCCGCAGACGGTCCGAATATCGCGGTTGCTTTCTTGGGACTCGGCGGGATCCGGCGTCAGCGACCTCCGTGATCGTCATGCGCCCGAGGGCAATTTGGATATTCCTCGCCTTCTCGCTGCGTACCACCTTGATCGGAGATCCGGACGCATTGGCGGCGTCGATGACGGCGAAGGCAGTGCCTCTGCCATCTCGCTTACTTGCTATCTATATAAGTTACGACGCAATTATTACATAGTATATAATATATGGGAAATTGCACAAAAATATAAACAAATATAATCAACGCGTTTGCCATCTCGAGTAAAATAAAATAAATTGCCGTCGGTGTACCATAAGAATCATCACGGTTCCTAGGTTTACCAGTTAGTCGGCACCCTAAGTATCGAGACTACCCACACCAACCTAGGTTAGCAAGCATCTTGGTTTTCAAGTCACCTAGGCTAACCCGATTAGTCGACAGACTGGGATACCCATGATACCTAGGCCAACCTAGTAAATCGCACCAAATCTTACTTCCATAGGTTTTCATCATTGACACTATACCTCAAATTTCAGATGCGAGAATTAATTAAGAAAACACAACCACGCTACCAACTAGACTGTACTTATGTTTATTAAGAAAATATAGTAAAATGTTGATCAAGAACTGACAACTACAAGAGAGATTTTTCTTAATAAATGCAGAAAAGTGAATGAAATGAAATACATTAGTTATAAACTAAAATTCTCGAACATCTAGGGTGCACACTTAGTCAATTTCACTTTGGTTATTTAAGACAAATCACAAAATCCGGTATGATAAAACATAAGGAGTGCAAACAAACTAGCGCATAGATATGACCTAAAGATGGGTCACCCAAGGGGAGGGGGTGTCAGTTTGCAAATATCTAGCACTTCCTCCAAGTCTCCAACTAATGAACCACTACTACAAAAGAGTCTATAGCAGACGGCCCATCACAGACGGTTCCTTAGGAACCGTCTGTGTTGGGTCTGTCTGGGCCTTGTTTTGGCGCGGCGGGCCTATCACGAGATGGTTCTATTTCAACCGCGTGATAGTCAATTATCACGAGCGGTTACGATATAGAACAAATGCAGTGATGTTATTATGACGGTTATATTTAAGAACCGCTCGTGATACCACATCAAGAACCGTCGTGATATCACGAGGCGGTTCTATTTAAGAACCGTCGTGATATCACGAGGCGGTTCTTAAATAGAACCGTCAGTAACATCACTGCGGTTCTATATCGTAACCGTCTCGTGATAATTGATTATCGCTGCGGTTACAAATAGAACCGCTCTGTGATTTCTGCGCTTCATATAAATTGAGCCGAGACATCCCACCGGATCGCTGCTTTTGTGTCTACCGCTCAAGCGCCACTTCGCCCTAGCTCCTCATCTGCACTTTGTGTCTACCGCTCCAGCGCCACTTCCTGCCCTAGCTCCTCCAACTGCGCCACTTCCTCGCCCTAGCTCCTCACTGCAGCTGTGTCTACGCTCCAGCGCCACTTCCGCCCTAGCTCCTCCAACTGCGGCTCCTCCTCTAATTGGTATGAGCACATGATCGATCTTGCACCGTCAATGTTGGAATAAATAATATTAGCCCCGCAAATCTTAGTTTTGAATAATGGTTTCCCTTATAACTAATGAACTAAAATTTGACTTAGGAGTGGTAACTTAATAAAATTGAATTAGGTCTAATAATCACTAAAATTTGAGTTAGGATAATTAATTGGCTTAAAAAATAAAATTTACACGGTTCACGATGCGGTGGGGTTTGGGTCAAGCAATATTGCATTTGCGGTTCGGTATTTCGAGTTAATAAGTGTTGTATGAGATGATGCCTATATTTGGGTTGCATGATTGTTCAATTGAGATAGATATCGGTGTCGAGAGGTAGGGATCATGGTTGTGGCCGTAGGCATGGCTACGCTTATGCCACCGCGTGTGGTACTTAACTAGTGAAGACTTTTCTTTCAATAACCTTAGATGCAAATGTTGGAGAATGAGTTTATATTGCACATTTTCGTTTGCTATAAATTAATCGCTAATCAATTTGACACTAATTTGTTACATGCGTAGTGTAGATGGATCGGCTGGATGTACGGTGTGAACCGTGTGAGTCAAGATTACATTAATGGCGTGGTTGCTTTTAGAAGAGCCACCGGCGGGATATGTTGAAGAAGGGATAAATTTTATGTCTTGTCGGTGCATTGATTGCGGTAATATGAAGATGTTTAACAACGCGCGCAGATCGAAGCGCACTTGATTGAAGGGTTTCAAAAAGGGTATACATGTTGGACCGATCCACGGTGAAGAAGCAGATTATACGAAGTTAATAATGGCGACATCGCCGAGGAAGTCAACGATTTGCGGATGTGGTGTGCTTTTGATGAGGATAGGGGCACGATGACAATCTGGATCGGATGCTACGCGATGCGAAGAGAACTACAGAGAGAGAGTTTTGTAAATTCGAGGGCTTAAGGGAGGACTCGGTGAGACCTTTGTTCCTGGCCGCAAGCCGGAATACACAAGGTTGTCAACCGTGCTTGAACCGCTGAAATTGAAGGCAAGCAATAGTTGGTCCGATAAGAGTTTCATGGCGTTGTTAGGTCTCCTAGCGGACATCCTTAGGAGGGAAGCGTGTTGCCCAAACACCACCTATCAAGCAAAGAAGGTTATTTGCCCATTGGGAATGGAAGTAGAAAGAATACATGCATGTCCGAACGATTGTATCCTCTACAGTAAAGAGTATGCAGACATGCATTATTGTCCGTGTGCAAAGCATCCCGATACAAGCGTCAAAATACTGCTAAGGTGAAGCAAGGACCTCCTGCTAAGATGTTGTGGTATCTGTCTGTAATCCCACGTTTGAAGCGTTTATTTGCGAACCCAAAGGAGGCAAGATTGCTGCGTTGGCACTCGAGAGCGTAAGAGAGATGGAAAGCTAAGACACCTGCTGATTCTCGCGGTGGAGAAACTTCGATCGGAGCTTGAAGAGTTCGGTCGGAACCGAGGAACATAAGGTTAGGGTTGAGTACGGATGGAATGAATCCTTTCGGTAACATGAGCAGCCGACATAGCACCTGGCCCGTGAATCTATGTATGTACAACCTTCCTCCTTGGCTCTGTATGAAGCGGAAGTACATTTTGATGTCACTACTTATCCAAGGGCGAAGCAACACAGGAATGATATTGATGTGTACCTAGCACCATTCTTTGGAAGATCTTGTGACACTGTGGAGCGAAAGTGCAGGTATGGGATGCGTACAAGCGAGAGAACTTCACTTTACGCGCCATGTTGTTCTCGCACCATCAATGATTTTCCGCCCTTGGTAACTGTCGGGCTTGAGTACAAAAGGAGCCAAAGCCCGTCCGCCTTTGCTTAGATGCTACGAGAGTGTATGGTGAACAACTCGCATAAGCTGTATATGCGTCACCGTAGGTTCCTTCCGAGGAGTCACCCATACCGCAAGATGAAGAAACAATTCGACGGAAATAAGGAAGGCGGTTCACTTCAAGGGCTTTTAGTGGGAAAGAGGTCTATGATATGGTTAAGGATATCGATGTTGTGCTTGGGAAGGGACGTAAATTAAGAACCCGTGAGAAGAACATCGGAAGAAGCGGTCAATTTTTGGGACTTGCCTTATTGGGAGTACTTAGAAGTTCGCCATTTGCATCGACGTTATGCACGAGAGAAGAATGTATGTGATAGCTTGATTGGTCTCTTCTTTGAACATTAGTGGCAAAACAAAGGATGGTGTTAACATGCGGCGTGACTTGGTCGATATGAACATAAGGACCGAGTTAGCACCGAAAGAGACCGATCACAGACTTAACGTACCTTCCCCGACTTGCTACACTCTGCCCAAGGCGAGAGAAATGAAGCGTGCGAGCTTGCGGTGTGAAAGTCCGTCTGGTTACTCCGCTAACATTAAGAAACTTGTTTCTATGCAAGATTTGAAATTAATTGGTATGAAGTCGCATGATTGTCGTGTCTCGATGACACAAATGCTTCTGTTGCAATTAGGAGTATCTTGCCGAACAAGGTCCGAGTGGCAATCTTGAGGTGTGTTATTTCTTCAACTCAATTGCTCGAAGGTCATCGATCCCCAAGGACTAGATGCTCTGCAGCCGAGGTAGTGGCGACTCTGTGTCATCTTGAGATGTATTTCCCTCCGTCATTTTTCGATATCATGGTCCATCTCATTGTTCACCTTGTGAAAGAGATAAAGATATGCGCCCTGTGTTTCTCGTCATATGTACCCGTTCGAGAGGTACATGGGAATTCTCAAGTCCTACGACGGAATCGATCTCGACCGGAGGCGGCATCATCGAAGGTTATGCAGCGGAAGAGGTCATTGAGTTCTGCGTCGACTACATGGCTCGGTGGATCCGATTGGTGTGCCTCTATCTCGTCATGAGGGGAGGCTGGATGGTATCGGGACCATCGGAAGAAATCAATCACTCCCGATCCGATACGCACGCTCAAGCCCATTTCACGGTCTTGCAACACATGACCCAAGTGTCCCGTACATCGGCGAGCACAAAGACATGGTACGCCAATGTAATCCGGACCGGTCGGAGGTTTGGATCACCAGAGAGCACAACCGTCGGTTCAACGAATGGTTAAAGGCGCGAATCACTCGGAGGTCATCAAGTGATGATCTGTTGCTATGGTTGGCAAGAGGGCCACAGATTTACAATTGTCACATAGCAAGGATACGACATAAATGGGTACACATTTTATCTGGCGACTCGGGATAGGAAGAGCACGGTGCGAGCAAGCGGTGTCCGCATAGATGCATTCGAGATCGATGGGCCGAGGAGCTCGTACTATGGGCAAATAGAGGAGATATGGGAGATCGACTACGTGCTTTTCAAGATCCCCTATTTGGTGCCGTTGGGTCCATCTCCCGGTGAAGGTCGACAAATGCACGGCGTCACTACCGTGGACCTCGAGCGTGTCGGATACAAAGACGAACCATTCGTCTTGGCTAACCAAGTTGTTCAAGTCTTCTATGTAACCGACCCGGCAAATAAGAAGCGCCACGTAGTTCTTCATGGAAAAGGAGGATTGTCGGAGTTGAGAATGTAGTGGACGAGGAAGAATACAATCAATTTGACGAGTTGCCACCTTTCGAGGCGGCATCGAGCTCGAGGAAGAACCCGGTGAGGAAGCTAGCTATATGCGTCGATCATCATGAAGGGTGTATTTTAATTAAGAATTTAATTACTCCATTGTAATTAATTTATTTATTCCATTGTCATGTGTTAATGTGTTATGGACTTGTGATCTTTAATATTGATGTCAATGTGGATATTCATGGTAATGTTGAGTTGAATTAGATATGAACTTTTGAACTCAAACTTGTCATCATACTGCTTATCCAACAGATCATACATGCTGTAGTGGGATATCACAGACGGTTCTAATATAGAACCGTCTGTGATATGCACACATCACAGTTCTAATATAGAAGGATTTTGCTTCAAACCATCACACATTTACACCTCTACAAATATTAGTTAGCAAGATGCAAAACAACCTAATTAAAATGGCGTGAAAGATGATCTTAAGATTTTTGTTCAATCTATGATGTGTTGTCTCTGCTTTTGGAAGATGACACTTTTGCTTGAGTATACCTTCCTGAACAGTGCTTATGGTTAGTTTGCTTTTTCGTGCAACAGTTTTTTTAAAAAAGATTAGCTCAATTATATGTCTTTCTAAAACATATATAGAATTTTTTTGGTAATAGGTTCACAGTTTTCAATGGCACTCAAACTTGTCACTGCTTATCCAATGATCATACATCTTTGTAGTAGGATATCATGAGCGGTTCTAATATACAAACCGTCGTGATGAGTTCACATCACGAGCGGTTCTATATTAGAACCGCTCATGATGTGTGCATATCACTGACGGCTCTATTAAAGAACCGCTGATGTGTGTATATCACGCAGCGGTTCTAATATAGAACCGCTCGTGATGTGAACCATCACGACGTTTCTATATTAGAACCGTCTGTGATATGCACACATCACAGACGGTTCTTTAATAGAACCGTCTGTGATGTATTCATATCACAGACGGTTCTTTCGTAGAACCGTCTGTGATATTATATCACAGACGGTTCTACGAAAGAACCGTCTGTGATGTTATCTTTATAAGGCCGGGACCGCTAGGGTTTTGCTTATTCTTCACCTCTCACGCGCCCCTTCGCTGTCCAGCCGCTGCTCCGCCTCCGGTTCCTCGGTGCTGCTCCCTGCGCCTCCAGCCCCGCCTCCAGTTCTGCGCCGCCTCTCCCTCGGAGATCTCCGCCTCCTCCTTCGCCCGGCGCGGCCGAAGCCCCGGCGCCGCCTGCGTCGCCTCCGCTGCCTCGACCGGTCGCTCCGCTCCTGCCCGGCTCCAGCGCCTCTGCTGCGCCGACCTCGCTCGCTTCGGCCCGGCACCGCCGGCGTCGCTTTTTACTCCACCGGCTCGCCCTCGGTGCTCTGGCCCGATCCCCTACCCGTGGTACTCCTAGTTGCATATTAGGTTAAAGTTTGTTCGCACGAAATTTGTTACGATATGGAATTAGATCTACTACTTTTTTTCATCCATTACCTCCCGGCTCAAATGGGATGATACGATCCATGGGCGCGGCCGTTGCTCAAGACGATAATTGACCTCACTATGTCCCTCCAAGCCTAAGTCCGTAATGTGAAACGATGGCTTGGTCATGAATTCTTGGTTTTAGCATTTGAGTGATTGCATGCGATAAGATTGTGGATAGATGACCTGGTGGTAAATAAGTTTAGTTACTCATGTATTGAGTATTGACTTTTAATCATTTTTCTTCGCTCACCAGCTTGCTTAATTTATGTATGTTGGTGCGCTGATCAAAGCTTGGTATTATGGTTAGAAAGCCGGATCTCATTTGCCTCTACCTTACGTATCCTTGCTTCTAGTCTTCTACAAGACTACCTCTAGGTACATTGGACGATTACCTGTTCGATGGTGAGCAAGATATATGGACATGCATGCTCCTCTGTATTGGGTTGGGGGGATATAGAAAGGGCCATTACTGGCTCCAGAGTTTTGTAGTTAAGGCTCTATAGATATGTGATTTATGTTGGTGGTGGTAAGTTCAGCCATTGTACTAACCATTGAGTTACGAACTCTGTTTCTTGTCTAACATGAAACATGTGGTGTAAACCCACATTAGATGGTAATTGTATCTTGTAAGCGACCTTTCCCACTTGGTGCATTACTCTAAAGGGCCCATAAAACTTAGTAGCAAGTTTAAGAGCATGTTTGAGTCCAAAAGCAAGTGATCTGTAAGGTTGCATCTTTAAGTAAACCATATCCCCATTGCTCTGTTTTTGGTTTTGCAAATCTGAAAGCTGCGATTTGATTCAAACAAAAATTTGATTTTAGTGTTAGCAAATGTTAAGTGATAAGTTAGACTTGTAGTTGTACTTATCTAGTCAGTAGCTCCATCAAGTATACCATTTTGTGATAGTCTATTGGAGCATTAAATCTTTTATCTTTAATCATCTGCTTTGGGCCAGGATGTAATCTCTAAGTCCGATCAAAGCTGAAATCATTCTTGAGTGTTATCTAATGATTAATGATGAGTTAAACTTTAACTACTACTCATTTAGCCATGAATTAATCAATGATATCATTTTGCTTAAAATCATGGCTCATTAATCATTTTGCTATTTATTGGATTTTTGTGTTTTAGATTCTGGTTCTTCTGAAGTGATTGAATCAGTTACTGAGCAACCAACCCTTGAGGCTTACCTTTAATCAGATCATACACTCAAACCTAGGGTAGTGTTTTTATACTAATCAGATCATTCTAGCTTCTTAAACAACATCATTAGAAAGATTGGTGCATTTTGATTTGTTAATTCAAGGATGCCATATATATCTTTATTAATTACATCGCATATTCTTGGATTTCTTAATTAATTTTCGCATCGAAACTTGAGGTATAGTCTTAGAATGATGAAAACCTATGGAAGTAAGGCGGTGTCGATTTACTAGGTTGGCCTAGGTATCATGGGTATCCGGTCTCGACTAATGCAGGTTAGCCTAGGTGACTTGAAAAACCAAGATGCTTGGTTGACCTAGGTTGGTGTGGGTAGTCTCGATACTTAGGGTGCCGACTAACAGGTAAACACGGGAACCGTGATGATTCTTATGGTACATTGACGGCAATTTATTTTATTTTACTCGAGATGGCAAGCGTTGATTATATTTGTTTATATTTTTGTGCAATTTCCCATATATTATATACTATGTAATAATTGCGTACGTAACTTATATAGATAGCAAGTAAGCGAGATGGCAGAGGCATCGTCTTCGCCGCCGTCATCGGCGCCGCCAAATCGTCTGGATCTCCGATCAAGGTGGTACGCAGCGAGAAGGCGAGGAATATCCAAATTGCCCTCGGGCGCATGAGCGATCACGGAGGTCGCTGGCGTCGGGATCGCCGAGTCCCAAGAAAGCGGTGCGAGATTCGGACCGTCTGCGGGGTACTTGTAAGGGCGGGTCCCCATAACCACCCCAACACGGAAGTGTCGGCGGATGTCAGAGAGACCGGTTGGGTCGAGCTTTACGCCTCGTTCACTTTCCAAGCGAGACAGACACGTGTGCGATGGCACGCCGCCGCGATGTGCCACGCGTGGAGGACCTTCAAGAGCACGCTTGTCACGCAGTTTGTGAACACCGGTGGACGCCCTTCACGAAGTATCCTTTCTTGTCGCGGGATACATGGGATGCCTTCGTGCGAGATGAAGACGACGGCGAATTTCGGGAGCAAAGTGCGGCGCCTGAGCTCTCGGGCCCAAAACACTCACCCCACAAACTTCGCACCGGCTGGTGCGCGGTAAAGCCACGAAGTGGGCGGCGGAGGACGAGACCGATGCCGACCGTTTCTTTGGGATCTCGACGAAGCGCTCGAGCACAGTTAAGAGCGAGGGCATCACCACGTCTTGAGCAAACATCTCTTTCGCAAACCAGCAGACGAGGCGGTGTCCCAGCGCTCGTAAATATGTCGAACCACTTAGTTGTTAATAAGTCCATAACTTCATGGTGTCTATAATAACATGATGTCCTCTTGCAGAAGCATTGACTTCGCATCTTCCCAAGGTTCCTCGAAGTGGGCGGGGAGAAGGATGTACTATCTACGCCCCGGGAAACAAGGAGCACCGGTCGCACGCGAGGCGTTGGGGTTTACGTACCTTGGAGGGATGGATTCCCACGACTCCGCCACATATAGGAGTAGGAAGAGATCCAAGGACCAGACGACGCTCATTTGGAACATGTCATTATTGAAAAATTTCAAGGACAAATAACAAGTTCTACGTAACCAAGTAAATGAACTCATGAGGCGCAAGTCGCCTGTTAATTTGGGAGCAAGTCCTCCTCAACATCGAGATGGCGTCGTGTCCACACATAATTCTAGACATGACGACGTGCAATTACCGATCGGCGACATCGAGGTAATGTACATCTCTCGAATGCTCCAAATATAGACATATAGGGCGCCTTAGCTAATTGTGTACCGTTTTGTAGGAGCCGACGCCGCAAGCTCAAGTGAGGATGGTTGGGTCGATTGCTATTGAGGTTGGCGGGTATGGTGTATCCATACCGGGAAGAAGCAAAGACGGTGCCCGGTGGCGAGGTTACGCCAGTGCGGTGGACATGGTACATGACAATTTCATGGCCATCCATTGGAAATTCCCGAACGAAGAAATCACAACACTAGGGGATGCCGTGCACACTTTTATCCGATGGCCCAAGAAGGACATCGCTCGGACCTGCGGTGACGCGATATCGTCACGACCGCTGCCTCTCAATAGGACCCTCGATGAGTCCGCCTGACCTTCGCTTGAAGCGCCTCATCGGTTCCCGTCGAGAAGGCGCCAAGGACAAGACAAGCGTGTCACCATATCGGTCCACGAGTCATCTCCAGAGAAGACGTGTACTTGGCGTGTCATTACGCAAATCGATATCGAAGAAGATTCAAGCGCTGCCAAGCGGGCAATACTCCCTTGGATATCCGTTGGTCTCGACAAAGAACTAACAGGCTCGGGACTAGCTTGTCAATCTTTGCATGAGTGGTACATGCGCAAGACCCAAGAGGAGGAGCCATCTTGGAATCGGCGTCAAATACGGAGCGAGCATTTTCATCACGAGGCGGGCCACTTGCCGTGGGCTTCGAGGACTTATTCGACCTATACAACCTAAGCGCCTCGGCGCCTCACTTCTACGATGTTGGACATCGTAAGTGTGTACAATCAATTTCTACACTCACGTGATAGCGATAAATATCACAACTCATTCCTTACGTCACGGATACATTATGAAATGTGCCCGTCGAATCAACGAACGGTGGGTTTCCTCGACCCGCACGTGATCTCGAGCAAACAATAAACCAAGACGCATCCTCGTCGAGAATTACATAAAAATGGGATTGCTTGCTCGAGCGGCAAGGAGTACATAATGGTGCCGTATAACCGAGTAAGTGCTTCACTACTTGCTACACAAAATTCGTTTGAACATATATAGGTTTATGACTATAGCGACATACATGAGTAGGTTCCATCTTTGGATTCTTGTGATTATTGTGCCAAAGAGGAACATGGTATTGTACCTTGATTCTCTACTCAACAAAAACCATGACTTCACCCTTCTTAAAGGAATACTCGAAAGGTACGATCATTTCCTCCGCACATAATTGTATTGTAGTCTTCCTTCATTTGAAATGGACGAGGATAACTTTTGGAATCATGTAGGGCGTTCATCGGCTATGTTCTTTGAGGAGGTTTATACAAGGGAACGAGCGCCACACTAACCCACAAGATGCGATTTCGAGACGCGATACAACACAATAATAATATATCATACTGTAAATATTGCATCTCGAATTCGACTGCACCTATATATGTATATCCATTTTTGCAAAGTCCGCCAAACAAAAACAAGATCACCTATGCGCATTCTACGTATGCCATCATATGCGGCTATTGATTAATTCCACGACACACAATCCCCAGGTAGGTCAATCTCGCTATAGTTATTTTCTAATTATAAATTTAAATATATATTCTTACTACTTTACTCTTGCTAGCGACAGGACTTAAACCTAGAGTTAAAAGCACTCGGAAGAACGAGGTCACACATGTTCGAGGGTTGCTCTGCAGACTTCATCAAGTCGAAATCGTTAACCCCGACGGAGAGTTTCACGTCGTCGACTAGTTGTAATTGATTCAATATTGTAACTCACTTTGACTAGTTGTAATTCAATTTGTAACTCTAGCGACAATACTTCAAACATTCTTTTTTAATTGATTTTGAGTTAAATGAACACTTTGAGTGGTCAACAATAATCTGTGATGTAGCTGTTTCTACTTGTTTGTTTTCAGAGGGCATGGCTAGCAATTCCTGAGGCTAGCTGAAAATACGACAAAAACTAGTTAGTGGAAGGACATATCACGAGCGGTTTAATCCAAGAACCGTGCGTGATATGCAAACCTCCTGAGCGGTTCTTGACTCAAACCGTCTGCGTGATACTTCAATATCACGCAGACGGTTTTTAATAGAACCGTCAGCGATATTGAATTATCACGAGCGGGTTCTATTAAAACCCGCTCGTGATATTGAAGTATCACGAGCGGTTTGAGTCATGAACCGCTCAGTGATACTTCCGTATCACGAGCGGTTCTTTAAAAACCGTCTGTGATAACCGCTCTGGATACGTAAGTATCACGAGGCGGTTCTATTAAAAACCGTCGTGATAAACTTATCACGAGCGGTTATAAAACCGTCTGTGATAACCGCCTGTTATCACAGACATAAAAATTCAGACGGTTCAAAAACCGTCTGTGATGACGGTTCCGAACCGTCTGTGATAAGGTTTTCTGTAGTAGTGAACCTTCACACACATTATTTGATCAGAGCATAAATGATGAGCAAAACCACAAGCAAGAGTTACGAAGGTGGCCAAGTGCTTGGCTTGCCCTTGAGTGAGAGGGAAACATACTTGGAGAAAAAGCACTACACACCTAGGAGCAAAAATGCAATTGCCTCAATGCTTCAATTAATCTCGGCTTTCGATTTCGATCGGACAGTGGAGATTGCTCCTAATTCCCGTGCACTGCAGCATCTTTGTATCGAGAGCACTAATGCAAACTGTCTGGGGAGGTCTGTTTGGAATCCCAAAATTGCTTAGCAATAGTCGGATTAGTAGGTCATGTTGGGGTGAACTAAAAAAGTTTGGGTAGAGTTGGATCTAAGTGTTGGCTAGGTAAACGCCCCGTAGTAGTAAGATGGTAGTTATAAACCCTGTGGACCACCCCTATGGGAGCTAGCTATTCCGATCACAATTTGCAGGTCCCCAATCCATGAACAATCAGTAAGTCAGATGTTATGCGTCTAAGGCTACGCATGACTCCCTATATATAACAATGTTTTTAGTGCTCCTAAATCTAATGTACACGCATATATACTTTCGATTCTAATATAATCGGCCTTATTTAGTTCTTCGCAGTGATGATAATAAGCATATTCAACGAAGACGAGCCATACATCATAGTCATTTCCATCGAGTCTTCTTTTCCTAATGCCACCCATTCCCATAGCATGATGATAAGCATTATGGAGTAGCAAGTTGCATAATCGAGGAATGGGAAGGAAAAAAATCACCCCAAAAGTTGTCGCACTCGAGCTACACTTTGATCGATTTTTCATTGCCAAGAGACTAGTGTCTAGCGTGGTTTTGAGGAAAATTTATCTCGTGAATGGATATATGTAGGCATTTTCTTTGAGAGATGCAAGCTAGCAGTAATGAAATGTGTAGTTGCTCTATACACATACAGAGGCCATAGTTATGAAGTTATTAATTTGGCTCGAATTTGTCCATGTAAATGAACCGAAATGGCTCTCAAGCCCCAGCATGGAATACTTAAAAAAAATCCTATGAACAACAATCGAAGCATCTATTGCATGGACCCTCACGGCAGGGACGAAGGGAGGCGGCGCTGGTCGGAGGCGGGGACGAAGGGAGGCGGCCCTGGTAAACCCTCACGGCAGAGAAGGGAGGCGGCGCTGGGAAACTCACCGGGTGCTCGGCAGGGGGGAGGCGGCGCTGGTCGGAGGCAGGGACGAAGGGAGGCGGCGCTGGTCGGAGGCGGGGACGAAGGGAGGCGGCGCTGGTCGGAGGCGGGGACGAAGGGAGGCGGCGCTGGTCGGAGGCGGGGACGAAGGGAGGCGGCCCTGGTAAACCCTCACGGCAGAGAAGGGTGAAAAAAGCAGAGTGTGCACAACCGTTCGATGATAGAACAGACTTATATACATGGATATCACAGACGGTTCTATGATAGAACCGTCTGTGATAATACATCCGAGCGGTTCTATTATGGAACCGCTCGTGATATTAACTATCGCGAGCGATTCTATTATGGAACCGCTCGTGATAACTTAGAAAGGGAAACCTAATTTTAATATCACCAGACGGTTCCATAACTGAACCGTCTGTGATATGTTGATATCACAGACGGTTCATTAATAGAACCGTGATATTATATCACTGAGCGGTTACGTTATAGAACCGCCTCGTGATATCTCCCGATGAACCGCCCATCGCTAGATCAACGATCCAAGTTCATCCACGTCGATTTAATTTTGGATTTTCCAGAAGGCTTATTTGTTATCTAAAAATACAATTTAATTCAAAATGCATAACTTAACTATCACTGCAGCGGTTCTATTATATAACCGCTCGTGATAACTTAACTAAGAAGCCTAGATTTCATATCACAAGCGGTTCCATAATCGAACCGCTCGTGATATGAGCGAACGATAGAACCGCTGTACTTTAGATCAACGGCCCAGATTCGTGTAAAAGTTCTGACTGTCCAAACGTTGCAATCAAACCGTCGTACTTTAGATCAACCGTCCAGATTCGTCGTAAACTATTTTTGAGAACCGTCCGAGAAGGATTATTTGTTAACTGAAAAATGCAATTAAATTCAAAAATGCATAACTTTTCATTCAGAACTATTTTTGAGTGAATCCAATATTGTTGGATTCTCTATTAATTAATGAACTAAATGTGAAAAGTTTACTTATGCATTTTACTTTTGCTCATTTCAAGGCTTTAAAAAATTGTACAAAGTGCATCATAGCTCGAAATGAGATGAATCCAATTGGGTTGTTCATCTCATGAGGTGCTTGATTCACTGTATCATAGCTCCAGATGAGGTGTTTAATTTTCTCATATATATCTTTTGCATTACAAGTCCGATAAACCGGGTCTCACACGACCGACCGAGGCAAATTGACCGATGAAGATCGGCCCATAACACGTGACGCGTTTCCATGTTAACATCAAATTAATTACGATGGAATATATACATGCTTAATTGAAATACGATCCTTCATGATGATCGACGCGCATATAGCTAGCTTCCTCACCGGGTTCTTCCACCACCGATGCCGTCTCGAAAGGAGGCAACTCGTCAAATTGATTGTACTCTTCCTCATCCACGACATTCTCAACTCCGACAATCCTTCTTTTCCCATGAAGAACTACGTGGCGGTTCTTATTTCTCGGGTCCGTTACATAAAAACTTGAACAACTTGCTTAGCGAGTACGAATGGTTCGTCCTTGTATCCGACACGCTTTAGGTCCACAAGAGTGACACCGTGCTTGTCGACCTTCACGCCTGCGGAAGTTTAACCCAAGTGACATCGAAGCAGGGGATCTTGAAAAGTACATAGTCAAGCTCCCAAATCTCCTCTACGAACCCATAGTACGAGTTCAACCCGCGTGCCCCCCGAGTATTGAACCCTCGTGAAATGCATCTATGCGGACACGCTGCTCGACTATGCTCTTCATATCCCGAGCCAGTATAAAACGTGGTACCCATTTATGTCGATCCTTGCCATGTCACTATTGTAAATTTTGGTCCTTTGGCCAACCATAGCGGCGCTTTCATCACTTGATGCCCTCGGTGAATCGCATCTTTAACCATTCGCTGAACCGAGCGGTTGTGCTTTCTCGTTATCCAAACCTCCGACCGTCTAGATTACATTGGCGTAACATGTCTCGTGCTCGTCGACGACGGGGACACTTGGGTCATGTGTTGCAAGACCGTGAAATGGGCCTACGCGTATGAATCTAGATTGGGAGTGATTGCTTTCCTCCCGATGGTCCCGATACCCTCCGCCTCCCCTCGTGGCGAGATAGAGGCACGCCTATCGGTTCCACCGAGCCATGTAGTCCACGAGAACTCAATGACCTCTTGGTTGCATAACCTTCGATGATATCGCCTTCCGCCGAGATCGATTCCGCACGTAGGACTTCGAATTCCCATGTATCTCTCGAAAGGGTACATATGACGAGGAACACAGGTCGCATATCTTTATCTCTTTCACAAGGTGAACAATGAGATGGACCATGATATCAAAAAGAAGAGGGAAATACATCTCAAGATGACATAGAGTCGCCACCACCTCGGCTGCGCAGCGCCGAGTCCTTCGGGATCGATGACCTTCTGAGCAATTGAGTTAAAGAAATAACACAGCCTAAAGATTGCCACTCGGACCTTGTTTGGCAAGATACTCCTAATTGCAACAGGAAGCATCTGTGTCATCAGCACATGACAATCATGAGACTTCATACCAATTAATTTCAAATCTTTCATGGAAACAAGTTTCTTAATATTGGCGGAGTAACCGGACGGAACTTTCACACCATGCAAACTTTGACACAGTTCATTTCTCTCGGCCTTGGACAAAGTGTAGCAAGCTGGGGGAAGGTACGTTCGTCCTTTATCAGTCTCTTTCGGTGCTAACTCGGATCTTATGTTCATATCAACCAAGTCACGCCGTGCGTTAACGCCGTCTTTTGTTTTGCCAGTAATGTTCAGTAAGAGGCCAATCAAGCTATCACATACATTCTTCTCCACGTGCATGACGTCGATGCAGTGCCGAACTTCTAAGTGCTCCCAATAAGGCAAGTCCCAAAAAATTGACCGCTTCTTCCAGATATTTTTCTGAGGGGTCCTTAATTTACCTCCCTTTCCAAGCACAACATCGATATCCTTAACCATATCATAGACCTCTTTCCCTCTAGAATCCCTTGGAGCTGAACCGTCCTCCTTATTTCCGTCGAATTGTTTCTTCATCTTGCGGTATGGGTGAATCTCAGGAAGGAACCTACGGTGGACGATATACGATTTATGTGAGTTGTTCACCATACACTCTCGGTACCATCTATGCAAAGGCGGATGTGCTTTGACTCCTTTTGTATCGAACCCGACAAAGTTACCAAGGGCAGGAAAATCATTGATGGTGCGTAATAACATGGTGCGTAAAGTGAAGTTCTCTCGCTTGTACGCGTCCCATACTTGTACCCTTCGCTCCAAAGTGGCACAAGATCTTCCAAAGAATGGTGCTAGGTACACATCAATATCGCTCCTGTGTTTCTTCGCCCTTGGATAAGTAGTGTCATCAAAATGTATTTCCGCTTCATACATACGTACCAAGGAGGAAGGTTGTACATACATAGATTCACGGCCAGTGCTATGTCTCACGCTCATGTTACCGAAGGATTCATTCCGTCCGTACTCAACCCTAACCTTATGTTCCTCGGTTCCAAGACCGAACTCTTCAAGCTCCGATCAAGTTTCTCCATTGGGTAGAATCAGCAGGTGTCCGAGCTTCCCATCTTTCTTACGCTCCTCCGAAAGTGCCAACGCATCAATCTTGCCTCCTTTCGGTTCGCAAATAAACGCTTCAAACGTGGGATCACAGAGATACCACAACA
Organism: Hsuehochloa calcarea; assembly: GCA_036346395.1. NCBI lineage: Eukaryota > Viridiplantae > Streptophyta > Magnoliopsida > Poales > Poaceae > Hsuehochloa > Hsuehochloa calcarea. The sequence continues at coordinate 27,298,731 of CM070597.1, read as the reverse complement.
TCTTAGCAAGAGGTCCTTGCTTCGCTTTATGAGATTCTTCCGCTTGTATCGGGATGCTCAGACACGGACATGCATGCATGTCTGCATACTCTTTACTGTAGAGGATACAATCATTCGGACATGCATGTATTCTTTCTACTTCCATTCCCAATGGACAAAGAACCTTCTTAGCTTGGTAGGTCGTCTTTGGGCAACACGTTTCCCTCCTAAGGATGTCACTAAGAGACCTAACAACGCCAGAAACTCTTGTCGGACCAACCATTGCTTGCCTTCAATTTCAGCGGTTCAAGCACGGTTGACAACCTTGTGTATTCGGCTTGCGGCCAGGAACAAAGGTTTCCGAGTCCTCCATTAAGCCATCGAATTTACAAAACTCTCTCTCACCGTAGTTCCCTTCTGCATCGCGTAGCATCTGATCCAGATTGTCATCATGCGATCTATCCTCATCAAAAGCACATTCCATACCTTGCATATCGTTGACTTCTCGGCGATGTCGTCATTATCGACTTCGGTATAATCGCTCTTCACCGTGATCGCTCCAACATGTATATCCTTTTTGAAACCTCTTCAGATTAAGTGAGCTTCGATCCGCTACGGGTTGTTAAACATTTTCATATTACCGCAATCAATGCATGGACAAGACATATATTTTATCCCCTTCTTCAACATATCCCGCTTTCGCGGCTCTTCTAAAAGCAAACACGCCATTAATATACTCTTCACTCACACGGTTCTCAATGTACATCCAGTTTGGTCCATCTACACGATACGCACGTAACAAATTAATTAGTGTTAAATTATATATTAATAAACCGCAAGTACCCTTTATAATGACCAAACACATTAGTGAGTACTCTATAGCAAATATAAAGGGTTCTGATCGTTACACATTAGTGATTAGTCCGAGTAAAAATAAAGGGTTACAGATCGATCGTTACCCTTCTCTCCAAAGTGGCGCAATGTGGGAGGAGGCGCAGAGGTGCCGCAATGGGCCGGGGAAGAGGAGGAGGGGGTATCACCAAAATGGGAGAGGAGGAGGTAGGGTAATGACTCAAAATGGGGAGGACGCAGCAGCAGGAGGGTGGCGGCGGTTCAAATGGAATTAATAGAAATGGGGACCGGCGGCAGCTACTTATAATGCTAATATATCACGAGCGGTTCTTTTAAATAACCGTCAGGATAGGTTTATATCACGACGGTTCGTTATACGAACCATCGTGATACTTCACGCACGCATTCGTATAACGAACCGCCTGTGATAAACGAACCGCCTGTGATGAGAAGAGTATCACGCACGGTTCATTACACAACCGTCTGTGAAGTATCACGCACGGTTCGTAAAGAACCGCTCTGTGATATTTATATATCGAGCATGCTAACGAAGAACCGCTCGTGATATTTTATCACGAGCGGTTCCAAAGGAACCGTCTGTGATGGGGTGTCTAGTATAGCATGTTTTGTAGTAGTGCCAGCACCTGCGACGCCACATGCTCCCGTCACCCCCACCACCTGCTTGGCCCCCAAAGACACCGCCTCCGTCGAATAGTCCCATCACCTGTCTCGCTGCCGCATCTGCACCATGGCCGTGCGCCTACACCTTCTGGCCCTCTACTGCCGCCTAATCCCCTCTACCTGCCCTTGACTCCGGCGCCTCTGCTGCCCTGTCTCGTCGCCAGCGCCTACTTGTGTCGGCCCCGCCACCTGCGTCGCAACACCAGTCGTCGCTCTCGTCGCTTCCCCGCTGCGCGCATCTACCCTGTACCCTCAGACCAGAGAGCCCATGCCACGACCACCTCGGGAACCCGTGCGCCTCCTAGTCGAAGACGACTCTGCCTTTCCTCCCAAAGGCTATAAAAGGAGCTCAGAGCCTTCCCTTGCCTCCCCTCGTCTCCCCTTCGCTTCTGGTAAATGCCTCAGTGAAAAGCACGAGTAGTCATCTATTTTCTCCGAGCTCCCCCACTCTCGCTCGTGTTGCAGAGGTTGCCCGAAGCCTTGAACTCCGAGTTCGAGCAGCCGCTGCACCGCCTTTCGGTTCTCGCCGCACCAGTGCAGCCCTCTTCTACACGCGTCGATTCGTTTCCAGAGCTTCTTGGAGCGATCTCCTCACTCGGTTTTAGTTTTGTGGCACAGGAACCGCCGTCTCTACTCTTCTCCTTCGTCGCCGACCGCAAGTTTTCCCACCGCCGTTCGACCTCCTCCGATCTCTCTCAAGGTTTTGGTAAGCCCCTTTCTCTGTGCCCGGTTCTCCCTCTTGTATTTATAACCCCGCCGAGCAGTAGAAACTCCTTTTCGACCATATCTCTACGACTACGGCTACGACCACGACCAGGTAGTCGTGTTGTCGAACCCCCTTCAGGCCACACTGTGTTGTTGAACTCCCTCCAACCACGCCGCGTTGTCGAACCTCCTTCAGAACACACTGCGTTGTCAAACTCCCTCGGACCACGCCGCGTTGTCAAACCTCCTTCATACCACATTGCCTTGTCGAACTCCCTCTCACATGCTGTGTTGTCAAAGCTCCTTCAGACCACACTTTGCAGTCGATATCCTTTACGACCACATGTAATCGATACCTTTTACGACCACATGTAGTCGATATCCTTTACGACCACGTGCAGTCGCTACCCTTTACAACCACCTGTAGTCGAACCCCTTTCGACTACGTCTTGTAGTCGAAACTCCTTTCGACTACGTCCTGTGATCGAACCTCCCTCCGACCGAGACAACCCGAAGTCAGCAGTACTCCACACGAACAGTACTCAAAGTCACAATACTCGAAATAAACGAAGACTCGACACGGACAAGACGAAGCGGTGGTACTCGAAATGATCAAGATTTGAAATAAATAAGATGCAAACGAACAAGATTACTGAACCAGCAGTACTCGATGCCAGAACTTTAGAAGCTCCGTTCTCCTCTGTCATAACTCCGATTTTAGTTTTTTCTTCTAAATTTGTCTAAATTCAAGACCTTACTGAGGGCACTGGTCTTATTTAATTTGGAGTTCTTTTTTCTTTTTTCTTGTGTATTTATTTGTTCTCTTTGCATGTTTATTCTTTTCCGGTGCGTTCGTCCGAATAGAGTTCCAAGACGCGAGAGATCTCCAGTTTAATCAAGTGCATGACTTTTAAGACTCTCTCACCTTCACTCCAGGCGAGTCAACACTTTGATCATTTTGAACCTACATTTTACACAAATTATATTCCTTTTAAATTACCAAAATCACATGCTTTAATTCTTTAAGCAAATGTATGTTAAACCTTATGGTAGTTAAATACCCATTTGATGATTAATTAATTATTATATCATGCTTTGGCAATTGAATCCACTACTTATTGGCACCCTAGTAACTATGTGGCAATTACTAGTTATAGGTTGTACTTAAGTGAAATGCTAGTCTTGCTTAAGTACTGGGGCATTAAATGCCCCAAATCATTTTTTTAATCATAGAAGTGGTTTGCGCAGTCATTGTGGGTAAATGAATGAATTGTTGTAGTAATGTATTTTGTTCCTCAAAAACTCTATTAAATTGCTGTTAACTCATATGGGCGGATGGTAAGGTGGTGGGTGCCGTCGGAGCACGAGAGTGGTTGGTATGTGGTATGAACCGCCCAAATGGATTGAGGACTTAATCTTATTATGACCTCCCATGTAAAAATAAGTACAACAACAAATTTGTAAAGTACAACTTGGCTTAGTAAATTTGTTAAACTCTGAATGTCATCACGCGGGAAGGGTATCAGGATCGTGCAAGCATTGGACAAGGTCCGGCTTGAATGGGATACCGATGCAAGGTGAAGTTTCCAGTCGCGCTAGACGTTGTGGGTAATTCAACTACACTAGTTGCTAAGGTGAACATCCCGCACAGCTTATGGGCGTGGCCCATATGGGTGAGATGACAGAAGGGATGAGATATTTTGAAAGGTTACTGTGACGGTCGCTCAACCACATGACTAAGGAATCATGTGGGGCAATGAGTATGATTGTCTCTTGTGGGTACGGTGTACAACCTCTGCAGAGTTTAAACTGTTTAAACAGTCGTGCCTATGATCAAAGGCGGACATGTGAACTTAACTTGAGTTTCTATTTATAAACCTTGTGGGTGGGATGATTATAGTGTCGGTTCACCTAGCCTGAGGTTTGGATTTTTCCCAGGTCATCGTACCTAGTTTTGTTAATAGGTGAAGGTAACCACAATCAAAATAAGCATAAGGTGGAGGTAGCCTCTGCTGTTATAAGTATTACACAATATCTCTTTAATAAAATGAGCTTTGGTCAAATAACCAAGTCATAGGAATTTCTAAATACTGTAATTGAAAACATTGTTTTTAGTAAATAAAAGAACTCGAGTCATCCTTGCTAAGCCTTACATGTATTACTACTGCATCCTGTGTGTTGGCTCGCGAGCACGGAAGTTGTGCTTATACTCGCTCCCCCCTCCCCAAACCTTCAGAAGAAGGAACTCATGGAGACTACACCTACTACGAAGATTCAGAAGTTGGAGGCCTAGAATATAATGAAGAGTAGTGTAGTTCTTTTAGTCTGGGTCTCATCTCAGTCTAACTGACTCCGTTGGTGCTTGTATACGTCCAATATTATCCAAGTCTTTAGTTAATATCAGACACACACGGGTTTCCCCAGTCGCTTGCCTATGGAGAGATAGGCTCTACCCCCTTTTGCTTTCGCAGTCGTTTCTACTTTTATGTAATGTAAGCATTTAGCCTGTCCGGTCCTATTGTAAAACTTGACCCGTTGCGGTCTATGTCATTATGATGTTTTGTAATATAATAGTTCGTTCAGTTTACATCGTGTATGAAATGATTCAGTGTGTATCTGTGGGTGCTAGCTACTGATCTAGGGAATAACATAGTATTTTCACAAAGAATTTGGATTGGTGAAATCCAGGTCCGACAGAGCTGGTATTAGAGTATACGACTGTAGGAGTCTTAGTTAGACTGGGCGTGTGCCTAAGGACTTGAGTCTTATTTGCAAAAACTAAGAAAAGGTTTGCCCAAAATATAGTGTACTTATTTACTTTTACTCATCACTCTTAATTGTAAAACTTAATTTTCCTTTAATCGAGATTACCGACATTCTCTTGTTTCAAAACTGTAGATGGCTGTTCCGTCGTCCAATGGACCGTTGGACTTTCACTCTCATAGAGAGAACGCCGATGAGTTCGTGGACATCCTCTGCCAACTCATGCAACACCTGAGCTACCACCGCAAGCCTATCTTCAGAGACCGGAAGGCCTATAGTCTGGACCAAGGGTCCTGGACCATGGAGGTTTACCTCTATGCCAGGGAGGGTGAGCAATCCAAGAGCAACTGTGATGAAGCAGTCCAAGGCGCATTACACTTCGCCTGCACCCGCCTGAGCCGGATATGACAAACACAAACATATCAAACCTAAGGATATGACAATACCTCCCATTCAACCCACAAAAGCTTCTGATTGGTTAAAATCGAACAGCGAAGACAATCGTCTTAACACCGATTCGAGAGAGGAGAATACAAACAGGTGCAGGATGTGACAAGGCCCAGCGATATATGAGCTCTTACCAGTACTCCAGCTAGTAGCGGCATAATTAACGAGTCAGAACAACAGCGCGCGGCTCATGAACGCATGTAGCTAGGTAGTTTAGGTCCATCGGTCCGCGGCGACTGATTGAATACGACCAAATCGATCCGTAGCTAGTACTAATTAACAATATGTATGCATGACCGATGATTCACATACCATTTCAGCCGGCACCGACCAACCGACCGACTTGCGATCAAGTAAACAACGCGTTATAGCTTCATTAGCGTTCGTATATACGTACGTACGTACGTACGTGCCTGGCTTAATTTCATTGGATTATTCGTTAACACGTACTACTACTTGTTCAGCCGTAGGAATTGAAATGGACTGCATAGGCGCGTGTGTACTAGTGCAATCTAAAGAATAGACCGGGTCGCACGATCCCAGACACCCTTCCGGCAGGCTACTTGCTGGTGACATGTACATTCTTTGGATCGATCCATCAGCTGCTGCATGCATGCGTTCCGGTTGCGCGCGGTTTTGTTTATCTGCAGGCGTTGACATGTACATTCTTTGGTTGTAAGGGCTTCCATGAAAAAATGTATCGGAGCCTTAATTGGAAGCTGTTCATAATTAGTCAGTTTTAGTGTATTAGTTTGCAATAAAGAATGCAGTCCCTGACACATGCATGATACTTTGACCTTCAAGATTGACCTCTCAAATCAAATCGTTTAAACTGACGGCTGACCATGGCATGCATGGCAACGAATGGTCAAGCCGGGAATGCGACCTCTTGGGCCGCACTCGAGGACTTAGTGCCCAATATCCGCACTATCAGGGTTTTGGTAACCGGTACTATTTTTTACCAGGGGTTAACGATAGAAACGGCTTTTTCGATTTTCGGATAATTTCGGCCGAAAATTTCAAATTAAAATTTGATATTTCAAAAAATCGACCGAAAAGCGGTTGAAAATATCAGAAGATATTGGCCAAAAAATTATTGACAACAAAAAGCAAATAAGAAATGGACAGAGCTTCCTAACGAAAATTTGGGAGAAAATCCATGCAAATCGTCCCGTTCTCTGTAGCTGGTGAAATGCGCCCCTCTCTGCGTTTCTCGGGCTTCCCCAGCGAAACACGCGCACCCACGCGTCCTCGAGTTTCGCGCCCGGCCGCGGATCGACGGGCGCGCTCTTCTGCGCCTGGGTCACCTTCGGCTGAAGCTCCCCATTGGCTCCCCCGCGGCGCCGCCTCCAGCGCTCGTAAATTAGAAAGCCCAGTCCAACGCCGCGCTAGCTGATGCCTCCTCAAGTACGGATTTCCCATCTAAGACTTCTAAGTGGCTCGAAGTACGGATTTGACATGACAGGGCTCGCCAGTTTGGCCGCTGTGATAAATTTACGCGATTTTTTTTTAAAAAAAACTAACTGTTACGGCAGAGATACTAATCAGTTTGGATTTTGGACTGGCCGTGCTAATTTTTAATTTTTTTAAACGAGGGCATCAGATATGTGCGCAAAATAATGAGGCTGGGGAGTTTTGTGCCTAATTAAGGTTAGCTACAATGCATACCATCATAACTAACTTTTGACATACGTACTTACCTACCTGATCAGTTTGGACTATGGACTGACCATGCAACTAGCTAGCTTGTCCGTCACAAATTAAAGCGATAAAGTCAGTGAACTTGACCATGTTACTTTCTCGGAAGCTATTGCTAGTAACGGCAGAATTAAGTCAGAACAGCACCGGCGCATGAACTTGACCAATCAGTCCGCGGCGACCAAACTGAAATTCTCGAGCGGCGGCGGGTGAGTTCACGGGCGGCGCCTGGAGGTGGGGAGCCGTAGGTGGAGCTGGGGTGGTTCGGGGGCGACCGAATCGGCGGGGCGGCGGCGAGCGAGGCGATGGAGAAGGGGACGCCGGTGGTGGGGGTCCTCGGCTGCGGGGAAGGAGAGTGAAGATGGGGGATGAAATCATCAGCTCCTGTGGCACCTCGAGACGGGGGTGGCGGCGCGGTGGTGGTGCCGAAGGTGCCGATTGGTGAGGAGGTGGCGCGGCCAAGGCGGAAGCGGCGACTCGGCTTCGACCCAGTGAAGAAGAATGGTGGGGAGGGGGAGAAGCAAGGGCAGCGTCGGGACTTCTTATAGCCACCAAGACGAGGAGGAGCTGTTGAGGAGCCGAGCTCGGTCCCGAGGCGGCATGGGCGGCCTAGCAGCGGACGTGACAGGGTGGAGGCAGGTGGGCGCAGGCATGGTGATACGGACGCGTGTGTGCAATGCAGCACACGGGTGTTGATGCGACTGGGCGTGGAGGAGGTGGCGCAGACGGGGAGATGACGAGGGGGAGCGGCGACCTGGAGGGCCGGCTGGCGCGGAGCAGGTCGCAGACCGGGTGCTCGGGGACGGTGAGGACGCATGGCGTCACGGCGACAAGACGAGACCAGAGGGAGGGCGCCGCGGTCGCGAGTTGCATAGGAGGCGCAGGTGGTGGGGGCACGGCGACGACTTTGGTTCCCGGGGCAGGTGGCGGAGGCGACACAGCAGGGCAGAGGCGGCGTCACGTGGCGTAGGCGACGCTCGGGCTCGGGCGTCACGAGGAAGAAGACAGGGGGGAGGAAAGAGCAGGTCGGGAGTAGCAGCTGGGCTGGCTGGGAGGTGGGCTGGGCCGAAATGGGAAGGAACCAAATTGAAAGAAAAGATGAATTCAAATCGAATTTGAATCCGAGAATTCGAAAAAAGGTTTGAAACACAAACCTGAGTTTAGATATAAGCTAGAATATTCTAAATACAATGCTTATTTGCAATATGGTTTGAAAACCGACACTACTGCAGACGGGCTCTTTGCCGAGTGCTTAGGGCACTCGGCAAAGCCCCTATTGCACTCGGCAAAGGCTTTGCCGAGTGCCGCACTCGGCAAAGAGCAGTCGGCAAAGAACCCGTCGGCAAAGGTTTCTTTGCCGAGTGCCACATATCGGGCACTCGGTAAAGCCTTTGTCGAGTGTCACGTCAGCACTCGGCAAAAAAAAATCCGACGTCAACTCTGACGGCCTCTTTACCGAGTGCCACCTCAGCGGCACTCGGCAAAGAATTTTCTCTTTTTTGAAAATTCTTTGCCGAGTGCCATACTCTTGCACTCGGCAAAGAAATTTTTTCTTTTAAAATTTTTTTTTTTTTGCCGAGTGCCATGGCTATGGCACTCGGCAAAGCTGGGAAATTGGGTTTCTGCTTCCCAGCTTTGCCGAGTGTCATGGTCACGGCACTCGGCAAAGCCCTCTTTGCCGAGTGTGGCACTCGGCAAAGAGGGGAAAATGCTTTTTTGGTTTTTGCTTTCCATCAAGACAAACAAAGAAATCACATATATATCAACACACAAAGACAGATATATCACATACACATCCATATTCCATCACATACACATCCATAACCCATCACATACACATCCACCATCCATAATACATCACATACAAATCCATTGTCCATAATCCATCACATACATTCGCATCATCCATGACAATATCCATCACAATATATATATGTCTCTAGTAGTAGTCCAACATAAGGCTAAGTCTAACACAAGTCCATGCAACATGAAAAGAAACAAATAAACGGTACCTATCGCCAAACCCTCCCACCCGGAGTGTGAATCGCCACCTTGAGGAGGGCGGTTGGCCACCCTACTTTGTGGAGAAGGGCCACCTTGAGGAGTCGGGTTCAACTCGCCGATTGTGGTGCACAAAAGAGAAGCGAATTCATGAGTATCTACAGGAGGGCCGCACAAGCTAAAGGAATAAACAACCATATATACTCACCGAGTCCCTACAGAGGAGGAGGAGCCACAACCGAGCGAGCAATGATCGGGCACGACCACACACTGCAAGGCCCAAGGCTCGCCATGAAGCTGAACATGTCCTGCAGCCTCTGCGACTCGGCCGCCCTCTGGGCTTGTACAGCCTCCATCTCCAGCCGATGGGCCTCACTTTGGGCGCTCTTTGGGCCTCCAACCTCCGCAAGTCGGCCTGCAATATTCCACCCGCAATGTTTAAACAATGCAAAGGCAAGGTAGATGTGTAAAAGCAATGAAGCATTTAATAAAACAAGATTAACACGAGTTCCGCCATCTGCTGCTGTGAGCTCTGCTGAGAGCGTATGGGAGGGAGGAGCTCGTGCTCCTTGCTCGAATCTCGGCGAGGATGGGAACAGAGGCGGAGTCGACTGTGCTGTCCGCCATCCAGTACCGGCCGTGCTGCTTCCCTCCTCCCAGCCTCATCAGGAGGTCTGTGTCCAGGGGCTGGGTGGCCGGATCGAAGTCCTCCCCATGGCGCTCGCGGGCCACCGAGGTGTACTCGCTAAGCTTGCTGTGGACGCTCGCGTTGGTGTACGCCTCGGGCCCGTCCGCCGGGTTGTAGGTGACTTCCGGGGCCGTCGCCTTGCCCTTGTGTGCCAGGGCGTACGCTATGAACTCGTTGCATTCCTGGCCTTGGTGCGCTTGGGACTGCGAGGAAAACACAAAGATGATTACAAGTAATGAGAATTGAGCGTTAGAATAAATAAATAAAGATGAAAACACAAAGAAGATTACCCATGTCTGGGCGTACGAGCTGAGGCTCGGTTGCCTTGGTGGTGTGGCGCCCACCCATCTGCAGCGGCGATCCGACGGATGTTGTGCTTCTTCGCCCACCTCCGAGAGCCACACGCCCACAATGGCCTCCCAAATAGAGGCGTGCGGGCGCACTAATCAGACATTGCCGCATGCCATCAAGTTATTGATATGTCGGAAGATGAAATGAAGCCTACCTATTCTTCATGGAAGGAGTCAGATAATGTTTCAGATTTACCGAGAGGTATCGCTCCTTGGTGAGCGCCCGGTCCCGCATCGGCCTTCCTCACCACCGACCAAGGACGTCGGCGCCAGTAGTTGATGATGCACCGGAGCTGCGTCTCGTGGTACAGTCCGAGAGTCGGGACCTCAGACCTTGTCTCCGCACTCGCCGCCCGGTCCTCAAACCCTTCGTCGCTTTGAAGAAGTCCCGCATACGACATCATGTATCGCTTCATTGTTTCAAGAACGACCAATGAATGCGTAGTATTGACCAATTTAGTGCGATGAAGACTCACCCATAACTCGGCCTTGATCCGCGCCGCAACGGTGCCAACTCGTTGTCCTCGGCGGCGTAGAAGTGGTCCCACGTCCAGGGCGGCGAAGTCACCGAGGCGTAGGTGAACATGCCAGGGTAGTGCCGCCAATCGAAAGGCCAGGTGGCATTGATGTGCGGCCCGTTCGGACACAACTTCCCGATTCCGCAAGAGTCATTAAGAAGAATTGTTAGTCTCGATTCGATTTTCAACATGTCATATGAAATAGTAGTGAAATAATACTTACTTGTCGCCATTGGTCGAATCACCGGCGCCGGTGAAGTGGGATCGGCAGCACGGAGCCGCGAGGCCCGCGCAAGTAGACTCCGACGAGGTAGAGCCAGAGGCAGTGCAAGTGGAACCCCCTGCTGTCGATATCGCCGCCTCCCCGTGGTCCGACGAGTCAGAGGAAGTGCCACCTCCTCCTATGTGCAGGCCCACCGCCTGGTCGTCCTCGTCCACCGACGGGGTGGTAGCCGGCTGCACCCTCGTCCTCGGACGGCCGCAGGGCGCCGCCTCGTCCTCCTCATCGGCGGCCCGGCAGGGGTCGTCCTCGGCGTGTGGTGTGGCGCTCCCTCATGTAGAGGGAGTTGACCCCGACGGCCTGCGCTTCCGCCGGCATTTTGTCGAGTGCCTGCATTTTCAAAGAGTAAACCAATTAGCACAGTTAAATTACAAGTACTTATAAAGAGATGCAAAATGAACGAAACATAATTGCAATAATAATAATAATAATAATATAGTATTACATGAATTAGAAATATTCTTCACGATCGGCAGCGGCTGGATCATAGGTGTCGTCATCACTATCAATATTGTCGAGTAAATCGGGCTCATCTCCATCGTTGTCATCATTGTCATCGCCTAATTGTAATCGCTCAAGCATTTGTAAGTCCTTAGCATTTTGCACCTCTTCTCCGTCATCCTCATCTCCACCGTCCTGATCAATGTCATTGTCTACTTCCATGCCCATCAGCGAAAATATGTCTATGTCAAACCTCCCTTTTAGCCCCTCTGGTTGATAGAACTCCCGTGTGTTTGGGTCAAAGTTGTAATCCTCATCGCTTGGGATGTGTGCGGTTTACCGAAGCGGAGATACCAACTGCACAAGGTACCAACCGATAAGATTGGGGTCTTTTTGGCACGCCCATGGGAGATAATAAACTTGTGTGGCCTGTTGATCCACAATATAGACATCCTCTCCTTGATAGACAGAATCCTATCGAATTTTGACTTGTCCAATCTCATGGGCTGTTCTCGTGACATTAGGATCGAACCAATGGCATTTGAATACGACTGGATTAGGAGCTTTGCGACACTCAAAATTGAGCTCAGATATTTCTTCTACTATGCCGTAGTAGTCGCTCATCGGTCTTGGGCGCATTTAACTCCGGATTCGTGGTTTTCCGATTGGGCCGACTCGCCGTAGTTTCTTGTGTGAAAGCGATAGCCATTCACATCATAAACGGTGAATGACTTGACCTTGTAGGCGAAACCTTTGGCGAGCCCTTTCAACTCAGCATCCATTTCCGCATCCTTGCGGGCCTGCAAGGTGAGGCGGATAGATCGTTACATTACTCGCTCGTAGGAGCAAAGTGGGATGTCAAAGATTGAACGAGGTAAATTGGACGGTACTCTTCAGATCGAACTGAGGATATGAAATCGGGCACACCATCTTTGAGAAGACTATCTTCTTCTTGAGGAAGGAGCCTATTCCCTCTCTGTATTTATTCGTAAATTCTGAAAAAACAAGAGATAAGGGGTTGGATAGATGGAGGATAGTGACAAGGGCGTATGTAACAAGCTCATTGAGAACTTATCGCACATAAGGCTTCACTTCGTCAAGGTTCAACAACACATACAAGATGATAGTGCGCCACTCATCATGCCGCAAGGTCTTGGTGCCCGATGTGCTTGCCTTCCGAGTTGCCCTTTGAAAAGGCCGAGGTTCGATGAACTCTCGTCCGCTGTAACGAGGGGGACGATTGTACGCTGGGAAGGCCATCCTTATAGTATGTGTTGTGAAGTTTGACACCTCCTCCGAATGAATGCCTCGCCACGAAGCCTCAATTTTGGCTTTATTTCTACACTTTTTCCAAAGAATCTTTAGACATCTCTCAATTGTATAGCACCAACGGGCCTGCACGGGCCCTCCCATTTGTGCCTCGTGACGGTAGGTGCAAAATCGATGTTTGATCGCCGGGAAGAAGCCGGGTGGGAAGATCTTCTCCAACTTGCGAGCAACACACAGTGCCACTTTCTCCAAGTCATCAATCACGTCCCGAGATAACTCCTTGGCGGAAGGAGCCGCTCAATCCATATGTGGTAGTCATGACTCTTCATCCCTAAGACTCGCATAGTGGACAAGTTCACTCCCTACTCAAATTCGCGCATGCCCATCGGGGAACATTAACGTCTGGATCCACCGCAGTATTTCCTTCCTTTGGTCCTTTTCAAGACGAAATCGACCGAGTCCTTCTCCATTTCTTCTTGGCGCGGAGGCTTCATCACTTGCTTTGGCCTATCGCACATCGTTGCTGTGTCGATCTAGCCTTAACGTTGTCCTTTGACTTATCGGGAATGTCCATGAGTGTTGCAAAAGCGCCTCGGCGATATTCTTTCTCGTGTGCATTACATCAATGTTGTGTGGAAGAAGAAGGTCATTGAAATAGGGAGCCTAGTCAAGCCCGATTTATGAGTCCACCGTGTTCCTCACCATATCCAATAAAACCACCTTTCTCTTTATCATCTTTGAGAGCCTCTATCTCAAAGACGGACCTCGGACCGGTCATCATCTAAGGTGCAGGTCGGTGACTTGAACCCCTTTCTCGAAGTTCTTGACGCCTCGTGCGAATGGATGGTCAAGAGGAGGAATTGACGATGTTGGTCAAACGAAGAAAACTTGCTACCCTCTTGACCAAGTGAACCTCACGGTGCCTTGCATATTGGGCATGGGAACTTCCCGTGAACACACCACGCTGTGAGAATATGCCATACGCCAGAAGTCATGCAGGAGTAGTGGTACCACACATGCATTGTGAAGTTCTTCTTTGTAGCTCGGCCGTATGTCGGTACCCCCTTTTCCCAAGCAAGGATCAATTCATCAATGAGAGGCTCCATGAACAAACCCATCTTGTTCCCCGGTGTCCAGAATTATCGGTGACAAGAATACGTTCTTGGGTTGAAACATGACGCTGTGGGGGAGATTGAGGGGATCACGAACACGGGCCAACAAGTGTACGGGCCGCCAAAGAATCCATAGGGTTGAACCCATCTGCTGCCGCCTACTACGTACATTCCGAGCCTCCTCGGCTTTACCATGATGTATGCCATCGAAATGGGTCCATGCATCGCCATCCGATGGGTGTACCATCTTGTCGAGATTGTATCTTTTGCCATGTTTGTGCCATGTCATCTGCTGCGGATTGCTCTGTCATGTACACCGTTGGATCCTCGGTATGACAGAAGGTACCAGAGGACCTTGCGGGATACCAAGTCGTTCCTTCTTGCCATCACTAGTGTCGACCTCCGGATACCTAGAGGATTTGCACTTTGGACGGTCGCTGCTTTCTCGTGATCTTTCCTAAATAGGACGCAACCATTCGGACAAGCATGGATGTGCTCATACGGCATCTTAAGGGCACGAAGAAGTTTCGTGACTCGTACAAGTTCTTGGCAGAATATGACCCTCCGAGCGTGGATCCAACAACCGCCAACATACCATCGAAGTTGTCTCGACTCATGCTACATCTGCGACTTGAACGCCATTAGGCGCCCAATGGCATCCAGCCATAAACCATTGTCTTTTCGTGAAGGGGCTTACGTGCAAGACAAAGATATCGTAGTACGCCTTTGCGGATTCCTCCGCTCGTTCTCTAATCCTTCACCGAACCGCGCCTCCTAAAGTCATCCATCCACCGCTACCCTAAGATCTCCATCAAAAGCCTCGAGGCGTGGTCTCACCACCTCCTCTCTAATACGATCGGCTTCACCATGGTGGATCCAAGAGTATAGTTTGGCGTGAATCCATACTTGCAAAGATCTTCCCCATGTTCTTCCTATTCTTTCTTACACGGTTGTCACATTTCTTTGCAGGACACGGCATCCGACTCGACCCTCTAGCGGCCTCGCCAAATGAATGCTCCAAGAAAGCATTAGTCTTAGTCATCCATTCGGGGTCATACTTGCGTGGCAGTGTACATCCAATCACGGTTCTCCATCCTCCGCATATACATATGTAAGCGAGTAATATAACCAAGAATTGCATCCGCCGGCGTTCCTACCATCTAATAGGTGAGGATAGGTCCTAATCCCACCAGCGGATGCGTAGATGAGGTCGATTTCAATGCTCGCTCTTATCCGAGAGCGAATTTGGCGAAGACCTCCCATTGTTCTCCCGATACACGCCACGCAAGGGAGAGTGTGTATCCAGGAGAACAACAGGAGGTGATGCCGAAAGTCCTGCTCTCTGACCGAGCGAACCATGAAACTAACCTCATCTACGCATCCGCGGCTGTCAAATCGTGGACAATCCGAAGAGATACGGCGCGCAGATATGCAAAGATCTGCATACCTCCGACCGTATCTCTTTCGAACGGAGACGCCTAAGCGTACACGTGACCATATAAAACATGCATGCAAAGGAGGAGGGGTTATACCTAGGGTGGCGGTGGAGTCAAAGCTAAGCGGGCGATGGCGTGTCGGTGCGATGGCGAGGCGATGCGGTGCGAGTAGCATCGCCAGCACGATTTAAGACGATCGGGTCGCCGAGTCCATCCCATGGGTCCTTCTCCTACATAAAAGGCAATAGGTTAGAATCCATTGAAAATTTCAAAGACCTCCCGCACGGGAGGTTTCCAAAACCTGCAAGAAACGTAGGCGCGATGGCCAACAACCACATATATACCAAACATAGGCACGAAGGCCAACAAACATATATATACCAAGACGAGCCATGTACTTTAGTTCTCTTTCCATGCAGATGAAAGTATCGAAGTAGTACAACAACAAGTACTACTACAACTACTACTAACACTAACACTACTACTACTAACACTACTACTATCACTACTTACTACTAACCATACTACTAACACTACTAACTACTAACTACTACTACTTACTAACTACTACTAACACTACTAAGTACTACTACTAACTACTATAGGTGTAGGGCATACCTTCGCGACGAGAATGACAACAACGAGGGTCGGTGACGACGGCGGGGACGGAGGGCGGGCGCGCTGGCCGGGCGCGAGCACCAGCCGGGAGGCGGACGGGGCGGGCGCCCGGGAGGCGCGGTGGCTGGGCGGGGCGCGGAGGCGGACGGGCAGGCGCCCATGAGGCGCTTGTGGCGGCGAAGCGCTGGGAGGCGGACGGGCGGGCCCATGGGAGGCGGACGGGCCGGGCGAGGCGCAGGAGGCGACGGGCAGGGCGGGGAGGCTGACGGGCCGGGCGCGGGAGAGGCGGGAGGCGGACGGGCGGGCCGTGGGAGGCGGACGAGGCCGGCCGGGGCGGGAGGCGAGACGGGGTGAGGCCTTGATGGGAGGCGGCGCGAGGCCGGGCGAGGCGCGGGAGGCGACAGGCCGGCCTGCGGGAGGCGACGGCCGGGGGGCGCGCGAGGCGACGGCCGGGCGAAGCGCGGGAGGCGCGAGACGAGGCAGGCGCGGCGGCGCGAGGCGCGGGAGAAGCGATGTCTGTGGCCGAGAGAGAGAGGTGAGAGAGAGAAATGAGAGAAGAGAGAGAGAGCGCGCCGGCGCGCGGGTGAAGGATAAAGCGGCTTTGCCGAGTGCGGATCGGCACTCGGCAAAGTCAATTTTCTTCGCCGAGTGTCGTGATCTGGCACTCGGCGAAGTTATTACTTTGCCGAGTACCAACCATAGGCACTCGGCAAACTAATTTTTTTTGTTTTGGTTTTTTGCCACCAATTTTTTTTTGAAGCTTTAGTACACTACCACAAACAACATGTTTAAATTTGGGACATTTTCATTGCCTTTTGGCATATTTCTATAGTTTATTTTGTTTTGTTGAATTTTTTCCAGAAAATGTAAGTTTGAACTGCAGGTGCATCGAATAATGGATTACATTCGTTCAAAAAATGTTATCCTTGTTTCTTAGTGTAAATTTAGGCTAAATCCAGGAACTGTCTCGAAATTTCGATCATCGTGCTCACGGGGCAACGCCGCCAACTTGCGTGGGAGTGGTTTTTTAATTGTATAAAATGCGAACGAATTCCGAAAATCATGAAACTTGTCGAGTTGTCGCTGTATCGTATGCGTATGCCGTGGAAAAAATTTGAAAAAGTTTCGAGCACGCTGTCACGTACGATGCTCACAAACCAGTAGATCTCCTGTGGATACGTGTGATCACATGTGGAGATCTCCTGGACACTCGGCAAAGAGGACGCCACTGGATGCCGTTAGGCCCCTACCAATCTTTGCCGAGTGTCTACCTTTGCCGAGTGTCTGGCACTTGGCAAAGACAGTCTTTGCCGAGTGCAGGGATTTGCTGAGTGCCAGGCACTTTGCCGAGTGCGGCGCTCGGCAAAGCAGGTCTTTGCCGAGTGCTTGAAATTTGGCACTCGGCAAAGATTGTTGCACTCGGCAAATCACGTGTTTCCCGTAGTGCGAAAACCATTTGGTAAATACTATTTGTTGATTGAAAATGAAAATGTTACAACTTGGCCATGTTACTTTCTCGGAAGCTATTGCTAGTAACGGCAGAATTAAGTCAGAACAGCACCAGCACATGAAATTGATCGGTTCAAGTTCAGCCATTAGCGGACTGCAGACCGACCGAGAATTCACGTAGCCCAGCAAACAAGCTAGGTGTTTGCTCGATCGATCTATTCTGCTAGTATTTATTCAAACTCAGGAAATGGACCGCTGAAAACCGCGTAGGCGCCTACTTACGCTGGACCTGAGAAAAATTTGATGCGAAATAAAGAACAGCCTACTTACTCATGTGGGGTCCTAGTTATACTTCTTTTTGGCGGTTAAACATGCGCAACGAAACTAGTGCTATAAAAGGAAACCATCTTGCCTCTCTCCCAACAACCAGCTTAAGGCATTCCACGTACGTAGTAGCTAGCTTGCTTGTCTGCAATATTTCACTTGTCGACAATTCTAGCAAGCTAGCTCAAGAGACTAGCTAATAGCAACCCCGACGCGCGTACACGTACACGTACACGTACACGTACACGTACACGTACACGTAAGGATAATATGGCGTCGAGGTCGGCGAAGATGGTGAGGGCGGTGCTGGTGGCCGTGCTGCTGATGCAATGCTGCAACGCGATCCTCGCGGCGAGGCTGCTTGAGGGGGACGGCGGGTGGCTGGGGCAGGGCGTCAGGACGCTGATCATGCAGGCCCTAGGCAAGGGCTCGGGGGGGCCGGTTCCAACTAACCCGGGCCATCAAGATCCCGGCAACTAGCTAGTTAGCTATGTTTGGCTTGACTTCTCTATCGTACATGTGTAGAGATCGTTCATTGGATTGGTTGGTTCGTACTTTGTAATTAGGAGCTTCAATTCCATGCAAAAATGGAGTCTTGGAAGTCGAATAGCCGATCATATTTGGAAGTCAGTATTAGAACACGCAATGCAATAAAGCAGCCTCTGATCGACATAGGTTTTGTAGCCTAGTTGTATAGACGGTTTAGCTATGTGTAATGCAAGGAGATTTAGATTGTTTTCGGGTTTGAAATTAGAAAAGCGCAATCCGCGCTTGTGGTGAATAATACCCAATCTTTCTTCAAATAAATAAAAGCCTTCGATCGAATTTGCATGACATTGTGTTATATATCCCTATATTTTTTGTAACATTCCTGATGTAGCATAATGATATTAAAATCAATCCACACCAATTTGCTTGGCTGGGTTGATTTGACATAGTTTGGATATTTGCACGCATGTGCATGTAGCGCGATGATGGTAAAGTTTTATTTGCTATAAACAACTCAATTTTTTTTTGGGGGAAATCAATCGAATTTCTCACCTGGAATATTTAACCCCATAATATTAATCTTAAAATAACCACATGCCACTACAATATGTCTTGAAACCACTGTGGAAGACTCGAGTCCCCGAAGTGCAAGACCCTTCCACCGAAGCCCAAGACCCTTCCACCGAAGCCCAAGTATTATGCTAGGTGTTTGGTCAAAAATAGCAAACACAAGACCACACCCCCTGAACAAACAATACAAAATACAACTCAAAAATTATACATTACAGCACTGATAGTTTATTCTAACAGACATTGCACGCCTACGCCAAACTGACCTTTTTAACCCGCTGTCCCAGTAGTGAAACAGCCCTATCTTACTCATCGGAGCTCCAAATTCGACCATCCAAGACTTTCTAGAATCCTCATGAAACAACCTACAATTTTCTAGTTATAATGAAACTCTTATTCTACCATTTTATACTCCGTTCCTTTACCCGAAGACCGTTCCAGATTCTGTCAGAATAGTATGTTTCATAATTTTATATCTTTAATTCTACAACTTGAACATATATGAATAATATGAGTTCTGGAAAATACACAAGATTTCCTACAATATTTAAGTTGACACAAATATTTAATTTTACCAATTTATACACGAAATCGACCCAACTACACGAAGTCTGCCATCTACGTCAAGAATCTGGACAACAACCTTTCGGAGGCTGTAACTTTTCGCTTGCTACTCCATTTTTAATGATTCATACCTTCCTGGAAATATAACGTGATAACCTAACTTTTATCCAATCACACCGAACTC
This sequence comes from Hsuehochloa calcarea, assembly GCA_036346395.1. Lineage (NCBI taxonomy): Eukaryota > Viridiplantae > Streptophyta > Magnoliopsida > Poales > Poaceae > Hsuehochloa > Hsuehochloa calcarea. The sequence continues at coordinate 27,279,313 of CM070597.1, read as the reverse complement.
TAATTCGGAGTACAAATACTCGTAATTGTCCCCGCGGCGTTCTTTCCTAAATCTGACGAATCTAGACAGAACAAAAATCCATCTTCCCCTTGACCAAACGTTCTAAAAACGGATTAGAGATTAATATAGGATAAATCTAATGGGTTAAGATCGTTGCCCTCGTAGATACGAAGCCAAAGAACTAATTTTCTATCATTCCCCTTCTCTTCTTCTCCGTCTTCCTCTCTTCTGCTGGCTGGGCAAGCAGGTAGCAGGGGAGGTGCTACAGTAATAGGGCAACGCTACAATATCATGGCGAATAGGGTTTGGTTGCCCCTTTCTTAAACCAGCTTTCCACTTGGGCCAAACACTGTAAGCCAAAAGCCCACGGCCCAGGTTCTAAAATAAAAGCAAAAATGCCTCTCTAAAAGCTCCAATTCATTCTCTAATTTTATTTAATTTCAGTACTAATAACATATTTGTTTTATGTTTAAATGAGATATTACATGTTGGCTAGTGCACATTGCAGAGCACACAGTGCTAGAAAGCTTTAGAATACTTCTCTTTATTTGCCTCATATTCATCAGTACAAAAAAAATATACTTTCTCGCAGCAAAGGGTAGATGGCTTGTTTCAGTTCAGTTTGCAGGGAGGTAATCGTACCAAGATTAAACAGATCAAACCATCAGCTGGTACAACGCGATCGTCGCGGCGAGGCTGCTTGAGGGGAACGGTAGGTGCTTGGGGCAGGGCGCCAGGACGCTGATCATGCAGGCCCTAGACAAGGACTCGGGGGCGCGGGTGCAACTAACCCGTGCCATCGAGCTCCATGCCAGCCTCCCTCGGGCGGCAATTGCCATGGCTAGCCGCCGCTGGCCGCGGCGGCTTACAAGTTAGCTATGGTTGGCTTGACTTCTCTATCGTACATGTGTAGAGATCGTTCATTGGATTTGTAACATCCATTTTCAGATTTGGAACAGTAATTTCAGAGTTGGTTTTTGATTTCAAAAGCTCACACAAATTTCAAAATACAACTTTCAAACTCAAGCTTGCTTCGAGTTTCAAACTTTAAAAATCTTCAAAATTTTAAAACTCTCTCTCTCCCCCCCCTCTCTTTCCAGTTTCCCCCCTCTGACACAAAGCTGCGCCAGGGCGCGCCTGCCGTCGCTCTGCCTAGCGCCCTGCCTCGGCACCCCCTCCCTCGCGCCTGGCTCTAGCTCCTCTGTGCCCGCCTGCCGCCTGACGTCAGCGCCGCGTCCTCTCGTCAGATTCCCACTACTCCCCTCGCTCTGCAATCTCTGAGCCCGCGCACCTCCGGCCCGGCCCTAGTGCCAGCACCGCCTCGGCCATCACGTACACGACCCGAACCTCCCCACCGGCCATCTCCACCCCCCTTCTGGCTATAAGGAAGCTCCCGCATTCCCTTGCACTCCCTGTTTCGTTTCACTCTCCATTGGTAAGTGCCACCAAAAGAAAGCCTGTTGCCCCCGATTTCAGCCGCCGGGCCCCCACCGGTGATTCTCCGTTTCGGCGAGGCTCTCGCCGCACCACCACCGTCATCTCGTGTCACAGGAGCTGAGGAAGTCACCCCCCGAGTTAATTCGATTTTCGTCCACCGAAGCGCCCGGAATCGGCCTTCTTCCTCGCCGCCGGCCGAACCCTTCCCCGCCGTCAATCTCCCTCGCCCATCCACCTCCAGCCGCCATTCTTGGCTTGGTGAGCTCCTTGAGCCCCCACCAACCTCGTGCTCCCACGATCTTTTGACAGGAAGCACCGAAGCTCCATTGCCGCCTTTGGCCGAACCGCCACTACCGCCTCTGGTTGTCGCGCCGCCGCTGCAGCGATTCTCCAGCGCCGCCACCACCACCGTCACTGGCTCCGCCTCGATGAGGGCAACCCGTTTTGTCCCATCCCCAGCGCCGCTGCTCCTCCCTCCACTAGCACCGCTCCGCGCCACCCCAGCCCCCCCCCTCTACGCAGCGTTGTTGGGAGAGAGACAACACTGTAACATGTTTAATTGCCAGGATTACTGTAGTGAGTTAAGGCTAATCGGTGATTAGCCGATTGCTAATGATGTTTTATTTTCCGCTTGTGTCGCTGCCGTGTGGGCCCTGTAAATAGTAATGGCATCTTTTAGTAGTCTGGTTTCCTTCTCTGAGACTGACAGGTGGGCCCCGTAGTGGCACTGTTCCCATGGACCGTGCGCGCCTGTGCTGTGGGCCGAAGGTCCACACACTGTTCCGTGCACCGTGACACTATGCACTAGGACCCACGTGTCTGTTGGCCTAGACCGAAGATGAACACACGCAAGAACACAAGAAATTTTTGTGCCGCCTGATCAACAGCAGTTTTTCTGAATTTCTCTTGCTTTATTGCTCTTGATGTTTAACTTACAAGACCATAGATGCCTTTATATAGGCTGAGCACTTGGATTCTTTGATCCAATTCGTTTCTGAGTAGGAAACCTACTCAGATTCACATTAGGAAACCAAAAAGAACAAATTTTCTAAATAAATATTATCTAATAATCACTCCCTAATCTTTGTGTACTTAACCGATCTCGACTATGCCAATCTTCGCACGTAATTCTTGGAACTTGATGCGCCCAAGTGCCTTAGTCAAGATATCTGCAAGCTGTTCTCTGGTGCTAATGTACTCCACCTCAATTTTGACGTTCTCGACACACTCCCGAAGGAAATGATACCAAGTGTCGATGTGCTTGCTTCGATCACGAAAGACCAGATTCTTGCTAAGGGAGATAGCAAACTTATTGTTCATCTTGAGCACGACGGTATCAGCTTCTTCATTGTTCAGCTCACCAAGCAAGAGGGAGAGCCAAATGCCTTGACACGTCACCGTCATCGCAGTAATGTACTCAGCCTCGCAAGAGGACTGTGCTACAACCTTCTGTTTTTGGGACTACCGACTGACAAGACTGCTGCCAAAGAAAAACAGCACACCGGTGGTGCTCTTGTGGTCGTCGACGTCACCGGCCATGTCGCTATCGCTATAGCCAACTAGCTGTGATTCCACCGTCTTCCTTGCATAGCGACAACCATAGTTCCGAGTACCAGCAATGTACCGGAGGATGTGTTTGACTGCTACCAAGTGCTCGGTGATTGGTGTTTCTATGAAGCGACTCACATACCTAACTGAGTACACGATGTCAAGCCGTGTATGCACCAAGTACCGTAGACTCCCAACGACACTCCTGTATGCCATGGATTCAGTAGGAGGAGCTGAACTCACCTTGCTTAGCTTGAACCTGGCCTCCATTGGAACATGACATGGATTGCAGTCAGCCATACCGCTCTTCTCGAGAATTTTCGAAGCGTACGCTGCTTGGTTTAGCATGATATAGCCACCAGTCTGGTGTACTTCTATGCTGAGGTAGAAACTGAGCAAGCCCAGATCACTCATTTTGAACAAGCTCTTCATTTCCTCCTTGAATCTTGTAAGCTCCTGCGGATCCGCCCCTGTGATGATCAAGTCGTCGGCATACACTCCCACAAGAAAATGTGACATACCGTCGCCACACATGTACATAGCATGTTCCAACTCGCTCCAGTGAAACCCAAGTGACAGTAGACAGTTGTCGAGCTTAGCGTTCCACGCTCTTGGCGCTTGTTGTAAACTGTACAATGCCTTGCGAAGCTTCAGGACCTTCTCCTTGTGGCCATCAACCACAAAGCCAGGGGGTTGCACGACGTAGACTTCCTCCTCAGTTCGCCATTAAGGAATGCAGATTTTACATCCATGTGATGAACCGGCCACCCATCATGTGCGGCGAGTGCAATCAAAAGACGCACATACTTGAGGCGAGCGACTGGCGTGAACAGCTCGTCAAAGTCAATGCCTTACCGTTGCACGTGCCCTTTCACCACGAGTCGTGCTTTGTTCTTAACAACGGCACCGTGTGAGTCCTTCTTTGTGACATCCCGTTTTCGGACGGTAAATATAGTGCCAATTATTTAATTTCAATTTTCGTTGTTTTTCATTTTGTCGCTTAAATTCCAAACTTTCGAGCTTCCCCTGAGCCCGTGTTTGTGTTTCAAACCTGTCCTCAAATTCCAAATTCAAATTTCAAATTCAATTCGCTCTTGTCATATTTTGGAACCCCTCTCCAAAACTTGCCACACTTTTATTTTCCTAAGCCAACTCTTTTCAGGCCCACATATTTCCCTAAACCTTTCCTTTTTCCGGACCAGCCCAGTTCGCCCAGCCCGCCTTTTTCTTACTCCCAAATCGGCTCGACCTACTCCCATTTTTCCTTCCGGCCCAGCCCGCGCCGCTCCCTTTCTTCCTTGGCCCAACCCCGTTCTCCCCGCTCGGCCCAACCGACTCCCGGCCCAGCCGCTTTCTCCCCCCGCGGTCCGCTCGACCGTTCCTCTCTCTCCCTTATCCTTTCTCCCCAGCCGCCTCGGCCTCTTCACCCAAGCGCGTCGCCTCGCCTCCCCACCCGCTTCATCTCCTCGACCGAGTCACCTCTGACCTCGGCTTCCACTGCGTCTCCTCAGTCGCTCCGCCCGATCCTTCGCCTCCTCTTCCCATCTCTCCCCCGTCGCCGCTACGCCTCCTTCCGCGTACGCCGCCGCCACCGATTCCGACCTCACCTCCTCTCGGCCCGGCCCATTGAAGCGCTGCCCCCACCACACGTCGCCTTCACTGGGCCCAGCCGAGCGCTGCTCCTTCCCTGCACTCGCCCCACCGACGTCATCGCCCCCAGCGCTGTCCCCTCCATCGCCTCGCCACCAGCTCCACCTGCCCCGGTCAGCGCCGTCCTCTCCGTCCTCCTGGCACGGCTCCGACCGGTCCAAGGGTGAAGCACCCCGGTCCAAGTGGTGAAGCGCCGGGTCATTAGCTGCTTCGACCGGTCCGTCGCCCACCCCGCCTACGGCGTCGTCTCGTCGTCCTCTGCAGCGCCATGTCGTCCGCTCCACCGACTCCGTCGCCCATACCGCGTCCCCTCCGCTCCATGGCCACCCATATCGCCACTCCCTTCCCCTCTCGGCTATAAATGGCCTGGTGCCCTCCACCTCCTCCCTGCCTTGCTCCTCCCTCTCCCCAGGTTAGTGCTCCAAACCCCAGTCCTTCTCCCTCCCGGTCGAAGGCCCCCTCTCTGCCACTGACCGCCCTCGCGCGTCGCCTCGGTCCGAGTACCGGCACCAGGAGCCCCACGGCGATGTCCCCGACTCTCGACTGCAGCCCCTCGCCTCCCCGGGATCGCCTTCACCGAGCTCTCCTCCCCGCACCGCCCTCAGCTCCGTCGGCAGCCTCCACCAGTGCCCCTCCATCTCCACCAAGCACTCGGTGAGCTCTCCTCCCCTCTCTACTACTCATGCTGATCTAGTGCTCCCCTCCCTCCAATGTCGCGGCCGCCGAGCCCCTCAGCTCTCTCCGCCGCCAATTCCTCCCCGTCGCCGCCCAGCCGCCCCAAGCCCCCTGCTGACACGGTCAGACCGGCCACCCGCCTGGTCAGACCGGCCACCCGCCCGGTCAGACCGGCCCAAAGCCCTCTCCCCTGCTTCTGTGGCCGAGCATCCCTTGCTCCTCTGCTCGTCGTGCAGTCTACTCAGTGCCCACAACCCGTTCTCCCCTGCTCCCCTGCCGATTGCTGCCTATTCTGTGGCCTCTCAGTGCTCAGCTCGGTGGAAATGGGTGATCAACAACAGTGGTGTAGAGTGTTGGCTGACAATTGGTTGCTACCACATACTGATCCCCCCTATTGAGTAAACTGGATTGATGATTGTTGTAATTATTGCTCCCAGATCAATATTGATAGTGAATTGTTATTGATATTGCTCATTAGTATCATGTGGTGGGAGTGATTGGTTTGTTGTCTGTGTCCCTATAATCATCAGTAAGAGATATCGATATTGTAGACAATGATGTGTGTTTTGTATTTGATATATGTGTGCAATCCGGCAATTGGAATCCTCTGGTAATGAATTGTTGTGATTGTTGTATGTGATTATTGAACATCAGTTTGGCAGTGAGTGTAGTATTTTGTAGTAGCATTTTGATTAATCTGTGCATGATCTGGTAATCGAAAATTTGTGTAGTAAGGGGTGTTATGTCATTTTGAAAATACGTCAAATGAATTTTTGTTGTAGAACTAACGATCAATTGTTATTCATCTGTTTCAATTATCAACGTTTGATTCGTAGTTATTTCCCCAGATCATAGTGGTAGCAATGAGGTTACAATCGATCCGACAATTGAGAAATGTTGCAATAGGATAGTAGGATGTTTTGCTAGTAGTAAATTGATTATTGGTTAATTGTCTGTGATTACTGATCATCACTATAAGTGTTTTGGCAGTAAATTGAATTGTTGGTTGTGATCCTGATTATTAGGGATAGCTTTGATCTTCAATAGCAGTATTGTCTATTGGATTTGTTAATCAATTGTTAGCTGTTGGTAAGTGTTTCGTTAGTAGGACAATGATTGTTGGAAGTAATGGTATTTGGTGAAAGCTGGAAGTATTGATTTGATTGCTTCATCAATCCGTATGGTTTGGTAATGATTGGTAATCTGGTAATTGTATAGTTGGTAGTAGAATCTGTGCCTTGTTATGGTAGTAGGTTGTACTAGTAGGTTGAGTAGCTAGCAATTGAATCGTTGAGTATTATCTGGTAGCTGAGTTTGGTATTGAATTGCCATTGTATTGTGTGTAGATCTGGTATCCTAAATTTGGTGTAGAACCGGTAGTTAAGTTGCTTTGTCGCCTGTGGAAGGATAGTATTGCAGTCTTCCAAATCCGCAGTAGAGCATTCCGGCAAAAGATCCTTCGACCTTACCCTCCTTTTTATCTCCCTCCCGGCAGAATTTCTCTACCATTTCTCCTTTCGCCCAACTGGTCGTTTGACTCTGTCAAACATTCCAGTGTCGCTCAAACCCTTCTCTCAAGCCCGTCCTCCTCAATCTTTCCGAGGCTCTTGTGTTTTATTAGTCTCTTGGATTCTTTGGATTTATTTTGTTTTTTCAATCGTTATTCCGTAATTAGAAATCGAAGTCCAAAAGGAACGACGACTCAAGCAAATCCAAGATTCAAGCAAAGACGCCGACCAAGACTTCGAACCCCTGCTCAATCAAGTTTTGAGTAAGATCAAGGCCACGGTAAAATAGCCCAGGCGAGTCAACATTTTGATCATATTGATCCTACATTTCGTACAAATTATATTCTTTTAAAATATCAAATTGCATTCTTTAATTTCCTATGCAAATGTATGTCAAACACTCTAAGGTAGTTAAATGCCTATTTTGATGATTAAATAATTATTATACCATTTCCTTGATAATTGAACTCCCAAAATCCTTGTCACCCTAGTAAATATCTGGTAACCTACTAGTTATAGGTCGTACTTAAACGCCATGCTAGACTTGTTTAAGTACCAGGGTATTACTTACCCCAAATCATCATTCTTAAAACCATAACATGTGATTGGGCAGTCATTGGGGAGAATGACTGAATTGGTTGGATAATTTATTTTATACCTCTTCAAAACCCTAAAAACTTGCTAATATCCATCTGGGTGGACGGTATGACTGGAGGGTAAATGGTTGGGTGCTAATGTAGCCTAAGATATTTTGTGGTGGGTATGTGGTAAGAGCCGCCCAGATGATCTTAAGGACTTAATCCTGTGATGACCTCTTATTGTAAAATAGTACAACCACAAGTCTATAATGGTGTCGACCTGGCTAACTAATTGGTGTCCACCGGTACGAGTTGCACCATTGGAGGGGCACCCCTTCACCGTGAGCCCACGAGGCTACGGGTTGGGGTATGTGACTTGTGGGACCCTAGACGTAAGTTGCATGGCGCAAGAGGGGGTCTGGGTAAGTGGTTGTCGGGTTCCACGGGAACGAAACCCTACTCAGGTGAAACCTTAGCGGGTGTGGCAAATACTGAGGGATGCCTTGTAAAGGCCTTGTGATAATCTTCCCTTGATTCACATGTCAAAGGCAACATGTGTATATATCAAGATGATTATCTCTTGTGGGTAAAGATGTACAATCTCTGCAGAGAATAAAAACTGTTCGAACAGCCATGCCCACGGTCACGGGCGGGCATAGGAACTTACAAGATATAGTTCTATTTCAAAAACTTCTGTGGATGGGATGAAAAATGTGTGGGGCTCACCTAGCCCTTGATTTGGATTTTTCCTGGGTATTCTTACCCAACGTTGGTAATAGTTGGGTATGACCACCAACAAAAATATATGCATGAAGGTGGAGGTAGCCTCTGCTTTTATTAATTATTGCACAATTAATCTCTTTAAAAATGCAATTTGGTTAAAATGCTAAGTGATAGGATTTTCTAATATCTGTATTTATAAATGCTGCTTTACGCAAATAAAAGAACCCGAGCCATCCATGTTAAACCTTGCATATATATTATTGCATCTGTTGTGTTGGCTCGCGAGCACGGTAGTTGTGCTCATCCTCGCTCTTTCCCCAAATCCTCAGAAACAGGAACCCTGGAACTGTCGACTACAACGAGGATCCAGAAGTCTGAAGACCCAGGAATCGTTGAAGCGTAGTTTAGTCCTTAGCTGCTCTAGTCTCACCCCAGTCTAGCTGACTCCGTCGGTTCTTGTGTGCCTCCTATATTGTCCGAGGTTTTTGGATAATATCGGGCGTACACGGGTTCCCCTGTCACTTGCCTGCGGTAAGATGTGCCCTCACCCCTTTGCTTCCCTTGTTGCTTCTGCTATCTTTTGTAATGTATTAATTTGGCCTGTTCGGCCCTTATTGTAAAAATTGACCCGAAGCGGTCTATGTAAACTCTGATGTGTAAATTAATGAATGAAATTATTTTACGCCATGTATGGTTTGATTCGGCATTGTGCCTGTGAAGTGCTATCTACTAATCCAGGGAATAGTACAGTGCTTTCACAGAGGAATCCGGAAGGAGAAATCCGGGGACCCACAGAGCTGGTATCAGAGCATATGACTGTAGGAATCTTAGTTAGACTGGTCGAGCCTAAGGACTTGAGTATTATTTTCAAAACCTAAGAAAAGCTTTGACAAAATATAACGTACTATTTGCTATTTCTTACCCCTCTTAGATCTCCACTTCCCTTTATTTCACTTGAGTTTTTACTCAGTCTGACTCCTGCTTGTTTCAAAAATTGTAGATGTCAACCCCTTCGTCCGATGGACTGTGGGACTTGTACTCTCACGAAGAAAATGGAGATGAGTGCATGGAACTCCTTCGCCAACTAATGTACCACCTGGACTACGTACTACCGCAAGCCTATCTTCAGAGGCCGAAAGACTCAAACCCCGGGCCAAGAGTCATGGACCATGGAGATTTTCCTCTATGCCTGAGAGGGTGAGTTCATAGCTCACACCTTCAGATCCGGGACCACTCACAGCAGCTGTGATGAAGCGGTTCAAGACGCAGCATGCTTCGCCTACAAACGCCTGAGCCAGATGCACATAGACCTTCTGCGAGAGTCACCCTTCTACTACTATCTGCCTCTCCTGGAAGGACAATCCGACCCCGAAGTCTGCATCATCGTGTGGGAATAGTTAGGCTAGTCTAGGTTAGCTAGCAGTGCTTGCATTAGCAGTCTTTGTTTGCAAGTGCTTTTGTTTTCTTCTTTTGTAGACGTTGTGTTTGTATCTCGTGTCATGGCTTAGTATGGTCTATATGTTGTGCTCTAGAAGTTGTGTAACACTTAAACCCCTTTAATATAATGCAGTCGTTCTAGGCTTTGTATTGTATTTGATCGCTTTCCTCGTTTGGTTTTGAGTTTCTTCTGTGTGCCATAGAGGGCCAGTGAACCCTCATATAAATCCTCCTAACCTAACTTAGGTTGCTCTCTCAGATGGCACCAAAGAGACCAGCAGCCAAAGGAAATGGTGTTAGTTGCAAAAGAAAGAAGTCAACGCCAAGATTACAAAGTAGCATCCCTAAGCAGTCAGTAAAGCTCGACAGCTCATCATCTCCTCAGTCAGCAGCCCAGCTACCAAAGGCTCCAACTCCGCTTTCCAATGGGAGTAGTTCCGCTGGACAGCCTGCATCAGTCAAACCCACGACTAGCTTTCACTGCTTCAGCTGCGGAGGAAAAGGGCACTATGCTAGTAGATGCCCCCAGAAAAAGTTTCGCCGTACAAGGGGTGCAGAAGACAACAAAGCAGACACTGCTACCCGTCAACCTCAAGAATGACTCAAAGACGATGGTACCGTTACACCAGGAAAATCCCTGAAGGATGGCATCTGCTTCCATTGCACGAATCTGGGACACTTCGCCAACAGATGCCCCCAAAGAAAGCAAGACCAAGGAATCAAGTGTCACCATTACGGCAACCCAGAACACCGCAAGAACAGATGTCCCCAACGAAAATATAAAGAGTCAGCAAAGAATATCATCATCACCAACCTCAGCCTTGACAACGAAGAGCTCATCAAAGGTCCCAGCGAAAAGCAAGTTGCACCTACTGAAGTTCTACAACAAGACCCGGAAGCCCCGCCAACTGTTTGTCTTGAATGTGGAAAGTCAGGACATGTTACCCAATTATGTCCTCCATTAAGACAAGATGCAAGAGGAGCATGCTTCACATGCGGGCAATATGGACACTATTGCTACTCGTGCCCAGTGCCCTACTGTCCCCGCTGTGAGGAACACCATCAATCAGAAGATTGCCCTGTGAACCAGATAGCCTACACGTGTTGTGGAGAAAAAGGACATCAGGCAGCTCAATGTTCAAACTGCCCCAACTGTGATAAGGATCACCAGCCAGGTGAATGCCCGATGAGTAAAGTTACATGCTTTCTCTATGAAGGACAGGACCACTGCCCTAAAGATTGCTTCATGCGTCAAATTCTGACCAAGGCAATTGAGTTACAAATGACAAGTCTTCAAGTTGCTGTGAGACTCGTCGTAAGTAAGGATGGCAAGGATAGCCAATCTCTGACTTTAAAGGAGGATAGTCAAATTATGCCAAAGTGTCAGAGTACCTCGGAAGAGATGGAAAGAAGTGAGGATCTTCTCCGCTTTCCCCAGCCTGCAGCATTCAACCCAATAGCTCACCTTCACTGCTTCAAGTGTGGTGAAAAAGGACACTTCGCCGAATGGTGCCCTCAACGCCGCAACACTTCCATAGAGTTCAACTTAGGAGCCACACCAACTCAAGGCCAGACGTCAGTTGTAAGCAAAAGTCATCAGATTTCGCAGGCCCTAGAGCCGCTTCCATGCCAAGTCAAAACCCAAGCAGCTAAATTGTAAAGGACAAGTTTTATGACCGCTGTGAAGCTCATCATGAATGAAGTTAGCAAAGACAGCTAGTATTAAGCACCCTTCATTTTAAAGTGGGTAGCTAAACCGCTCAGAAGTACAGAAGTACTAAGGATGTAATGAGTATGCTTCATGCTAAATCTGCACCAGCGCATGTTATGCTGGAGCTTTGCCCTCTTTTGTGTCAAAAGAAGCTTGTTGTAAGGCTATTTTGCCAACCCCTTTAGTTAAAGGAAATTGTGGTACCTGGTCTACCCGAAAGACTCTTATTTTGCTATCTCAGTGAATCCCCGAGTAAAGATCGCTATGGAAAAACTTCAGACTCCTAGCCAGCCTCCTAGTGCTGCAAGCCAAACTTTGGACATCATCCTAGAAATGGATTGGTTGGCCAGATGCCAAGAAAGGTTAAGCTGTACCAACAGAAAGGTGGTGCACACCAAGAACCCTAAAACCGTGATAAGAGTAATAAGGACCGCTCCCTGGATTTGGATCATGCAACCCCTAACCTCGAAGAGTATCACTGAATCAACGTCTCTCAGCCCAAGAAAAGCCTCAGAGTGCTTGAAGAAGCAAGCCAAACCCCGGATCGAGAAGCCACTTGGGATCGCGAAGACCAGTTGAAGTCCGACCGCCCTTACCTGTTTTCTGAGCCACCCGAATCTCGAGGTCAAGATTCATTTTAAGGTAGGTAGGATTAGTGACATCCTATTTTCGCACGGCAAATAGTGTTGATTATTTTATTTTGATTTTTGTTGTTTTTCATTTCGTCGCTTAAATTCAAAAATTTCGAGCTTCCCCTGATCCCGGGTTTGTGTTTCAAACATGTCCTCAAATTCCAATTTCAAATTTCAAATTCAATTCGTTCTTCTCATATTTTGGAACCCCTCTCCAAAACTTGCCACCCTTTTATTTTCCTAGGCCAACTCTTTTCTGGCCCACATATTTCCCTGAACCTTTCCTTTTTTCGGACCGGCCCAGTTCGCCTGGCCCGCCTTTTTCTTACTCCCGAATCAGCCCGGCCTGCTCCCGTTTTTCCTTCTGGCCCAGCCCGCGCCGCTCCCTTTCTTCCTTGGCCCAGCCCTGTTCTCCCTGGCCATTTAACCGACTCCGGCCCAGCGCTTTCTTGCCTGCTGTCCGCTACTGTTCCTCTCTCTCCCTTATCCTTTCTCCCCAGCCGCCTCGGCCTCTTCACCCGAGCGCGTCACCTCACCTCTCCACCCGCTTCATCTCCTCGACCGCATCGCCTCGGACTGCTCGTCTTCCGTTGCGTCTCCTCAGTCGCTCCGCCCGACCCTTCGCCTCCTCTTCCCATCTCTCTCCCGTCGCCACTTCGCCTCCTTCCGTGTGCGCTGCCGCCGCCGATTCCGACCTCGCCTCCTCTCCGCCCGGCCCACTGAAGCGCTGCCCCCACCGCACGTCGCCTTCACTGGGCCCCAGCCAAACGCCGCTCCTCCCCTGCGCTCGCCCCACCGACGTCATCGCCCCCACTAGCGTCGTCCCCTCCATCGCCTCACCACCAGCTCCACCTGCCCCGGTCAGCACCGTCCTCTTCGTCCTCGCGGCACAGCTCCGACTGGTCTAAGGGCGAAGCACCCTAGTCCAAGTGGTGAAGCGCCGGGTCATCAGCTGCTTCGACCGGTCCGTCGCCCGCCCCGCCTACGGCGCCGTCTCTTCGTCCTCCGCAGCGCCATGCCGTCCGCTCCACCGACTCCGTCGCCCATACCGCGTCCCCTCCGCGCCATGGTCGCCCATACCGCCACTCCCTTCCCCTCCCGACTATAAATGGCCCGGTGCCCTCCACCTCCCCCTGCCTTGCTCCTCCCTCTCCCCGGGTAAGTGCTCCAAACCCCGGTCCTTCTCCCTCCCAGCCGAAGGTCCCCTCTCTGCCACCGGCCGCCCTCGCTGTCGCATTGTTCCGAGTACCAGCACCAGGAACCCCGCGGCGACGTCCTCGACTCTCGGGTTTGAAATTAGAAAAAGCAATAAAGCATTAGAACACACAATGCAATAAAGTAGTCTCTGACATAGGTTTTGTAAACTAGTTTTATAAATGGTTTAGCTATGTGTAATGCAAGGAGATTTAGATTTTTTTTTTGGGTTTGAAATTAGAAAAAGAGCAATCCGCGCTTGTGGCGAATAATACCCATATTCTTTCTTCAAATAAATAAAAGCCTTTGATCGAATTTTGACATCGTGTTATATATCCCTATGTTTTTTTGTAACATTCTTGATGTAGCATAATGATATTAAAATCAATCCACAGCAATTTGCTTGGCTTGGTTGATTTGAAAGAGTTTGGATATTTGCACGCATGTGCATGTAGCGCGATGATTGTAAAGTTTTATTTGCTATAAACCACTCAATTTTTTTTGGAGGGGGGGGGAATCAATCGAATTTCTCACCTGGGATATTTAACCCCATAATATTAATCTTAAAATAACCACATGACGCTACAATATGTCTTGAAACCTCTGTGGAAGACTTGAGTCCCCGAAGTGCAAGGCCCTTCCACCGAAGCCCAAGTCATCGGTGAGACCGTGGCCTCCAAGGACACCGAGCCCAGTGGGAAACGTGAGGAGATCGAGCGGGAGTTCAAGGACCTCCGAAGGCAACTAAGGGAGTCACACGCCGGGGACCTGCGGTCCGGAGCCGAGGCTTGCCAAGCGGGGGAACTTTGGGTTCCGCTTGAGAGGGTGAGGGCCAAGGCGAGACGCCCTCCGCCGTTGGAGGCCAGAGAAGCCGAGGCGGTTAGGAGTCAACTCGAGGAGGCACGGGCGCGCACCCATGCATGACAGTCGTGGTATTCGACCGGGGGTGCCTACAAGTTCACTATTCGATCTTGTATCGATGACAGCTGACATCGTCTATGGGGACCTATTCGAGAAGCCATGCCGCCCAAGAAGACGAAGGCTCAGAGGGTCGTCGAAGTGGAGGACATGAGCCATCCCCCGAGGCCACAGTCGAGTCAAATCACCACTCGCACCACCCGAGTGCCCGAAGTGCAAGACCCGTCCACCGAAGCCCAAGTCACCGATGAGAACGTGGCCTCCAGGGACACCAGGCCAGAGGAAAACGCGAGGAGATCGAGCTGGAGTTGGAGGACCTTTGAAGGCAACTAAGGGAGTCACACGCCGAGGCCCTCCGCCTCCCGCTGCCTTCTCCTCCCTCCACCCTGGCTGCCGGCACCGCCCGTCCCTCCTTCTCCTCTCCTCCTTGTCGCTGCACCCATGAGCCCTTCACCGCCCAATCTCCTTCCTCCGTGCCTGCACCACTCAACCCTCCTCCTCCCTCCCACCCTCATTGGCTCCACTACTACAAAACAGGCCATAGAAGACGCCTCAACACAGACGGTTCTTTGAAACCGTCTGTGATAAAATAACCACAGACGGTTCCAAGACGAACCGTCTGTGATATGGAACTATGACAGACAGTTCGTGGTTAGAGCCGTCTGTGAAGTATCACAGACGGTTCTAACCACGAACCGTCTGTGATACTAAGAATATCACAGACGGTTCTAACCTCGAACCGTTTGTGATAATGAGAATATCACAGACGGTTCGTGGTACGAACCGTCTGTGATTTTAGATTTACCAATGGCTTGGATTTTTACCGTCGTCGTAGGGTTTGGGCAGCCAATCCTCTACCGCGGTAGGGTTTGGGCAGCCAATACTCTGTCGTGGTAGGGTTTGGGCAGCCAATCCTCTGCCGCGGTAGGGTTTGGGCAGCCAATACTCTGTCGTGGTAGGGTTTGGGCAGCCAATCCTCTGCCGCGGCACATAATTCTCTGCCGTGGCACATAATCCTCTGTCGCGGTAACCAATCCTCTGCCCATCAATTGTGTGCCGCGGCAGAGGATTAGTTGCCGCGACAGAGGATTGTGTGTGACAGGATTAGCCGCGGTGAGAGGATTGTGTGTGTGACATCGATTGGTGCCCAAACCCTACCACGACAGAGTATTGGCTGCCATGGTAAAAATCAAGCCATGGTAAATTCGAAGGCGGTTCGTATTAAGAACCGTCTCGTGATGAGCAGCTTATCGCGCAGACGGTTCATGATCTGAACCGCTCGTGAAAATCTCATCACAGACGGTTTTTTTGTATAAAACCGTCTGTGATACTTTTGTTTTGTTGGGTGGGAAAACGAAAATTTGGACTTAATGGTGGGCTGCCGAAAATCACTTTATATTAACAGAGTCCTCCATCTCCTCTTTTGCCATCTCCATCTCCTTCTCTGCCATTTCTCCTCTGCCATCTCCGTCTCGCCCTTACCTTGCGCTCGACCTCCCGAAGCCAGTCGCGCGGCCTCCTCCACCTCGGCCTGACCTCGTCGTCGTCGGCCTCCACGATCTCGCCGCCGGCCTCCTCCACTTCATCGCCTGTCCTCCTCGAGCTGCCGCGCCTGGCCTCCTCCACCTTGCCCGGCCTCATCGTCGCCGGCCTCCCATGACCTCTTCACCCCAGCCTCCCACGACCTCACTCTCTCTACTCCCCCTTTTGCTCTGTGATGTGGATTACTACTATGATGTGTTAGTGCTCTGTGAATGGATTGAGTTGATGCTACTGCGATGTGCGTGATGCTGTGTTATTTTTAGTGATCTATGAATGGATTGAGTTGATGCTACTGTGATGCTGTGACTAGCTAAGGAAAAGTTCAATCCGAAAATCCATATCAGATTCATTCGCGATGCTCAGGAGGCTCCAAATGAAGTGAAAATCCGTTTTCGTTTTTTTTGCAATAGAAAAAGCTATCACAGACGGTTCGTGAATAGAACCGTCTGTGAAAATAGACTTTCACAGACGGTTCGTGAATAGAACCTATTTTTAAAGCCCAAGCCCGACGCGTTTTAAACATTGGTTCACTGTGCACCGTTGGGTCTTGATCCAACGCTCACACCGAACCGACCAAGTCACTTGGTTGGGTTCAACCAACTCGGAAAAATCAACTTTCGACCGAGGAGTGGTTCATGCGATTCCATTCGTTGGATCGCCATCCAACGGTCGAGATTCCTTGTGCCGTTCGGACCACTCCATCGGCTCAATCACTGCCGACCGTCCGATTCCCAATCAACGGCTGGGATTGAGGTAACGTTCGGACCGTCCGAAGGTTACCTGGATGTCAGCCCTTCATTTCAGATCAACTGCTGAGAACCATTGGGCCGTTCGAGATGAGCGCGCCTTTATTCAACCGCAAGCGTGGGTCGTTCATCTCGGATCTGCAAGACGCTTGTCCACGTATATTCTTTTCGGTAAATTTTATTTATTTTCCCGGTAAGCTTTATTTCACAACTGAAAAATGCATTAAACTTTGAAAATGTATAACTAATTATTAATTCATTTTCGGTTGATTCAAGTTTTAATAATTCTATTTTCAACTAAAATTTAATATAAAAATGGTTTTAAGCTTAGTATGGCTCCAAAAAAATCTTGAAATAACTTTAATTGTGTGTAGGCTTTATTTATTGCATTAAAAATTCATTTAACTTGAAAAATGCCAAACATAAATTAGGAAGAAGGTGAGCCCCAAGGGCTTCACTTTTGTGGGATGTGCTTTGGATTCGAAGACTAGCTTGGCGGTCCGGTTAGTTGCCTTGTGGGTTAAGTCACACTGATTGGCTTTTGTGATGGCCATCTTATGGCACTTTTGCTTCTGCTGTGTACTTAATTATTTGTTTGTCATTTGGCTTGTCGGCCTCTCTTTTGTAATAACTCTCTCTCTATTATATTTAACTTTTTGGTTTGTTGTTGTATTTCGGTTCTATGTGAATGAATGGAATTGATGCATAATTTTGTAATGGGGTGTATGTACTGCATCTTGGGAAGTACATATATCTCGAGGCTTGGTTTATTTGATTTATGATGTTAGGACCAAGTGGATGTTTAAGCATTACAAGCCCAATAAATCCGGGTCACATCTCTAAAGGGGAGATCCGGCGGTCAGATCTCAAAGGAGGGAGGACCTGAACGATCAGATCTGCAAAGGGGGAGGACTTGAAGATCTACAAAGGGGGAGGACCTGAACGGCTTAGATCTCCAAAGGGGAGATACGGCGGTCAGATCTCAAAGGAGGGAGGACCTGAACGGTCAGATCTGCAAAGGGGGAGAACCTGAACGGCCAGATCTACAAAGGGGGAGGACCTGAATGGCTTAGATCTCCAAAGGGGAGATCCGGCGGTCAGATCTCAAAGGAGGGAGGACCTGAACGGTCAGATCTGCAAAGGGGAGGACACGAGCAGTCGATCTCTGAAGGGGAGGACCTGAACGGCTTAGATCTCCAAAGGGGAGATCTGGCGGTCAGATCTCAAATGAGGGAGGACCTGAACGGCAGATCTGCAAAGGGGGAGGACTGAAGTCGTCGATCTACAAGGGGAGGACACGAGCGGCTTAGATCTCTAAAGGGAGATCCGGTGGTCGATCTCAAAGGAGGAGGACACAACGGCTTAGATCTCCAAAGGGGAGATCCGGCGGTCAGATCTCAAA
The DNA here is from genome assembly GCA_036346395.1 of Hsuehochloa calcarea. Lineage (NCBI taxonomy): Eukaryota > Viridiplantae > Streptophyta > Magnoliopsida > Poales > Poaceae > Hsuehochloa > Hsuehochloa calcarea. The sequence continues at coordinate 27,261,612 of CM070597.1, read as the reverse complement.
GGAGGGAGGACCTGAACGGTCAGATCTGCAAAAGGGGAGGACCTAAACGGTCAGATCTAAGCCGACTGGTTCTTTTTTACTTTTCAAAACTCCAAGAACTCTGGACAAACGGGACGTTACATTGATCCCCTTTCTCCACAAACTCCAAATGGCTTCCCCTCTCGTGCCGGCTATACTGGCCTACATTGTGTTTGTTTACTCGCACCCCTCTGGTCGCAACCTAGCCCAAGCTGCGGACAAGCCTTCCGTTCGTAATGTCATCCGTTGTAGGCCATCCGATCTACTAGAGACCATAGCGGCCATCATCTGTCGACTAGAGCTCCTCCTTAGACGGACCAATTAATGAGAGGGTCTGCGGCATTCAGCAAGTAAATCTCATCGTGGAGATCGTCCTATGGAACTACTTGGTCCGCACCGAGGATGCGGCCGGAGAGTCGAGGTTGACGGCCTCGGGCTATATGGGGCTTGGTTTGAGTCCGACGGCTACAAGCATGAATCGGCGTGCAAGGTCACGGTGGGCGTTTGATCGGCGGTGATAGGCACTCGCCTTTGCAAATGCTCGCTCTGACGGACCTAACACAGACGGTTCCTTTTGAACCGTATGTTAAATTATCACAATTTTAGCATCACATATCATATTAAATTACTTCGAAAAATATTATTCACGAGTTTCATAATTCACTAACTTAATTTTTTTTAGTGAAAATATATTGGGCACTAGAGCAAAACTACGAATTGCACCCACAATCCCGCGCAAATATTCGTTGTGGCGCCACAACCCACCCCGCCAGCCACCCAATTTTTTTGTGAAATGTCTATTTTGTCCAAACAGATCACTAGACCTCCCCAACCGGGTGGAGGGTATTTTTGTAAACATCACACGCGCGCGGCGCAGACCCCTTCATATTCTCCCCAAATCCCTCCTCCGCACGGCAAGACTTTCGGTGGGGCGGACGGCAAGGTGGCGGCGGCAAGAACGACAAGGGAAGGCGCGGTGACATCCATCCCCCTTCATCCATGCCGAAGTGGAAGGTGCTAGCGACAAGAAAGTTGGCTAGTAAGTTCTATCTCCCTTCATCCGGTCGGTGAGGGGTTCGCGTCGATAGGCCGGACCGCGGAGGTGGGTGATGCCGGGGCGGGGCAGCACGTCCACGGCCCCAGTAGAGTCACGTTAGGGACAGTGGCGTACGCAGGACAAAAATAGAGGGGGTGCTCATGGAGACGATAGATCAATGGAGTTGCTTGTCGTCCTGGCTCCGTCCGTTCTTCTTCAACACCTTGCTCCTCCTCTCCTCTACTATTTCTTCTATGTGGGTGGTGATGCTGGGCTTGTGCTTGTTTGTGAATGGATGAGAGGCTTGGGGTTGGCTTTGGGTTGGGAGTGGCTTTGCTTGGCTGCCCTCTGGTGCTCTTTTAGGATACTATTTGGGCTATGGACCATTTGGTCTATGGTGAGTTCTTTGCACTATTCTCTGGTTTACTGCCACGGACAGTAAATCAGCTCCCACGGGCATGAAACGGGCGGCACCGACCAAACAAGCCATTAGCTCCACGGTCATCCACCGTGAGGCCCGCCATTGGTCGTGGCGCTTGCCGGCGATGCGTCCGCCACTGGTTAGGGAGCCGGCGTTAGGGCGGCGAGGGCAGCAGCGGCGGACCCGGTTGCCTCAAATGCTAAAGTTCTTGTAAATTAGTTACTTCCATTGGGCGTTGCATGCTAGAGTTCCATAGTAATCTTGCCGCAATTTAATTAGTTGCATACTAGTAACTTTGTAGTATCAAAATTGCAATCTTACGCTTGTTTTCTTACTCACGTAAACAAGCACCACTTACTGAATATGACAAAAAGATGGCTCAAAATCTGATGAGGAACAATCAAGTGTTGTGAGGACTTGGCGTCACTTCATTAGCATCAATTCTTACAAATACATGTGTAGACAGCAAGGGTCATAGTCGTGAATACTCTGGATCCGAGTATGACCCTCAAGAGAATGAGGATGAGGACACTGAACAAGAGGAACTCGATAAGGTGCTCATTCTTGTTACGTGCCTCTCTCTTGTGTTGGGGGTTTGGGGTGGGGGTGGGAGAAATTTGCTCATGTGGTGTCCTTGCCTTTATTATGGTGTTATTTATCATATATTCAGTTTGTAGTTTGATTCATGTGCTACTAATTCTTCTTGTATTCGCATAACGAGGCCTCGTAGGTTTCTAAGAAGAGATCTACACAAAGGAAAACAACCGCCGGGATGCCTCCGAGAGTCTTGTACCACCAAAGAGGGTTTGGCACATGATGATCAATTCCAACTTTGCTAGATGCACTAGGCGAGAAGACAAGAGAGTCGCATTAACTCGTAAGTTTCCCTTGAGTACGAAGTTCGGATCCAAAAGAGCAGGCCACTCAAAGCCCTCCTACTGCCACACATGATTCTTTCGAACCTACCCAATCTGAGGAGCACATTCAAATGTACTCTGATGAAGGCAAGTGATTGTGCACAACCCTTTAAGAAATGCAGATATGCTTTACACTAACTTTATGAAATTCATATTTTGGATGCACGGATGTCACCAACAATCAAATAAGAGGGGAAGAAACAAGGGCGAGATCTTGATAGGATATCAAGAGCATTGTCATAAGATTCCAATCCAAATTTTCGAAGGGAAGAAATGGCCCGAGGCACCTATGCAAGCTGCAAAGCTTGCAACAGAGGGTGGAATCATACTAAGGCAGCATATACCAGTCCTTCCACATCGGAAAGAGTACAAGAATGATCAGTCCCACCTTACGGACTACATTGGAAAAGTTGCAGTAAGTATATCAACTCTTGGCCAAAAGTGAAATCCCTTTCTGTTTTCGTTGTTCTGTTGTTTCTCATTGTATTCACATGTCTCTTGTGTAATGTGTATGCTCTTTGTTAGGGTCAATTTACCATGGACACCAACTCAAAGGCAGTCACATCTGCATGTGCTGATTTGCTCAAGTCTGGACAACGACAGATGAGGTACATGCTTAAAAAGTGCTACTTTGATGGTATACCACCAAATGAAGTGAGAACCACTAGCCCGCTGAAGAAAATGACTGATGAGCAATGGAGAGCGCTGGTGCAGATGTGGTCCAACCTAAACCACATGGTATGAAAGTAATTGGTTCATTTGCTTAGTTATCTGTTACTTGGCGTGTTTTACACTAATATGTCTTTTCAGAGGACCGTTGTGAGAAAAACAAACCTGACTGCAGTGAGAGTCTAGTTTCAAAGAATGATCGCCCTCGTTCCTACATTGCACACTGTCATGCTGTTGTAAGTACTTACAGAAATGATGTTCTTATACATTTGTTATGAAAACCTTCCATACCATGTTGGAAGTTTACAGTTTGCAATGATTTGAACATTTCAGAAGCAAGAGAAATATAAAGATGTAGAGCCCACTGCAATTGACCTCTTCAAAGAGTGCCATAATAGCAAGAAACTTGGTTTTAGTGAGCCAGTGAAGAAAGCAATTGTTAGTCACCACTTGTTCATTTCTTTTCTACATAAGTATACTGTAAATAATAACATTTACGCATAGTCCATCTATTGCTAGGCTGATATGGAAGCCATCGTGGCTCAACCAGTGGAAGATAGACAAGAATCAAAGTCTCCTACTGCAGCTGTTTCTGAAGTGCTCGGTGACTCAACCAAATTCCTTCAACATGTGGGCCTTCAAACACCCTCACAGAAAAGCTCGAGACGAGGCGTTTCTTTGCGTGTGGAAGAGCTTGAAGCTGAACTTCACATTGAGAAGCAAGGAGCATCCCAACTTCGAGACCAACTTGAAGCTTAGCAGCAAGAGTTGGATGCCTTGAAGAAGAAGGCAGAAGAATCCGAAGCAGCTAGGAAGAAGAGCTTAGAAGAGATTGGCTTTTTGAAGGATAAGATTGCAGATACTGATGCCCTCCTTCGTCGTTCTTGAATCGCAATCGTGGTCGTGAACCCTACTCCCTAAGCCGATGTAGTTTGTGGTTTGATGGCACTTTGTGATCTAGGATCTTTGTTATTTTATGAGTATCTTTGGATGCATGTAACACAGGAACAATGTGTTGGATGTTGCTATTATGACATGACATGAACTTATTGTATATGCTTGTAATGTTTTTATGCGTATGGATGTCTTTGGGCCAAATCGTTGTGAAATTGGAAAATGGGTTTCGAATTGGCAAAGGGCACATACGACAAAGCTGGGCTATCACAGGCCAAAATGGTTTTAGCCCAGCAATATATTGCGCTTTTCATAATGTCAAAATGGGCTACATCCAAAAAATGTCAAAAAGGGCTACACCCAAAAAAATTTGGGCCTGCAATTTGGGCTAACCTAAAATAAGTTGGGCCTACAGAATGGAATCAAAATGGGCCTTGTAGAAATTATGACGAAAATTAACATGGGCCTAACTCACATTATGACGGTAGACATCGTCACAAACCAACAACCACGTCAGATCCTGTGTGGCCTGACCAGGCTACCAATGACAATAAGAATCTGACGTGGCAGCGTCATAAAATTCGTGACGACAATGGTTTCGTCACTAAGTCTGTGACGATTTCACTACTTTGTCACAGAAACCTATCAGCGACGCACTATAGGTGACGATTCGATTTTTCATCATGGGAGCATCACAGATCCCATACTGTGACAAACAAACACAGACCCGTGACGAATTCTGATTGTCACCATTCAATAGATTTCTTGTAGTGAGAGGTTCTGGACAGTGAGACTAAAACTTACGTAACTTCCAATACATACATCCAAAAAATATGATATTTATCTCTCTGGAAATTTTATGAAAATACCTACAACTTTTGTGTTGGTGCAATCCTCTAAAAAAATTATTATCTAATTCCTAATAACCAGTTACTACAATCTGTTAGAATCCCGACAAAACCTCAGGACAACAACGTTGTAAAATACATAACTTCAGATTCATATCTCGAAATGATGTGATCCAGAACTCTTTGGAAAGCTAACGACGTTACCTACAAATATCTAGGAGACGTCCAGATCAAATTTTGCAGTTAACAACCCTAACACTGCCACGTACTACATACTGCCAGAAAACGGGATTGAGACGGTTACCCTTGGAGAACCCGCTAAAGAACGCAAGAACCACCACGTGATCCCTCTCCCTTCACCTCTCCCCTCTTCCCCCTTCCTTGCTCTAGGTCGGCCACCACCAATGGGGGTTCTTTCCCTTCTTCTTCTTAACCGGCAGCAGGGGAGCTTACCTGGGGGAGGAACAGTAGCAAGGGCCCTGGTCAGGGAGGGAGGAGGCGCAGGGAGGGGAGGGGGTGGCGGCCAAGTGGGGAGGGAGGGGCGCCCTAGGGTTTCCCCCCTTTTAAGTGGCCGGCTGCCCCTCCCTCCTTGGGCCGAATGCTGTGGGCCAAGAGCCCACAGCTCAGGTTGTCTAAGATATGCGAAACCCCCCTTGAAACATTTGAAAAATCCATTCTCTCTAATTGATCTCCCTCCCTAAAGTTTTTCTTTTCACTTAGATAAAACTGGGGTATTACAAGTATGATTAAGACTTAATAACAAAAATTATGCACGAAGCACATGACTGAGGCACAAATACCATTAATACTGAAGAATTTGCACATAATATAGATACGTCATAAAAATTCGATAAGGGTAGTAAAATAACCTATATAATACTAATAATTGGCATACGCACAACAGTAATACGGATCACCCCAGATATGAAAACTAAATCTACAAAGAATAACAAAATCACCAGCCAACCAAATGGATCAGCATAACCATATTGCCATGACATCTAGAAACCAACCCATTTACCCTTCAAGCTTTCATAAAAATAAAAAACATCTAGCAGCCTGAGCAACATTATACTAATTAGCAGTTATCTTTCCTACATGGGAGATAATTTGAATATGGAATCTGAAAGGCACTGTATATGTGGAGAATCAGTTTAACCCCGAAACATATCTAAGTTAAATTGTTAATCCAATAAACTCATAGACTTTTCAGATTCACCAAGCCATACGATCGAACTATGAATCTTCATTTCATAATTATATCAATCGAGCAGATTTTTGTTCCAGCACAAGAAAATAGAAAAGGATTTTCGTTTTACATATCCAATAGGGAAAATTCCAAAAGGGAGCTCCAGATTTAGCTCAGCACCATGAACGAAAGAAAGAAAAAGGAACTTGCTAGTAACGGCAGAATTAAGTCAGAACAGCACCGGCGCATGAACTTGACCAATCAGTCCGCGGCGACCAAACTGAAATTCTCCAAACTGACATAAAAAAAAAAATACACGCATGGATCGGTTCAAGTTCAGCCATTAGCGGACTGCAGACCGACCGAGAATTCACGTACCCCAGCAAACAAGCTAGGTGTTTGCTCGGTGTTTTACGCATACTACACAACCATTTCAGCGCGCACCGGCCGGTTGATCCAGGAAACAAATGTGGCAAAGGATCGAAGTCAGCAGGGTCACACATGGATTACATATACTTTTAATTATGACCCTTCGCGTACGTATCGTCTTTTACGTAGGTACATGCCTGCCTTTGATCGATCGATCTATCTATTCTGCTAGTATTTATTCAAACTCAGGAAATGGACCGCTGAAAACCGCGTAGGCGCCTACTTACGCTGGACCTGAGAAAAGTTTGCTGCAAAATAAAGAACAGACCCGGTCCTAGTTAAACATGCGCAACGAAACTAGTGCTATAAAAGGAAACCATCTTGCCTCCCTCCCAATTACAACCAGCTTAAGGCATTCCACGTACGTAGTAGCTAGCTTGCTTGTCTGCAATATTTCACTTGTCGACAATTCTAGCAAGCTAGCTCAAGAGACTAGCTAATAGCAACCCCGACGCACGTACACGTACACGTACACGTACACGTAAGGATAATATGGCGTCGAGGTCGGCGAAGATGGTGAGGGCGTTGCTGGTGGCCGTGCTGCTGATGCAATGCTGCAACGCGATCCTCGCGGCGAGGCTGCTTGAGGGGGACGGCGGGTGGCTGGGGCAGGGCGTCAGGACGCTGATCATGCAGGCCCTAGGCAAGGGCTCGGGGGGGCCGGTTCCAACTAACCCGGGCCATCAAGATCCCGGCCAGCCCCCCTCGGGTGGCAACTAGTTTGGCTTGACTTCTCTATCGTACATGTGTAGAGATCGTTCATTGGATTGGTTGGTTCGTACTTTGTAATTAGGATCTTCCACGCAAAAATGGAGTCTTGGAAGTCGGATAGCCGATCATATTTAGAAGTCAGTATTAGAACACGCAATGCAATAAAGCAGTCTCTGACATAGGTTTTGTAACCTAGTTGTATAGACGGTTTAGCTATGTGTAATGCAAGGAGATTTAGATTGTTTTCGGGTTTGAAATTAGAAAAGCGCAATCCGCGCTTGTGGTGAACAATACCGATTCTTTCTTCAAATAAATAAAAGCCATTGATCGAATTTGCATGAGATTGTGTTATACATCCCTATGTTTTTTGTAGCATTCCTGATCGAGCATAATGATATTAAAATCAATCCACACCAATTTGCTTGGCTTGGTTGAAAATCAGGTCAGGCTCACCTAGCCCCGAGATTGGGTTTTTCCTGAGCCGTCGAGCTCAGTGTTGTTGAGGAGTGGAGGTAACTCCAATCTAGGGGTGAAAACGGATCGGATACGAACGTATAATGGCTCTGCCATATTTGTTTTCATATTTTTTCATGATTCGGATACGAATACGAATATTACGGATACAAATACAGATATGAATAATATCGAATACAAATACGGAGCGAATACGAATTGAAACAAATACGGTCGTGGATATTTTTTGGAACATGAAAACCCCTTAAATTGTACACCAGAAATTAACAAAAACATATAATTAGTTTATTTGATGCAAACATTCATGAATTGTTCATATTTTCAGCAACCACACATAACATTGGCACTAGCAAGTTGCATTAATTAGTTCATCACAAACATAACACTTAGTTTACCATATTTAGCAAATAAGTCATAACTCACAAAGTGACAAGTCATCACACATTCACACTTAGTTCATCACATACATAAAACTTAGTTCACACTAACATTGATCAGGCTAGATGATTAATCTATACACAAATGACAGTAACATCCCAAAGTATGTTACCAAAAATAAAATTAATAAAGTTATCGTTTTATTGGATTTCCTGAGATTTAAAAGAGTTTTCTTGGTTAAAAAGAAAAAAAATAAAGTCAATTATTTAATTTCCTAGTTTTCAATGTCAAAAATAAAATTTATTAATATTTCTGGGGTTTTATTGGATTTAAAGGGAAAATGAAAAACAAAAATTAATTTCTTGAATTTTCTGGATTTTTAAAAGGTTTTTCCTATTTTTCAGGAAATAAAAATAATTTATGTGAAAAAATAAAGACCAACTTTATCTTCAAATTAATTTTATTAAGTTCAAAATAATTCAAGGAATTTTTATGATTTTTTCTAGAATTGTTTAACTCTATTTGCTATTTTCTAAAAGGCTATTTGATTTGTTGCATTTTCTAAAATTCGAAAATCAATTAAAATCTCATTATCTCTTTTGGGCCGAAATCCTCTCTTTTTTGGGTCAAATCCGGATATCCGAACTTGGTCTTATCCGGATAATCCGTATCCGTATCCGCCGGATAGCCTCGCTACCGTATTCGTTTCCGTTTCCGACAAAAAAAAAATCCAAATCTGTTTCCGATCCGAAAATTATATGAGAAAAATCCGATCCGAGATAATCCGAATCCGTTTCTGTCCGGATCGGTCGGAAACTATCCGATCCGTTTTCATCCCTACTCCAATCAAATGAAGCCATTGTCGAGTTTCCGATGGAGGGAACCTCTACTGTTTATTTAATATTGCAATTACTCTCTTTAATAAAAATGCATTTTGCTTAAAATGCTAAGTCATAGTATTTTGTTATTATGATAATTGAAAATGTTACTTTAGCAAATAAAATAACTAGAGCCATCCTTGTTAAGCCGTGCATGTATATTATTGCATCTGGTGTGTTGGCTCGTGAGTATGGAAGTTGTGCTCATTCTCGCTCTTCCCCAAACCCCACAGATAATTTGGATCAAGTGGACTATACGTACTATGAAGACCCGGAAGTCGACGGATAAGGAAACGATGAAGAGTAGTCTAGTTATGTAGTTTAGATCTCGCCTCAGTCTAATGGACTAGTTCGGTGCTTGCGTACAACCGATATTACCCGATCCCCTTGGTTAAGAGAACCGTCTGTGATAAACAATCATATCACAGACAGTTCTATTCTAGGACCGTCTACGATAAGCGATCATATCATAAACGGTTCTATTATAGGACCATCTGTGATAAGCTCTATGGTCGTAGGCTTTACTATGATCACCATCTGGTCGTAAGCATATCACAGACGGTTCTATTTCAGGACTGTCTGCGATAAGCGAGCATATCACAGATGGTTGTATTTAAGAACTGTGTGTGATAAGAAAGCTACGACCACCACTTGGTCGTAAGCATATCACATACGGTTTTATTGCAGGACTGTTTTCGATAAGCGAGCATATCACAGATGGTTGTATTTAAGAACTATATGTGATTAGTATCACAGACGGTTATATTACGGAACCGTCTGTGAAGTCAGCAGCGTCACACATGGATTACATATACTTTTAATTATGACCCTTCGCGTACGTATCGTCTTTTACGTAGGTACATATATGGGTACATGCTTGCCTTTGATCGATCGATATATCTATTCTGCTAGTATTTATTCAAACTCAGGAAATGGACCGCTGAAAACCGCGTAGACGCCTACTTACGCTGGACCTGAGAAAAATTTGCTGCAAAATAAAGAACAGACCCGGTCCTAGTTATACTTCTTTTTGGCGGTTAAACATGCGCAACGAAACTAGTGCTATAAAAGGAAACCAGCTTAAGGCATTCGACGTACGTAGTAGCTAGCTTGCTTGTCTGCAATATTTCACTTGTCGACAATTCTAGCAAGCTAGCTCAAGAGACTAGCTAATAGCAACCCCGACGCACGTACACGTACACGTACATATAAGGATAATATGGCGTCGAGGTCGGCGAAGATGGTGAGGACGGTGCTGGTGGCCGTGCTGCTGATGCAATGCTGCAACGCGATCCTCGCGGCGAGGCTGCTTGAGGGGGACGGCGGGTGGCTGGGGCAGGGCCGTATCTTGAAGGGCTCGCCGGGGCCGGATCCAACTAACCCGGTCCATCAAGATCCCGGCCAGCCCCCCTCGGGTGGCAACTAGTTTGGCTTGACTTCTCTATCGTACATGTGTAGAGATCGTTCATTGGATTGGTTGGTTCGTACTTTGTAATTAGGAGCTTCCACGCAAAAATGGAGTCTTGGAAGTCGAATAGCCCATCATATTTAGAAGTCAGTATTAGAACACGCAATGCAATAAAGCAGTCTCTGATCGACATAGGTTTTGTAACCTGGTTGTATAGACGGTTTAGCTATGTGTAATGCAAGGAGATTTAGATTGTTTTCGGGTTTGAAATTAGAAAAAGCGCAATCACCGCTTGCGGCGAGTAATACCCATTCTTTCTTCAAATAAATAAAAGCCTTTGATCGAATTTGCATGACATCGTGTTGTATATCCCCATGTTTTTTGTAACATTCCTGATCGAGCATAATGATATTAAAATCAATCCACACCAATTTGCTTGGCTTGGTTGATTTGAAACAGTTTGTATATTTGCACGTATGTGCATGTAGCGCGATGATCGTAAAGTTTTATTTGCTATAAACCACTCATTATTTTTTGAGGGGGGATCAATCGAATTTCTCACCTGATATATTTAACCCCATAATATTAATATTAAAATAACCACATGCCACTACAATATGTCTTGAAACCTCCGTGGATGACATGAGTCCCCGAAGTGCAAGACCCTTCCACCGAAGCTAGGTCATCGGTGAGATCGTGGCCTCCAAGGACATCGGGCCCAGAGGGAAATCTCCTCGCTGGAGTTGGAGGACCTCCGAAGGCGACTAAGGGAGTCACACGCCGGGGCCCTCCGGTCCACAGCCGAGGCTCGCCAAGCGGGGGAACTTTGTGATGGAAATATGCCCTAGAGGCAATCATAAAAATGATTATATTTCATTATGTTCGTAACATTGGGTAATATGTTATCTTGTTCCTAGAATAATATCAATAATATTTATTATCAAGTATGTGACTTGATTGTGAAACTCGATATTTCTGCGATGATTATTCTTAAACGTTCCTTGGTCGGAAACATATGAGAACACATATGAATAGACTAGAATATGTATTGGTTGATGACTATATTTCACAGGTCATGGATATGCAGATATCAAACCAATAATATGGACACATGTTAGTGAACATGGTGTTGAAAAAGACCCACCTTGAGACACTGTTGAGATTGTTATGATTCTATGTATCATTAGTTGGTCTCAAGCAATGATGACGTATAATCCTTAGACCTGAGATCAGCATGGTTTCCTACATGTGTAATTGCACTCTTAGGGGTTACCAAACGCTACTCATAACTGGGTAGTTATAAAGGTAGCTTTCGGGTGTGCTATAAAATATGCGGAGGGATGTGACTGGTCGGATATGGGATTTGCCCCTCCTAACATAGAAGGAGAGATATCTCTGGGCCCCTCGTTGTAATCGGATAAATAAAGTGCATGGCCATGCCACCAGTAGTCGAAGTGTCGACCACATGAAGTTATTCAACACTTGATCGAGAAAGTATTAAACAGTCCATGGATGATACAACATCTCACATGTAGTTCAACCAGATATCGTGAGGCAAAGGGAGAATACACGAGAAGGTCTTTCAGTTCGATCAGATACGGACTAGTTGTATGGATATACGAGCTGGTCCTAGGCTGGTCGAACATGGTCACTAAGTAGTCGAAACCTGGTCGTAAAGAGTTACAAATTGGTCGAGACCAAATATGAACTTGTCATATAAAGATACGAGCTAGTCATTAGTGATATGGACCTAATCATAGATCATATTGCATTAAGGTTCGTCCGATGTATTCTATATGTGTTTGGGGAATCGTTATGTGCTGCTAGGTACCGCTAACGACTAGTGGTCAGAAAAGAGTTTTCGAGTCACAATCGATTACACATGAACCTATAGGGTCACACACTTAAAGGGTTAGGATTTGATTTGAATGGTGATCCGAATTCTTGTAGGCCACGAGTTCCTAATGGGCCTCAAGTACGAGACCCATCATCGATGCCTATATATATATAGAGGGGTGGTGGCATGGGGTTGGATGATCTTTTGAAGAATTCCCGAAACCCTGACAACCATGCCTTCCTCAACCACACTGCCAGTGCTAGCACTCCAGCGCGTGGTGTCCCTGCCCTGTACGTGTGGATACCTTGGAGGTGTTGTTGCGAAGCATCAGCACTAGGACGATTCGCAACTCGTGACGATCACAGGAGCAGGAGGACAAGACGCGCGGCGAGTACGACCACTCGAAGGAGAAGATGCATGGCGAGTACGACTACGACTGCATCAACTCGCTACATCGACTCTACTTTCGCTACGAGTCGACGCGTCTAGCGGTAATCTCGTGATCTATTACTAGCGGAGGTTCCTTTGTTGCGCGGTAAAATTTTGTTTTGTGATATCATAACCTTCCCGCGATCCATCACTTTGGGCTCAGCTGGAGAGGGCGAGGGCCAAGGTGAGACGCCCTCCGCCGCTGGAGGCCCGAGAGGCCGAGCGGCGTCGAGGTCGGGGAGGTGGCTTCGGAGGCGTCGGGGAGGAGGCTTCGGGCGCGGCAGCGTCAAGGTCGGAGGCGAACGAGCGTGTCGGGCAGGAGGTTTCGGGTGTCGGCGTCGAGATCGGAGGTGAACGAGTGAAGCGCCTACTTACGCTGGACCTGAGAAAAGTTCGCTGGATAGACGTGATCCTTGTTATACTTTTTTGGCCGTTAAACATGCGCAACCAAGTACTATAAAGGAAGCCATCTTGTCTCTCTTTCGGCAACCAGTTTAGGGCAGTCGACGTACGCAGTAGATACTAGCTAGTTTAGATTGCTTGTCTGCAATATTATTCTAGCTAGCTAGCTAGTTCAAGAGAGGCATACTCCATAAACTAGCAAGTAGCAACCCCGACGCACTACCAGAAACAGGTTTTGTCCCGAGTGCTCGATACACTCGGGAACTCTACTAAAACACTCGGGATATACTTTCCCGAAGGTCAACCGTCGGGAAATAACACTCGGGATAGTTTATTCGGGTAAATCAGTTTTTCCCGAGTGTAACACTCGGGAAACTAAATTTTGTCGAGTGTCCCCATTTACACTCGGAAAAAATATGACACTTGGGAGAAAAAACTGTCCGAGCACCGTAGTCACCGTAACGGAATAGTGTCCCGAGTGTCAACACTCGGGAAAGCCACTGATAATTCCCCGAGTGTTGACACTCGGGAATAAGAGCAAATAATATTTTGCCAGTATTTTACCAAGACGTTTTTCCCCGAGTGTATGTAAAAGAAAACACTCGGGAAAGAGATTATTATTCCCCGAGTGTTGACACTTGGGAATAAGATCAAATAATATTTTCCCAGGTCGCTTTTCCCCGAGTGTGTGGCGAATAAAACACTCGGGATTATGGGTGAAACAGGCTGTACCCAATTTATTCGTATGCACAATTTGCAATTAGATTTCAATCAAATTCAAAAATACATTCCACATCCAGATTCAAAGAATACATTCAATCGATTCAACAATATTGTCATATATATATTAAACAATATTGACATAATTCTCAAGCTCACAACATTCAAGTTCAAATTGAAAAGATACATATAATAGTTCAAGCAAGAAGGATCGGTTGCTTTGATCTCTGCATCAACAGGAATATTGCGATTGTAGTGAAGAGATGGCCTTCTCGTCTGAGCTTCTCCCACCCTAAGCCATGAACTCAGACCACTGCATTGTCATGAAGAGAACAACTCAGTTAGTACTCAACATAGACAAGATGAAACTAATAAAATTTGTAAATGCAGGGGAAGCAAACTACTGCAATTCAGTTTACATTATATATTTTTTGAGTAGCATGCATATATGCTACATCAACACAAGAATGGAGTGAAGTATGTTCATGTTTGCACGACAAGATCATGAAAATAGCAAGCACCTGGTGGTGGCCTCTCGACGTTGGACTCATCCACATGATCTTGGTTTGGGCAGCTAACATGTGTACCATCTCAAGATCAAGACGGAAGCGGTGGATCTCGCCATTGATCCCGCCAGATGTGAAATTTGATTTGAACAGAAACACTAAAAACATTAGCAGCAATGTTTTGTATGCAAACTCAAGTTTTATGATAACCTTATATTATCTGAGTTTTATGCAAACTCAAGTTGAGTCGTGAATGTTTGGTAGAGCAGTGTCGTGGTCCTGCTGCAGTATTTGTATCCTAGTCCATCAATGTCTAAACTACTCCATCATTTGTATGCAAGAATATATATCCATAAAGAAATAAATATAGAATATACAATGCAATACTTGTAAATTAGAAAGAAAGAGTGAAATATAACATACCAAATATGATGAACTTTAACTTGACTTAAGGTGCAATCCACTGGTACTTTAATCAAATTAAGTTGAAGATTAAGGTTATAGAACTAGAGTTTTCCTCTGTGTTATGTTTGAAGGTTACGGTTGTAGTACTAGCTAGAGATTTCATTTGTGTGTTGAAATCAATGCATATTGAAATTGATACAGCACATACCACACCTACACAACATTGTCATTTCCTCTGTAGATTAAGTATGACAGTAATCAGTACATGGAATAAAGTGAAGAGTACCACATGGGATCAAGGACAAGCAGCCTACAACTATATTAACAAGCACTCTCAAAACAACTTTCGTGTAGTGGCATCAAGTGAGCTCTCAAGCACTCGTAAGAGACCGACAATATAATAATAAGTGTCGATTACTAACCGGATTAGATAATGTAGGCAGTGGTGCCCCTGGTGTAGTGGCATCAAGTCGAGTTTGAAGTGCCTGGATATTTGTTTGTTTCAGTCATATGGGATGAGAATCTACTAGTAATGTTAGCTAATGGTAACTAAAAAAGGGATAGTGCTGGTACTAACATCTTATATGAATTGAAAACAAAAAATATCAAGGTAAGCTTGTGGAAATAAATGAATTGCAATTTGCATCGCATATGGGGTTCGAAGTCCAAACCTGGATCATTTGCTCCTATCATTTGCCTAGCCTCGATTTCATCTTGTAGCTTTGGCCTCGGTGAGAAACCTGTCACCGATGGTCGCACTCGTCTTTGAGGGTGTACATCATCCGTTGATCCCGTACTTGTTGTTCGGACCTCCGAGAGGGTTGTCGGTGTGCTAATGTAGCCGGCACCGATCAAGAAACGGCCATGTTTCTTCCCCTTTCCAGCCCTGTACATAGCAGTCACATCCAGTGGTGAATTCATTACGTCAAAATCCTGACCATGAATCTCCTTAGCAGCCTCAGTATATGCTTCCTGTTGGACAAAATCATAAGTGAGCGAATATCATCGAGGACAAAATCATAGTGTAGAAATGGTACCAAGTTACGTGTTCTGCTATTTGGTCGCATAGGGTGCCCTCCGATCACCCTCCTAGCTTCTACATATGCCTCTACATCGGAGACAGGCCTCTGCTTCTTCTTTTCCTGCACCAAAAAAAAATCACGAGGTATATAAATATGTATGTGCAACATTCAATCAATATGAACATGTTGACCTACCAAGTGCTTCTTGTAACGAGACATGGAGGAGCTGCCTTGGCGATGTGCTGCCCCGCCCATCAACAATCTCCGCTCCCTAGCAAAGACGGAGGCCTCTAACCAATGTTCGTTACACCACCTCTTTGGGCAATCACGCCATGCATTTTCACATACTGGGACCACTAAGGTATTGCCTAATTTAACAAAGTGTTAAATATGAATAAACTATAATTGATTGTAAACTAGAACCCACAGGAAGCAATGGCATGAATGAACCAAAACAATGCATGGATAACTAACAACATATAGTATAGTAGATTTTGGGACCCAACACCCACTCTTTTGACTTACATTTATACTAGAACGAATTATGATTACCTGCATGTAGTCCTCCAAAGTGATATGCGTTTGGCAAGCCTCGGCCCTATGAATTTCCTTTCCAAGGACTTGTGTGTGGTAATAGATCACCGCTTGGATGCGTGCTTCATAGATCATCTGTGGGATCAGCTTTTTAACAACATTACGCACCACTCTCCTAGAATTAGCTTCCTGTCCATCAGCCCATCTAAACCACCACTAGATAATAACACGATAATGTGTAAGATTAGCAGATAACAAGATAACACATGACACATCATAATGCTACAAATTAACATACTGGTCGTAAACAAGTATCTGGTTTCGTGCAGTTGGTCTGACATCCATATGTCAATTTAAGCTCGAAGACATAAATGACCATATACAAATGATGGAGTTCGAATGAATAAAAGATGCATCTATGTATATATGCAACTGCATTGGCTCATGAAGTTTGTCCACCATGCATGCAATATGCCCAACATTGTGAAGAAATGAGGCTGTCAGGCATGATCTAACAATGATTCACGTGTAGAAACATACATGTGATCCTGCGACTGTACACCAATTATCCATTCTGTAACTCGACAAGCAATAAGTAAACAAAAGAACCTAGGATCCTTGTCACTTACCCAAAAACTTTCCTCCACCCGCTGCAAACAATTGTCAAATCAGATTTCTCCTTACTGCGGTATCTTCAATGCCTTGTAGTGGTGCCATGTCCATGCAGCTCCCGCCTTCCTCTCAGATGACCAAGCCGAGGAAGTGCCATCGAATCAAGACGCCAATTATGCCGCTTGAAGTCTACATTTCTCAGCCCCTCCTTCTTCTCGCCATTGCTTGCACATTAGTTTTTTTAAGGTCTGCAAGCAAGTGGGCTAAATTAGTGAAAGTGATAACAATTTCTTACGTGTCGCCAACAGGAATGATGACAGTCTTGTCCTCCTCTCGGGTTGGTTGTGGTGGCAAGTTCGCAGGTCCTCGCGACCAAAAAACTTGCGTTGTACTGTCTTCCGCCTCAGGGTACTCATCCTCCTCACCCTCTTCCTCACTAGGATGCTGATCATTATCCACATGATTAGCACGCGAGGGCTGCGGGGTAGAGGTTCCTGATCTAGTAGAGGTAGACCCCACGCTGCCTCCTGGATGGGCCGCGGCTGCCCCTCTGCCTCCTGGAGGGGCTGCCACTTTGGAAGTCAGACGTCTACCTCGACTAGAGTATGCTGCCCCTTTGATGTACTTATTTTTGGTGTCCTGAAATGAAATGAAATGAAATGAAATTAAATAAATAGATTAATAAATCATAATCAAGTAAGCTCATACAAAAAATTAAAAATATGCAGCAAATACATGCAAGACGTACAAGAAGATCATGCTTAGAAGTAGTCGTCTCCAATGGGATCCTCCGCAGATGGGCCCTCTAAAAAGTCATCGTCACTCTCATGAGGTGTTGACTCGACCTCATCCCCTTCAGTGCCATCAATGTCCAAGCGATTGAGTACTTTCAAATCCTCTTCGTTCACAACCTCCTCAGCATCGATTAGAATGTCTTCTACGTGATCGTCCCCTTGGCCAATTATTATTTCAAAAGTCCCTGGGAGCCCATCTTCTTGGAAGAATAGGTCAACACCATTGTTGGTCTCGATGTTGTAGTCCTGCTCACTAGGGGTAGGTAGTTTACCATATGGTTGCACCTTATGTACTACCCACCAATCCACTAGACTACGCATAGTTTTGCATGGGTACGGGATGTAGTATACTTGGGTGGCTTGTCGAGCCACAATAAATGGATCATTGCTCGGTAGGGTGATTGATGTGCAACTTCAACCAGCCCAAGTGATGTGTCCCGTCTGACTCCCCTAAACGGATGGAACCAATGACATTTGAATAACATAATTTTGAGAGGTTTGCTACCATGGAAATATAGTTCAATTATTTCTTCAATTACTCCATAGTATTCAACAGTTGTATTGCTCCCATCCTGCCCTATAGTCACCAATCCACTATTCATTGTTGTTGCATTAGGCCGCTCACGCCATGTGTCGATGTTCGAAGCGGTACCCATTCACATCGTAGGTACTATACGACAAAGACCGAGTGTGGCATCCTTGAGCAACTTGCCTCAATTCGCTGCTCATAGACTTGTCCTTCAAGCTCTACAGGATAAATAGAACGTGTTTCATGTGTTAGTTTATCTTTACTTAGCAAATGTTATGTGCAAGGGGGACTAGCTAATAGGGAAGTTACTTTTTGATAGAACCAGATGGGAAATTCGGTTTGTAATTCCCAAAGACCCTTCCTAAGAAGGGTCTCAATTTGTTTTCTGATGGATCTCGACGTTGCTTCCACTGCTCCTAACAAATTCCCTATAGGCAACAGGACAAGTACATTAAAACACACATGCATCAATTGTAGGGAAAAGATAATTATTGCATACCTAATGTAATCATCCACTTCGGAGAGGTTGGTTAAGACATACAACATCACAGTCAACCACTCATCCCGCGATAAAACTTGGGGAGTACCACTGCTTGAAGTGTCACCTCTTCCAGCGAAGAGGCTAAGTTGGCAATCATTTTGAGGGATGCCAATGTTGTATCGTGATGTTCGATTGTGCACTGTGCGAACATTGTCAGGAAAGTATATTGATGTGAAATGGGAAATTTCCTCAAGTATGTACGCCTCCGCTATGGATGCTTCAACACGCGATCGATTTTTTGCTTTGCCTCGTAGTTCCTTTTGTTCCCTCTCAATTGGATACATCCACCGGTTTTGCACTGGTCCCCCCATCCTAGCTTCATAGGGGAGATGAAGAATCAAATGTTGCATTGGATTGAAGAAGCCAGGTGGAAAGATCTTTTCCAACTTGCAAAGCAACACAGGTACTTCACGCTCCATAGTTGACATCACCATGGGATCTATCTCTTTCGCACATAGCTGTCGATAAAAGAAGCTCAACTCCGCCATCACTTACCAAACACACTCGGGGACGTAGCCACGAATCATCACAGGCAAAAGGCGTTCCATGAATATGTGGTAGTCATGGCTCTTTAGGCCATTGATGCGTATGGTAGCTAAATTCACTCCTCTCCTTAGATTTGCTGCATACTCATCAGGAAACTTTAGGGTCTGAAACCATTCCAAAATCTCCTTTCTCTGAACCCTAGTTAGGCAGTAACTAGCTCTTGGCTTCTCCCACTTGCCAGTAGCTGGCTTGTGGATCATATTCAGCCAAGGCCTATTGCAAAGCTCCTCTTGGTCAAGTCGAGCCTTGACACTGTCCTTCTTCTTGTCTGGAATGTCAAAGAATGTGCTAAATATGGCCTCTGCAACATTCTTCTCATTGTGCATTACATCTATGTTATGCGGAAGAATGAGCTTATGGAAGTATGGTAGCTGCCACAAGCTTAGAATGTGAGTCCAATTGTGCTCCTCGCCATATTTCTCAAACCCATCTCCATCGTCAAGAGGCTTCAAAGCATCTAGCCGTGCACGAACCTCCACACCTGCCAGCCGACGAGGTGGTCCACTGCGGATAGTAATATTAGCCCTAAATCCATTTGTGTCACTTCTAAATTCGTGGTCAATTGGAAGGAATTGACGATGACAATCAAAGAAGGAATGCTTGCGACCATGCTTTAGCCAACAGCCACGCAAGCCTCCCTGCAGATTGGGCATGGCATCTTCCCATGTACACACCACCCACAGAATATCCCGCACGGGAAGTCATGCATTGATGTGTGGACGCGCGACCGCATGGTAAAGTTACATTTACGACCGATCATATGTTACTATGCCTTGTTCCCAAGCATGTAACAATTCATCCATCACCGGCTCCATGAATACACTCATATTCTTCCCTGGGTATTCAGGACCAGGGATTATCAAGGAAAGGAATATGTTTTGCTTCTGCATGCAAACGCCAGTGGGAGGTTAAGGGAATGACAAACACGAATAACAAATGTACGGGCGCAGCCCCCATACCAAATGGGTTAAACCCATCAGTTGCGATTGCAATTCGAACATTCCGAGGCTCCGCGGCGAACTCTACATAGTCTCGATCAAATTGCTTCCATGCTTCACCATCAGATGGGTGGACCATCTTGTCAGCATGGTACCGAGCGACCATACTTGTGCCATATCATTTGTTTGGCGAAACCTCGACATGTACAACCGTTGGATTCGTGGCACAAATGGTAGATAGCGAAGTATTCTTCTGCCAATAGGAAGCTGCCTCTTCTGACCATCACCGGAGTCAACCTCAACAAACCTAGACTCACCACACTTATCACAGTGATCTTTGTGCACATTCTCATTCCTAAATAGCATGCAATAATTTGGACAAACATCTATCTTCTCATATGGCATATTTAGTGCGCTTATCAATTTCTTGGCCTCATACAAGTTAGCGGGCAGTTTGTGACCATTAGGGAGAAGGGTGCTAAACACGCTTAAGAATGCATCAAAGCAAGCAATGCTTGTCGAATCGAGACTTGATGACAAGTAGTCGTGGTGACGGCATCTAGTTGGGACACCTGAGTTTGCCCATGAAGTGGTTGACTCGCTGCGGACAACATATCAAAGAAAGCCCTTGTTGCAGGCTCCGGTTCTTTCTCTACAGGTGGCACATATGTATCACGCACATCATCTAGCATGTCTTCTATCCTAGTCTCATTGTGGCCGCCATCGTCCGTTTCTTCCCTTAGCACATATGATCTACTACGTTGTGACTCGCCGTGATAGACCCACACGGTATACCCTGGCCAAAATCCGTACTTGCACAAGTGTGCGATCATTGTTGCCCTCATTTGTGGCCGTGTGTTCGAACAACGAGAACAAGGGCACAACACACCCCATCGTCCATTACTCCTAGCAAATGCTCGATCCACAAAATTAGTCGTCTTTTCCATCCATTCTTCGCTACAGTCACCCATCTCTCTACGCCTAGTGTACTTCCAACTACGGTCCTCAGTCATCCTAGTGTACAAAACATAATGCATATTTTAATCCGACTTGTTATTTATGTCAAAAATAACAAATACAGAGCTAGCTAGAAGCTACTATAGGATACATGCCCTATACATGTACACAAAAACATATTGACATGAAGACAATATAAATGATCAACAGATTCTACATAAGCAAGAAACATCAAGAACACAATCACCTGAGAAGAAGAGGTTCAATCACAGGCCAGTATCCTGCCCCAAAGATCTCAGCTTCTGTTCGTGATGACCAAATCTAAGTACTTAAAACACTGCACATACATGTACGGAAAAGAAGAGGTCAAAAACAGTAATGATATGGCACTTCAAGTTCTGAATAAAAGTAAGAACCAACAATATAAATCAAATTTACAACTCCTAATTACATCCCCATACATTTCCAAGATAACACTGAAAAGGAAACATTTGCAGCTTAAGTACAGCATTGCTCAAACGACACTTTTGACATTATTCTTAATTTCCGTATACAAACAATCGTAATTTGTTCATTATCTAATTAAAATAAACATAATAGTGTTAGTAAGAAAACTAAGAAAGATAGTGAGGAAATTAGCAACAAAGAAATGTACTGTTTCATTAATAAACTTAATTAGTTGTATATGCAGTAGAACTTTTATCTTTGTTTTGGTACAGAAGATCCATATATATTCTATAAGCTGAACCAGACTCATGCCATTGTGCCGGTCAATTTTACTAAATAACTCCGCATAACAAAAATACATCTATGTACCCCAAAACTTTCAAGAACATTTTATTGAAATAAAAAACAGTATGTCAATAATGGGAAAAAGAGCTCCGGATAAGTGACCTCCAAATTAAACGATATATGTTTATTCATACTGACAAGTGGCAACAATATTTTGACATATACATGCATTGCATGTGCTTGCCTGTGATCACCGCAAAATAAATATATATCTTAAAAAATTTCGCAAAAGACATGCATATTCCTATATCTCTCAGTTTATTCTTGCTACTGAAATTTGACATACAAAATCATTAGGTCACACATCTTTAACTCCGTCCCTTTGTCCATCCATCCCCAAACAATCTCATATACAATTAGTATACCATACACAAAAAATAACATTCCTGCGCACCACATATTTCTACCAGATAAGCAGCATGACATTTCATAATTTTAACAGCCAATTACAACTCACGGGGAGGCTGCGAGGAGGCAAGGAGGAGGTCGCCGGGAGGATGGAGGCGGGCGGAGGAGGGGGCGCAAGACGGGCGGCGGCGCTAGGCGCCGGGAGGACTCGCGAGGGAGGCGGGCGGATGAGGTCGCCGGGAGGAGGGAGGCAAGGCGGAGGAGGGAGCCAGGAGGAGGGAGATGGGGAGGCGGGAGGCGGGCGGAGGAGGGAGCCGGGGAGGAGGGAGGCGGGCGGAGGAGGGAGCCGGGAGGCGGGAGGCGGGCGGAGGAGGGAGCCGGAGCACGCGGTGCCGGAGGAGGGAGCCGGGGAGGAGGGAGGCGGGCGGAGGAGGGAGCGAGGAGGACGGCGGTGCCGGAGGAGGAGGAGGCGGGCGGCGCTCGGGAGGAGGGGTGGGAGTAGGAGGCGGCGCGAGAGGAGGGGGAGGAGTGGAGGCGGCGCGGGGAAGGGGAAGGGTTAGGGCGCGGGGGGATGCGGGGGGAAAAACGAAACGTCGCCGGGGGAAAAAAAACAGGCGCGGGACGGTCTTTTCGCTCCCGAGTGTTTTAATTTTAAAACACTCGGGAAAAATTGTTATTTCCCGAGTGTTTAGTATAACACTCGGTAGAGTTATTTGTACCGAGTGCTTATAGCGTTTACCGAGTGTCTTATGAAACACTCGGGATATAGACACTCGGTAAAAATATAGACACTCGGGAAACAAGCAGTTTCTGGTAGTTGCACGTATACACACGTAAGGATATGGGTTCGACGGCGACGATGGTGTGGGCGGAGTTTGGGGCCGTGCTGTTGATGCAATGCTGCAACGTGATCCTCGCGGCGAGGCTGCTTGAGGGGGACGGCGGGTGGCTGCAGGGTCAGGGCGTCGCCGGGGTGCTCATCATGCAAGTCCTAAAGGGCAGCACAGCGACGGGGGAGGAACCAACCCGTGCACGAATGATCCCGGCCAAGCCGGCTCGGGCGGAACCTGCCATGGCTAGCTTATAAGTTAGCTATGGTTCCCGTTTTCGTTTATTAATTTGCAGACGTTGACATGTGCATGTACATGTGGTTAGACTGTTCATTCAGTTGGTTTGTTCATACTTTGTAATTACGAGCTTCCGTGCCAAGATGGATTCTTGGAAGCGGATTGGGTGATCGTATTTAGTAGTCAATATTAGTAGACGCAATTATTAGAAGATGCAATTAATGCAATATACTAGTCTCAGACGTAGGTCTTGTAACAATTATTTCTTCAGATAAATAAAAGCCTTAGATCGATTTCGCATGACATTGTGTTACACATCCTCATTTTTTTTAAACATTCTTGACCGTGCGTGATGGTACGAAAATAAGTCTACACCATTTTGCCTGGCTTTGTTGATTTGAAACAGTTTGGAAATTCTCACGCATGTGCATGCAGCGGGACTATTAATTGTAAAGTTTCATTTGTTGTACACCCACTACTACAGAAAATAACATCACAGATGGTTCAAAATCGTCATCACAGACAGTTTTATGAACCGTCTGACTTTATATGTATGTGATGACATGAGGTCATCAAAGACGGTTTTTGAACCGTCTGTGAAAAAAGCTATCACAGACGGTTCTATTCACGAACGGTTCGTGAATAGGACCGTCTGTGATAGTCTATTTTCACAGACGGTTCTGAACAATTATCACAGACGGTTCTTGTTTAGAACCGTATGTGATAGCTTTTTCTATTGAAAAAAAAAACAAAAACGGGTTTTCACTTCGTTTGGAGCCTCCCAAGCCTCGCAAATGAATATGATTCACAGAGGCACAGCATCACCCACATCACAGTAGCATCAACTCAATCCATTCACAGAACACTAAAAACAACACAGCATCACTCACAAACACACTAGCATCAACTCAATCCATTCACAGAGCACTAACACAATCCTCTACCGCGGCACACAATCCTCTACCGCGGCACACAATCCTCTACCGCGGTACACAATCCTCTGCCGTGGCAGCCAATGAGCTTCTAATTCTCTATCGCGGTAGGATTTGGGCACACAAGAACCGCCTGTGATGACTTAGATTATCACAGACGGTTCTTCTGAAGAACCGTCTGTGATACTTCATAGACGGTTGTATTTAAAAACCATCTGTGATAGGTCCATATCACAGACGGTTCCAAGAGAACCGTCTGTGATTATTTTATCATAGACAGTTCCAAGAGAACCGTCTGTGATGAGGCGTCTTCTATAGCTTGTTTTGTAGTAGTGACCACTCAATGTGTTTTTTTTAATCAATCGAATTTCTCACCTTTAGTATTTAATCCCTTAATATTAATTTTAAAATAACCACACGCCTGTTTATTCTTTCCCGGTGCGTTCGTCCGAATAGAATACGAAGACGCGAGAGATCTCCAGTTTGATCAAACGCAGGACTTTCAAGACTCTCTCACCTTCACTCTAGGCGAGTCAACACTTTGATCATTTTGAACCTACATTTTACACAAATTATATTCCTTTAAATTATCAAAATCGCATGTTTTAATTCTTTAAGCAAATGTATATTAAACCTTAAGGTAGTTAAATACCCATTTGATGATTGATTAATTAATTATTATATCATCAGTTGGCAATTAAATCCACTATTCCATGTCACCCTAGTAACTATGTAGTAATTACTAGTTATAGGTTGTACTTAAGCGATATGCTAGTCTTGCTTAAGTATCAGAGCATTAAATGTCCCAACCATCATTTTTTAATCATAAAAGTGGTTTGGCAGTCATTGTTGGTAAATGACTGGACTGTTGTAGTAATGTATTTTGTCCCCGAAAACCCTATCAAATTGCTTTAACTCATCTGGGCGGATTGTAAGGTGGTGGGTGCCGTCGGAGCACGAGAGTGCTTGGTATGTGGTATGAATCGCTCGGATGGATTAATGACTTAATCTTGTCATGACCTCCCGTATAAAAACAAGTACAATCACAAGTCTCTAAAGTACAACTTGGCATAGTAAATTTGTTAAACTCTGAATGTCATCTCGCTGGAGGGGCAGAGGGATCATGCAAGCAACGGACACAGTATGGCTTGAATGGGACACCGATGCAAGGTGAAGTTGCCAGTTGTGCTAGACGTTGTGGGTAATCCAGCTACGCTAGTAGCTGAGGAGAACATCCTGCATAACTTTTGGGCGTGGCCCATATGGGTGAAATGACGAAAGGGGTGAGATATTTTGAAAGGTTACTGTGACGGTCGCTCAACTACATGTCTAAGGAAATATGTGGGGCAATGAGTATGATTGTCTCTTGTGGGTACAGTGTACAACCTCTGTAAAGTTGGAAAATCTTAGCACCTAGCCTAAGGTTTGGATTTTTCCTAGGTCGTCGCACCCAGTGATGTTAATAGGTGGTGGTAACCACAATCAAAATAAGCATAAGGTGGAGGTAACCTCTACTGCTATAAATATTGCACAATATCTCTTTAATAAAATGAGCTTTGGTCAAATTGCCAAGCCACAGGAATTTCTAAATACTGTAATGGAAAACATTGCTTTTAGCAAATAAAAGAATTCGAGCCATCCTTGCTAAGCCTTACATGTATTATTACTGCATCCTGTGTGTTGGCTTGCGAGCACGGAAGTTTTGCTCATCCTCGCTCTCCCCCACCTTCAGAAGCAAGAACTCATGGAGACGCCTACTACGAAGATCGAGAAGTTGGAGGCCCAAAAGATGATAAAGAGTAGTGTAGTTCTTTTAGTCTGGGTCTCGCCTCAGTCTAGCTGACTCCGTTGGTGCTTGCATGCATCCAATATTATCCAAGTCTTTGGTTAATTAATATCGAACGCACACGGGCTTCCCTAGTCGCTTGCCTATGGAGAGATGTGCTCTCTGTCACATCCTTAATTTATTAAATGGAATTATAATGTATATCATCAACATGCATCATGTTTTGGAACATTTGCATGAAGTATTGCACTTGGAAAATCTCAAACACTTGTTAAACACACACTTCAAATTGAACTCCCAAAAGAAATAAGTAACAAAAACATATGAACATCTTTTGGAAATAATTTATTCAAATACTATATTAATTATCATGAATTAATATAATTTTTCCAAATTTTTGGAACCTAATTCGGACCAAATAAAATTCAAACACGATTAATGACCTATGCTGGTTTAAATTTAAATTATACCAAATAAAACATGAAAAGTGGGGTTTCAAATTTTATGCGGATACTAGGTCACCCCAGAAAACCCTCTGATTTATTTTAGATTTTTAGGATTTGTTTTGCTATATTTGAAGCTCAGACAAACTAGAAGAAATAAAATTCAAATCAGTCAGATAAAGTTACTATTCCTCCGGCTCGAACCACCGGCACAGCACCCGACCGAGCCACTTGACTCGGCCGAATCATCTAGATACAGACCATCCCCGAGCCTTCGGCCAAATTGTATCGCGCCTGCATTGTCTCTCTCGCCGCCGGTGGGCCTCTGTCGGATCTGTCTTCTCAGATTCTTATTGGCGCTTGCAGAGTCGAACACCACACGGCCGCCGAGCTCTGCTCGCACAAACTGACATCGTGGATACACCACCCCTCCCGACCACTCTAGAGACTTCGCCACTCACGCCGCCTCCATTGCCGTCATCGCCCAAGGATAATACCACCTCCAGCACCTCTTTCGCTCTCACTTCTCCTCCTATTGACCGAGAAGAGGGAAGCTCGCCCCGGTGCCATTGCTTAGTAAGCTTCGAGCGTTCGGTCCCTCTCTTCTCTACCTTGCATGTTGTCTCCATTTTACCTGATGCTAGCGCTCGTCTTTGCTTGTAGCCCTTGAACCATCGTCGTGCTCTCATCAGCTCTAGCGCGCGCACCAAAGGCCACTGCCATCTCAATCTTCATCATCTTCATATCTGGTGAGACCCTTGCCCTCGTATGTGTGTCATATTGTGTCCCGTAGCACAACATTGCTTTCCCCTCAACCAAATCGGTCGATGCGTCGCAGGAGTTATGGAATTTGGATTTCCCCCCTTTCAGTCAAGGCCATTGTTCATCTGCCAATTGTTGAAACCGGTGAGCCATTCTGCAATCGCTTGTGATGACACCATCTCTGTGACATTTCTTAGCTATCCCGACCATCCCTTGTTTTCCTTTTCGCTCAAGACGCTCTCTCCACGTGAAGCCCTCCACCGTAGTCACCTCCTCCGACTTCGGCCCAACTCCAAGCTCCTCCGACCTTCTACAACTCCCAGGTAACTTCACCTCACCCCCTAGATGCTCGGGCACCCGCTTAAGGGGACAATGCGGAGTTTTACTGTGTGATTTACATTTGCGGTAAGAATGCTGCCGCTCGTCTCTGGCACGCCGCCGCTACCAGCCACCGTAGAGGTTGAGAGCACCACCCATAGGTGCGCGCTACTATTGTGCATCCGTCCATGCCATTAGTTCGCGCCGCCATGGCTGGAATCACCGACGCTATGTCGGCGAGCGTAGTGCGGTTGTGTCGGGCCGTTCGGCACTCCCTGTAGCAACGCCATTAGGCGTTAAGGCGACGCTTAAATGTTAATCACTAATTACTGTAGTTACTGTTGTCTTAAGGGAATAGATCAGTCTATTACATGTGGGCCCCATGAACATAAACAAGGATAAATGACGGTTTAAGTCTAAGATTGACAGGTGGGCCCTAGCCTTATGTGAACAGTCGTGGGCCATGTGAACCGGCTCATGGACTCGCGGTTCATACACTGTTTCGTGGACCGTGCCTATGACAGGTAGGTCCCACTTGTCAGTCGGAAATTAAAAATCCAGAGATAAATGAAAAATTGCACTATTCACTGGGTCCCGTTAGTCAGTGACTGTGTGGATATCGTGAGGATATGTGCACGATCCCAGGATGTTGAGTCAATTGGCAATGGCTTTGTTGGTTTGCAAAATCTCGCGTTTTCGGGGTTTGCTTCTTCTTTGTCGGACCCACAGCGGTGCGACCGGTGGAGTGGGCGGTCGGATCGCCTGTGGACTGATCGGACCAAGGTGGTGGCGGTCGGACCGGCCTGACCTAAAAATGGATTTTGGGGCTAATCCAAAAATAGGTTGTGTAGGCAAGTGAGGGGAGTCTCCTTGATGTGGTCCCATCATTTTTGGAGCTCCCAGTCAAAAGTTCTATTGAGTTGAAAATTCCAGAAGGTTTCGGATTTTCAAGCTAGATTTTTGGCAAAGTCTTTTTGACCGGTCCGACCGTCGTTGTGGGAGCGGTCCGACCGGCCTGATATCGGTCGGACCGGCCCTGTGGGGCGGTCAGACCGGCAGTGACTTGGAGGTTTGCCAAGTTCGCATTGATGCATGTGTATTGTGTTTAATGTTTAGTTATCAATGCTTTATTGTTGCATATTGCATTGCGGAACTAACGTGGGTCAAGTTGTGAAGAACTTGTTCCCGGAAACGGTTTGTTTGTCTATTGCTGTGCAGGTGGCTTGCAGGTCAACGACGTCAACGGTGAGTGGATCGACTACGCTTGGAGAGCCGAGGTCGAACGATCGGGGATACCGTGAGGTCGTGTGACTCAAGCAGGTGCAGAATGGGCAAGACGGATCGAACGGGTGGTTCGATACAGCTGGTTGGATCAGGCGGTGCGGATCTCGGTGCGAGTCTCTGGGAGGTTCCGAGGGGATTCGGACAAGAGAGGCTTGGCGTCGATGAGAACCGCTGATCAACCTACACGTGGTGAAGCAGGCGATTGCTTCAACAGATTAGTGTGTGGGTCCCATGTGTGAGTGGGCCCCAAATGTGACTCTAGTCCTCTCTAGTATAAATAGGAAAGGGGGAGAAGGAAAACTCTTGAGGCATTCATTTGGTTTCCCCCCTTGCTTTTCTAGGGTTAGGGTTTGGAGAGGAAGAGAGGAGAGATTGTATGCTCCTTGAGTGAGCTCTTGTCCTCCTTGTTGGAGTGGCTTTGTAAGCATCTTGTGAGATCAATCAATCTTGTGATGCTTGCTTGAGAGATCATTTGTCTCCTCTTTGTGTTCTTCTCTCATTTGGATGAATTTGGTGCTTCCTTGATTCAAGTGTTTAAACTTGGTCTTTTGACCCTTTGTGTCTTCCTTTGATGTGTGGGAGTACTCCTAGAATCATCTAGACCATCAACCCCACAAGCAAGTCTTGAATCAAAGTTTTCATATTTCTAGGGTTTATGCACTTCTTTGGTAAAAACTGAGAGATCGATTCTGCGAAGTGGATCCGACGGATCGTCGCTAGAAATAGGTCTCTAATATTATTAGGAGGTGTGCTCAAATTTGGTCAAGCTTCATTGGTTGAATCAAAAGTTGGATCAAATTTCGTTTTGGATTTGGGGTGGATTTTTCAAGATCGATCGAACCGGTCCGACGGTCTTGTAACGGCGGTCCGACCGCCGTATATTCGCATGGCACGCTCGCGGGTCGAATCATTGCCCACCGGTCCGACCGCCGATTAGTTGCCGGTCAAACCATTGGTTGAACGCCGGTCCGATCGCCGTGGTAGCCGGTCGACCGCTTTGTGCCTGTGATCAACCCTTTGAATTTAAGTCTCCACATTTGTGTCGTGTGGTTGTCGGGGTTATCGAATTCAAAGACAAGGTTTCACTGTGTGCTTCTCGATCTTCTTAGCTTCCATAGCTAAAGGAGTAAAGTTCGTGTTGGTTTTGCTTTAGGCGAGAAAGATTTGAAAGCGCCTATTCACCCCCTAGTCGCCTTTAGGTCCTACAATTGGTATCGAGCGGTTAGCTCTTTTCTCTAGATCTTAACCGGTCTTTGGAGCCATGGCGATCGAGCGATATTCAATCAGCCACATGTTTTTGATGGAGTTGATTTTGCTTATTGGAAGGCCGAATGGAGGCCTACATCGAGGCTCAAGGGCACGCGATTTGGCTTAAAGTGAAAAATCCTCATGTCGTGCACCGATGACAATTTGATCACTCGGATGTGGAGAACAACAAATAGGCTCAAATTTCTTGATTCAAGGCCTTAGTCGATCGGAGTTTGAGCGTGTTGCTCATTTGTCGTCGCTCATGAGATCTGGCGGACTCTTTGTGATTATCACGAGGGTCCATCGCGATCAAGGAAGTGAGACAGAACCAAATTTAAGAAAGCATACTCCAAAATCGAGCAAAGACCTGGTGAATCTTTAGATGAGCTGTGGGGGAGATTTTCTAAAATTCTTCATGATCTCCGCGCTGTTGATCTTGTTTTTACCGAGTCAGAAAATGCACGCCAACTTTTGGGTGCTTTGGATGTGAAGGTGCGGGGATGAAGATCACGCCATCAATGACAACATCACATGAGCGAGCTTACCATGGATAAGCTTTACTCGAGGTTGAAGACGCATGAGATTGATTTTATCTCACGTCTCTCTTCGACAGATTCGATGGCTTTAGTGGTCGATCAATCTAAGGGTAGATATGCTGATTCTTTTAATGTTAGCTCATCTGGATTTTCTTTGTCTGCTTTGCATTCTTTGAGCGATGAGCAACTTGAGAGACTACCCGAGGATGACTTAGCCCTCCTATCCACAAAATTCACGAGAGCCTACAATAATGTGAGGAGTAGGAGGAGAGGTGGACCTATCACATGCTTCGAGTGTGGTGAGCTCAACCACATTCGCTCTAGATGCCCCAAGCTGAAGGGCAAGGAGGAGATGGAGTCACAAAGGCATCCTCAAGCGAGGGATGCCAAGTCCAAGAAGACAAACTATCGCAAGTTTGTCAGCCGAGTCCTTGAAGCTCTAGAGGATGTGAGCATGGAAGATGTGGACTCGGAGTCGGAGGACGACAAGAGTGACTCCCGTGGCAAGAAGAAGGCACGTGATTTCACTGGCATGTGCTTTATGGCTAAGAACAGCCACGACAGCGACTTCTCCAACAAGCGAGGATCTTTTTAGTGATCCCGATGAGGTATGCCCTTCACTTTCGACATGAAAAGGGCTTTGGTGCTTGCGAACAAAATTGCATAAGCAAGCTAGGATGATTAAGAAACAGGATACTATGATTGATAATTTGAACCTAAAAGTGGTTAGGCTCAAATCCATTAATCCGATGATTTCGTGATTCATGCTCTAGCTTGCTTAATGAATTGTCAAGCTTGAATAATGCTCATTCCTCTGTTGAGGAACAATTGAAAATGCTCTTCCGAACTAGAATCTCTCAAGTCTAGTTCGCTTGCATGAATGCCATTCCGCTTGATGTGACCGCTTTAGAAGCTATTCCATTAAATTGCTCAAAGCGTGCTTTCTTTGGAATTGAAACTGGATAGCTCCTTAAAAGAATTGCAAAATTTGATGCTAGTCACACTTGTTCTCATTGTAAGAATAATCGAATTAAAATGCAAGAGATGACCAAATGGTTGCTTATTCTAGAATTGCCTCTTGTGAAAATTGCCCTAAGCTTACAATCGAGATTGAAGCTTTAAACAAGACTCTTGAAGAGAAAGCTAAAATTGAAAGATCCATGTCTCTTCTGCTTCCAAGAAAGTCATTGATTCTTCCTCTTGTATGTTGCATGTCAAATTGATATTGCTATTGGTAAGATACAAGAGGCTTTTAGAGTCAAATTTAAGGAGCAGATTGAATAGGATTGAGAGTCCTATTGTGTGTCTTGTGAGGCTCTTAAAGTGGAAGTGGATCTTCTTAAGAGCAAACATGTTGAGGCAATCGATTCTAAAAAGTGCTCCAATTGTGGAGTTTTGGCAAAAGAGAACGATTACCTCAAAATGGCTCTTGAGAAGTTTTCTAGTGGGAAAAAGAAGCTCAACTTGATTCTAGACCAATCCAAGGTGAGTGTGAAAAACAGTGGCCTAGGCTTTAAGTCCCTAGAGCTTTCCAAGAATCTCACACCAAAGATTGCTAGAATTATGAAAAGTGGTTTGGTTGAGCAAGAATCTTCTTTGTCTTCAAAGGTTGTTCTTAAATCTGTAGATTCTGCTCAATCTCTTTCTAGCAAGAAAGGTGCCTCTGTCTCACCAGTACGGACCCCTCAAAAGGTCAAGTACCATTGCACCTTTTGCAAGAAAGAGGGCCACACGGTTGAGTTTTGCTTCCGAAGAGCAAAAATTGAGAGGAAAAAGAGGATGAGCACCTTGAGATCCATTAGAGGAGTTTCTTCTTCAATGATAGTCTCTAGAGCCGGCGACCTATTCATCGTATCACTTATAAGCCTAGGTTTGTAGAGAATTTGTTGACTCTTTTGGTGGGTCCAGCAAAGCAGCTTGGTCTTGGATATCGTGAGGATAGACCACGGTAGCACCTAGGCAGTGGGGAGTATCGGTCTTTTGGTAGATCGCTTTGGAGAGGTCCAGTGGTGCTCATGGGCATTCTTATGATTTTGTGCCTAATCATTTTTCTTGCTTCTTTTCTTTCGTTCCTGTGCCTCATCCATCTCAAGATCGACTCCTAGAACGTTTATCTCAAATCCCAAAGATCGAGGCTTGGATGTTTTGAGGAATTTGCTCTTTTGTTTTCATTGTATCATAATGCATTTTTATTTCAAATGTCTTGCATTGCATAATTAAAATTGTGGAGCTTTGATTATTATCCTTGTATGACTTGTTTTCATACTCTATACCTTGTCATATCAAGTGATAGTCTGCTAGACTTCTTTTATGGCTCTTCGTGTTTTGGCTTAGCTTTTCCCTTGCTAGCTTTATATCTGTGAGCAAATTGAATCGAATCATGTCTTGTTGGATCTTGTGACTAGTTTTGCTCTAGTGATCCTCGATGATTCTTGCCATGTCTTACAAGTTGAATTGAGTCTTGAACTTACTTTGAGATGAAAATGAGCTTTTATCTTCTTAAGTCAAGCAAATGAAAAAAGAAGATTTTCTGCGAAAAAACTGATCTCACCAATCCTTTCTCATGAGACGGCTTGCCATTGCACTAGGCATAAACTCGGGGAGTTTTGGATGACCTAGACCACTCTTTTAAGCTTATCGCTTGAGATGGTCGCGCAAGGCTTGGGATCTAGCACAGTAAAAAGGAGAAGAGAAAGAAAAAGGAAAAAGAAAAATTGCCCAAAAAGGGCTAAGTGCTTGAGCTTTGCTTCAAAAGAATTCTCTTAATGCTCAAAATGCCTCAATTCCTGTTTTGAGTCTCTTTTTGCTTATAGACATGGCTTGACTCATTTTTGGTTGCTTTTAGTGAATCTCGACATTGAGCAACCTTTCATGGTTTTAATTGTTAATCTCAGATTGCTATCTTGGTTTTAGCTTTTAAAGACATGTTTTGCCATGATTGAATATAGCCTCTACTCTTTATATGGCTTGGTATATGTCTTGTCTTGTCTACATAGATAATGGTCATGGCTCCTTTTGCTAAATTTCAAATAAAGTCATTTCTTCATGCTCGTTCTTCTCTCATGCATCTTGATGAATTCATTGTCAAAGGGGGAGAAGGATTGAAGAAAATGCTGCTTTGGAGCTTTTGGTTCACATAAGGTTTCATGCATAAAAGAACACACACACACACACACAAAAAAATTTGTGAACCCTTTGAAAATTTGTGATCATAGTGAGTTGAGTCTCTGGGTTTTATTGCCTTTTTCTGATTTGAATTGCAATTCAAGAAGACTCACAATGATCAAAGGTCAAATAGAACTTATTGTCTTTCATATGGACCTTAGTGAGATTTTTGGCCATCTTCTGGATTTTGAATCTTTTTGTGCGTTCAATGCCTTATCTCACTTGCCTTCACTATTCTGAAGCCAGCTTGGTCGGTTCCTAAGCTTTTTCTTGCTTATGGACCAAGTTGTGCCTTTATGCGAAAACGGCGATTTTTACTTTTCATTTCGAAAAACCACATTTTCTTGGAAATTGCCAATGTGTTCATCAAGGGGGAGATTGTGGATATCGTGAGGATATGTGCACGATCCCAGGATGATGAGTCAATTGGCAATGGCTTTGTTGGTTTGCAAAATCTCGCGTTTTCGGGGTTTGCTTCTTCTTTGTCGGACCACAGCGATGCGGCCGGTGGAGTGGCGGTCAGACCGCCCGTGGGACGGTCGGACCGGCAGTGGTGGCCGGTCGGACCGGCCTGACCTAAAAATGGATTTTGGGGCTAATCCAAAAATAGGTTGTGTAGGCAGGTGAGGGGAGTCTCCTGGATGTGGTCCCATCATTTTTGGAGCTCCCAGTCAAAAGTTCTATTGAGTTGAAAATTCCAGAAGGTTTCGGATTTTCAAGCTAGATTTTTGCTGTCTTTTTACCGTCCGACCGCCGTTGTGGGAGCGGTCCGACCGGCCTGATATCGGTCGGACCGGCCCTGTGGGGCGGTCAGACCGGCAGTGACTTGGAGGTTTGCCAAGTTCGCATTGATGCATGTGTGTTGTGTTTAATGTTTAGTTATCAATGCTTTATTGTTGCATATTGCATTGCGGAACTAACGTGGGTCAAGTTGTGAAGAACTTGTTCCCGGAAACGGTTTGTTTGTCTATTGCTGTGCAGGTGGCTTGCAGGTCAACGACGTCAACGGTGAGTGGATCGGGACTACGCTTGGAGAGCTGAGGTCCAGAACGATCAGGGATACCGGGTGAGGTCGTGTGACTCAAGCAGGTGCAGAATGGGCAAGACGGATCGAACGGGTGGTTCGATACAGCTGGTTGGATCAGGCGGTGCGGATCTCGGTGCGAGTCTCTGGGAGGTTCCGAGGGGATTCGGACAAGAGAGGCTTGGCGTCGATGAGAACCGCTGATCAACCTACACGTGGTGAAGCAGGCGATTGCTTCAACAGATTAGTGTGTGGGTCCCATGTGTGAGTGGGCCCCAAATGTGACTCTAGTCCTCTCTAGTATAAATAGGAAAGGGGGAGAAGGAAAACTCTTGAGGCATTCATTTGGTTTCCCCCCTTGCTTTTCTAGGGTTAGGGTTTGGAGAGGAAGAGAGGGAGAGATTGTATGCTCCTTGAGTGAGCTCTTGTCCTCCTTGTTGGAGTGGCTTTGTAAGCATCTTGTGAGATCAATCAATCTTGTGATGCTTGCTTGAGAGATCATTTGTCTCCTCTTTGTGTTCTTCTCTCATTTGGATGAATTTGGTGCTTCCTTGATTCAAGTGTTTAAACTTGGTCTTTTGACCCTTTGTGTCTTCCTTTGATGTGTGGGAGTACTCCTAGAATCATCTAGACCATCAACCCCCACAAGCAAGTCTTGAATCAAAGTTTTTCATATTTCTAGGGTTTATGCACTTCTTTGGTAAAAACTCGAGAGATCAATTCTGCGAAGTGGATCTGACGGATCGTCGCTAGAAATAGGTCTCTAATATTATTAGGGAGGTGTGCTCGAAATTTGGTCAAGCTTCATTGGTTGAATCAAAAGTTGGATCAAATTTCGTTTTGGATTTGGGGTGGATTTTTGATCTTGGATGAACCGGTCGACGGTCTTGTAACGGCGTCCGACCGCCTCATATTCGGACATTCGCTCTGCGGTCGAATCGTTGTTGTCCACCGGTCCGACCGCTTGATTAGTTGCTTGGTCGATCATTGGTTGAACGTCGGTCCGACCGCCGTGGTAGCCGGTCGACCACCGTGCCTGATCAACCCTTTGAATTTAAGTCTCCACATTTGTGTCGTGTGGTTGTCGGGGGTTATCGAATTCAGCACAAGGTTTCCGCTGTGTGCTTACTGATCTTCTTAGCTTCCATAGCTAAAGGAGTAAAGTTCGTGTTGGTTTTGCTTTAGGCGAGAAAGATTTGAAAGCGCCTATTCACCCCCCCTAGTCGCCTTTCCGGTCCTACAGACTGTGGCTAGTATAGCTCCCAGTGAGAAAAGTCATAAATGATTTAGAAAATTCAAAAAATATATATTTATACACTCAAAATTTGAAGTACTTCAAAAATGCAAAACTAATTCATCCTAACTCTAAAATGAATGAAACCAGTACTGAAAATTTTCATTTTTAATGAAATTTATTTCAAAATAGGTTGCAAATATTTCTCTGTATCAGATAATATAGTTTTGAAAAATGATTCATAACTCTATTATTTTTACAATAGAAAAAGGCTAATAACTTTTAAAATTCATCATAACAACTTCAAGTAAAATGAACTGAGTTGAATTGGACTTATAATATTATTCTCTATTTACCTATGTAACCCTTTGTCTCTCCACTACTCTACAAATTTTGGCCAAATAGTTAAAATGAATAAATTACATTTTCTAGATGTTTGAAATTCAAACTACTATAACTCCCACATACTGAATGCAAATGGAATGATTATTTCACCTAAATTAATATAAAATCATGAACTAGCTACCGTAGAAAAATCAAACATTTTTTAGCAATTGGATTTTTATGGTATTTCTCAATGTGTATCGGTATCTTTATTCTATAGAGATCGAAGCGATCAACGTAGACTCTTACGCCACTGAGAGTGAGCAACTGAGCTTCCAGAAAGGCAAGCATCATTTGAACTTTCTTTTTGCATCATATTGATCTCAGTTTTAATACACTAGTGTTTGAAATGCAATGATATTGCTTGCATGCTATTTTTGGTATAACATTATGTTGTGAGTAGTTAGCTATGTCCTACACTTACAGGTTATCCTTGATTATTCCCTTATAATTATGCTTAACATATATTCTTGTGATGATGTGAAGGTTATGTCTTGAATGCTTAGCCATTGCGGGTCTAGAAAACGAAATAGATCAATTGACGGGGTTAGCTCGTCAATTGTGGGAGACACATAACAATGCTTATTCTTTTTATTAATTTTTGTCCATATTGTTATATCTGGTTATTGAGTTAAAAAATTATTCTTGTTAAATGGTTTTGGGTCTGGACAAGTGGTTGTAGTGTGGGTGCTGTTATGCACGAGACTCGGGTTTGTGGTTGTCTTGTCCGGACCGTTAAGGACCGAGCCATGGACTTACGTTCCAAGTACTGATCGTGCTATCACACGCGGGATATGGGTACTGTATGGTTAGGTAAGGGGGAGGTTTTATTGTGTTAAGTCACATGGTGGTGCAAGGACATTTGTGTTTTATCATTTGTTCGGAGGAGCCGATGTAATTTTCTATAGTGTGCATGGGAGCACCAATTTTGGTTATTTACATTACATCGGTATTATTCCAATGCAACTGGTGAGCCCGCTTAGTAGGCGCTATCCGTAGCTTGTACTAAGTATGGGAATAACTCATAAGGGGGACTTATCTCAATGGGACTTTCTTGCTAAAAATGATCATATGTCGATTCTCCCCGGCCGGCATACCTAAGGAAGTGTGTCATTTTCCGGAGGCATCCAGAGGCTTACAGGCTAGTTGAGTCGTGTGGGTAAAGTAGTACACCTCTACAGAGATAATTTATTCGAATAGTTGTGTCCACGGTTATGGACAACACTTGGTTTGGTATGCTTCATCGTTAGACTTGAAATTAAAAGTTGACATGGTTATAACTTGGTTAGGGCATGAATGGGATGTTCATGCATCTTAGTTTATCAAAATGGACAACCACTTTGATATTGATTGATCTATACAATTACATATGTCTTGTGAAATCTTTTCTTGAATAAACGATTTGCAACTTGGCTTTTGAAAACTAGATGGTCTAGGAATGTAAGATGTTACATTTTCTGCAAAACTAGAACCACTAATGCTATCCTTTGATTACCCAATATGCATAACTATTTTTTCTTTGTATAATACTTGCGTGTACCTTTGTACTCAGCCAGTTTATCTACTGGTTTTCAAGTGGAGACGACTTCGAGCCCGATGAGCTCGTTAGTGCCGATTTAGGCGATACTGACGAGTAGTGTTATTATTTAACTCCCAGTTGGTTGCCATGGGTTATGGGGCACACCATACTGGACTTTTGGTTTATTTACATTGCTTCTACTGCTACTTAATGTTATCATTTGAATTTGGTCGGTCGGCCACTTGTAATAGTTGTAGACTTGAGTATTATTGATGTATGTCTTTTGAATTATCTACGTATGAATGCTGTATGGATGTGATTGACGTTGAATGATAGTATGAGCATGTTGGTCGCTGATCTTGGGAGCCAACATGATCTCATACTCGATGTTGATGAATTCTATTTTACTCACTAAGTGTGAACTTTGATTGTTTGGAGGACTGGTTATCATGTAGTGCTTGCAAGGGAGCAGTACGCATGATCGTCAGATCTCTAGTTTCAGTCAAACCTTCTCACTTAGATGGAGTTAAGTTGAAATCCATTTACTTGAGGCCTAGAGTTATTTCTATAAGACCGGGAAGGCCTCGGTCTTAAGGAAATAACCCGGGGGTCCTCACTCTCCCCCCCCCCCCCTTTGCTTCTGCAGTCGCTTCCGATTTTATGTAATGTAAGCATTTGGCCTGTGCGGCCCTATTGTA
Source organism: Hsuehochloa calcarea (assembly GCA_036346395.1). NCBI lineage: Eukaryota > Viridiplantae > Streptophyta > Magnoliopsida > Poales > Poaceae > Hsuehochloa > Hsuehochloa calcarea. Next base: position 27,223,030 of record CM070597.1, on the reverse strand, counting down.
AAACTCTAACCGATGTGGTCTATGTCACTCTGATGTTTTGTAATATAATGGTTGGTTCAGTTTACATCGTGTATGAAATGATTCAGTGATGTATCTCTGAGTGCTAGCTACTAGCCTAGGGAATATCACAGTATTTTCTTAGAGGATTTGGATTGGTGAAATTCGGGTCCAATAGAGCTAGTATCAGAGTATACGACTGGGCGTGCCTAAGGACTTGAGTCTTATTTACAAAAACTAAGAAAAGCTTTGCCCAAAATATAATGTACTTATTTGCTTTTACTCATCACTCTTAGTTCTAAAACCTACCTCTTCTTTCATCGAGATTACCAACCTTCTCTTGTTTCAAAATTGTAGATGGCTGCACAGTCGTCCGATGGACCATGAGACTTTCACTCTCATAGAGAGAACGCCGATGAGTTCATGGACATCCTCTACCAACTCATGCAGCACCTGAGCTACCACCGTAAGCCTATCTTCAGAGACCGGAAGGCCTAGATTCTAGACCAAGAGTCCTGGACCATGGAGATTTACCTCTATGCAAGGGAGGGTGAGTTTATCGCTCACACCTTGAAAGGTGAGCATCCCAAGAGCAGCTATGATGAAGCAGTCCAAGACGCAGCACACTTCGCCTACACCAGCCTGAGCTGGATGCATGAGGATCTTATGCTAGTATCACCTTTCTGCTACCTCCCACCCCTCCAGGAAGGAGAGATCGACCCCGGGGTCTTCAACGTCGTATTGGAGTAGTAAGGCGTGGTTAGGTTAGTTAGCAGTGCTTGCTAGGCAATGTTTTGGTTGCAATCACTTTCTGTTTTTCCTTCTTTCTAGGCGTTGTGGTGTGTATTTTGTGTTGTAACTTAGCATAACCTATATGCTATGTTTCAGGAGTCACGTAACACCTAACCCCCTAAATGTAATGTAGTCATTCTAGGCTTTTTGTTGTACTTGATTCTTTCTCATTGTTGGTTTGAAGTTCTTCTGTTGTGCTCTAGAGGGCCAGTGAACCATCATATATCTCCTCTAAGTTCTAAGCTGAGTTGCTCCCTCAAATGGCACCAAAGAGAGCAGCAGTCAAGGAAGTGGTGTCAGTCGCAAAAGGAAGATTTTAGCACAGAGGCCACAAGATAGCTACCCCAACAGGCAGTATTTCATGATAGCTCGTCATCCAGGCAGTCAGCAGCCTAACCTCCAAGAGCTCCAACTTCAACCCCGTGTCCCAGTGGGAATGTTTTCCGCACTCCCTGCCCGGCCAGACAGCCTACGGCAATCAATCCAGCAGCTCACCTTCGCTGTTATAGTTGTGGATAAAAAGGGCACCTTGCCGATAAATGCCCCCAGAAGAAACTTCATATTGCATAAAGAGTGGAGGACGACAACGTGGACCTTTCTACGCCTCAACTTAAAGGATTACCCGGGAGAAGCTGTCACATTAAAGACCACCATGCTGCTACACCAAGAAGATCCCTGAAGACTATCGCTTGCTTTCATTGTGAAAACCTGGGACACTTCTGATGAGGACATCACTTCTACTGACATGAACACTCCTCTTCCTACTACTTTGAATGATGTGCAAGGTCCAATTACTCGGGCACGTGCTCGTCAACTTATTTATTAGGTAAATTTGTTTCTAGGGCTGAGTGTATTATTTGAGAACTCTATGATACTGCCTAACGGAGATGATTTACATGTACTTAGGAATATAGGACTACGACCAGTTCAAGAAGGTCTACGACCAGTTCCGCAGGGTCTACGACCAGCTTCACCAGCACTCGGCGAGCCCAGGACTAGTTGGACACAATCTACGACCAGAGATAGCATGGACTCCTCAAGACCACCCTAAGACCAGTCCTACGACCAGGTTCTCGACCAGAGATGCGCGATATGAATAGTGAATAAGGTGATACGTCACCGTGTTGGGGTCTAATAGGGCCTTGTAAGCGTGACGAGGTCGGAGCTCAGGTTGTGTACGCCTCTTCCCACGACCGCACAACCCTAGGTCGACCTCCTCACGTCCCCCTATATATATACAGTAGTCGTCATAGTTTAACGTGGGTTTTTCTTTCAGATTATTCTGCTTAGCAGTCTCGCCGCATGTTCGGTTGAGGAACCCCACATTGTGAGCTTCATCTATATTCGCAATACAAAATCAGATTGCATCTTCTACTTTCTTGCTTCTGTTCTCAATTCGCATGCAGGAGATAGCCTTCTTGGCGAGGTCAACCGCGTTCGGCACGGTTGATAACCAACAGAGCAGTGTTTTAGTGATTGCGAGGGGTTTGATCTGTTCTGGTCGGAGCCTTCGGATCATCAACGTCGAGTTCTCCACAATTGACTTATCAGTACCTTTCGGAAGATCGGGCCAAAGACACATCAGTTGGTATTAGAGAAAAAGTTGCCCGTTAGGTAATCACAATTTTTTCCCTGTTAAATTAGTTGTTTTCCATTGTCCTAAAGCTCCAGAAAATTGCCCCACAAAATATTTTTGTTCGTCGTGTTCTTCCGCTGTCCTATCACCCATTGTGTCTTTGTAATTTCTGTTATTTGTTTCGCGTTGTTGAATTAGTGTCCTTTGTCTAAGCCGTGTTGCTGGTTTAGAGTCATGTGTTTGGTCACTAGTCAACACCGTCGCACGCCGTGCCACCATCCATCCTGGCTGCGCCATAACCTACTCGAGCAACCCAATACTCAATTCGACCACCTTCTCGCGTTCGACCACCTAGTCGGATTCGACCACCTACTCGGGTTCGACCATCTACTCATTTTCCGCCCCGACCACCCTATTTGTTTCTTGTTGCTCTCGGACACCCCACGTACTCATCATATCGTGCCTGCCACACAAAGTCCGAGAAGAGTTTCCATAGCCGAACGGATCTAGCCAAAGTTCAGAGAGAGAGAGAGTATCTTTTAATTACCTGTATACCCATGCCTTCTACAAAAAGTTTATGACTCATATATATCCATAGACCCAGAAGAGGGTTTTGAAGAGTTTTGAACAAATGTCACATTCGCAAAAAAAGAGGAACCCTAGGTTGGGTTTCGGCAGTAAAAAAGGAGAAGAAGCAAATCGACCACCCCCAGTGAAGAAGAATCAAATCGACCACCCCCGTTGGTCTACGACCACTCCCAGCCTTGCATCCTTTGAATCCTTTGTATCCAGTCCTTGTTATCTATCAGTGTTGTGCTAGGGCTAGGGACACTTTTTAGACCAGCAACTTTGACAGGTACTTTGGACCCTTATTCAACTTTGCTAATCAGTTTACGGTTTTTGCTAATCCTTGCTACATATTGTGCCTTCCGAGCTCCACCTACTCTTGATCAGAACAGGTCCCCACCTGCAATCATACCCACTCTCGACACGGTATCACGAACCGTACCACCCGGTCGTACTCACACCGCTGCGTTGGTAAGAACACTTGTAAGAGTGTGGTAAGACGCTTGAGAGTGTGTGTTTCCACCTTCCATCACCGAGTAGTTGATAGGGATAATACCTTTGTGTTGTCTTTTATCTTCTGCTAACCATGATAGGTGAGACGTCTGATGAGAAAGAGTGTGTTGTAAAGGGAGAGCTTATGACGCTCTTGGATGAACAACGCACTACCACTCATGAGGACATCAACAGGAAGCTTCAAGCTACCACGATCACATTGCAGTGCTCAATCAACGATAGTATTGCAGCGCTCACTACACGCCTTGAAAGAACGGTGAACCAGCCACCAAACATTGGACGTCAGTATGATCACGATGCAGCCCAAGATCTTGAGGAGGGAGATGATAATGAGAGGAGAAACCTTGATACCGGTGCTGTGTTTGCCGACCAGGATGCACGTCAATGACACCGCCTACATCACAACCTTCATGGTATGGGAGGTAATAATTTTCAGCACCACAATGCTTGTGCTAATGATGACCCATTTGCTAAGGTTAAATTTACCATACCATCTTTTGCGGGTGTTTATGATGCTGAAATTTATCTAGATTGGGAGATGACAATTGAACAAAAATTTAATGCCCATTTAGTTCCTGAAGTGCATAGAGTCAGACAAGCTACTAGTGAATTTGAAGATTTTGCTATCATTTGGTGGAATCAAGTGGTTAATTCTGGCTTAACACCTGATACATGGGATAGATTGAAGGTAACTATGGTGTCAGATTTGTTCCTCCTACTTTTAAACGTGATATGCGTAAGAAATTACAGCGCTTAGACCAAGGTAATAAATATGTTGAGGAATATTATCAAGAACTACAAATAGGCATGATGCGTTGTTATGTAGTTGAGGATGAGGAGGATAAAATGGCTCGTTTTTATGGTGGGTTAAAGCGTGAAATTTAGGACATAGTTGATTACAAAGACTATAATGATATTAATAGATTGTTCCAGCTTGCTTGTTTGGCAGAAAAGGAATTACAGGGTAGACAACAAAGGATTAGGAGAAACTTTGGCAGTACATCTACATCGAGATCAACGCCGGGACAAACCAAGACAGCCCCACCTCCTGCTTTTTGGTCTGCTGCCCCCTCAGTGAGTAGGGTGCGTTCAGCAGCACCGCCACCACCGTCACGCGCACCCGAGACGAGCAAATCTACTAGTGTGCAGGCACCAGCACAGAGCTCTTCATCGGTTGCTTCCACGGGTCGTACGACGAGAATTGTTTGCCACTGTTGTAAAGGAATGGGCCACTTCATGAGAGATCTCCCAAGTCAGCGGGCGTACATTGCGACAGAAGACGGTGGTTATATGTTCCTCATCGTCAAGAATTGCCGTGTTCGTGTCATAATTGATGGCGGGAGCTGTAATAAGTTGGTGAATTTAGGACTGGTCAAGAAGCTTGGCTTGACCACACGTGCGCATCCTCACCCATACCACATTCAGTGGTTCAACGACAGCGGTAAGGTGAAGGTAACACAATCTGCGAGAGTGCATTTTTCCATTGGTTCCTATCATGATGTTTCTGATTTCGACGTAGTACCTATGCAAGCCTGCTCTCTTTTATTAGGTCGTCAATGCGAATTTGATACCGATGCAACTGATCATGGTAGAAGTAATAAATACTCTCTTATACACAAAGGAAAGAAAATAACTTTGCTACCTTTGACGCCTACTGAAATTATGAATTGTGATAAAGAGTTAGTTGAAAATGAGAAGAAAGAACTTGAACATGAATCTAAAAATCAGCGAGTAGTGAAGAATATTTTCCCACCAAAGAAAGAGCGGTTGGCACCTAGTTCTAGGACCGAGGGAATTAAATTAAAGGGTTGTGTCATGCTTGTAACCAAATCTGATCTTGCTGAAATTTTTCATCATGATATGTCATGCTATGCCTTGATATGTAAAGATGCTTTATTTTTACTTGATGATATATCTAGCTCTTTGCCGTCTGCTGTCACTAACCTTTTGCAGGCATTTGAGGATGTGTTTTCAGCTGAAATACCCCCAGGACTGCCACCTATTGGAGGGATTGAACACCAAATTGATTTAATTCTGGGAGCGACTTTGCCAAACCGTGCAGCATATAGGACCAATCCAGAAGAGACAAAGGAAATTTAACGACAAGTCCAAGACCTTTTGGACCGAGGGTACGTACGAGAAAGTCTTAGTCCTTGTGCTATTCCTGTTCTTTTGGTTCCTAAGAAAGACGGTAGTTGGCTTATGTGTGTTGACTGTAGAGCCATTAATAATATCACAATACGGTATCGTCATCCCATTCCTAGTTTAGACGATATGCTTGATGAGTTGACTGGTTCTATTCTTTTCACAAAGATTGACTTGTGTAGCGGGTACCACCAGATTAGGATGAAATTGGGAGATGAATGGAAAACGGTATTTAAAACTAAGTTCGGACTATATGAGTGGTTAGTGGTGCCTTTTGGTTTAACTAATGCACCTAGCACTTTCATGCGTTTGATTAACGAAGTTTTGCGTGCTTTCATTGGAAAATTTGTGGTGATTTATTTTGATGATATTCTGATCTATAGCAAGTCATATGAAGAACACATGGATCATTTACGTGCTGTTTTTAATGTTTTGAGAGATGCACGTTTGTTTGGTAACCTTGAGAAGTGCACCTTTTGCACGGATCAAGTCTCTTTTCTTGGCTATGTTGTTACTCCACAGGGCATCGAAGTTGATTAAGTCAAGATCGTCGCTATCCAGAGTTGGCCGCCTCCTAAAACGGTCACACAAGTGCGGAGTTTTCTAGGGCTTGCAGGTTTCTATCGGCGTTTTGTTTGGGATTTCAGCACCCTTGCTGCACCACTGAATGAGCTTACAAAGAAGGAAGTTCCTTTTACTTGGGCCACCATACAACAACAAGCTTTCGACGCTCTCAAAGATAAGCTAACACACGCCCCTTTGCTTCAACTTCCCGATTTCAGTAAGACTTTTCAATTAGAATGTGATGCTAGTGTCATAGGTCTTGGTGGTGTGTTAACTCAAGAAGGAAAACATGTTGCTTACTTTAGTGAAAAATTAAGTGATCCTAGTTTGAACTATTCTACCTATGATAAAGAATTATATGCTCTAGTTCGAACTATGGAAACATGGCAACATTATTATGGCCCAAAGAGTTTGTAATACATTCTGATCATGAATCTTTGAACCATATTCGAAGTCAAACCAACCTGAACCGCAAACATGCTAAGTGGGTTGAGTTTATTGAGTCTTTCCCCTACATCATTAAATATAAAAAGGGCAAAGAAAATGTGATAGCTGATGCTTTCTCTAGGAGATATACCATACTTTCACAACTTGATTTCAAAATCTTTGGATTAGAGACAATAATGGAGCAATATGGGCATGATGTGGATTTTAAAGATGTGCTGCTAAATTGTCAAGAGGGAAACGGTTGAAATAAATTTATGGTGCATGATGGGTTCGTGTACCATGCTAACAAGCTATGCATTTCAGCTAGCTCTGTTCGTCTTTTGTTGTTACAGGAGGCGCATGGAGGAGGATTGATGGGTCATTTCGGCGTGAAGAAGACCGAGGACATTCTGACCCACCACTTTTATTGGCCAAAGATGGGGCGTGACGTCGAACGCTTCATTGCCCGCTGCACCACGTGCCAAAAAGCTAAGTCACAACTTAATCCTCATGGTTTATACATACATCTTCCTGTTCCAAGCATACCTTGGGAAGACATTTCTATGGACTTTGTTTTAGGGCTTCCTAGAACAAAGAAGGGCAGGGTTAGTATTTTTGTTATCGTGGATAGATTCTCTAAGATGGCTCATTTTATACCATGTCATAAAAGTGATGATGCTACAAATGTTGCTGATTTGTTCTTTAAGTAAATTGTTCGCTTGCATGGTCTTCCGAATACGATAGTTTCCGATCGAAATGCTAAATTTCTTAGTCATTTTTGGAGAACCTTGTGGGGTAAGTTGGGAACTAAGCTGTTATTTTCCACTACATGTCATCCCCAAACCGATGGACAAACTGAGGTTATCAATAGAACTTTGTCCACTATGCTTAGGGTTGTACTTAAAAAGAACTTAAAATGTGGGAGGACTGCTTGCCTCATGTAGAGTTTGCTTATAATCATTCGCTGCATTCTACCACAAAGAAGTGTCCTTTTGAGATTGTTTATGGTTTCATACCTCGTGCACCTATCGACTTGTTGCCTCTTCTAGCTTCGGAGAATGTAAATTTTGATGCGCAACAACGTGCTGATTTGATACTTAAGATACATGAAACAACTAAAGAGAACATTGAGATTATGAATGCTAAATATAATGTTGCTGGTAGTCAAGGACGCAAGCATGTTACTTTTGAACCTAGTGATCTTGTGTGGTTACACTTGCGTAAAGAACGATTCCCTGAATTGAGAAAATCTAAACTCATGCCTCGTGCAGATGATCCTTTTAAAGTTCTTGAACGTATTAATGAAAATGCATATAAATTAGACTTGCCTGCGGATTTCGGGGTTAGCTCCACCTTTAACATTGTAGATTTACGACCTTTCTTGGGGCCAGAAGATGATCTTGAGTCGGGGACGACTCCAATTCAAGAATGGGACGATGATGAGGACATAACTTCTACTGATATGAACACTCCTCTTCCTACTACTTTGAATGATGTGTAAGGTCCAATTACTCAGGCACGTGCTCGTCAACTTATTTATCAGATAAATTCATTTCTAGGGCTGGGTGTATTATTTGAGAACTCTATGATGCTGCCTAACGGAGATGATTTACTTGTACTTAGGAATCTAGGACTACGACCAGTTCAAGAAGGTCTACGACCAGCTTCACCAGCACTCGGCGAGCCTAGGACTAGTTGGACACAATCTACGACTAGAGATAGCATGGACTCCTTAAGACCACCCCAAGACCAGTCCTACGACCAGGTCCTCGACCAGAGATGCGCGATATAAATAGTGAATAAGGTGCTACGTCACCATTTTGGGGTCTAATAGAGCCTTGTAAACGTGACGAGGTCGGAGCCTAGGTTGTTTACGCCTCTTCCCACGGCCGCACAACCCTAGATCGACCTCCTCACGTCCCCCTATATATATATAGTAGTTGTCATAGTTTAACGTGGGTTTTTCTTTGAGATTATTCTGCTTAGCAGTCTCACCGCACGTTCGGTTGTGGAACCCCACATTGTGAGCTTCATCTATATTCGCAATACAATATCAGATTGGATCTTCTACTTTCTTGCTTGTGTTCTCGATTCGCATGCAGGAGATAGCCTTCTTGGCGAGGTCAACCGCGTTCGGCACGGTTGATAACCAACGGAGCAGTGTTGTAGTGATTGCGAGGGGTTTGATCTGTTCTGATCGGAGCCTTCGGATCATCAACGTCGAGTTCTCTACAATTGACTTATCAGTACCTTTCGGAAGATTGGGTCAAATACACATCAACATCGCCAACGGATGCCCCCAAAGGAAGCAAAGCCAAGAAATCAAATGTTTCTATTGCGGCAACCTATGTCCCCGACGGAATCTTGAAGAACCTGCAAGGAATGCCAACGCCACCACCCTCAGCCTCAGCAAAGGAGAACTTATCAAGAGCCTCAGCAATAAGCAAGCTGTGCCTACTGAAGTTCTACTACCAGATCCGGAGGCTTCACCAAATGCTATATGCTCTGAATGCGGCAAGATAGGACATGTCGCCCAATTATGTCCTCCAATATGACAACTTGCAAGAGGAGCATGCTTCACATGTGGGCACTATAGACACTACAGCTACACGTGCTCAGTTCCCTACTGTCCTTGCTGTGAGGAACACCATCAATCAGAAGAATGCCTTATGAACCAAGTAGCATGCTCACGTTGTGGGAAGAAAGGGCATCAGCAGACCAATGCTCTGTGAACTGCCCCAACTACGATAAGGACCACCAGCCGGGTTAATACCCGATGAGTAAAGTTACGTGCTTTCTCTATGAAGGACAAGATCACTATCCCAAAACCTGCTCCCTGCGCCTGTTGCTGACCAAGGCAGACGAGTTGCAAAGAACAAATTTCCAAGCTGCTGTGAGACTCGTCATGAATGGGGTTGGCAAAAGCAACTAGTATTGGAAACCCTTCGTTTTAAGGGGGTAGCTAGACTACATAGAAATGTCAGGAGTACTAAGGAGTATGTTTCCTGTTAAATCAGTACCAGTGCATGTTATGCTGGAGCTTCACACTCTTTTATATGAAAGAAGCTTGTTGTAATGCTGAATTATCATCCACCTAAGTTAAAGAAACCTGTGGTACTTAGTTCACCCAAAGACCCTTGTTTGCCACCTTAGTAAGACCTAGAGTAAAGATTGCTTTGGAAAATTTCAGACTCCTAGCAAACTTGATGAACCCTAAGGTTTGATTTGTTGGCCCGATCTTTCGATGAGAACGATAAGTCCGGTAGGCGTCGCTCAACTCTGACGATCTCGGCTACGAACACGCAAGGCTCGAAACCACGTAATCGCTGAACTGCTCGACAAGTCGTTATCAACCGTGCACGAATACCCGGATGACCTTATCACGAAGATCAATTCCTGCATACACCGAAGAAGCACGCAAGGACAAGATAAAGCAATCTAAAATTGCAAATAAAGATTAAAATATTGAAATTGGAATTTTGAAAGCGGTATTATGGTTGGTCTAGTCGACACAAGCCAATACACGAAGTTGCAACAAGGCTAACTTTTAACTAAACAAAATCCAAGGAAACTAGTGGGGATGCGTCCTCCTTAAATAGGGGATGAGGAGCCACGAATCTAAAAGAAATAGAGGGGTGGGACTAAAGGCATGAATTACTGTTCACATGAACAGTACTCACACACCCTAGTGGGCCGGTGGCATATGGGCCAATTCCGGTACGATTACAAGACCCAAATCGGCCTAAATTGGTGATATAGCACATTCTTTTAACGATTCTGAAGTCTACAGAAGGAATTTGGAGATGAGGCTAGATCCGTTGGAAAGATCTCATCGTTATCTTTCCAACAAGCCCAAGAACACCATAATCGGACTCTTTTTGCAAAAGTTATGTCTGTTTTAAGCTGGTGCTGTCAGGCTGATTTCGGAGGCCGAACTGGATTCCAGAACGGGTCCAGCTCGAACTGCTTGCTTGTCTTGGACCAAAAGTGACATGGTGCTGCACATATATATATTTCATCATTAGGTAGCATCATATAGTTCATATAATATAAAGACACTCCTAAAAACAAGCTCACCTGATAATTTAAGTGAAGCGTACGAGCTCTTGTACTTGGAACAACAAGCATAGCAAATATGGTTGTATCCATAGGGGTCATGTCCTCATCAAAACTTCCTAGTGCTAGAGTCCTAAACTCTACACATCTATGTTTGGTTCTAGAAAAGATTAATGAGCATCAGCTTTATGTCAAGTACAACAAATGTCAAATTTTGGCTTCATGAGATAAGTTTCCTCGGACACATTGTATCAGCTGGAGGAGTCGCAGTGGATCCATCCAAAGTAGAAGCTGTATTGGATTGGAAACAACCTACCTCAGTAACTGAAGTGTGTAGTTTCCTCGGCTTGGCCGGATACTACCGACGCTTCATAGAAGGATTCTACCAGCTGTCCAAGCCAATGACCCATCTTCTTAAAAAGGAAAAGAAGTATGAATGGACAGAAGCTTGTGAAAAGTGTTTCCAAGAACTGAAGAAGAAATTAACCTCTACGCCAGTGTTAATCTTGCTAGACATATATCAGGACTTTGAAGTCTATTGTGATGCTTCGCGTCAATATCTTAGCTGCGTACTTATGCAGTGAGGAGAAACTATAGCTTATGCATCAAGACAACTATCCTACCAATGATTTGGAGTTAGCCACAGTAGTGTATGCCCCAAAGATTTGACAGCATTATCTGATTGAAAATCATTGTAATATCTTTACAGACCACAAGAGTCTCAAGTACATTTTCACCCAGACAGATCTCAACCTCCGACAAAGAAGATGGTTAGAGCTAATTAAAGACTACAATTTGGATGTTCACTACCATCCTAGAAAGGCTAACATAGTAGCCGATGCATTAAGCTGTAAATCCTACTGCAGTCATGTCATGATTCAAAAACACCAACCTGAGCTCTACAAGGAATTTGAGGCACTCATCCTTGGGATAATAGAGCAAGACACCATAGCCGCTGTGGAAGTGCATCCAACTTTAGAAGAACAAATCAAGACCGCTCAGGAAGGACAACCTGGAGTCCAGAGATTTAAACACCTCATGGCCAGAGGAAAAGCCCCCAAGATGATTGAAGAACCGCAAAGATCTTATGGTATGCGAAACGTCTATTTGTTCCCCACCAGAAGGAACACAATGATTTGATACTAAAAGAAGCCCATAGCTCGGCCTACACACTCCACCCAGGCAGCACCAAGATGTATCAAGACATGAAGATTCGGTATTGATGGCCGCGAATGAAAAGGAACATCGCCGAGTTTGTAGCTTGCTGCGATGTATGCCAGCGAATCAAAGTAGAACATCAGAGACCTGCATGATTGCTTCAACCATTGCAAATCCCTCAATGGAAATGGGAAGAAATTGGATGGGATTTCATTATGGGTCTGCCAAGAACCAAGTCCGGATGTGATTCGATGTGCTTCATAGTCGATAGATTAACAAAGGTCATCCATTTCATTCCAGTAAAGACAACCTACAAGGGAGACAAATTGGTTGAGTTATATATGGATCGTATTGTGTGTCTACATAGAGTACCCAAAAATATAGTCTCGGGTCGGGGTTCTCAGTTCACCTCACATTTCTGGGATAGTCTGCATGACACACATGGAACACACCTTGCTTTCAGCACAACATATCATCCTCAGACTGATGGTCAGACGGAGAGAGTAAACCAAATTCTGGAGGACATGCTTCGAGCTTGTGCCGTGGAATTTACCGTAGATTAGGAGAAATGTCTACCGTGTGCAGAATTCGCCTACAACAATAGTTTCCAGTCAAATCTAAAGATGTCACCTTTTGAAGCACTCTATGGCAGAAAATGCAGAACCACCCTGCATTGGTCAGAGTTAGGAGAAGTTTATGTCTTCGGACCGTATACCCTCAAGCGAGTAGAAGAGAAAGTTTGATTGATCAGAGATCGCCTTCAAGCAGCGCAGTCAAGACAAAAGAGTTATGCCGACAATCATCAAAGGGATTTGACCTTTGAAGTTGGAGATAATGTGTATCTCAAGGTATCACCGCTTCGAGGAACCCGGAGATTCAAAGTGGAAGGCAAGCTAGCGCCAAGATACATCGGCCCGTTTCCAATCACCGCCAAGCATGGAGAAGTAGCCTATCAACTGGAGTTGCCAAAGGACTTGTCAGACGTCCACGACGTGTTCCACATCTCTCAACTCAAGAAATATCTCAGAGTACCTAAAGAGCAGACTCCAATCAAAGCCATCACACTTTAGAAAGCTATGACTTATCCAGAGCACCCGATCAAGATTCTCGACATTGTGGAGAAGCGAACCAAACGCCAGATCATCCATCTTTGTAAGGTTCAATGGAGCAACTACTCAGAAAGAGAAGTCACCTAGGAGCACGAAGACTAGCTGAAGTTGGATTTCACGTCCCTGTTCCTCGAGTAGCTCGAACATCGGGGTTGAGATTTCGTTTAAGGTGGGTAGGTTTGTAACAGTGTTTAAGGTGGGTAGGTTTGTAACAGTCCATTTTTGGATTGTATATAGTATTTGCTTTTGTCAATTGATTTCAAAATTTTATTTCAACTTAAGTTTTATTTCCAAAATCTATAGCTTCTACCTTAATTTCAAAACCTCTCTCTTCTGGCCCAGCCCATTTTCCTCCCCGTTGGGTCGGCTATTCTTTCTCCTGGTCATAGGCCATATCCTCTTTCTCCTCCCCAACTCGGCTTCCCTTTTCATTACTAGCCGACCCATCCTCTCCTTCCCCTTCCGACCCAGTCGAGCCAGTGCACCCCCCTGGACCTTTGCCTCCCTGTCCCATTGACCAGCCCTGCGAATCTGTCCCCTCCGTCACCTGCTTGTGGACTCCAGCACCATGCCCCCTCCTCATCGCCCAGCACCTACAACGCCACTTGCTTCCGTCGCCCCCGCCACCTGCTTGACCCCCAAAGTCGCCGCCTCCGTCGACCAGTCGCGTCGCCTGTCTCGCCATCGTGCCAGTGCCATGGCCCCGCGCCTGCACCTTCTGTCCCTCTGCCGCCACCTGCTCCCCTCCACCTACCCTTGACTTCGGCGCCTCTGTCGCCCCGTCTCATCGCTAGCGCCTACTCGTATCAGCCCTACCACCAGCGTCGCCGCCCAAGTCGTCACTCCCGTCGCTTCCTAGCTGCGCATGCCTACCCTGTCCCCTCCGACCAGGGTACCCATGCCACGACTACCTCGGGAACCCACGCGCCTCCGAGTCGAAGACGACTCTGCCTTTCCTCCCACTGGCTATAAAAGGAGCTCAGAGCCATCCCTTGCCTCCCCTCGTCTCCCCTTCGCTTTTGGTAAGTGCCCTAGTGAAGAGCCCGAGCAGTCCTCTGTTTTCTCTGAGCTTCCCTACTCTCACTCGTGTTGCAGAGGTTGCCCGAAGCCCCGAGCTCCGAGTTCTAGCAGCTGTCGCGCCTCCTTTCGGTTCTCGCCGCACCAGTGCAGCCCTCTTCTACCCACATCAATTCGTGCCCAAAGCTTCTTGGAGCGATCCCCTCACTCGGTTTTAGTTTTATGGCACAGGAACCGCCGCTCTCCTCCTCTCCTTTGGCAATTGAATCTACTATTCCATGTCACCCTAGTAACTATGTGGTAATTATTAGTTATAGGTTGTACTTAAGAGACATGCTAGTCTTGCTTAAGCATCGGGGCATTGTGGGTAAATGACTGGACTGTTGTGGTAATGTATTTTATTCCCCCAAAAACTATTAAATTGTTGTTAACTCATCTGGGCGGTTGGTTAGGTGATTGGTGCCGTCGGAGCACGAGAGTGGTTGGTATGTGGTATGAACCGCACGGATGGATTAATGACTTAATCTTGTTATGACCTCCTGTGTAAAAATAAGTGTAACCACAGGTCTGTAAAGTATAACTTGGCTTAGTAAATTTGTTAAACTCTATATGTCATCTCGCTGGAGGGGTAACGGAATCGTGCAAGCACTGGACACGGCTCGGCTTGAACGGGACACCGATGCAAGGTGAAGTTGCCAGTCGCGCTAGACGTTGTGGGTAATCCAGCTACGCTAGTTGCTGAGATGAACAACTCGCACAACTCATGGGCGTAGCCCATATGGGTGAGATGACAGAAGGGGCGAGGTATTTTGAAAGGTTACTGTGACGATCGCTCAACTACGTAACTAAGGATTCATGTGGGGCAATGAGTATGATTGTCTCTTATAGGTACAGTGTACAACCTCTGCAGAGTCTAAACTATTTAAACAGCTGTGCCTACAGTCAAAGGCGAATATGGAAACTTAACTTGAGTTAGTTTTGTTTATAAAACCTTGTGGGTGGGATGATTATAGTGTCGGCTCACCTAGCCTGAGGTTTGGATTTTTCCTGGGTCGTCGCACCTAGTGATGTTAATAGGTGGAAGTAACCATAATTGAAATAAGCATAAGGTAGATGTAACCTCTGCTGTTATAAATATTGCACAATATCTCTTTAATAAAATGAGCTTTGGTCAAATTGCCAAGTCATAGGAATTTCTAAACCCCCCTTTGCTTCTGCAGTCGCTTCCGATTTTATGTAATGTAAGCATTTGGCCTGTGCGGCCCTATTGTAAAACTCTAACCGATGCGGTCTATGTCACTCTGATGTTTTGTAATATAATGGTTGGTTCAGTTTACATTGTATATGAAATAATTCAGTTATGTATCTGTGAGTGCTAGCTACTGATACAGGGAATAGTACAATATTTTCACAAAAGGATTTGGATTAGTGAAATCCAGGTCCGATAAAGAGGCAGGAGAGCTGCCTTTTACATTGATAAAGTTGGAGAAAACAAGTTAAAAAGATACATTCCGACAGGGAAAATACCCCTAGTGGGAGGGAGACCGCAACTGAGGCACACCTTACAACACTCTATCAATAGCACGAGAGCTAGAGACACCAGCTAGCAAACTCTGAACATGTCCTAACACCAGCTAGCTCTGTCGAGCACACATCAAACCTAAGGATATGACAACACCTCCCATCCAACCCACAGAAGCTTCGGACTAATTAAAATCAAATATTGAAGAGGATCACCTTAACACCAACTCGAGAGAGAAGAATATAATCAGGTGCAAGTTGGTCCACACGCTGAGGACGCCACCAGCGATATATGAGCTAGGCTCTTGCTAGTAGCGGCAGAGTTAACAAGTCAGAACAACAGCGCGCGGCTCATGAACGCACGTAGCTGGCTAGTTTAGGTCCATCGGTCCATAGCTAGTACTAATTAACAATATGTATGCATGGATCGTGCCAACAAGTAGAGCACATTTCAGCCGGCACCGACCGACTTGCGATCAAAGTAAACAACGCGTTACCATAAGGTCAAGTTACAATCTCAGTCAAGTTACAAACGGAACGTCCGTACACAATCCTGTACTAGTTAGGTACGTCCGATCCATAGCTTCATTAGCGTTCGTATATACGTAGGAATACTACTACTTGTTCAACCGTAGGAATTGAAATGGCCTGCATAGGCGCGCGTGTGTACGATGGTGAGGGCGGTGCTGGTGGCCGTCGTGCTCATGCAATGCTGCAACGTGATCCTCGCGGCGAGGATGCTGGAGGGGGACGGCGGGTGGCTGCAGGGGTAGGGTGGCGCCGGGGCGCTCATCATGCAAGTCCCAAAGGGCAGCCAGGGGTCTGAGGCGGAACCAACAACTGCTCGCACGATCCCAGCTACCACTCCGGCGGAATCTGCCATAACTAGCCGGCCGGCGGGCTACTTGCTGGTTTGGATAGATCGACCGCGCCCATGTATTGTCGGATTCGAATTTTCTAATTTCGAATTTTTTGTGAATATACTGTGCTATTCCCTAAATCAGTAGATATTACTGACAGAAATATTGCTGAATCAATTCATACAAGACGTAAAACCATATCATTCAGTAATTTAACACATCAGAGTTTACAAAGACCGCTTTGGTCCAAGTTTTACAATAAGGACCGAACAGGCTAAATAAGTACATCACAAAAGTAGCGGAAGCGACAATGGAAGTAAAAAGGGTGAGGGCACATTTCTCCGCAGGCAAGCGACTGGGGAAACTCGTGTACATCCGATATTACCTGAAAACTCAGATAATATAGGATGCACATAAGTACCGGCGGAATCAGCTAGACTGAGAGGAGACTAGAACAGTTAAAGAATAAACTACGCTTCAGAAACACCTGAGCCTTCAAACGTCTGGTTATTCGTAGAAGTTGAAAGCTTTGGGATTTCCTGCTTCAGAGGGTTTGGGGGAAAGAGCGAGGATGAGCACAACTTCCGTACTCGCGAGCCAACACACAAGATGCAATATATATATGCAAAGCTTAACAATGGTGGTTCGGGTTCTTTTATTTGATAAATTAACTTTTTCAATTATCATAATACAAATTCCTTATAACTTAGCATTTCCAACAAATTGCATTTTATTAAAGGGAGTAAGTGCAATATTAAATAACAGTAGAGGTTCCCTCCATCAGAAACTCTACAAATGCTTCATTTGATTGGAATTACCTCTACACATTAACAACACTGTATATGACGATCCAGAAAAAATCAAACCTCAGGCTAGATGAGCCGACCTTGTCTGGGGACCATCCACAAACCTCAGGCTAAGTGAGCCGACCTGGTTTGTAGACCATCCACAACCTCAAGCTAGATGAGCTGACCTGATTTTCATACCACCCATAAAGATTTTTTAAATAGAACTAGGTTTTGAAGTAGAACTAACTCTAATTAATATCTCATATCCGCCTTTGACCGTAGGCACGACTGTTTAAACAGTTTAGACTCTTGTCGACGATCGAAATCATCAAAATTACAGATATATAAGAAAAAGATGAAAATAGCACGTATCTCCTGGAAAGTAATGAGGCTACTCTTTATTGCTATGAACTGGCTATTACAATGGATGTATGTAACCTAGACTAAAGACTGATTCTGGAATACAATGCTTGGTGTTGGTTGTGTTGCTCTTCTGATAGTGTTTCCCAATCGATCTTCACTATTCCGGGCTCCTCCAACTCCGTCCGCGGTCATCCTTTTGTAGTTGATGAAGCGTTGGCAGTTGTCCCTGGGAGAGACGCTTGTTGAGAAGTGGCGTGTCTGGTCGGAGAGAGGTGTCAGTTGACAATGTATCAACTATTGTGCGGTTATATGTCAGTGAGCCATTAACCGTATTCCAGTGTCTTAGAGTCGCGTAACGTCGCGTGGTATGGAATTATACAGCACATGTTTCATTCGTCACACGATAAAGTATATACCTGGACTCAGATCCAGATACCAGTTCAAAGCTTTATGAGTATTTGACTAGTCGGAGACAAGGTCAGGGACCTTTTCCGACCAGGTTAGATATTGTGTAACCTATGGAATCCTAACGACCATTGAGGTTGTTAGCCTTAGGGGTTACGACAACGAAGACATATGGTCCTTATCTATTAAATAATAAATAGAGGTTTTAATCCTCGTCAACTCTGCAGAGGTTGTACACTGTACCCACAAGAGATAATCATACTCGTTACCCCCACATGATTCCGTAGTCATGTAGTCGAGCGATCGTCACAATAACTTTTTAAACTACCTCGCCCTTTCTGTTATCTCACCCATATGGGGTTACGCCCATACGTTGTGAGGGATGTTCCCCTCAGCGATTGGAGTAGTTGAACATGTACTCGAACTACCCCTCACCGACTGGCATACTTCACCTTTCATAGGTGCCCCTTTCAAGCCGGTAGAAACACGTGCTTGCACATTCCCTCTCTCCCACCATGCGAGATGACATTCAGAATTTGATAATTTTACTAAGCCAAGTTGTATTTTACAGACTTGCGGTTGTACTTGTTTTACACGGGAGGTCATGACAAGATTAAGTCTTTAATCCATCTGGGCGGTTCATACCACATACCAACCATTCTCATGCACGACGGCACCCACCACTCTTTCCATCCGCCCAGATGTAGTACTAGCAAGTTGTTTAGAGTTTTGGGGAGGAAAAGCCAATTAACACCACACGTCAGTCATTTACCCACAATGACTGCCCAAAACCACTTTGATGATTAAAAGATAATGATCAGGACATTTATTGTCTCGGTACTTAAGCAAGACTAGCATGTCGCTTAAGTACAATATATGCTAGTATTTACCACATATTTACTAGGGTGACATGGAATGAGGGATTCAATTTATCAAAGGATGGATAATAATTAATTAATCATCAAATGGGTGTTTAACTACCTTAAGCTTTAACACACCTTTGATTACATAATTAAAGCATGCAACTTTGATATTTTAAATAAATATAATTTGCATAAAATGTTGGCTCAAAATGATCAAAGTATTGACTCTCCTGGGTCAGGTTATCGCGGCATTGATCTTACTCAGGGCCTTCTCTGCAAGGGGTCTTGAGTTCTGGGCCTGCGCCTTTATCCGAATCTTGATCCTGCTCGAGTTGTTGCTCCTTCTGTACTCCAACTCCTAATTACACGATAACAAACGAGAAGATCGAACAAATCCACAGAACTTCCAAAGATCAAATACATTCAAAGCACTTTAAATAAGTTTTGCGATGAACAAGCTTAAGAGAAGATTTAGCGAGGCGGGGATGTTTGACAAAGTCAAACGAACAACTGAGTAAAAGAGGCAAAGGCGTAGAGACTCTGCCGGGGGAAAACAAGGTCGAAGGAACTTTCACAGTGATAATCCACTTCGTATTTAGAAGATGGCAAGTTATTGAGATTAATAAGTTAATCCCGAATGGCTTCCCAAAATATTTTTAGAAAATACAAATTAATTGCTAATACCGCAAAGCCTTTTGAACGATAGAGGAAAAGTTGAGTTAATTAGTTTTAACAAATATTTGACAAGATTGCAGAGGCAATTATGAAGGTTATTTGCATAACTTCAATTTCCCGAGATTTTGCAAATTACACTCTTAATCGACGGCTCTCAAATATCAGCGAAATGGATAATTCTGCTAACTCTTGTCAATCGTCAAGTTAACGATTAACATCGGTTAACCGAATCATCACAAGTTCACAGCACAATTATTTGAGAACAATTATTTTAGAATATTTTTGCCAATTGGAAAACTGCTAATCCACCAGGGTTAACAAAACAATTACAAGATCATAACACAAATTTTCTTTGCAAAATCATTTAAGCCACTATCAACATTCTACTGCCACTGCCACCGTGCAACACAGGGGGCCCACCAGCCAGACAGAGACAGAGAGAGAGGGAGCGAGAGATAGAGGGGGAGGGGAAGCGTAGAGTAGGAGGAGCCAGAGGAGGTGCGTGGCGACGGCCAGAGGGGCGGCGGGGATGGGAAAAACGGATCACCGAGACAGGGAGGACACCGAGGGAGGTGGCGGCGGCGCCGAGGCAGCAATGGAGATGAGGAGGCGGCGACCGGAGCGCACGGGCATAGGGCCAATGGTGTCGACGGCGGTTGGAGGGGGGAAAAGGGAAGGGAGGTGTGCATGGGCACCGGGGCGGCGCTAGGAGTCGCACCATTTGGCCGGCGGGGGTGGGGAGGCACTGGAGCGGGCCGGCGGTGGAAGCCGGGGCAGTGCGGGGAAGGCGCGTGGCAGCAGTTGCCTAGGGCGGTGGGGTGCTTTGGCCGGCGGGTGGAGATGGTTGAGGGCGGTGGGGCGGTGCTCCTGGTGACAAGAACTCGGGCAGAGGGGCACCGGAGGGGGAGGAGATGGAGGCGGTGGTGGCACCGAGCTCCACAGAGAGCGGGGAGAAAAGGGAGGCGGAAGGTGAGGGGAAAACCGGAGGGAGCTCTCGGCTTTTATAGCTTGGAGAGGGGGAAAGCCATGAGGGCGGAAGCAGCGGGGGAGGAGATGGCGGCGAGCAACACGGGCGGCGCGAGGAGGCGCGGGGTAGGCGAACAGCGCGGGGAGGCGATGGCGCAGGCAGAGCCGGATCCGGAGGAGGCAGTTTCGGTCAGGGTAGAGTGGGTGAGCGAGGGAGGGGGCCCGGGGCGGAGACGCGGGCGAGCGGGCGACGGCACCGAGCGCGGAAGGGGAGAAAGGGGAGGGGAAGAAAAGAAGCCGGGCCGGGGGAAGAAATGAGGGTAGGGGGAGTGCGACCGGACCTGGAAAGGCCAGGGGAAAAAAGAAAAAGGGGCCGGGTGGGCTGGGAAAAAGGAAGGCCAGAGGGGAGTGGAGAGAAGAATGGGCTGGGCCCAGGAAAATAGGGGGGCTAAATTTGAGAAAGGGGGAAAGAGCGAGGATGTGCACAACTTCTGTACTCGCGAGCCAACACACAACATGCAATATATACATGCAAGGCTTAACAATGGTGGCTCGGGTTCTTTTATTTGCTAAAGCAACTTTTTCAATTATCATAATACAAATTCCTTATGAGTTAGCATTTTCAACAAATTGCATTTTATTAAAGAGGGTAAGTGCAATATTAAAGAACAGTAGAGGTTCCCTCCATCGAAAACTCTACAAATACTTCATTTGATTGGAGTTACCTCCACACATTAACATCATTGGATACGACGATCCAGGAAAAATCAAACCCCAGGCTAGATGAGCCGACCTAGTCTGGGGACCATCCACAAACCTCAGGCTAGGTGAGTCGACCTGGTTTGTAGACCATCCACAACCTTAGGCTAGATGAACCAACCTGGTTTTCATACCACCCACAAAGATTTTTGAAATAGAACTAACTCTAGTTAAAATCCCATGTCCGCCTTTGACAGTAGGCACGGCTGTTTAAACAGTTTAGACTCTGCAGAGGTTGTACACTGTACCCACAAGAGATGATCATACTCGTTACCCCCAAATAATTTCGTAGTCATGTAGTCGAGTGATCGTCACAGTAACTTTTCAAACTACCTCGCTCTTTCTGTCATCTCACCCATATGGGGTTACGCCCATACGTTGTGCGGGATGTTCCCCTCAGCGACTGGAGTAGTTGAATGTGTAGTCGAACTACCCCTCAGCGACTGGTGAACTTCACCTTTCATCAGTGCCCCTTTCAAACCGATAGCAACACACGCTTGCACATTCCCTCTCTCCCACCATGCGAGATGATATTCAGAGTTTGATAATTTTACTAAGCTAAATTGTACTTTACAGACTTGCGGTTGTACTTATTTTGCACAGGAGGTCATGACAAGATTAAGTACTTAATCCATCTGGGCGGTTCATACCATATACCAACCATTCTCGTGCACGATGGCACCCACCACTCTTTCCATCCGCCCAGATGTGGTAGTGGCAAGTTGTTTAGACTTTTGGGGAGGAAAAGCCAATTAACACCACATGCCAGTCATTTACCCACAATGACTAACCAAAACTACTGTCATGATTAAAAGATGATGATCAGGATATTTATTATCCCGGTACTTAAGCAAGACTAGCATGTCGCTCAAGTACAATATATGCTAGTATTTATCACACATTTACTAGGGTGACATGGAATGAGGGATTCAATTTATTAAAGGATGGATAATAATTAATTAATCATCAAATGAGTGTTTAACTACCTTAAGCTTTAACATACTTTTGATTACATAATTAAAGCATGCAACTTTGATATTTTAAATAAATATAATTTGCATAAAATATAGGCTCAATATGATCAAAGTATTGACTCGCCTGGGTCAGGTTATCGTGGCCTTGATCTTACTCAGGGCCTTCTCTACCAAGGGTCTTGAGTTCTGGGTCTGCGCCTTTATCCGAATCTTGATCGTGCTAGAGTTGTTGCTCCTTCTGGACTCCAACTCCTAATTACGCGATAACAAATGAGAAGATCGAATAAATCCAGAGAACTTCCAAAGATCAAAAACACTCAAAGCGCTTTAAATAAGTTTTGCGATGAACGAGCTTAAGAGACAAGATTTAGCGAGGCGGTAATGTTTGACAAAGTCAAACGACCAACTGAGTAAAAGAGGCAAAGGAGTAGAGACTCTGTCGGGGGGAAACAAGGTCGAAAGACCTTTTGCAGTGATACTCCACTTCGGATTTAGACTGGGGGGAGACTAGAACAGCTAAAGACTAAACTACGCTTCAGAAACTCCTGGGCCTTCACACGTCTAGTTCTTCATAGAAGTTAAAAGCTTCGGGATTTCCTGCTTTTGAGTGTTTGGGAGAAAGAGTGAGGATGAGCACAACTTTCGTGCTCGCGAGCCAACACATAAGATGCAATATATACATGTAAGGATTTACAATGGTGGCTCGGGTTCTTTTATTTGCTAAAGCAACTTTTTCAATTATCATAATACAAATTCCTTACGACTTAGCATTTTCAACAAATTGCATTTTATTAAAGAGAGTAAGTACAATATTAAATAACAGTAGAGGTTCCCTCCATCGAAAACTCTACAAATGCTTCATTTGATTGGAGTTACCTCCGCACAATAACAACACTGGATACGACGATCTAGGAAAAATCAAACCTCAGGCTAGATGAGCCGACTTGGTCTGGAGGGTCGGTGGATGGCGCGGGGAGGCGATGGCGCCGGCGGAGCCAGATCCGGAGGAGGCGGGTTCAGTCGGGGCGGAGAGGGTGAGCGAGGGAGTGGGTGCCGGGCGGAGACGCGGGCGGTGGCGCAGGGTGCGGAAGGGGAGATAGGGGAGGCGAAGAAAAGAAACCGGGCCGGGCGGAGAGGCCGGGGGAGCGGGGAAGAAATGAGGGGCAAGGGGGAGTGCGGCCAGGCCGGGAAAGGCCCGGGGGAAAAAGAAAAAGGGGCCGAGTAGGCTGGGAAAAAGGAAGGCCGGAGGGGTGTGGAGAGAAGAATGGGCCGTGCCCAGGAAAACAGGGGGGCTAAATTTGAGAAAGGGGGTCCAAAACCAAAAAAAGGAGAATACCAATTGAATTTTGAATTCAGAAAAAGACCGGAGGTTTGAAACATAAACCCGAGCTTAAAAGAAACAAGGAGTTTTTGAAATTTAAACCAAATTTAAAAATTCGAATAAAAATCAGAAATTAAGGTAGTTACTATTTATCATCCGAAAACGGAACGTTACATATGCATCGATCCATCAGCTGCAGCACGCGTTCCGGTTGCGCGCGGTTTTGTTTATCTGCAGGCGTTGACAAGTAGATCTCGTTCCTTTGGTTTAGTTTGTTCATTCTTTGATTGTAAGGGCTTCCACGAAAAAATGTATCGGAGTCTTGGAAGGTGTTCATAATTAGTCAGTTTTAGTGTATTAGTTTGCAATAAAGAATGTAGTCTCTGACACATGCATGGTACTTTGACCTTCAAGATTGACCTCTCAAGTCAAATCGTTTAAACTGACGGCTGACCATGGCATGCATGGCAACGAATGGTCAAGCTGGGAATGTGACCTCTTGGGCTCGCACTCGCAGGGTTGGAATTCGAATGATATAAGTAGGGGAAGAAAATGAAGTAGACTTTTTCAGATTCACCAAGTCCGCGGCGACCAAAATGAAATTCTCCAAACTGACATAAAAATAAATAAATGTGGCAAAGGATCGGTTCAAGAAAATGGATCGGTTCAAGTTCAGCCATTAGCGGACTGCAGACCGACCGAGAATTCACGTACCCCAGCAAACAAGCTAGGTATTTCAGCGCGCACCGCCGGTTGATCCAGGAAACAAATGTGGCAAAGGATCGAAGTCAGCAGGGTCGCACATGGACCCTTCGCGTACGTATCGTCTTTTACGTAGGTACATACATGGGCACATGCCTGCCTTTGCTCGATCGATCTATTCTGCTAGTATTTATTCAAACTCAGGAAATGGACCGCTGAACACCGCGTAAGCGCCTACTTACGCTGGACCTGAGAAAAGTTTGCTGCAAAATAAAGAACAGACCCGGTCCTAGTTATACATGCGCAACGAAACTAGTGCTATAAAAGGAAACCATCTTGCCTCCCTCCCAACAACCAGCTTAAGGCATTCCACGTACGTAGTAGCTAGCTTGCTTGTCTGCAATATTTCACTTGTCGACAATTCTAGCAAGCTAGCTCAAGAGACTAGCTAATAGCAACCCCGACGCACGTACACGTACACGTACATATAAGGATAATATGGCGTCGAGGTCGGCGAAGATGGTGAGGGCGTTGCTGGTGGCCGTGCTGCTGATGCAATGCTGCAACGCGATCCTCGCGGCGAGGCTGCTTGAGGGGGACGGCGGGTGGCTGGGGCAGGGCGTCAGGACGCTGATCATGCAGGCCCTAGGCAAGGGCTCGCCGGGGCCGGATCCAACTAACCCGGGCCATCAAGATCCCGGCAACTAGTTAGCTATGTTTGGCTTGACTTCTCTATCGTACATATCTAGAGATCGTTCATTGGATTGGTTGGTTCGTACTTTGTAATTAGGAGCTTCCATGCAAAAATGGAAATCGAATAGCCGATCATATTTAGAAGTCAATATTAGAACACGCAATGCAATAAAGCAGTCTCTGACATAGGTTTTGTAACCTAGTTGTATAGACGGTTTAGCTATGTGTAATGCAAGAAGATTTAGATTGTTTTCGGGTTTGAAATTAGAAAAGCGCAATCCGCGCTTGTGGTGAACAATACCGATTCTTTCTTCAAATAAATAAAGGCCTTTGATCGAATTTGCATGACATCGTGTTATACATCCCTATATGTTTTTTGTAGCATTCCTGATCGAGCATAATGATATTAAAATCAATCCACACCAATTTGCTTGGCTTGGTTGATTTGAAAGAGTTCGGATATTTGCACGCATGTGCATGTAGCGCGATGATTGTAAAGTTTTATTTGCTATAAACCACTGAATTTTTTTGGGGGGAAATCAATCGAATTTCTCACCTGGTATATTTAACCCCATAATATTAATCTTAAAACAACCACATGCCGCTACAATATGTCTTAAGACCACTGTGGAAGACTTGAGTCCCCGAAGTGCAAGACCCTTCCATTTTCTGTATGGTGATGGGGGCTCGTTCCCTTTCAAGTATACCGCAGGTGGTTCGGAATGCTGCCGCTGCTTTCTTGGAAAGCAGAGGGACCCACTACTACAAAACAGGTCATAGAAAACGCCTCATCACAGACGGTTTCAAAAAACCGTCTGTGATAAAATAATCACACTATAGAACCGATATCACAGACGGTTCGTGGTTAGAACCGTCTGTTCTAACCACGAACCGTCTGTGATACCGAGAATATCACAGACGGTTCTAACCACGAACCGTCTGTGATGAGTATCTCATCACAGACGGTTTGTGTATAAAGCCAAGGTAAATTCGAAGAGTAAAGAAAAATCCAATCCATGGTAAATTCGAAGAGTAAGGAAAAACTCAAACCATGGTAAAACTCTAAAATCACAGACGGTTTTATACACAAACCGCTCGTGTGATGCTTTATCACGACGGTTCGTGATACCAACCGCTCGTGATATGTCATCCTGCACGGTTTTTGTATAAAACCGTCTGTGATACTTTTGTTTCGTTAGGCGGGAAAACGAAAATTTGCACTTAATGGCGGGCTCCCGAAAATCTCTCTATATTAACAAAGTCATTCATCTCCCCCTTTGCCATCTCCATCTCCTCCTTTGCCATCTCCATCTCCTCCTCTGTCATTTCTCCTCCTCTGTCATTTCTCCTCTTGCCTCCCCCGAGCTCGTCGCCCGCGGCCTCCTCTACCTCGCCCCAGCCTCGTCATCGCCGGCCTCCCACGACCTCCTTGTCCCCGGCCTCCTCTACTTCGTCGCCCCGTCCTCCCCTGAGTTCGTCGCCTGCGGCCTCCTCCACCTTGCCCCAGCCTCATCGTCGCCGGCCTCCCATGACCTCATCACCCCAGCCTCCCACGACCTCACTCTCTCTACTCCCCCCATTTGCTCTGTGACTCCCCCCATTTGCTCTGTGATGTGGATTACTACTGTGATGTGTTAGTGTTCTGTGAATGGATTGAGTTGATGCTACTGTGATGTGGGTGATGCATGCCGTGTTGTTTTTAGTGCTATGTGAATGGATTGAGTTGATGCTACTATGATGCTATGGCTATTGTGGGAAAGCTAGCGAAATCCGAAAATCAATATCAGATTCACTCGCGAGGCTCGGGATGCTCCAGACGAAGTGAAAATCCATTTTTGTTTTTTTTTTGCCATAGAAAAAACTATCACAGACGATTCTAAACAAGAACCGCCTGCGTGATAGTTACTATCACGACGGTTCTTGTTTAGAACCATGCGTGAAAATAGACTATCACGAGCGGTTCTATTCACGAACCGTCGTGAAAATAGACTATCACGACGGTTCTATTCACGAACCGCTCGCGAAAATAGACTATCACAGACGGTTCGTGAATAGAACCGTCTGTGATATAGAACCGTCTGTGATAGTCTGTTTTCACAGACGGTTCTATTCAAACAGACGGTTCGTGAATAGAACCATCTGTGAAAACATACTATCACAGACGGCTCTATTCACGAACCGCTCAGGATAGTCGCTATCCTGCAGCGGTTCGTGAATAGAGCGATGCGTGATAGCCTTTTTCACAAACGGTTAAAAAACCGTCTGTGATGACATCGTGTCATCACAGACACAAAAATTCAGACGGTTCAAAAACCGTCTGTGATGATGGTTTAGAACCGTCTGTGATGAGCTTTTCTATAGTAGTGACCCCAAAGGGTTTGACGGCCGTGATGGTCATTCGGCCTACAAGCATTTTCGATAATCCCCTAGCATGTCGCTTAGGTACCACTTTCCTGGGAGATTCAGACGCATTCGGCGACGAAGACGGTGCGGACGTCATCTCACAACAAAATCAGTACTGCATCAATCAGGACAAAATGCTCAAAAGATAGAACTTCACAACAAAATAAATCATCAATTGAGAGTTCACTGTCAATATTTTGATTAAACCAACTACACAATATTTCAATTGACAGGAATATAAACAATGAGTGAACAATAATCACAGTGAACAGAAACTACCAACAGAATGGAGCAAAATGACCAGACAACATCAACATAATAAAACATAGGGATATGATGAGCATGAATAACATGACACAATATTACAGAATCCAAAGCGGTGAGCTCGTACCTCCCACAACATTACTAAGCAATATCTCCCAGTGCTAGCTAGAGTCAATCAAATCAGCACAATTTGAAACTTCTACTAGCACAATCCAAAGAATGAGCTCATACCTTGACAGGAGGCGTGGACGAGGAGGGAGTCGAGGTCAGGGGAGCGAGGCGTCGTCAAGGTTAGGGGCGTCGTCATCGAGGTTGGGGGAGCGAGGCGTCGTCGAGGTTAGGGGCGGCGTCGTCGAGGTCGCAGAGGGAGGACACCGACGCGGGGAGGAGGTCGGGGCTCGCAGAGGGAGGATGTCTGCGCGGGGAGGAGGACGACATGGGGACAACGGTGTGGAGAGAGGAGACTCAGGAGAAACACGGGAAGTAATGGCGCTAGGGAGGCGGACCGGAGAGTGCGCTCTGAGGAGTAATGACGCAAACCCTAGCGAGGCCCCTACTTATAAATGTATATCACGAGCGGTTCTCTATGAGAACCGTCTGTGATAAGCGATCATATCATAGACGGTTCTATTCCAGGACCGTCTATGATAAGCGATCATATTATAAACGGTTCTATTCTAGGACCGTCCGTAATAAGCTCTATGGTCGTAGGCTTTACTACGATCACCACCTGGTCGTAAGCATATCATAGACCTCCTGGGATATTTAACCCCATAATATTAGTCTTAAAATAACCACATGTCGCTACAATATGTCTTGAAACCTTCGTGGATGACCTGAGTCCCCGAAGTGCAAGACCCTTCCACCGAAGCTAAGTCATCGGTGAGACTGTGGCCTCCAAGGACATCGGGCCCGAAGGGAAATCTCCTCGCGGAAGTTGGAGGACCTCCGAAGGGAACTAAGGGAGTCACACGCCGGGGCCCTCCGGTCCGCAGCCGAGGCTCGCCAAGTGGGGGAACTTTGGGCTCAGCTTGAGAGGGTGAGGGCCAAGGCGAGATACCCTCCGCAGCTAGAGGCCCGAGAAGCCAAGGCGATTACGAGTCACCTCGAGGAGGCACGAGCACGCACCCACGGCGGTCGTGGTATCTGACCAGGGGTGCCTACAAGTTCACTATCCGATCTCGTATCGACGACAGTTGGCGTCGTCTGTGGGGACCTATTCGAGAAGCCATGCTGCCCAAGAAAATGAAGGCTCAGAGGGTCGTCGAAGTGGAGGGCACGAGCCATCCCTCGAGGTCGAAGTCGAGTCGAATCGCCGCTCGCACTACCTGAGTCCCCGAAGTGCAAGACCCTTCCACGGAAGCCCAATCACCAGTGAGACCGTGGCCTCCAGGGACATCGGGCCGGAGGAAAACACAAGGAGATCGAGCGGGAGTTGGAGGACCTTCGAAGGCAACTAAGGGAGTCACACGCCAAGTCCCTCCACCTCCTGCCACCTTCTCCTCGCTCCACGCCGACTGCCAGTGCCACCTTGCCCTCCTCCTCCTCCTCATCGCTGCACCCGTGCGCCCTTCGCCGCCCTGTCTCCTTCCTCCACGCCGGCACCCCCAACCCTCCTCCCTCCCTCCCTCTCTTGCCGGCTCACCGGGTGGCTTCCTCCTCCCACTCTCCATACACCTGGTGGTCGGGTGGTGGCTTCCTCCACCCTCCCTTGCGGCTAGCTTCCTCCTCCTCCTCGGCCTCTCCGCATGCAGGCCAAATAGGCCGTGTCGGCCGTGACATGCCCGACAACTATATATGATTACCAAGTATCTACAAATAAGATAACAGCAAGATTAATATCCACTAAGGCAATAATCTAGCATCTCCTCAACTTTTCCTTCCCACACAGCTAGATTACTCCATTGAGACCAAATAATCTAACAAGTTTAACAAACTAAATAATTTTAATGATCAAACTAGTTCATCAATGTATCACACTTATTAATAACTCCTTTGACTTCAATTTGGTATGGACATACTCTTAATCATCATGTAATTATTCTAAGATAACATCAAAATAATCAATTTCACTTTCAAGGATCTTAGTTAAGATCGATAGTGCACCACGCCATGCACCCAACTTGATAACTCATACCTTATTAATGAACTTCTATATTTACCACCTATCGCTTAAACATAACAAGACATCACAAAATGGTTTTAACACTTTGTTTCAGGAAAAGAGAGGTATTAAACTTTCACACTCCAAATACTCTAAAAAA
The DNA here is from genome assembly GCA_036346395.1 of Hsuehochloa calcarea. Lineage (NCBI taxonomy): Eukaryota > Viridiplantae > Streptophyta > Magnoliopsida > Poales > Poaceae > Hsuehochloa > Hsuehochloa calcarea. The sequence goes on along the minus strand of CM070597.1, from coordinate 27,193,289 downwards.
ACTTGTAGAGTCAAAACTTCCACGTGATAAAGGACTTACAAAAGATAATTTCCATTATCCACAATACCAAACGAAATAAAGAGTCATGAGTCCCAACAAGAAAGATAGAACCCCCATGAAAAGATCAATCTTGTCAATTTACAATGCTCACAAGCAGCAAAAACAACCCAATAGTATGGAGAATAAATAATCGCTTTATGGAACCAATAAAGACCAATTGAAACCCCTCAACTACACTGTAACCACAAACCCAAGAAAATTCATCAACCACAGCTATAACAAGAATAATCAAATGCCAAACTCAAGGAAAAACAACAACCTTCCCCCCAAAGAACTCATTCCCAACCTCTCTAACTGAATTACCCAAGAGAAAACTCTTCATTATCTCCCATACCATGAACGGTGGTACAACTTGGCCATGCCTATGGCCACAACCATAATCTCTACCTCTCGTTCTAGCTATCAACCATAATGAACAGCACACAATAGGTTAAAAGAACCAATATCAATTCATGTGTTAGTATTACAACACATCAAAAGCGTAAGAGCAATACTCATCCCATTCCCCTCCTACTGTGCACTAATATGCCAAATTTTAAGTTTATGGATATCATGGGGATATGCTTATGATCTTAGGATGATGTTACAATTGGCAATGTCGTTGAATGTTTGTCGAATCAAGCGTTTTTGGCAAAAATCAGGTCTTTGTCAGTCACTAGCGGCCCGATCGGCCAGTGATCGGCCGACCGGCCATGGGCGACGGTCGGACCGGCCATTGTAAATGATTCAGTTTGGAGCTAGGCCAAAAATAGAGGGTGTACGCAAGAGAGGGGATTCTCATACACTTGGTCTCATAATTTTTGGAGTCTCTAGTCAAAAGATCTATTCATTTGAAATTTCCAGAGAGGTCTCGGATTTCAAGACTGAAAATTGGCTAAGTCCCTACCTGGGCGGTCTGATCAACCAGGGTGGCGGTCAGACCGGCCAGAGGGCGGTCTGACCGGCCATTAAGTTGTTGAGTCAAGTTCATGGGTTTCAGTGCATATGTATTGCATGATGCATATTTTGACTAACGTGGGTCAAATTGCGAAGAACTTGTTCCCAGAATCGATTTCTTGGTCTATTGTTGTGCAGGTTGCTTGGAGGTCAACGACGAGGATGATCGGGACTAGGCCTGAGAGGTGAGGTTCGGAACGATCGAGGATGCCAGGTAAAGTCATTGGACTCGAGCATGGCGCACAATGGACAAGGATGACCGAACGGGAGTTCTGTGCGACGGGTTGCATCAAGCGGTGCAGGGGTTGGTGCAAGTGCCATGGTGGTTTCGGTGGGAGCCGGATGGGAGAGACTTGCCAACATGATGAGAGCCGTTGATCAAACTACACATGGTGAAGCATGGAACTACTTCATGAAGATTGGACTCGGTCTTTGGAGAAGGATCGAGAAGGGGTATTTTGGTAATATCACTAAAATATCGCCTTGATTGCTTTTGGCTAAACCACGGCGCAAGACGACGCAAGGAGAAGAGGTTTAGTTCAAGAGAAGATGAAGACGGTGCTTTAAAATGCGTGCGTGAGTTAAACCCGTTTGTGTGTGGGCTTAACGGGTGCCCAATAGGAAACTATTCTAGAAGGTTAGCCTCCACTATAAATATGGGAGGGTATTGTGTACCTCTGTAATCCTTTTGCTTATTTGAAACCCTAGTTTTGCTTTGGAGATTAGGGAGTAGAGAGGTTATGATTCTTGAAGAGAAGATTGATTGTGTGCTCATGTATTGAGTTTTGTCCTCCGTGTTGGAGTGGCTATAAACCAGCAAATCAATCTATGCAAGTTTTCTTCAGATGAGTCCCTTTTCGTTCTTGCTCTCTATTTTGTGATTTTGGGGCCGTCTTTGATTCTCAGGTTTTCCTTTGGTTTTTGCCACTGATCTTGCTTGCTGTGATATGTGGGAACTCATCTAGGACCATCTTGGTCATCTCTAACCCACGAGCAAGGTTTTGGATCTAGTTTTCATTTTGACTCGGTTTTGAACCATCCTTCACTCAAACGGAAAAAGGTTGGAACTTTACCAAGGATCTTCATGATCTTTGATTGGAATAGGTTCTTAATATCCTAGAGAAGGTGTGTTCCAAGTTTCATCGAGTTTGGAGTTGTAGATCAAAAGTTAGACCTATTTACAACTTCATTTTTTGGGCTGATTTTACTGTTCATCAGGCTGGAGGTCAGACTGCCCATCTGAGAGGTCAGACCGCCCCATGTAAAAGTTGACCCGCCAATCTGAGAGGTCAGACTGCCCAACTTATGGCAGATTAAGTTTTTTGGTTTTTGGTTGTTTTGCTTCGGGTTTTTGATTGGATTCAATACAAGTCTTCCGCTATACTTGTATATTGATCTTCGTAGCTCTTATAGCTATTGGAGTGAAAATCGTGTTGAATCTGATCTTGGTGAAAAAGATATTGTGCTCCTATTCACCCCCCCCCCTCTTGTCGTTGTTTCGGTCCAACAAGTGGTATCAGAGCCCGGTTAGTTCAATATTGATCTTAACCGGTCACTGAACTTGGCGATGGAGAAGTACTCCACAAAGCCGCATGTCTTTGATTGGCTTGACTATGCCTATTGGAAGAATCGCATGCGTTTCTACCATCAGAGCGAAGGACAAGCCATATGGGAGGTTGTTCGAGCTCCGCTCATTTTGCCGAGGTTGCTACGCCAGCTTCAGCAGCCCTCTTGGCTAACAACTATAAGGCAAATAACCTCCTATATGCCGGACTTGGTAGACAGGAGTACGATAGAATCTGTCACCTTGAGACCGCGCACGAGATCTGGAACATCCTCGAAACTTACCATGAGGGTTCAACCCAGATCAAGCAGGTGCGTCAGACGGTCTTTAATCGAGAGTATAACAAGTTCGAGATACGTCCTGAAGAGAGCATCGATGACGTCTTTACTCGCTTCAACAAGGTGCTCAACCAGCTGAGAGCGGTTGATATTGAGTACTCTCAATCTGATAATGCCACCCACCTCTTGGCTGCAATCAACACCAAGGAGTGGGAGATGAAGGTTACTGCCATTGAGGAGAATGTCAATCTTTCTACTCTCACTTTGGAGTTGCTACATAGCAAGCTTAAGACTCATGAGATTAAAAGAGTTGATCATCCTAAGAAGGAGAACATGGCTTTGGTGGCCGACCCTCTCAAGAAATCTTCTAATTATTTTTCTGAGTCTTCTTCTTGATTTTCTCTAGCTTGTTTATCTGCTATCCATGAAGAGGAACTTGAGAGTATCCCTGAGGCTGAATTAGCCCTTCTAGCCAGAAAGTTCACACAGGCATATAATAATGTGAGAAACAAAAAGAGAGGTGGCCATGTGACTTGCTATGAGTGTGGAGAGCTCAATCATATTCGGGCTAATTGCCCCAAGCTGAAAGGAAAGGGAAACCACAAGGAGGTGAAGGCAGCTTGGAGGAAGTCTCATGAGAACAAGCCCAAGTTTGATGCTGCCAAGCTTATGAAGGCCGCTCACCGGGTCCTTGCCGCTTTTGGAGACCAATCCTTGAGCGACGTAGACTCCGGAAGCGAAGAGGATAAGGAGGAGGAGATCCCTCGAGACAAGAAGAAAGGGAAGGCCAAGGACTTCACCGGCATGTGCTTCATGACTGACTCTGTCGACGTCGATGACATCAATGAGGTACCTCCATCTTATGATGTTTTATTTGCTAGATGTGATACCATGTATGAGCAACTGATTAGTCAGGATGAAGCTTTAGAGTTTACCATGGCTAGGAATAAGAACTTGGAGTCACAAATTGATAATCTGAAATTAGAACTTGTGAATACTAAGAGTCTTGGTGTTGACGAATGTTCTTCCTACCATGCTTTACATTCTGAACTCGCTAAATTACAAACTACTCGTGATGTTGCTTTACACCAACTTGAAAGTACTAGAACAAAGCTAATTGAAGTTAAATCTGCTCCTTGTGAAAAATACTTAGAATCTAGCAAGTTGGTTGTTTCTGGTAATGTTGATTAGCCTTTGCTCTTTCTGCATTGAACGTGAACATGAAGTAAAAGACATAGTAGATGCAGTTAGAGCTAAGTATGTTAAGCTTAAGGATAGAATTTATTCTGCTACTTGTATTTCATGCAAAACCCTTAAGCTAGAAGTTACTTTATATAAGGAGAGATATGCTAGAGCCACTAAGGGTAAAACTTGTTAATCATGTCTTAGTCTTGAAAAAGAAAATGATTATCTTAAGGATACCTTAGAAAAAATTTCTAAAGGTAAGAAAGAGTTAAACATGATTCTGGACAAGTCTAAAAGTCCTTAAAAGAAGCAAGGGTTAGGATACAACTCTGTCCAAGACAATTCAAAGCCAAAAGTCACTCAAGTCTTGGAAAATGGATTAGTTGAATTCAAAACCCAACCTGCAAAAATAATTTTTAAATCTGCAGGTTTTGTCCAACCATCTGTTAAGTCAAAAGGTGCTTCTCCCAGTGGTATCAAATACCATTGCACCTATTGCAAGAAGGATGGATATTCGGTTGAGTTCTGTTGGCGTAGGTTGAAAAATGATAAGAAAAAGTTTACTAGAAATTCATCTCATCAACCTAGAGCCGTCATGAGATATGGTCATTTTGAAAAGAATAAACCTGGTCTAGGATTTGTTTCACATGCTCGTTATCATCATGTTCCTAGACAGAATGCCTCTCATGTTTGTGTGACCATTGCTTGTGATAGAACTTCAAATAGAATCAAGGATAGCACTTCTGCTTTGCATACTACTCGCAGACATGTGTCTCAGTACTGGGTTCCCATGTCGTATTTAACTAACCCCAGTATTGAGACACATCGTTCTTTTGTGCCTTGATTTTCAGGATCGTCGCGGAAGGGGGAAGAACACGTGGTTCGTTGACTCCGGGTGTTCACGCCACATGACCGGAGATTCAAAATGGTTCACCTCCTTCACGCGGGCGACGGGTGATGACTTCATCACCTTTGGAGATGATACACAAGGGCGGATTGAAGGGACGGGATCGATCAGGGTGAACGACAAATTCATCCTCAAGGACGTCGCTTTTGTGGATAAGCTAAGGGACAATCTTCTTTATGTCTCACAGCTTCTTGATGATGGCTATGAGACTAGATTTAAGAAAAATATCTGTCGTGTGCTTGATTCTGCTGGTGAGCTCATTTTTGGGATTATTAGAGTTGGTAGAAACTTTGGAGCTGATTTCTCTGAATCTCTTGCTGGAACTCTCAAATATTTACTTGCATCTTCTTCTGATTTCTGGCTTTGGTACCGACGTTTGGTGTACATTGGTTTTGATCATCTGACGCGAGTTAGCAACCTTGATCTCATAAGAGGTTTGCCCAAACTCAAAGCTGTCAAGGATGTTGTATATGCACCCTGTAGGCATGGCAAGCAAGTTGCCGCCTCACACCCATCAGTGACTATGGTCATGACTGATGGACCGAGACAGTTGCTTCATATGGATACTGTTGGTCCTGCTAGGGTTCGGTCAGTCGGTGGCAAATGGTATATTCTTGTCATAGTCGATGATTTTTCGAGATACACTTGGGTGTTCTTTCTTGCTTTGAAGGATGAAGCTTTTGGTCATTATCATGACCTTGTTCTTCGTTTGGCTTTTGAACTTCCTAGTGCCTTGATAGCGATCCGCAGTGACAATAGCATGGAGTTCAAGAATGCTTTGTTTGCCTCTTTCTGTGCTGAGCGTGGTGTTGAGCATCAGTTTTCTTCTCCACACATCCCCCAACAAAATGGCGTGGTGGAAAGGAAGAACATGACCTCAGTCGAGATGGCTAGGACGATGCTAGATGAGTATAGCACACCGAAGAGGTTTTGGGCCGAAGCTATTGCTACAGCTTATCATATTGCAAATCGTGTCTTTTTTAGACCTTCTTTGGGCAAGACTCCTTATGAGTTTCGGTTTGATAGAAAACCCTTTGTTTCTCATTTTTGAATTTTTGGAGCCAAGTGTTTCATTCTGAAGACAGGAAACCTAGATAAATTTCAATCAAGGATGTTTGATGGTTTATTTCTGGGTTATCCTGCACATTCGAGGGGTTCTCGGGTCTTTAATGTTGAAACTAACATTGTCCAGGAGACATGCAATGTCACTTTTGATGAGACTAAACCTGGAACTAGATCCGATGTTTCAGGTGATTCACATGTGACAGAGAGCATCTTTGTGGAGGAAGATGAGGACGAAGCTGATACTTGTCCTCCACCTGCTACTGTTGAGGTTCCTATTCCAACACAAGAACCTGCTGCGACTACTTTACCTACATTTGAAGCTCCTGCTGCATCTTCATCATCAGCAGTACCTGCAGAGGTCAATGAAACGCTATCACCCTCAGGCGCTCCGCTTCATATTCAGAAGAGTCATCCTCCGGATCAGATCATTGGTCAGCTTCATGAGCTAGTCACTCGCTCCAGGTATCATGATACGAGTCTCTACTCCCACTCTGCTTTTGTTGCCTCTTTTGAACCCCGCGATATATCACATGTTTTATCTAATTCTAGCTGGGTCAATACCATGTATGAGGAGTTAGAGAATTTTGAGAGGAACAAGGTCTGGAACCTAGTAGAACCTCCAAGTGGTCATAATGTGATAGGAACCCGTTGGGTGTTCAAAAATAAACAAAGTGAGGATGGTTCTGTAGTTAGAAACAAGGCTAGATTGGTAGCTCAGGGTTTCAGCCAAGTAGAGGGGTTAGACTTTGATGAAACATTTGCTCCTATTGCTAGATTAGAAGTCAATCGCATTCTGCTTGCTTTTGCCGCATCTAAGGGTTTTATGCTGCATCAGATGGATGTCAAGAGTGCTTTTCTGAATTGTTACATAGAGAAGGAAGTGTAAGTTAGGCAATCCCCAGGTTTTGAGAATCCCAAGTATCCACATCATGTTTTCAAGCTATCCAAAGCCTTGTATGGTCTTAAGCAAGCCCCTAGAGCCTGGTATGATAGACTTAAGACCTTCCTGCTTAAGAATAAATTTGAGATGGGTAAGGTGGATAAGACTCTATTCATTCTTAGGCATGGCAATTACATCCTGCTTGTTCATATTTATGTAGATGATATTATCTTTGATGGTTCTTCTCATGCTCTTATTTCTAGTTTTTCTGAGACCATGTCTAGGGAATTTGAGATGAGTATGATGGGAGAACTCAACTACTTTCTAGGGCTTCAAATCAAGCAATGCAAGGAAGGGATCTTCATCCATCAGACGAAGTATACTAAGGATTTGCTCAAGCGCTTCGAGATGGGTGACTGCAAGCCGATCGCCACTCCCATGGCGACTTCGACTGTTTTGGATCCAGACGAGGAAGGAGAAGTCGTGGATCAACGCGAGTACCGCAGTATGATCGGCTCCCACCTGTATCTGACGGCCTCAAGACCGGACATACACTTCACGGTCTGTCTCTGCGCAAGGTTTCAGGCGTCTCCGAGGACTTCACATCGCCAAGCCGTCAAGCACATCTTCAGGTACCTTCACTCTACCCTCCAGTATGGCATTTGGTATTCCTGCTCTTCTTCCTTGTCCATTTGGGGGTTTTCTGATTCTGATTTTGCGTGATGTCGGCTAGATAGGAAGAGTGCCTCAGGCACCTGTCACTTCTTAGGCACTTCTCTTGTCTCTTGGTCTTCTAGGAAGCAGTCTTCTGTTGCACAATCCACTGCAGAAGCTGAGTATGTAGCTGCTGCTAGTTGCTGTAGTCAGATTTTGTGGATGGTGTCCACTCTTAAGGACTATGGGTTATCTTTTGCTAGTGTTCATCTTCTCTATGATAACACTTCTGCCATTAATATTACTAAGAACCCTGTGCAATATTCTAGGACCAAACACATAGACATTCATTATCACTTCCTTAGAGACCATGTTGAGAAGGGTGATATTGTGCAATATTTTGTGGAGTCCGAGGCTCAGTTCACTGATATCCTCACCAAGCCTTTAAACCCAACTAGGTTTGCCACCTTGAGAAGTGAGTTAGGGGTAATTTACCCCTATGGGTTGGTTTGAGGGGGAGTTGGTTCTTTTCTGAACTTACCTTGTTCATCTTATCTTTCCTTGATCTTTTCTGAACTTGCTGATCTTTTTGATCTTTTCACATTTTTAAGTTTTTCTTGCATCTCATTGAATTATATTGCATTCATATGAAAATCACATAAAGATGCATTGTAATATAAGCCTTACTGCTTATCTTTTAAATTAATGAAGGTTTGCTTGTTACCCTCTTGAGCTTTAGTATTTCAATTTTTGCTCAATATCATGTCTAGTTCTTTGACTTGCTAGAATTAGCATGCTTTCACATGTGTAGCTAAGTCTTTGCTAAATGAGCTAGAACTTTAAGACAACTTGAACTAAAAATTACAATTTGTGGATCTTTTAGCTAAGTTGCGCAATTAGTGATCCTCTTGTGACATTGGCCCTGTCAAAATTGCTTTGTTAGCTCTTGAATCTAGGCTTGAACATCCCTTGAGCTTTTTGTTCTTTTGAGAATCAAAAAATTGCTCTTTTGTAAAAATAAAAAAATCAAATTTCAAAATCTGTGCCAAACTATTCTCACAAAACTGCTTGTCAAAGATATGAACTTGGAGATAGTTTGATGATCGAGACGATCTCATGGGGATTGCTTGTCAAAATTGACATGAACCCCAAGATTTATCGCCCTGGTTGAAGCTTATGAAGAAATTGTGGATGGCTCCTAGTCCAGGATTTTCTTCACTAAGATAGGTCGTTAATTGCCTTGGTTGAAGCTTAGGAAGAGTTTGTGGATGGCTCCTAGTCCATGATCTTATTCACTAAGATAGACCTTTAATCAACATCAATATTCATTGCAAATAAAAAACTGTTGTAAAAATGGGTGACTGAAGTTCTTTGAACAAAATGATTCAATTCCGTACTTTTTATCTCTAGGATGGTCATTGTTAGCTTCTTGATCTAACATTATCATTCTGACATGACCAGTATCACTTTAGGATCTCTGTTGATGAACTTGTTAGTTTTGAAGCATTGCTTAAATTGTTACAATTCATCGCTTTTACTTGAGCTTTCTAGCTTAGCTTTGATATATATGTCTTAACATGATCTTACTAGCGCTTTCAGGCTTGATATGTATTGTGTGATTATAGAAATGCTAGCTTGTTCTTTTGGGTAATTTTCAAAGCTTCTTGTACCAAAATATGCAAAATTCAAAAAAAAAAAGAAGAAGCCACTCCATTGCATTTCATGCATGCTCTTTCTTGTGCTTCTTCCTTATTTCTGCATTTATTATCTCTGGATGAGAGGAAGGCGTGATTCCTTGATGACTCCATTGTCAAAGGGGGAGAAGAAGTAGCAAAAATGTTAAAAGGGTGAGCTATTTTGAGAATTTGGAGAAAATGAAATTTTCTATAAAAAAAATGATGATCAAAGTGAGGGGGGTTTTTAATTTGCATTCTTATGATCTTATTTCCATTTCTGAACTTGAATTGTAATTCTTGAAACCTCACAATGATCAAAGGTCAATTTGAACAATTGTTCTTTCATATGGACCTTAAGTGAGATTTTTTACTCTTCTTTGGAAATTGAAGATTTATCGCTTTCTTTTGACTTATCTCGCTGGCCTATACTAATCTGAAGTCAACTTGGTCATTTCCATTGCTTTCTCTTGCTCTTGGACCAAGTTGTGCATTTATGCGAAAACGTGAGTAGTTTTACTTTTCAAACCTTAAACTTACATTTTTAGGAAATTGTCAATGTGTCCATCTAGGGGGAGATTGTGGATATCATGGGGATATGCTCATGATCTTATGATGATGTTACAATTGGCAATGTCATTGAAGGTTTGTTGAATCACACGTTTTCGGCAAAAATCAGTCTTTGTCAGTCATCGCGGTCGACCGCCGTATGGCGGCAAATGACCGACAGAGGCGATCGGACCGCCACCCCGGTCGTCGGATCGGTCGATGGCGATCCGACCGCCATGGGTGGCGGTCGGACCAGCCATTGTAAATGGTTGAGTTTGGAGCTGGGCCCAAAATAAAGGGTGCACGTAAGAGAGGGGATTCTCATACACTTGGTCTTATAATTTTTGGAGTCTCCAGTCAAAAGATCTATTCATTTGAAATTTTCAAAGAGGTCTCAGATTTCAAGGCTGAAAATTGGCTAAGTCCCTAGCTGGGCGGTCTGACCGGCCAGGGTGGCGGTCAGACTGACCATTAAGTGGCGGTCTGACCGGTTTCTACTTGTTTCGTCGGCTTTCGTAGCGACGATGTTTGTTGTTGTGTCAAGTTCATGGGTTTCAGTGCATATGTGTTGCATGATGCATGTTTTGACTAACGTGGGTCAAGTTGCGAAGAACTTGTTCCCAGAATCGATTTCTTGGTCTATTGTTGTGCAGGTTGCTTAGAGGTCAACGATGATCAACGACGAGGATGATCGGGACTAGGCCTGAGAGCTGAGGTTCAGAACGATCGAGGATGTCTGGTGAAGTCATTGGATTCGAGCATGGCGCACAATGGACAAGGATGACCGAACGGAGAGTTCGGTGCGATGGGTTGCATCAAGCGGCGCAGGGGTCGGTGCAAGTGTCATGCTGGTTTCGGTGGGAGCCGGATAGGAGAGACTTGCCGACATGATGAGAGCTGTTGATCAACCTACACATGGCGAAGTATGGAACTGCTTCATGAAGATTGAACTCGGTCTTTGGAGAAGGATAGAGAAAGGGTATTTTGGTAATATCACTAAAATACCGCCTTGATTGATTTTGGCTAAACCGCGGCGCAAGACGACGCGAGGAGAAGCGGTTTAGGTCAAGAGAAGATGAAGACAGTACTTTAAAATGCGTGCGTGAGTTAAACCCGTTTGTGTGTGGGCTTAACGGGTGCCCAATAGGAAACTCTTCTAGAAGGTTAGCCTCCACTATAAATATGGGAGGGTGGTGTGCACCTACTTAATCCTTTTGCTTATTTGAAACCCTAGTTTTGCTTTGGAGATTAGGGAGTGGAGAGGTTAGGATTCTTGAAGAGAAGATTGATTGTTTGCTCATCTATTGAGTTTTGTCCTCCGTGTTGGAGTGGCTGTAAACCAGCAACAATCACAAATCAATCTATGCAAGTTTTCTTGAGATGACACTTTTTTCGTTCTTGCTCTCTATTTTGTAATTTTGGGGCCGTCTTTGATGCTCAGGTTTTGCTTTGGTTTTTCCCCCCTGATCTTGCTTGTTGTGACATGTGGGAACTCGTCTAGGACTATCTTGATCATCTCTAACCCATGAGTAAGGTTTTGGATCTAGTTTTCGTTTTGACTCGGTTTTGAACCATCATTCACTCAAACGGAAAAAGGTTGGAACTTTACCAAGGATCTTCACGGTCTTTTATTGGAATAGGTTCTTAATATCCTAGAGAAGGTGTGTTCCAAGTTTCATCGAGTTTGGAGTTGTAGATCAAAAGTTAGACCTATTTGCAACTTCATTTTTTGGGCTGATTTTACTGTTCATCAGGCTGGAGGTCAGACTGCCCATCTGAGAGGTCAGACCGCCCCATGTAAAAGTCGACCCGCCAATTTGAGAGGTCAGACCGCCCAATTTTTGGCAGATTGAGTTTTTATGGTTTTTGGTTGTTTTGCTACGGGGTTTTGATTGAATTCAATATAAGTCTTCCGCTATACATGTATATTGATCTTCATAGCTCTCATAGCTATTGGAGTGAAAATCGTGTTGAATCTGATCTTGTTGAAAAAGAGATCGTGCTGCTATTCACCCCCCCCCCCCTCTAGTCGCTGTTTCGGTCCAACAAAGTTAATTAACCATTAGCAAATTTTAGTTAATTTTTAGTAGTCCTAAAACAAATTTTAGCAATTGTTTAGGTTAACTAAGTTATTAATCTATTCACCATAGACCTAAAACCTGGCTCTGATACTAACTGTAACACCACAGCCCAACACTGAGCCTGGAATACCACTAAACTACCCTAACAATTAGATTTACATCAATTAATAATAAAATTATAGCAAGCAATTCAATATTAAAACCCATCCACGGGACACAATAGCATCACAATAAAGACATGTAAGCACTGAAATTTAAACTCTAGATAGTAGGCAGAAATAGTTTGAGAATTAAGCAAACCAATCAAATAAAGACTATTGAACAAATAAACGAGTTCTAACCGATTATCTAGAATTATTCAATCTCTATCATGCCCTAAAGGGATAAACCATCACACTAAGATAAAATTTTCTCATGGCAAGTGATCAAGTAATTGAGTGTATGCAGTGTTCCAAGTGCTATCTCTTCCCAAGTGAAACGTCATCAACGATCATCTAAAACCAACAATAGAGCAAGGGTGAGTCCACGACTCAGCAAGTACAGTAATAAACAATGAACAATGCTTAAAATAGCACACAATATCATCATCAACATTAATTGTTCTATTTTCTTTATTCTCATGCTCAATCATTCAATTCTCTTTCTTTATTCACATACACAATCATCAACTACCTTTCATTCCATGCATCTCTACACTACATATCCACATTCACTTCTTTTGCGTATACCGGTAATGCATGAGTGTTCACCCGTCGATGATAACTCTCAAGCTCGTCCTCCTCAAGGATCAGGGACCTCCTTCACTCCCATGGAGTTGTGATCAACATGATCACCTTCTCATATGCAATGATGTTTATGAATACGCAATTAATCATAGATTCATCATTATTAATCATCATCCAACAATCTCATATCCATCAATACCAAATAACTCATGACCATTCACATTACTTCCAATTAAATAGAGCAAAAGCACAACAATATAATGGTAACAAATGGTAAAGCATATAGTGTTCAACTAATGAACATTGTCTATCATGCACTTGCCTCTTACCCTTATGACACTACAGAGCGAAACAGCGGCAATGCACACGAAACCACGCTCCCTGGACAAACAATCCAAAACACAACTAAAAAAATTATACATTACAGCACCGACACTTTATTCTAACAGACATCGCACACCTACGCCAAGCCGACCTTTTTAACCCGTTGTCCAAGTAGTGAAACGGCCCTATCTTACTCATCCGAGCTCCAAATTTGACCATCCAAGACTTTATAGAATCCTCATGAAACACACTACAATTTCCTAGTTATTATGAAACTCTTATTGTACCATTTTATATTTCGTTCCTTTACCCAAAGACCGTTCCAGATTCTGTTAGAACAGTCTGTTTCACAATTTTAAATCTTTAATTCTACAACTTGAGCATATACGAAAAATATGAGTTCTGGAAACTACACAATATTTCCTACAATATTCAAGTTGACACAAATATTTAATTTTACCAATTTATACACGAAATCGGCCCAACTACACGAAGTCTGCCACCTACGTTAAGAATCTGGACAGCAGCCTTCCGAAGGCTGTAACTTTTCGCTCGCTACTCCATTTTTAATAATCCATACCTTCCTGGAAATATAACGTGATAACCTAACTTTTCTCCAATTAAATTGAACTCTAATTCGGAGTGCAAATAACCCTAATCGTCCCCGCAACGTTCTGCCCTAGACCTAACGAATCTGGGCAGAACAGAAATCCTTCTTCCCCTTGACCAAATGTTCTAAAAATGGATTATAGATTAATATAGGATAAATCTAATGGGTTCATATCATTACCCTCGGAGATACGAAGCGAAAGCACGAATTTTCCATCATTCCCCTTCTCTTCTCGTCCCTCTTCCTCTCTTGTGCTGGCCGGGCAAGGAGGCAACTAGGCTGGTGCTACAGTAACAGGGCAGCACTACAGTACCAGGGCAAATAGGGTTTGGTTGCCCCCCTTCTTAAACCAACTTCCCACTTGGGCCAAACACCGTGAACCGAAAGCCCACGGCCCAGGTTCTCCAATAAAAGCAAAAAAACACCCCTCTAAAACCTCCAATTCCTTCTCTAATTCTATTTAATTTCAGTACTAATCACTTATTTGTTTTATGTTTAAATGGGATATTACATGTTGGCTGGTGCAGATTGTAGAGTCAACAGTGCTAGAAAGCTTTAGAATACTTCTCTTTATTTGCCTCATTCATCAGTACAAAAATACTTTCTCACAGAAAGGGTAGATAGCTTGTTTCTGTTCAGTTTGCAGGGAGGTAATCGTACCAAGATTAAACAGATCAAACCATCAGCTGGTACAACCGGTTTCACCTTCTATGGAAGACATTTATTCAGGAAAATATCAATGGTGATACTAGTTTATTTAGCTCAGATCTTTACATCGAGCATAAACTTTCGATGACTTCCCCACTCAGTTCACATGGCAAGTGCTACAGTAGGACATTTCGAACTTTGGTAAGTAGCATCCTCAAGACACGAGTTGCCAGGGGTGTTTTCGAGTACCACGGTGGAACAACGGTAAGTAGCCTAGCCCGATTGATCGTTGTGTTGAAGGGAGGCCGAAGGATCCAAGGGCCCGAGGCAACACGTCGACCCATCCCTTAGCTCGATGCACTAGCCCAGGTGGGCGCTAAAACTATCGTTTGGTTAGCGAGGGGCTACTATTGCGGGAGGGTCCCCATGCTACCTCAGGCCAGCAACAACCTCGTGGAGGAGCGGCACATCGCCGAAAAAACACCTGACGGGGTCTAGGGGCCAACCTCGGATGAGGCCTGAAGGCCAACCTCGGGAGGGGTATGGAAGTGTAAGATCGAGGAGGCCGACTAGAGGGGGTGAATATGCGATTTTTAAAAAAATTTGGCTAAAATCGAGTTTTATGCAGAATTATAAATCAATTCGATTTTGCTCAATTAAAACTTAAATCAAGTAGTCTTGACTAAGTGCACAACAATATAAGACTATTGATAATGATGGCAAACATATAAAGACATGTAAGCAATTTCATTCTAGGAAAGTAAATTACACAAAGTAAAACACAAGAGAACAAACCACAATGACATAATGATGTTTTACAGTTGTGTTCGGAGACTTACCGGTCTCTCATAATCCATGTTGAGGTAAGCCCAAACGAATTGGATCGGCTCCACGAATTAAGCCAACACCTCAACTCCACTAGTGGTAGCTTTTTCTCGCTCCGGGTAGGTGAGCTCCAACCTTCACAACACGGTGAACCTTCTTACAAGCTTCTTGATAAAATCACCAGACCACGACGCCTCCACACCGTCTAGGTGTCGGCAAACACCAAGAGTGATAAGCCAAGCCCCTTGCTCGATACTCACCACGTGCAACGACTGCACAAGCCGAAGTGGATACGAAATCCAACTCTAGATGCAACACATGCAACTAGAGACCTCTCTCCTTGCTCATAAGGTGCAACACATGCACAATTAAGAGGAAAATATCACACTAGCTCAAGAGAGTGAAATGGGATACCAAAGGTTGTCTCTCAACCAGCTAAAGGGGTATTTATAGCCCCCACCATAAAAAACTAGCCGTTGAGAATAGAATTCAAAAAACTCAAAGAAATGCGGTAATACCATTGTAGAAATCCGAGATACCCCCCAATGCTCAACGGTCAAAAAGGGTGCATTAAACCCCCAAAAACAAGCCATTAAAATTTTTAGAGCAGTAATACCACCGTACAAATCCAGTATTACCGTTCTGCGGCCATACCGCATATAAGGGCGGTATTACCGCAGTTAATTTTCAGCACAGAAATTACTTGGTAAAAAAGGTCATAATGTTTTACTCCGATGTCGGAATTGAGTGATCTTGGGCTCTATAGAAAGCTTATTTAGAAGAATACACAACCCATCTATTTGGTTGATCTCAAACACATTTGATTAAATCAAGAAGAACATATCCAAAGAGTCAACACATGATCTAAGTCCAAGAAATGAGCAATAAACAATCTTAGACCATGCCAAGGAATGATGCATGAATCCCAACAATTTGCAAAATTAGATTATACCACAAGGAGTATGTAGCACATGGACTTCAACTATTTACAAAATACATTTGTAAAGTATAGTCACATGCTACAAGGATTAAATGCATGAGCCCAAACTATTTGCAAAACACTTTCACAAATAATATCAAGCCACGGAGAGCTACAGCAAGTGGGATTGAGATATCAACACATAATGAAACTCAAACTAGTAGATAAGAAACCTCTTAATAGTACAAAGAATCCTATACTAGCAATCTGATCTTCCAACCAAACACCAATACCGGTAAAAGACTAGGAATATATCCTTAGACCCAGCTATTTATACCTTTGCCTTGAGCATTGATGAGGACATGACCCATATGGATACAACCATATTTGCTATGCTTGTTGTTCCAAGTACAAGAGCTCGTAC
Source organism: Hsuehochloa calcarea (assembly GCA_036346395.1). Lineage (NCBI taxonomy): Eukaryota > Viridiplantae > Streptophyta > Magnoliopsida > Poales > Poaceae > Hsuehochloa > Hsuehochloa calcarea. The sequence goes on along the minus strand of CM070597.1, from coordinate 27,176,982 downwards.
GCTTCACTTAAATTATCAGGTGAGATTGTTTTTAGGAGTGTCTTTATATTATATGAACTATATGATGCTACCTAATGATGAAATATATATATGTGCAGCACCATGTCACTTTTGGTCCAAGACAAGCAAGCGATTCGAGTGGACCCGTTCGAATCTAGTTCGGTCTCGGAATCACCGACAAAGACCAACTTAAAATGTACATAACTTTTGCAAACGGAGTCTGATTCGGGTGTTCTTACGCTTGTTGGAAAGCTAACGACGATATATTTCCAACGGATCCAGCTTCACCTCCAAATTCCTTCAGTAGACTTCGGAATCGTCAAAAGAATATGCTATATCACCAATTTGGGCCGATTTGGGCCTTGTAATCATACCGGAATTGGCCCATATGCCGCCGGCCCACCTGGGGGCGTGATTACTGTTCACATGAACAGTAATTCATGCCTTTAGTCCCACCCCTCTATTTTTTTTAGATTTGTGGCTCCTCATCCCCTATTTAAGGAGGACGCACCCCCCCTCTAGTTTCCTTGGATTTCGTTTGATTAGTTTCTCCATTGTGAAAACTCTCGTTCTTCGCTTGTGTCGACTAGACCAACCGTAAAGGGCCTCTGCGGAATCCCACCTTCTGAACTCAATCATATATTTGCAATTCAGATTGTTTTTACCTCGTTCTTGCTTGTTCTTCGATTGCTTGCAGGAATTGATCCTCGTGATCAGGTCAACTGGGTCTTTGGCACGGTTGATAACAACTTGGTTGTTAGTTCAGCGATTGCTTAGTTCGTGTGTGCTGGGTTCGTAGCCTGGATCGTGAGAGTTGACCATCATCCAATCAGAATTTACCCTTCTCACCAAAAGATCGGGACAACAGAGCATATCAAGTGGTATCAGAGCTACAGTTAATCGGTGAGATTTTTCAGTTTTCTAGTAGTAGATTTATTTTTCATACCTAGAGTCCAGAAAATTACCAAAAGAAAAAAAATTCGCATCTATCATCCATACCGAGCCCTTTGAGCCTTTGTAATTTTTTTCTTTTCAGTTTGCTTGTTGAATATTTGGTTGCATTGTCGTGTCTAGTTGCTGATCTTTAGTTCTAGTTATTGTCTAGTTGGTCGTTGTCTAGATTGCTTCTCGTGTTTTTTCCTTTGCGTCGCTTAATCGTTCTTTTAGGGTTATTAGTTTTTGCATCTAAAACAGAAAATTCGTGGGTTAGAACTCCTCTAATCTGCACCAAAAAAAAAGAAGAGAGTACACTTTGCTTTTTTTTTGCGACTCGCGGAAAACCCTAGGGCCGGAAAAATAATAGAAGGAGAAAGAGGCCGCCACACAAAACAAAAGCCGTGGTAGAAAAAAAAAAGCAATATTACACCAAAACCAGTGAAAACTGGTGGAGCCCTTCTACATATATCCACAAACTTGCACAAAATATTTCAGCAAGATTATCCCAAGGAATCAAAAGATATAGCAATTTAAAGATTGAAACCGAGTCGGTTTCCAGTCCGAGTACGATTCCGTTTCCGAGAGACCTTCAGTAAAACGGGCATAACTTTTGCATATGGTGTCCGATTTGGACGTTCTTGGACTCGTTGGAAAGCTAACGACGAGACGCATACTTTTGACTTAATACACATGTCTCCCTCCAGGGAATCCAAAATCTTTCATCTTCGGCCCCGAATTTGCATCACAAGTTTTCAGTGTCGGTTTTTGCCATTTCTTTTGGTCATACCTTTGGAATTTGGCGTTCGTCTCAACTGCAAATTTGTAGATCTCGTCGAAATATTTCAAACGAGTATATATAAGTCATATAAAATTTTACTTTTTCATCTCTCGAGACTAACTATTATTTTCTGCTTGAACTAAAGGGTTGTTTATGCTGCATGTTATTCCGTTTTTATGCTGTACATCGTGTGAACAATCTTGTGCCCTACAAAGAAGTTTGAGTAGTTGGTTAGCGTCTCTCCTAGCACTTGTTGTGAGGTTTTTTATTACTTACATCAAGTCATATTTATCTTTGCGTGTGCGTACATACACATATTTTAGTGGGGTTTTGATTAGCTGAACTTTGATTAGACTAGGATCAGCAACATTGACTAGTACTTTGAACAATTTTTTCAACTTGCATTAACTGATTTGATTATTGCTGATCCTTGCTACCATATTGAAGCCTTCCGAGCTCCACTTCCTACTAACTCAGCGGGTTCCGTTCATTGCAATCGTTGGGTTAATCGCAAGTGACAATATCATGAACCAGCCACCGGTTGTACCACTTCATTGCTGCATTGGTAAGAACTAGTAAGAACTTGGTAAGGCGTTGTGAGAGAGCAACTGTTGAAACGCCAAAACCTAGTAGTTGATAGGAGCATATACACTGTGATTTATTTCCTCGTTTTCTACTAACAATGACAGGTTGGTTGAAGTTGGTAGATTACGATCACATCACAGGCAGATTTGAACTCAAAGGTAAACAACTACCATTATGCATCATGCCACTCACCACTGCGAGTACATCGTTGGACTATTTCATATGGGTTACTATGTTGGAAAGCTACTTTGAAAGACACGACCTTGATCCTTATGAGAAGATGAGAAGGGCAAAGACGGTGCTGATCGGTGATGTTCAACATTGGTGGTTGAATATCAAGTACCACTTCATGTACACATGGGAGCTGATGAAGAAGAAATTGCAACATCGTTTTGTACCTCCACCACCCACGGTCACAAGCGAGGTGCAACCTAAGGTGACTGAAAATGCTAACATTGTTTTGCCTCCTACTCCATCCACAGATACCGCCGAGACGCTTGAAGAGATGAAGGATGATCTGGCGCATCTTATGTCATCAGAGGAGAAGTTTGAGATACCTACAGTATCTGAGGAGGACAATAATGACAAAGGTACCGATTTGATGTTACAGCATGACATAGAGCAGCCTTGTGAGTATATACCTGTTGTAGTGCAATCTTTTGATATTCCTTGTGTTAACTTGAACGAACCATGTGCTAATCTGAAGTCACATAATTTCGCACAGGTCGAATTAATTACACATAAGGAAGTACTTGATAGAATATCCACTTCTGATGCGTTGTGTTATATCATGCTTATTGAGCCCGTTAGTTTGGAATGTGCTATGAAGAAAGTTTCTGAACTTTCATCGCTAAATTCTCTATCTAGTACCTACACCTACTGTTTTAAATTAGTTGGAGATTATGGTGTAGACAATCAATTTATGGTATATCGAATATGCATAACTTGTGATCACATGGATGAATTGAAGTTCGTTGTTTTAAACAATAATTATTGTGTGCTAAATCTTGTTCATTGTGAGAGAAAATAAAATTTAGTGATCATTCAATCCCTATGTGTTCGCCTCTTATTGCACCAAATAGTATTGACAATGCGCATAATAATGTTGAAGTATGGAAGAACTTTCAAATCGTTTCACCCTTGCTAGATGAATTTGATAACACTCAATTGAAATATGATTATATGAATGAATTTTGTTTGATTCCAAAAGTGCTAGATTTGCCCTTATATGCTATCACTGCAAGTTTACAAATTCAGAGATTTGAACTGCATAAATGCTTCACTTACATTTGCAAAACTAGTTGCAATAATTGCTATGTGAGAAATTTTATTTTGATCATTCACATATATGATTACTCTTGGGTTAATAATACAATGATCTTTTATAATCGTTGTTATCGTCTAACATTAATTGTACAACAAAAAAAACCGTTAAAACAGATGACATATACATATACTATGCATACACCTTGGCTTCTTCGTTACCCTATTTTCAGCTTATCAAAAGCCGAGGATGGCTTTGTTTTCAAGAAAGGGAGCATGATGAGGACATGACCCCTATGGATACAACCATATTTGCTATTCTTGTTGTTCCAAGTACAAGAGCTCGTACGCTTCACTTAAATTATCAGGTGAGCTTGTTTTTAGGAGTGTCTTTATATTATATGAACTATATGATGCTACCTAATGATGAAATATATATATGTGCAGCACCATGTCACTTTTGGTCCAAGATAAGCAAGCAGTTCGAGCTGGACCCGTTCTGGAATACAGTTCGGCCTCTAGAATCAGCCTGACAGCATCAACTTAAAATAGACATAACTTTTGCAAACGGAGTCCGATTCGGGTGTTCTTGGGCTTGTTGGAAAGCTAACGACGAGATCTTTCCAACGGATCTAGCCTCACCTCCAAATTTATTTGGTAGACTTCTAAATTGTCAAAAGAATATGCTATATCACCAATTTAGGCCGATTTTGACCTTGTAATCGTACCAGAATTGGCCCATATGCCGCCAGCCCACCTGGGGGCATGATTACTGTTCACATGAATAGTAATTTATGCCTTTAGTCCCACCCCTCTATTTCTTTTAGATTTGTGGCTCCTCATCCCCTATTTAAGGAGGACGCACCCCCTCTAGTTTCCTTGGATTTCGTTTGATTAGTTTCTCCATTTTGAAAACTCTCGTTCTTCGCTTGTGTCGACTAGACCAACCGTAAAGGACCTCTGCGAAATCCCACCTTCTAAACTCAATCATATATTTGCAATTCAGATTATTTTTTACCTCGTTCTTGCTTGTTTTTCGATTGCTTGCAGGAATTGATCCTCGTGATCAGGTCAACCGGGTCTTTGGCACGGTTGATAACGACTTGGTGGTTAGTTCAGCGATTGCTTGGTTCGTGCGTGCTGGGTTCGTAGCCTGGATCATGAGAGTTGACCATCATCCAATCGGAATTTACCCCTCACCGAAAGATCGGGACAACAGAACATATCAAGCATCCTTTTGGAGCTTGATGACGCACATCTTCACTTCAAGTCCGGGTCATTGTCTTGATATGCATCAACTCATGATGCAACCTTCACACGCCCTCCATTAACACATGATGGGTCTTCTCTTGACTTAATGATCAACTCATGATCATCTCATCTGCAAGATCTTGATGTGCATCAACACATGATGTCATCTAAAGTCTCTATCATCATGAAATATAACCTATTCATCCATCTCATGATAAATGTTAGTCATACAATGATTATAATTAATTACCAAAATATACTTGCATTAAATTCTTCTTAACAAGCTGTTGTAGAAAGGTGTGGTACTATCGTTAACTATAAATCGGTACTGTCGCACAGCGGTAACACCGTAACACCGCTCGTCTAGATTGGTATTACCGATTTCCAAAGGATCGAAAAACTCGAGAAAAACACCCAGTTTGGAAATTACGTACCGCCATGCAAAACTCAGTACTACCGCATTCCGGTAGTAGCGCTTTAGAAATGCGGCCGTACTGTTTTTAGCTTTCAAGAAAAACTCCCAAAACATGCTTTCTGAAAAATACATACCACTAACTAGATTTTGGTATTACCGCTTATCAAATGCGGTCATACCTATTTTGAGATTTCAAGAAAACATCTAAAACATGTTCTCTGGAAAATACATACCACATTGTAGATTTCTGTATTACCGACCTGCGGTAATACCGCTTATCACGTGCGGTCACACCGATTTTTCTAAACAGTTTTCCAAAAGAAAGAACAAATGTTTCTTAACAAGCCGTTGCATAATGGTGTGGTACTACCACCAACTATAAATCTGTACTGCCATAGAGCGGTAATACCGCTCGGCTAGATCGGTATTACCGATTTCTAGAGGATCGAAAAAATCAAGAAAAACACCCTCTTTGGAAATTACGTACCGCCATGCAAAACTCGATACTACCGCATTCTGGTAGAGCCTCTTTAGAAATGTGGTCATACCATTTCTAGGTTTCAAGAAAAACTCCCAAAACATGCTTTTGGAAAATACATACCGCTAACTAGATTTCGGTATTACCGACTTGCGTTAATACCGCTTATCAAATGTGGTCATATCGATTATGGGATTTCAAGAAAACATCCAAAACATGCTCTCTGAAAAATACATACCACCATGTAGATTTTGGTATTACCGACCTGCGGTAATACCACTTATCATCTGTGGTCATACCAATTTTTCTGAGCAGTTTCCGTATAAGAACAAATGCAATGCATGACTTCTAGTTAATCAAGATGGCACATAAATAGTCATTCAAGCTACTAGCCATAATCCATCTATTATCTTTGCATTGCCATTTCCATGTCTCCATCCATAAACCAGGACTAAGCCTTTAAAATAATTTAGCACACACATGAGTCCCATAACACTTTTGCAAATAATTGAATATAAGGCAATATGAGTATATATGAACTACTTGTCATCTTCTCCTTTGACACACAAAGGATTCTTTTCTATCTTGCCATCTTCTCATTTATCATATCTCTCCCTATGTATCTAAAGACTAAATATATTGCAATTGTAGCTTTCTCTCTCTCTCTCTCTCTGTCATGAAGCACCAAAAACTTAGACATCAAAGATTTCTCCTTTTCTTTATAATAAATACATTTATTTTTTGTGGTTCTTTTGTTTTTTGCCATAAAGAGCATACACCACTTTGAAATTGATATCACTTGTGATGACATTTGATACTACTTGTATAATAATTGATTCCATTTGTAAATACTTGATATCATTTGTTTGCACAACTAATATCCTTTATAAACACAAAATTGATTTGGGTACTTGATTTTGTATTAAAGGATTGAAATCCATTTATGAACACCAATTTTAGATTCTACTGGGATAATAAAGGTACTACGTATAATTTACTTGTAAGCCACGTAATGAAGAGCTTTTTTTTTGGTCCAACATGCAAATAGCGGTATGCTGGCCGGTCTAGTAGTACCGTAACAGCTTGACCTTTATAGTTGGACTTGATAAACAATAGAAAGGTCAACATATGTGAGCCGTACGGCCATAGCATTAGACAAACATAGAAACAAAGTTGTTACAGTTTTATAGAATTACAAATAACAGTGGTTCATATCTAAAATCATTCAGTTTATTCACAAACTTTATGACCGGAGTTTATCCGTACGATTTGTGCAGCGCGTTTTCCAGCAAGTGTAACATCTCAATCCGACACGGAGCTTATGAAAGCACTAGCTACACCAACTATCAATTTTAATATCATTTTATAATAAATTAAAGTAAGCATCTTAATGATAAAACCCGACCACGGATCATATTAAAATAAGTATACTAATATAACAACCATAAATAATTAATATCTAGGAGGCATATCAAGATACTAATCCAAAAACAACTCAAAACCAATCGAATAAAGTCTAATAAATAAATATTCAACTCCAACCTATCATCGAAGGTCATTCAAAACTAACAAATCATAAATATAATTCATCAACTCTATAATAAAGGTTCTAATGTCCAATAAGTCAAGTAATTAAGTGTGGGTTTGTGGTTCCAAGTGCGCTAGCCCTTTCCAAATAAAATGTCGTCAACGCCACCTAAAAACAACGATAAAGCAAGAGTGAGTCCAAGACTTAGCAAATATATAATAAAACTATAAACAATAGTTTATTAAGCATAATCAAGGTTATCATCATCATATATCTATTTAATGCAATTCTTCGTACTAAAATAAACAAGTCATATTTCATATAAGTAAATTTGCACAATTTAACAATAAATTTACTCATATATGCGAATGCACCATCATGCCCGTGCTCATATGCATCTCATCAGTTGATACCGGTATAGCGGAGTGTTCACCCATCGATGACACACTCTTCATCCATCTTCGTTAGGATAGGGTCCCTACATTGTAGAACTTTAACTAGTTTCTAAAAATGTAAGACTTTATCTAGAGCATTACGGACTAGTCATGTATCTTTTTCACCGACCTCATCGGAATAGTTACATGACTTTTTCACCGACTTGCCTCATGCACTCTTATCATGATGAATGTAAATGATGCAATATCATAATTAATCATTTACACAACTCGCCTTATTAACTCAATATTAGATTCTCATTATCTCATTAACTCAATGTCACCAATATCATGTATATGAATAAGCTTAATGAAAGCATAATAAACAACATGATAAGTAATATCAATAACAATGGCGAAAAACTCATTGTTCACCGCTCTATCATGTACTTGCATCTTAGCCTTTAGAAGCCGAGTGACGAAATTATGGCACGACGCTTGAGGCCACAGTCCCTCAACAAGTAAGTAAAATACACACAGTAAAATATACCACCGCAACACCAAAATATTTAACAAATCACCATCGAATCTACACGCAAAAATGATGCCTTTAACTTAACTTTACCAGCCACACTATCCGCTGTGCCAGTAGTAAAAATTCTCTAACTTATTCGCCCGAACTCCAAATCTAGCAAATCATTACTTTCTGGAATCCCCACGCAATTTCCTACAACTTATTTGTTACAATGAACTTCTGGTTCTACTGTTTTCTCCCCCATTTCCTTCCCTGAAGACTGTCTCATAATCTGTCAAGATAGACCGCTTCACAATTTCGTGTCTTTAATTCTAAAACTTGAAAGATGTGAATGATACCAATTATAGAAACTAATCAGAATTTTGTAGCTAATTCAAGTTATCACCAAATTTTAATTCTTTCATTTACTAGGTGAAAACCGCTCATCTACACGATCTCTGCCAACGACACTCGAATTCTGGACAACAACCTTCCCGAGGCCTTAACTTTTCGCTCGCTAACGAAATTATCTACATCTTTTATACTTGAACAAAACCCTGAATCCGAGCCTAAATACCCCGAATTGCCCCTGTAAAGTTCTGCGTCGAAACTTGACGAACTAGGGCATACTGAAAACCAATCTTCCCTAGGGAAAAACGATCTACAAAATATACAGTGACTAATCCAAGATAATTCTAGGGATTAACAGGGGTTACCCTTGAAGAACACGAAGGATCACGAAAATCCCACAAATTTTTCTCTTTTTCCCTTCTTTTCTTCTCCTTCCTTCCCCCTTAGATCTTATTGGTCAGTAGTATTACCACAGAGAATCGGCCATTCATCAACAAGTACTCTAAATTATGTTTATTTAAACACGTACATACACATGCATGGTTGGCTGAATTGAAACATAATTTTGACTCTCCTGCCGAGTCAAAATGTTCAGACCGACCGATATCTTATGACCAATAAGACATTTTAAGATATTTTACTCTTTTTTATTTGTAAAAAATGTTTCCCATGCGAACTTTGTGAATAGCGTGTCTACCTCTACAACTAATCGCAAATTTGTCCCTTTTCTTTTCTTGATGAAACGATACTGCACAAAATTCAATTCGCATGGAAGAATCCCTCGCAAAAAAAGAAGCATGTTACAAAGATTAAAGTCGTAGTATACAAGGCTTTTTTATAAATCGTAATCTCTAAAAAAAATTGCAAAAAAAACTTCAGGTCTCCATAGCTAGCAGCGTGGATTGACTATTTTCGAGTTAAAACAACCTGACTACCTACATACTTTGAATGATAATAATCTAGATTTTGAATTGAAAAATTCATGGCATTCATTTGAGTGAGACTGCTCACGCAGTTTGAGGAATCTATTTCAGACAATAAGAATAACTGGTAATATTCAGTTGCCCTCTAGCTCGCTACCACAGATGATATGTCAAAGAGATGGCCAGGGGCGGAGGCCGGAGGGAAGGGGGCGGCTGGTAGGGCCTGACCCTATGGTTGTGTGATTACTATAGTATTAGTCCTTAATAATTAATTAAATTGTCTCTGTAATGTTTGTCCTTTAAGACATCCAATGAAGCATATTGTTAGTAGGCTGCCATGTTAATGTTTTTTTTCTTATTCTTCTTCTTTGTGGTGTTAACTATTTTCTTACTATATATAAGCACTAATTCAATTATGTAAATCATGCACGCACTTATCTATCTATATTACTGATTTTTAGTTTCTTTATAATGTTAATGATGCTATGTTACGGGTGTTTCTTTGATATTACAACGAAGGCACACACACGCCTAGACAGATAAAGGTCGAGGATAAATCTATAATCTCACAAAATAAAGGTGGGCACCCAGATTTGAACCCTGGTGGGTGAATATGTACAACCGTAACTCTGGTCGGTGAAGTCGTACGTGAAAAATACAAATTCCAAACGCAAACATTTCTAAAATTCTCAAAAAAAAAATGTAGGGGTTTTATATCTTTTCAAAATTTTAACATCAATCTCAATCACATCTGCATTTGTGTTTTTCTTATGAGTTTGATCTTGAAATTTTGTAGAGATATAGAACATAATCTCCCCCTACATCTCATATTTTTTAAAGAATGTTTGAAAACTTCTAGGTTTAATTTTTCACATAATTATCATCAATTCGCATTTTCACTGGATACGCTGCCCACAAAAAAATCTACAAAATTACTTACATTAATCTGATTAGTACGTATTATTCTCTATGCAAAATTTTAACTTTTTAACGATGTCCAATCCCTGGCTCCGCCCACCGGAGATGACCGTGAACATGATTCAACAAGTCCTAGGTGGAGTACAGAGGTGTAACAGATGGACCTGATCATGCATCCTAGTCATAATTAAGAAACCCTAGACACAAGTTACCTCTTCTGCTTGGAACAGTACAAAGTGGAAGTAGAGTCCTGACACATGCTGTAGAATTTGACCTGCGGGTAAATTAATTACACACCGGAGTATATACGTAGCCTTTGCACACCATTATTTATTTGTGAAGAGTATTTATATTCACCTCTAGGCATTGCACAGGGAATTATTTATTTGTGAAGAGTATTTATATTCACCTCTAGGCATTGCACAGGGAAACGCACTTTTCGGAACAAATGAATTTCACATGAAACAATTTAATTCTCGCAACATTCGTTAAAAAAAATCCGGCGATCGAAACAGGCCTTAACAGTTGGTTTGATGGATGGAACTGGTATCCACGCCTCGAGAAACAAAAAGAAAAAAAAAGAAAAAGAAGAAAAGATCGATCGACCAAACCAACCAAACGCCGTTTGGAAAGTGGAACAGTTCCAAAGTCTGAGTCCATTATATATGTCCATACTAATTTGTTTTTTTTTGAACCTGTCCATACAAATTCTAATTCCTTGTTCTTGTCTAAACACAAGACCCTGCATAGCTATCTATCAGACCGCGACTGATTCCAACTTTACACTCGATTGGTAACAAAGACAGAAGAAATCAAGACTTCAATATTCAAAACCATGCATGTACGCACACGTATTACATAAATACTTGCTTCTCACTAATCTAGCTGTAAGGTGTAAACACGGGCGGCGCTCATCAATTAGAAGACAAGTAATCTAGTGTTAGTCAGCCTAAGCAGAATTGTACTACTATTATACATGCATGAGATTTTAACCTTCAAGATTGACCTCTCAAATCGTTTAGACCGACGGCTGACCATGGCATGGCAACGAATGGCCAAGCTGGGAATGTGACCTGAGGTCGCAGAGTAGGAATTTTATAGGCAGGGGGTGAAACTGAAGTAGACTTTTCAGATTCACCAAGCCATTCGAATTATGACTCTTGATTTCATAATTATATCAATCAAGCAGATTTTAATTTGTTTCCACAAGAAAATAATAAATAAATTTTGTTTTACATATCCTATATGGAAAATTCCAAAAGGAAGCTCCAGGTTTAGCACAGCACCATGAACCCTTATTTAAGGCTAGCTAGCTAGCTGGAAGGAAAAGAAAAATATAACAGGCACAAGAATTACCTTGCCTGCCATTGAAGTCTGAACTAAGAGCTCTGCGCACAGACAATTGGTTTCTGCAAGTCATTTCATACTGCGAACTACAAGTTGGACCACCACTAGATGTTGCAGTCTTGCATACGCTACTGATTTGATCAGTTTTAAGTTTTAACATACATAGCATCAGTTCGGAGAACAGGGCATAACTCATGAGAAAATCACTTTGTACATAAACATGCTTTTCATCCAAATGGAAATATGGCGTTTATAACAGGATTGAAATTATTCCCTCTGAAAGATACTAGACACAGATTTTCTCAACCCTGGTTCTTCATTTATCAAGAGATCAGTGGCCATACAAAAAAAATATTATTAACATATGAACAGTAGGATTTTGACCAGAGGGAAAGATTATTATTTGAGGGTACTGCTCTAGCTCACAAATTGTCAAAACTTGCTTATACCCAATGGAAAGTGATGAAGGAAATTAGAGAAAGGAGCTCTAAATAAATGTCTAAAAACTGCACACTGCACAGGAATGTTGGAGCAGCGTATCAGCAATTTATTTGTAGATGCAACATAACCAACCTTAGCTAAAATCCTTAAGCCTTCTCTTCAAAACATCCATGGACTTCTTGCGAGCATTCTGTTTTGTGTTGCGGTTTGAAAGGCTCCCAAACAGTCCGTCTGCTGAGTCCTTGAACTTGTCGCAAACGATCGCAAGCTTCTTGTAGTCCAATGTTCCGTAGTTCCTCTCCCTAATCACCGGATTCATGAAGTTCTCAGGCTGGCTGCTGAGCAGAAGATTGACGAGCTGCCTTATTTCAACCAAACAATCTCTGAAAGTTGTTTCCTTTCCCAAATCTGACAACCCGGTGCTGTGAAATTTCTCATCGGCAAATGCCTCCAACACATTCAAGTCAATGTCAATGCCTAAAACTGCATTGACAGTGAATCTTTTCACACCGTCATTAAGAAGTGTTGTCATTATAGAGTCTGAGATGTGGCTCATTGCACCAGAAACCACCTTGTATAGAGCTTCTAATGGTAAAATCTCCTGGGCTGTCGATACTAGCGTTTCAAGATAAATAAGAACCTCATTCATGTAGTCATTTGCATTGTCTGGGGCTTCCTCCACTATCCAGTTGACATTGTCCAAGAGCACCATAAACTCATCGATCTTGGAATTGGCCAGGTTTATTAAAGCATTATATGCTGCATTCTGGGAGGCTTTCAGGACAGCTCGAGCAGTCAAACCAGAATGAGACCTCTCAGCGACACGCTTGGGAATGCCACACAATTGGGCAGAGTGCAATAGGTAGAGATCACAAGCCTGCTCGAGAACAGCAATATTTCCTGCAAGTTGCATCATCTGTGACATGGCCAATGAGCGAGCATATATCATGTTCAGAAGACTGTCATTCAATACCTCAATCAATAGCCTGTCTAGGTAACCTTTCACCACATCATAGAAGTTCATGTGACCACCATATGACAAGTAGCTGACAGAATCCTCAATGAAGGACCGAACTATACGACAAACATCTGGAACAGAAGAGGAGAATGGTGCCACATATGGAAAATTCGGGATTACATCATCAGGTTCCAGATGAAATGCTGTGACATTCATGTTATACTCATATTCCTTCTTTATAATCATCTGCTCATATGAGTCATTAGCAAGGATGTCATCTATCTGCTTCCGACACTCAGCAAGAAGCAGTTGGTGGTACTTGTCTCTGCTTTTCTCAAGAACTTCAATCAATTGTGTGATCTGATAACCATACTTCTTTGCAACTGCACCTAGAAGAGTGACATAATCTTTTATGAGGAGGAGGTGGCTGGCCGTACCCATGCGAGGGAACTGATCCTCTAATACAGATGTGATCTTAGCAATGGCAGTTTCCCATGTTGTTTCGACTTGGCTCTCAGACAGCAACCCATCTGCAGTTCGAAGGACACGTTCTTCAACAATAAAAAATCCAGCTACCTGAGCAAGAAAGGGCTGATGAGACTCAAGGAAGGGTTGTGAAGCGGAAATTTGCATGTCCAGGTTGAGTTGCATGAGCCTGTTCTTGTAGTAATAATCACGGAATTTCTCCCCAATACCAAGGCATATGTGAATGTGATGCGCCCGATACACTGGTGTGAGATCAAAATCTAGTGTTGTTTCCTCATCTGTATTCTCGACATTCAAGGTATACAAATGCTCATCTGGTCCAGCATGGCTATGCTCTTCAGCCTCTCTCTGCCGGGCACGCATTTCCTCATCTTTTTGGCGAGCCAAAGAGGCCTGGCCTATTGAGACCTGCCCGATCTGCTTAGCCATTCTTCTGATATGAACAAGCCAATCGTTGAACTCGCTACAAACTTTCTTCTCAATATGCAGCTTTATCAATGGTATCTGTTTCTCAACCACCTTTTTAAGAAGCTTCACAGGAATATTTTGCAGATAGCCCTTCTCGATCAAGTCCAAGGTCTTCAGTGCAGGGTGAAACTTAGCTTCCGCAATGTAGATGTTGCATGCCATGCACAGGCTAGTGACTTTCACACATATCTTCAATGTCGTTATGGCCTCTCCTACGTTTTTCTTGACTGAGTATAACTCAAGAAGTTCGTCAAGCTTCAACAGTAGGGCACTAGCAACGTCCTGCAGGTGCAGGTTCTCACCAGACAACATGCTCTTTAGCTCATCAGCGTCGACCAACACACCACGTAGTTCGTCGACAGCAAGGATGAAGTCCTCATAGTGAAGTCTACATAGCTCTTCAATCTCAACTTCTTTCTTCTTTACAATGCTCCTAAGGTTATGCATGAGAGCTTCAGGTTTCCCAGTCTCAAACGCATGCCGAATGATGGGACCCAAATCCTCACCATTTGCAATAAACGCAGCAAGGCCCAGACCAAGACCTCCATCGCCACTTTCCACTACACTTTTCTTCTTTGGCTGAGCAGTCATGATTCAACTGTAAAAAAAGAGCATATATACAACTTCAGTGCAGATATGTAAGATGTATCTTGAGAAACTTGGAAATTAAAAGCACAGAAGAAGTAGATGGCATTGGCAATATAAGACAGTGCATATATCAACCAAAGTAAAGCAGATTGGCTCAACAGCACTGGAGCTTATTTATTATAATCCTTTCCTGATACACATGCAGTAGCAAAAAAGCCATCAATGAACATTGCATGACTTGCTTATCAAAATAATCCCATGTAAACCAAGAAAGACTCAACCAAATTGCTAAAACGAGCATTAGTATAGACAACTTTACAAAACGCAAGATACTCCATGCAACAATTATTTCGATCTGCTTCACACAAATGTTGACTTGCACTTTAATTTTAACCCAATAAGCTACAAGTTCACTATAAAAACAGTCACCGAAGTAGTTAATAATATGAATATATAAAAATATTTACTCGCAATGGTTGGCTTCTTCAGCTACCTATGGCTTCTTGTGATAAAATGCCACCCTGAATACAAGTACAATATTACAGCAGTCCGCATTCTAGCGAAAGATATGAATTGAGACGGAAGATTTTGGAAAGATCACCACGACAGCACCACTAGTACCATTAGAAATCCAAATGGTTGCAACTGAAAAATCGTATAGAGTAATTTCCAAAGGAATAACAGAATCCACTTCCCAAAAGGCTGGAACTAAGGTCATGATGAAAGATTGTCGTGCTGAAGGACATCGAGTGTGAATTTGTAGAGAGATGTATAGCAAAATTTAATAGTTTGGCAAACTTGACAACAAACAGCCCCAAAACATTTCAAGTAAGAATTGGCGCGTCAGAGGGCGACAAACCCAATTTATTGCATCCAAGAAGAACTGTAACCAAATAGAATAAACACCGATCTCAATTCCAATTCTAATTCAGAAAAAGCACGTCCTACCTACCTAACCCAGCAATGCAATTTCAATTGACACCGGAAAGGATCAGATCAATCCATGCATTATTGTCTCCAAAAATGTTGTTAAAAAAAAGTAACACACACAAAAACGTTGTAACAAAACTAACAGAATGCGCGCCGATCAACAACAAAATCGCGCCTTTGAACCTAAAAATCGCAAATTTCGGGTAAACATCACCGTTCCTCTACAATACGTAAGACTCCGCACCGATGGAATCCCCAATTCATCATCAATCGTCACCTCCAGGACCCCCTCGTCGTACCACAATTCCCATGAAAACCTAACGCGACCGCTAAACAGCGGAAGGCATCAAAACGGCGAACCATTCGCTCATTTCGCCAAGGCGCCACCCAATGCATCATGCGCGCGCACATGAACACGCAGAGAGAGAGAGAGAGAGAGAGACGGTGGCTAGGGTTAGCACCTGACTCGCCGGCGGGTGGCCGAGAGAGGGAAGCGGCGGTGATCGCCAAACTTGGGAGATGATCTGAAAGATTTTTTCCGATGGAAATAAGAGAGGGGAGCTTCGCGTGGGGGTTTCGGGGGTATTTTGGACTTAAGTTCAGTGTACAGAGACAAGGGCTACGCGATATAACTTCACTGCAGTTTGGCAATCGTTTAGAAATTCATGATGATGATGAGAGACAGAGGCTGGCCGCTGGCGATACACTGGACTTCTTGATCTTGCCCGCGACTGCGGAATGGGCTTTTTTGCTTTTTGTTTTTTGAAGGCTGCGAGATGGGTTCTTCAGATACAAGTGCTCTGATTCGCGTGGAGTACAACAATGCAGAACAGCTACAGCAGGGTGCAAACGCACCAGAGCATAAGAAATACGGAACTGTTGTACGTACACAAGAACGAATGGCAGAGCACGAAGACTGAAGGAGTAGCATGCTTTGGATCAGCTCGTCTAGTCGGTTGGACGGAGGGGACACCTGTCTCAGGACGGCGCTCAGAGTAGCACCGGGGTGCCCAAGGCATCGCACTCCGACAATGTGGAAGAACAAGCACCGATGTTGTGAGATCGCTACTTTCCCCAGACATGCGATCAACAATCTCAAAAGGCAATATTGTGCACGCAGTTAGACTGTTGTAGAAGTTAAATCTTGAGAACAGCATGAAAGCACGAGTAGCAAGCAGTGACCAACTGGCACATCATACAGGCAGAACACCATATTTTTATTGTATGAAAAGGTATACTCAGATGTTCAGATCAGTAATTAACTCTTCATTGGTTTTCTTCCAAAACAACAGGCTGATATACCAGCGTTTGCAGCATTTATTTCATGAA
Source organism: Hsuehochloa calcarea (assembly GCA_036346395.1). Lineage (NCBI taxonomy): Eukaryota > Viridiplantae > Streptophyta > Magnoliopsida > Poales > Poaceae > Hsuehochloa > Hsuehochloa calcarea. Next base: position 27,160,121 of record CM070597.1, on the reverse strand, counting down.
TAGCGGATAAAGGAGAATAATTCAACTATCAGTGTGCTCAAGCCTCAAGCTTGGAAGAAATGCAAAAATCGGGAAGAGAAAAAAAAAACAGAGATAGCCAGTGATCGCTATGATACATCTTCGCTGGTTCCCTGTGATGGATTTCCCTGATACTGTGGGTAACACTGAACTATTCGGACGTGTATTTCCATTCAGGTTTTGTCATGCAGCGGGAATACTTCCTCTGAGAATGCCTGCAGCAGAAAATAAGACCCAAGAGAAATGATGACAACCCTGACCAAAATATTTCATTGCTGACAGTGAATGGTATCTGAAAGCAGTTGTTTTATATTTCTGTGAGACAAACCAACAAACAGCAGGTGTAAATTATAAATCCACATACATTACAACCATAGTACCTAGTATTCAAACAAGAGGATGGAATCAAACGATAACACCTCCAAAAGAACAGGTTCAATTGGTCAAAGATGATGTTTGTCTGCATATTCCAGTTAGTGGCATGTGAAAAGGCTGAAAGTCTCAAATTAATCAACCAGAAAGGCTTGATATCCTTATCACCACTACAATGTTCACTAAACTGTACTGAGAACCAACTATTCTTGTTAATTAAGACAAGCTCAATAAAATAGCTAAGAAGAAAGCATAGCTTCCAATGCCAGTTCAAAAGAATGTACATGCTTACCTTCTATGTAAAACTGCAAGATCTATTGCTGAGTTACGACCTCATTCTTAGATTCTGAAGTTTGCTACGAAGACATCAACATCTCCATACTCTTCAATAGCGTGCACAAATATGCATTTAAGCGATTTTCTATGTGTTACGAAATTTAGATGTGTGCCACATATTATCACCTGCTCCTCAGTAAGACCAACTTGCCCAATGGGTGGTTGGGAGAAAACAGCAGATGGCACAGCTCTGTAAAAAATGTGCGATTCGCAAAGAAAGATCATTCAGTAGAACAATGATATCCAGTCTCAAATACAAAATAATGATATCTACGAAACAGTGAAAATATATTATGAATTTCGGTACAAAGTCAGCTTTAGGAGCTTGTCGGGCTGGGCGCATCAACAAAACAAGAACATCGGCACAAACAAAGTGACTAATAACAAGAGAACCCTGGATAACCCAAAATTCCCAAAAACTTGTTTGTGTTTAATTGGGGATCAAATATTAAAATGGCAGTATGGGGTATTTACTCCACAACATGTTCAAATGTAGGCTACCATAAATCTACAATGCCACAGGCTGACAGGAATGTCAGCATGGTGACAGGGAACAAGGAAATAGAGGTTGTGTTTGTAATCAACGCTACATCAAACTTCCTCCTGCAAACTATTATCGGGATATGACTAAGTAACTACTAACAAAGTTTTCCCTTAGCTCATGGTGGGCCCTCCTTCTCAACTAAACTGCACCAGAGGTGCCCACTCATGGTCAGATAATGAAATATGCAGCCTTTGTACAAGAGGCATTCCTTCTTCAAGATTCCTGATGGTGATTTGAGAAATACCTGTAATCTAGTTTGGTAGGTTCCCCACCAAATATAGCTTTCGCAAATGCCCCACCTTCCATCAGTGCAACTGGCGTCAGGTTGACCCTATTAGTAACATCTCCCACAGCCCAAATTGAATCAACCGAGGTTCGATAATACTCATCAACCTAGCAAGCACAAATTTATAACAAAAGCTCCCACGATTACAAAGTGACAACCAAAGCCATAGAAACTCAAAGTCCAAGAAATATTTCACGTACCATTATGGCCCCATTCTTGTCCATTTTGACCCCAACCTCCTCTAGCCCAAGGTTCTACAAGGACAACAAGTTAACAACTATATTAGGAATCTAGGATGCATGCATCGGCAAATAGAGATGCACAACATGTAACTAAACGAAAACAAGACTAGCCTTTGAATTTGGTCTACAACCTGTTGCAAACATTACATGTGAGAACCCACCAATAGTTTCTTTGTTTGACTTCAGAGACAGTAAACCATCGTTTGATTTGGTTACTGCTTGACGACTCTGTTCAGTATGAAATGTGATATCCCTTAAAGACATCTGTTCGGCAATGAAATCTCTGACCTGAAAATCCACAACTGGCAAAAATAACTTGGAAGCACAAGGCACTTCATTTGTTGTAAATGTTAGATATGTATATAGCTTAGGGTGTTCTTTGCATATTGACCTACCTTGTACATGTTATATTGGCCTTTGGCCCAATTGGAATAGACAAGGGTTCAATCCAACAGTAAAACTATTTTTTGTTATACTTACCTCCTCATCAAACCCTCTTAAAACTTTCTTCTGCCGAATAAACACATGAACCTCACTTTTTAAGCCATTGAAAATGCCAGCAAACTCCAAAGCAGTATATCCACCTCCCACTATTGCAATTTTCTCAAGTTTTGAAGGCAGATCCAGTGCAGCATCAGAATTTATAACATGCTCTATTCCTGGGATATTTGGCATCAATGGTCGACCACCAACAGCTATAAGTATGCTCTTAGCAGTGTAGAGCTTGCCATCAACACTTACAGTATGTGGATCAACTACCTGTACTAAGTAAACAAAAAATACATCAGCAACTGCACCTTCCTACAGTATTCATTTCAGAAAATAGCCTATCCAAACTTTAACTTGATTTATAAACATCAACCAACCTTTCCACAGCCTTCGATTAGAGTGACTCCTGAGTTGTTTAAAATATTCTTGTAGATACCGACTAGGCGCTACAGCTCTGTATTTTTGTTCGCTATCAGAGTGCTCCATTCATGCTTTGGATCAGTTTCGTATGTCCATCCAAAGCCATGAGACTCTCAAACTCGTGAGAGTACTTGGATCCATACACCAACAATTTCTTTGGAACACACCCACGAAGCACACATCTGTGATACAAACAAATAGTGGTTCTTACTTCTTATGCATGCCCTTCTGACATTGAAGCAGGTGACAGGAATTCAATATACATAAAAAAAATAACTAAGAAGCACATACACATTTTTAAGGCTAAATGTGGCACTTACTGCTAAGTGCTAAACAGTCCTTGTTCATGAAATATTGGTGTGGACTGTAGAACACAGAAATCATTGGAAAACACAAATGTGACAAACTACAAGATATTGGTAGCAAAATTCCGATAGTTTGTCACTGCAGTTGACACATTCAACCAAAAAGATACATTAAATGCAGAAATACAGAGATCTATCCTGCTGTTTTGTAAATTCTGCAACTGCACTTCTTGATTCCTGTGTCGCCATTTTTTATATCATTGTATTAATATCATGGAAATAACCCTATAATGTAGTAGAGGGTCTTCAAACACATGGACTCAGTTCTGATATTCATAATGATTTAAATTGTAAATGCCAGGGCAATACTGAAATAGGTTACATTATGCTGGTGCAACATAAAACAGTGTGCAACTTGTGCAGGGGAGTCATTATGTTGTATACATCCAATCAAACTCCTCAACTAACACGAAACTAGAAACCACAAAACTTCGAGCAGTTGTCAGAACTACATATGAACATATCTTCGCTACTGGACAAAAAATTACAAAGCCAAAAAAATGTGCAAGTGGAAATCATGTAATAGAACCACTCATGTACCAATAGCATCACCAGAAATAAACATTCCCACCAGCCTGGAGTTTCTAACCATTGTGATGAGTGCTAACTGCCTATTAGGAATCTTCTCACTCCAAGTACCATGTTCAACAAGCCAACGCACATAGTACGATAGTAACAATCTAGCCATTCCTGATACAAAAATATCGCCCAATCAAGCATCACTAACGATCAAATGCAACTGACAAAATTGGGCAGCATACTCCTCGCTAGTCACTCAAATAAAAGTTATTCCACGAGGAACTTCGTGAAACCGCGCAAATGGTGCATGCAAAAAAGTGAAACCACCTGTGCTGCAATACATAACCTAGCTAAACCTACCTACGGATAAAAATAAGCTACGACCTATAGGAACAGGAGAAGCGTCCACTTACGTGCCCCCGACGCCACCGAGATCGTCCGAGGATACGGTGGCGAAGGGCATCTCGCAGATGGCGGCGCGGGCGCCGTAGAGGGTGGAGGCGAAGCGCGAGGCCCGCACGCCGCCGCTCCCGGCGCCGATGGTGAAGAGGTCGTAGTCGTACTCCCCTTCCGAGGAGGCGCCGTTGGGCGCAGCGGACGCCGAGATGGCGCGGCGAGGGAGGGGAAGCAGTGGAAGCGGCGGCGAGGGAAGCGGAGGGGGTGGCGCGTGGAGAGGGTGCGGGTTAGGGTTTGGAGGGTGGAAGAGCAGGAGAAGGGCAGGGTCGCGGTCGTCGCCATGGCTCCCTCTCTCTGAGCACTCGCAGTGCCGCCGCTTTGCTCCCGAGAGTGGGGAGGGGAGAGGCGAGACGATGATACGTGGAGACGATGGGTTTGTTTTAAGGAATAATTGTTTCGTAAAACTGTAGTTCAATTTAATACCATCCCATTCTTTTAGTTTAGTTTAATACCACCATCTCGTCTCTTCGTTCTATTCCGCGAAATACCACCCTACGTTATATGGCCTATCTAACCCCATTGTCTCTCTCTCTCTCTCTCTCTTTCGTTCCTTTTTCTTCTCATTTATCAATCGCAATCCCCAAAGCGAGGTGTCCAATGTGCAGCGCCGCCACAAGATTGAGAAGCTCCGGAAGTGGTATCGCTCCGAGCGGGCGCACTCCGTCGACCGCTCCAAGGGACCCAAGTGGTCCTTCTTCCCACTCCTCCATGACCTTGTCGGCGGCAAGGGCCGCAACCCTAGCCCGAACCCTATCGTCAAGATCAAGCCCTACTACCGCAACCACCCCCGAGTCTCCTTCCCTCGTGTCCCCCCCCCCTGCGCGGCCTCATCTCCAACGGCGGGGGCGGGAGCAGGCTACGCTTCACCATCCCCAAGGCGTTGTGCACGAAGCCAGTGGCGCGGGAGGCGAGGGCGGAGAGGAGGAGGAGGGCGCAGAGGCGGAGGCCATGGCGGAGGTGGTGTCGGCGCTACGGCCGTCGGGAGGGGTTCCTAAGGATGGAGGAGCGCAAGCTGGAGATGGCGCTCCAAATGGAGAAGGAGCAGATAGAGTCCGAGATGAAGTGCACCAGATGCTACTCGACTCGCAACAGCTATTTGTCGAGACCTTCCTCGGCAAGCAGCAGCACAAGAAGGCCAAGGTGGTCTCTTTGGTCGCCGCCGCCGCCATGGATGAGGAATGATGCATGGAGCTGAGGTGCTCAGCTCGACTCTGGGTCGTTGTGGCCGATGTGTTGATGTATACTACTCTTTGTTAAGAGCTGCTCCTGCTAGTTGTTGACTTGTGATGTTTTTACTCTTGTGTTTGTTAACTGCTGCTCCAGTTTAATGCAGTGAATTTACCTGAGTTCCATTCTTCACTAACAGAGGAGAGAGTCAGTCCTGACAAAACCTATTTCTTAGGGGTAATTGGATCATTTCATATGGGAGCTAACGGTAAAGCTAGGTGAGGTGACGGACGTGGTATTTCGCAGAACGGAGCGAATGGGCGGTGGTATTAAAATGAACCTAAAGAATGCAGAGGTATTAAACTGAACTGCAATTTTCCTGATGGTAGCAATCCAATTATCCCTTGTTTTAATAAGAATGCAGAGGTATTAAACTGAACTACAATTTTCTTGATGGTAGCAATCTAATTATCCCTTGTTTTAATTCGTCTTCCTCCTGTACGAAGATGCATTTTGAGACCTCGGTCTTCCTGCAACTTAATTTTGAAGGCGCACTCTAAGGTTTACGTAAAAGTATGAATACAGTTGTATGGTCTTGTAGTTTACACTCAATATGATTGAAGGCATATTTCGGGTTGCCAGCTTCACGTGTCTCTGGCATGTGGGGCCTGGCCAATTCTCAGCGCAAGAGGAAACCGATCCAATAGGTAAGTTTACCGGTCCAACTGGTGGTTCGGACAGTTTGACCGGTGGCCTCTCGATCGAACCGGTTAGCATAGATGGGCAGAGACCGAAACCGGCACTTCCGATGATTTCGGATACATGAGAATTAATTCTATTATTAGTAGAAGAGATAACTTAGATATCCATTCAGGATATGGTAGTTTCCTAGCTAAGTCTCTTCAGGACACTTAGCAATTTAGGAAGATGATTCGTATTCGGTAAGGATTATGTTAGAGCTCGTATTAGCTTAGACAGGTCATGCATCCACTATATAAAGATGTTATGCACTCTCTTTTTCAATCAAGGAAGAAAATCAGAAAACCCACATTTCTCTCCCTCTTTATTGTGGACGGCAATCCTACCTTGGCCGCAACAGTAGCCACCACGGCTCCCTTGCCGCGCCATCGAGGTACAGGACCACATCCTGTTACTGCTCACAACTATTCTCTTTGATCCAATCCCCTCTCCAACAATTCGACTGTGACAACTTGGTATCAGAGACATCCGCTGCTTCGCCAACCATATCGGAAGGAGATAGTTAGGATGCGGTCAACAAGAAGCTGGACGCTATGTTGCCGCAGATGGAGATCGATCAACTCAAGCTCTATGACAAGATCGACATGTTGGCCGGCTCCATCCGCAACATCGACAACCAACAACGCGACCATCATCTCGCCTGGAGCAAGGCCACCGGCAGTAGGCCCCTAACTTCGACCGTGACTCCATCATTGGCGTCGCCCTGTGAGCAACAGAGGGCCTACTCCCTAGTCCTCGCCGGACTGCGCGTGGTCTTCAGACTACCACGGGAAGGGTGCACCACGGCGCCGATGTGGAGGTGCCCCAGCTCATCGCCCGATGGGAGAAGGGCGCACCACCGCCGTGGCGATGTCCCCCGCTTTCACAAGATGAACTTTCTGGCATTCGACGGTCAAGAAGATCTATTGCCCTGGCTCAACCTGCGTGAGCAAATTTTTCGGGGACATCACACCATGGAGGAAGACAAGGTTTGGCTAGAAACCGTTCACATGACGGGTTCGGCCCAGCTTTGATACCATCGCTTGGAGCGTGACATGGGCACGCCTTCATGGCGTCACTTCGTCGAGCTGATCAACACACGCTTTGGGCCACCTTTGTGTAGCAATCCGTTGGGCAAGTTTATTGCACTGCACAAAAAGGGTACAGTCCGGGAGTTCTCCAACCAATTTTCTCTCTCTTGTGCCGTACCGACCCGTTAACCGAGCGCCAACAAATTCAATTGTTCATAGTCGGTCTCGGCAGCCTCTTCAGACTGATGTCAAATTGCAAGCGCCACAGTCATTGGAGTCCGTGATGAGCCTGGAGCACGCATATGAGCGTCGTACGCAAGTGGCTACCCCGGTCGTTCCCCCATCCCAGTCGGACCGCCTAGCTCAGGCACAACTGCGAGGCTTCTCCGATCAGATTGCCCGAATACACCTTCCACGCCTAGGGCCCTTCCCAAGCAGTTGTGCTGCGCCGTTCGTTGACGTCGACCGAGATGGAATGTTGACGTGCACAAGGTCTTTGCTATCACTGCGATGATAAGTATTTCGTGGGCCATTGTTGTAAGCGCCTTTTCATCATCCAGATTCATCCGGACTTTGGCAACGATGATGACTAGGAAGATCCCTTGGCCACCAATAATGAGCTAGAGATTTCTTTGGTAGCCCTCACCAGCATTCAGCCTCGCTCTGGGTAGACTATGCGCTTGTTGTTGGTAATCAGCATCGCTACATTGGTCACCCTCCTCGACTCCGGCTCCACGCATAACTTCATCGCCGACCATGTGGTGCATGTCGTTCGGCGTGCACATGCAGCCTCATTCGGGTCTCAATGTTACCGTCACCTACGGTGATCGTGTTACCAACCTTGGCCTTTGTCGTGGCTTGCCCATCCGCAACGGATAGGAAGATTTCACGTTGGACTACTATGCCATGCCTTTGGAAGGATTTGATGTGGTCTTGGGAGTTCAGTGGCTTGGTACGCCAGCCCATGCCTGGTGCTTCCTCAATGGATTCGGTCCCCGTCCCCTTTTTCTTTATTTTGGTTTTTATTGAGCGGTCTTGATTTATTCCTTTTGATTTGTGAAGTTAGTTGCTCATGCATGGTGAGATGTTGGGGATGGACTATCATGGCTCACGAAGGTACCTCTCTACTCGCTCTATCCCGCTCCCTCCCATTGCTCTGTGATGTATACTGAGGGCTAGTGCTTTGTGATTTTGGGGGATGATGATATGGATGTGGGTTAATGTTGTATGTGCTCGGTGGGCATGGTTTGGGTAAAAAGGAAAATAGTGGGGAAGAGAATGGTGGCTGTGGGGTGTGCTTTCTGTACATGCTTAGCTCATATTGGATTGCCTGGCTTGGGAAAAAATGTTGTGGGCTTAATGAGGCACAATCACTCTCTGTGCATTTCTTGTTCATATTGTGGGTTCATTTTGGGCAAAAGACAGTGGGGAGGAATGTGGGCTACCTTGTCGGGTCAGTTCGGGAATGGGATGGCAGCACCAGTAGTGCTAGTCGTCGCTGTAGTGGTGCTGACCGTGCGCTGGTGCTCTCTTTGATCCCTTCAGTCTTCCTCTTCCCCTTTGTGCTCCTTTCCTCCTCTACTCCTTCCCTGATGTGGTCTTGGGTTTGGTTGTGGTGGCAATGGTGGTGATACTAACTTGTGCTTGTGGATGGCTTTGCTTTTGTGTTGCCTTCTAGAGGGCAGTGTGCTTGCTGGTCCTTGTTGCCTTCGGCTGAGAAGTGAATGAATGGGTCTCTTTTGTGTGGTTTTGCTTTGGCGGTAAAGAGAGGGAGGTTTTTATGAGGGAGATGCTCTCTGGTGCTTCTCTTTCCCTTGCCCTATTCCTGACAATTGTGCCCTTGTCTTATCTTCATCTCTCTCTGATGCTACTATTTGGCTGGGCAAAACTTATGGACCTTTGGTCCATAAATCACTATACGTGGGATTATCTGCGGCGAAGGTAAGTCGGGAAAAGTGAGTGTCGGATTTTCTAAATTGTCGGGTGATGAAACCCATTGAAGGTGATATAGTGCTAACTAACCTAGGTTAGTTTGGGAACCTCGGTGATCCTCCTGAATTCTGACAGCAATCCCTTCTTTACTCCTAATTTCTATTTAGCTTTTGGTATGCTATTTGTCTCTTTGTTTTTGGTTGTTTGGTGGGTGATGGAAATGTGGATCGAGGAAGGGTTTGATGGGCTGGTGAAATACGAACAAGGCTGCAAGGGAGGCTTTGACGATATGCATGCAAGTTTTTATTTTATTCTTCTTGTAATTTAATCAAAGTTGTAATTTATATATTCTTCTCTACTGTAGATAATTCTTGTAATTAAATCCTAGTTTGTAATATTTTACTTTTGCTTGCAATGAAAATTTGTAAGTGCCTCTGATGATTACATTGATGATTCAATAATGCGGCAATGATTTCTGGTGTAAATTCTGATGTTGAATTCTAATTTAATTAATTTTATATGAGATTTCTTGGCGATGTGTTTGATATTAAGTTGAGATTATGATTTTCTCTTGATTAGAAAATTTTAATTTACTGCTAAATACTGATTAGCGTTGTTTAGATTAGATTAACTGTGAGAGTTCTCACAAGCGCGATGAACTACTACAGAAAAAGTCATCACAGACGATTCAAAATCTTCATCACAGACGGTTTTTTGAACCGTCTGACTTTATGAGTCTGTGATGATATGAGGTCATCGCATACGGTTTTTGAACCATCTGTGATAGTTTTTTCTATTGAAAAAATTGAATTTTGAGTCAAACCAATCAATTACTGGACATTTGGACCCAAGCATCTGCATATGGTTGATTACACAATCTGGAATGAAAGAAAACTCAAACTAACGAACGGCAAAAATGGGTGCTGAAACTTCAGAGGCAGTTTTGAGGCCCTAAACGGCCTTTTTGGGGGGGTTTCACTTTGTCCGGAGCCTACCAAGCCTTGAGAATGAATCTAATGTGGCGTTATGAATTTTTCAATTGAACTTTTTGTTAGCTTTCCAACGAGCCAAAGAACGTCGCAATCTGAATTCGTATGCAAAGTTATGGTCGTGTTTATGTCGCGTGATGTTTATCGCGGCGATGTCGTGATGTGAGGCGATGTCAAGGGATGCTGGGGCGACGATGTCGAGGGAGGCCGGCGACGACGAGGCCGAGGCAAGGTGGAGGAGGGCAGAGTGACAAAGTGGAGGAGGCCAGGGGCGACGAGGTCGTGAGAGGCCGGGGCGACGATGTCGGGGAAGCCCATGGGCTATGAGGTCGGGGGAGGCCGGTGACGACGAGGCCGGGGGGAGACGATGTTGAGGGATGCTGGGGCGACGATGTCAAGGGTGTTAGAGACATGTTAGAGATAGGGTGTTAGAGATATGTTAGAGATAGAATCTATCTCTAACATATCATTATCTGTACCCTGTACTTCTATATATATTACCCTTCGGGCCTCTTCAATTATAAACACGATTCCTAACATGGTATCAGGGCGGGTTGCGAAACCCTAGCTACCGTCTACTCATCTTCCGCCACCGCCCCCGGGAGGAGCAATCTCCGCTCCCAGGGGCGGCCTTCGAGCAGCAGGAGCCAGGTCGCTGCTACCATCTCCCAACATCATCTGCAGCTGGTGGCCATCCACGTTTACAATGTTGCTGCTGATGTATTGAATGCCATGCCCAGACTACACGACGGCGTTCGAAGCATCCGTCTCGGTCTGCTCGAGACGGCCATCCCCGCCGTCGGCTGGCAAACCCAATGCACCGCCGCCTCCTCTTCTGCCCCGTTTCGAACTGCGCCTTCCTCCTCGTCGTCGCCGACCGTCGGCTCCAGCCAGATCGCCTTCGAGCAGGAGCATCCGGGTCGCTGTCGTCACCGACGAGCTTGGTTCACCGCCGAGCTTGGTCCTTGTCTTCATCGCCTGGTCGTCCACGTGAACTGCCTCGCCTCTTCTTCTTCGACGCCGACGCCGGCCCCGGTCCGCCCCGACATCTCCTCTGCTGCATGCGAGAGGAGGAAGAAGGGGGAGGAGAGCACCTCATGTGAAGTCGATCCAGATCCGTACTAGATCCGGTGGCCAGAGGCAGGGCACGCCGACCGAAGCCGCCGCCGTCGCACCACCTCTCGCCTCCGCATCTCCCACGCTGCCGCCGCCGCCGCCTCGTTGATCCGAGTACTCGCCGGATCCGGCCGTCTGGGGTCGTCTGCTCGTCCTCATCACCACCGGATCCGGTGGAGCCCGGCGACCGCCTCTCGCCGGACGCGGTCCCGACGCCACCGCTCGATCGGCCGCCGCTGATTCGCGTCTCCGATCGTGGAGGATCTCGCTCACGCTGGTGCCGTCGGCGATGAAGCACGCGTGCCCCGATCTCGCGGTTCCCTGTGGGCGCCATGGGGGAGCCCGAGCTACGCGCCGTCGCCATCTCCCGCATACCCTGCGGTCACTGCCGCTAGTTCCTCCAAGAGATCCCCGACGGCGCATCCTGGTCACCTCCGACGCCGACGACGACTGCGCGCCCAAGTGGCGCACAGTGGCGTCGCTGCTCTTCCGCCCCTTCGGCCCCCACGACACCCCCCCAACACCGCGCCACGAAAGCGTCACGGGGGCGACAAGGCCCCGCGTGCCTTGGCCGAGGATTGGGGGATCGGAGGAAGGAGGCGGAGAGATCAGAGAGGAGGGCACGAGCGGCTTGGCCTTGTGAGTCGATCTGGTTTAACCGGATCAAGCCGAAGCCGCTTTGGTTTCCCTGGCTCCGGCTTCGGTTTCTGCAATGGCTTCTCGAGTTCCAACTTCTTGCAACTTCTTCCGCTGTTTAAGAGTGCTACTGCTAGTTATCCTTGCTAGCTTTTCTTTATTTGTGTCTTTTTCTTCCGTTGCATCCATCCAAGTTCGTATCACTCTCTCTTTGAGTTCGTCTAAGCCATGCGTGTCCACAAATTTATTGTCAGTCATAGAAGCATAGAAATTACCTTATGCATGGCAGCAGCCGCCGCTCCCGCTGCTATTTTCTTCGAGCCGCTGCAGATCCACCGCCGCGCTTCTTCCACACGCGTCTTCGTTGTACTTCTTGTGCATTGCGTCGCGCTTCTTCTGCACTGCGCCTCGTTGCGCTTCTTGTGCATTGCGTTGCGCTTCTTTTGCACTGTGCATTCGTTACGCGCTTGTGCACCGCTTGCCATTGTCTTGGACTACGATCTGCGCCGCCATGTTTCCACCTATTCCTATTCGACTTGATTTGACAGCTCTCTCTATTCATGTCGGTTTCATCATCTTCTTCAACCTGTTGCCGCGGTCGACTTCGCTCCTGCACCTTGTACTTTATGAGCCGTGCACGACACCGGATGAGAGGAGGTCTTTTGATACTTGACATATTTTCCAAGAGTTGCATGCTACGATGACATTATCAAGACTCGGAATTTGAATTTTCCATATTTTAGTATCAACCCTTTCCAAATGCAATGCTATTGCATACGCCTTGCATTTGAGGGGGGTATTAGAGATATGTTAGAGATAGGGTGTTAAAGATATGTTAGAGATAGAATCTATCTCTAACATATCCTTATTTGTACCATGTACTTCTATATATATTGCCCTTCGGGTCTCTTCAATTATAAACATGATTCCTAACAGAGGGAAGCCGGTGACAACGAGGTGGGGCAGGGTGGAGGAGGCCAGAGCGACGAAGTGGAGGAGGCCAGGGGCGACGAGGTCGTGGGAGGCCAGGGCGACGAAGTGGAGGAGGCCGGGTGCGACGATGTCGGGGGAGCCCATGGGCTATGAGGTCGGGAAGGCCGGTGAAGACGAGGCCGGGGCGAGGTGGAGGAGGCCGTGAGCGATGAGCTCGTGGGAGGCTGGGGCGCAAGGTCAGGGCGAGGTGGCGGCACTTGGTTAGAGGAGAGTTGACATAGGAGGAGATGGAGGTGTGAGGTTTGAGGAGACGAGGTTAATATAAAGCAAGTTTCGGCAGCCCACCCATTAAGTCCAAATTTTTGTTTCCCTGCCCAACAAAACAAAAGTATCAGAAACTTTTTTTTCTACAAAACCGTTTGTGATATGATTATAATCACAGACGGTTCGTGATAAAAACTGTTTGTGATGATTCATAGACGGTTTTAAATACAAACCGTCTGTGATATTCAAAGACATCACAGACCGTTTGTACTTAAAACCGTATGTGATGATTCACAGACGATTATTAACAAGAACCATCTGTGATAATTATGTATCATGGAAGATTCTAGCCATCGCTATATATCATATACGGATCTTATTAAAAACTGTCTATGATAATTATGTATCATAGACGGCTCTAGTCATCGCTATATATCACATATGGTTCTTATTAAAAACCATCTGTGATAACTACAATACAAACGGTTCCACAGGAACCGTCTGTGATGAGGCGTCCGGTGTAGCCGGTATTGTAGTAGTATATCTCTCACCATGTGCCATCCGGTAAGAGCGATCTTGTCGAGGTTGCTGGGAACTGAATATCCCCAAGAAGAGTTCTTCTCAACAACTTTTCCTATGAAGATGTTATCTTCCTTGGTTGTTTTCCAGTAGAACCACCTCTTCTTCCACCCCGGCCATGACAACCGGGTAAACATCTGAATATACTCCTTCGACTTCCCGTCGTGGAGCTTCAGACCGCAGCTACCTGCAATTCCGACCTGCCTGCTCATCCCGTAGAAGTACTAGAAGAGCTCCAAGTCCAGTCGAATCCCCAGGTAGGCTTCGCACAAGTACACAAATACACTTAACATTATGATGGAATTGAGAACGAGATTCACCTATTCCACCCCCAAAGTGTACGAGTATGAGTGTAAGAAAAGGATGAGTGGGCAATCGAAAGTCACATTCACATTATACTTGAAATACTGGAATGGTGTCTTCCTCACCCGAGGGCCAATGTTGTCTAGAAGCTTCAATCCACTCCACGTCGGCCTTCTTTGGAATCTTCTCGGCGGCGACCAATGTTTTCATCTTCGCCTCATCCATCTCTGATACCGCCCACTAGAAAGTGGTTCTAGCCATCTTCTTTAAGCGAGATTGATTTGGATTTGGAAAGGTAGATTGATTTGGATTTGGAAAGGTTTTGAGAAAGTGCACGATTTGGTTGGCGACGGAAAGAACAAGGGCTCGAAGAACAGCTAAAGCAAGTGGAGAAAAGTAAAAACTATAAAGACACGGTTTCGGTGGATTTTTATAGCGACACGCTTGAGTTAAAGATCGTGGGAACTCAACTGGTACTACCTCTTCGGGAACCATATCTACAGACAGGTTCATGAGAGTCGATTGAGATTCTTTAATTTGACTGTTCGGGAAAACCGATTATGTCTTTACAACTCAAATGAAATTACCTTCTTGACTAAGTCGATTTATGGTCAAATGAAATACCAGTAAAAAATGCTCTACTTCCGACCACTAGTCTACGACTCCTGTACCAGGTAAGTTATTTTCAATTGAAGCTGGGGGGATAGATGACGAGGATCTAATATTCCTCAATTAATTATTTATCTGTAATTCTAATTATAGATAGTAATATTTTTATACTACTCGCAAGTATACCCCTTACTGTACATAAGGGGAAAGCTTAATTGAGTGGTCGTAAGTCTTACTACGACCACCTTTGGTCGTAAGCCTTTCTACGACCAGTCACTAGTCGCAAGCTTTTCTAACAATCCATCTTTGGTTGTGAGCCTTCTCTACTATCACCTTGTGGTCGTAAGTTTATCCACGATCACCCAATAATCGATGGAGTCTACATATATATATGAGCCCAGTCAATTATAGAGTCTTATGCATCGTGTTTAAACACACGGGGTAGTTAATATATGTTGTTATTCTCTGGAACAACTGCACGTTTTATACCCGTCTCTGATAATAACTAATTGACAATGTGGGGGAGGTTATCTTTCTGACAATAACCTCTACCAATCGGTTCATCATTTGGAATGTTGAGACGTCTCTTGGATTGGAGAAACTGTCACCTCTTCATGCACTATATAAAGGATGAAGTCAGTAGACAGAGGGGCGACACGATCTGGAGCATAAGACATTAGGCTTCAGTCTTCCTTTTGATTGTAATCAGCGCATTCAATACATCCACATAAGAGTAGGGTTGTTATTATCTTCGGAGATAGTCTGAACCTGTATAAAATCTCTATGTTATTCTCTGCGTGGTTCTAATTCTAAGAGGCCCCTTAAATACTCATTCGTAAGATCGATAGTAAAATATCGACACATTGCTAAACCAATTCAATGAAAGGCAAAAGCATGTACAAAGCAGAAACCAGTAGTGACAAATTCATAGAAACGTGATAGTATCATAACACTTTTGTTGATAGATGATTGGGTATTGCACTAACATTGACATCAGAAATGCAAAATTGCATACTATGCTATGGTAAACCATAAATTGAAAGAGAAACAAAGTCAAGCTTGGCATGTGGCTGTGACCAAAGCTGGCCATAAAAGTGATTTGGAAGAAAAAAAAATCTAGCCAGAAAATTAGTATGATAGCAGTATATGACACAGACTATTATTTAGTTCAGAACCAAAATTTGGGCTGCCATATGTGACTGGTTTTGAGGCAGTTGTAAAAATTATATGCTAAATTGTAGAATGACAATTCAATGCACAAAAAGAGCGGCATGCCTCAGGTGGGCATAGCTGTAACCAGTTTTGTACACAAACCAAAAAGCCTGTAAAATATCTTGAGTAAGTTGTATCAACAAACCCACACGTGGCTACTCCAACCAGTGTGGTCCCCCTCTGTTGTGGCTAAAGGCTATGGTTCAACTACAACTACCTGCATGTTAGATTTGTTTATTTGTGAATTTCCCTAGATTTATTCCCGTGACCTCTTGGTTGCTAAGCGTTGAAGATAATTTTGATAACCAACTGCGTCCTTAAAAAAAAGAACGTATCAACAAACATATATCAAATTATTAGAACAGTACTGCGATAATTAAGCAAGTGTCTGTAGATTTTACCAATGCCCTTTTGTCTAGAGCACTGCACAAACAGCTTAGAGGCAACCTGTTATGGGCAAACATCCAGGCGTGCACAGTAGAATCGCGCGCACTGCAGCATCGTGTAGCTGTAGCATCACGTTACTGTAGGAACTGATGATGCAATTTGTGGAAGAGGTTGCAGAGCCAATAGAGAAAGAAATGCATCTGTATCCACTTCATATCTGGTCATGTTCAACAACATGAGTTTTAGATAAATGAAGTGATACCAAGCAGTCAAATAACAACAGGGTTGCAAAATAACTGCTGGTGCAAACAAAATAATATGTCCAAATTTAGCATATGACATTTATATTCAACAAGTGGAAGATGAGATATTGTTCAGATTTCAGAAAATGCACATTTTTTTCCTTTAAAGAGCTTGTCTTGAATTTCTTATTTCTGATAAAAGAGCTGCTTGTTTCAAGTCATTCATTCCAAACCTTCCAAGTGCAAAGTTTCAAGTGTCCCATGATCCGATGCTAGCACGATAAATTTCACATAGCAATGCTATTTTGCAGGAGTTGGATGTCCTGCTATTTATCATTCTCTCTACGAAGATATCAATGCACTAGCATAGAGGGTCGTTATGAGAAATAAGACAAGTTGCTCTTCTCTGAAATGATTTCCAGTACAGCAAGCATTTACTATATGCTAACTTGCGTAAATTGAAAAGTGATTGGTATATGCATACCGTTCATTCTTTGTTGGTAAGATGATTATAGACTTTACTTTGTTTGCTGCTGCTCTCTCAAATGATTTTGTCAAGTTCAGGCTACAACTGCATTTTTAAAAGTGGACTCACAGTGACTTATCACATATCAAGGAAAATATATGTCATAAAAGTAAACAGATTGAAGCAAGTTGTCAAGATCAGAAAAGCAACACAAGAAGAAGTGAATAACACCCTTTACCTCTTGGTGAACACATCAATATGGTTTAAATCTTTGCTCATGCTATCTCCAAGCTTCTCAATGTGCTTTCTTGGAAGACCAGAGAGAAGGAGAATTCTCTGCTTCCTTGACATTGTTTTTTAAAAAAGCAATAAGCTGTATTATAATATATCGATAGATATTGCCAAAATACTAACTATGTTATCCTTCAATTACCTTGCTGTAGCAGTACCTAAGCAAATTGCTGATTCATGGAACTTATTCAATTGATTCAATATGGACATCAGCTGATTATTGACTCCAGATATGATGATATGATCATCCTCAATGACTTGCAACTGTGCCCCTTCCCTTACCTTATGCATCTGGATCTGTGCACAACCAGATGACTATTTGTTAAAGGCTTACGTTGACATAAAAGATTTTCACCTCAAATTTGTCAAATTTTAACTCACTCTAAATTGTTCTGTCATTGAACTTAACAGACGAGAAAGAACCCAATGACACGCTCAATACGTGTCTTTTGCTGCGAAAACAAAGTAAAAGAACAGATTAATAAGGATTTCTATAAAAGGTAAATATCAATAAAAAAAGGTTAATCAAAGCTATTAGCTAAGAAAAAAAGTTATGCAAAACTAAGTAAAACATATGGTTTTTAAGCCTCAAAGAAATTGGCAAAAACATAGATGAGTAGATGATGAACACAGATATGCCCAAGCTTCCCAAAAGCAGTCCTCTAAAGGCTGTTGTTTCTTCCTGAAATAGAAACCAAGATATTTCATCGTCTTTTTATGTTAGTACCAATTACTGTGGTTATAGGATATCATCCTAGAGAAACAGAGAAGAGTAAATAAGAAAATACATGTATTTTTAAAGAAAAGTAACAGACCTGAACTTATGGAACAGGAATCCTCCAATAACAAGAGAAAAGCACGTGATGAGCAACGTAATAATAGACCTATGAAAATAGTCAAGACAAAGTAGGAAGTTAGTTTATCATGACTCATGAGCAAGAAATTTCAGTTATTATGTGTAACTTAAAAATTGACAAACTTTTGGAATGTACAGAAAAGTGGCAGCCCAGTAACTGTAGCAGTGTGACAAAAGAAACATTACATAATACCAGACATATATGTCTAGTATGTCTAGAACTCTAGGTGGTGAAAGCTAGATATGTTACACTTACAAGGCAATGTTTCGTTCAAGCTGTGTATTGAATAGATAGTACAAGCGTGAAATACTCCATCTAACATCAGGCAATGGTGGAAAAGTCACATCTAGCTTAAGAGGTACAGGTTTTTTGATACGATCAGATATGCAGGCAAATGGCAAACTCGTAATATTGTGTGACATCCAAGGGAGCAATTTCATCATCAACTGCATCTGGCCTATAACAACTCTGTGTAGAAGGGAGAATGTGATGCTTACATTAGTAACCATGTTGCAGTTTCCCTGCAAAATTGAAAGAACGTGGAAACATTAAGGAAGCAGAAGGTGAATTAATAAACTATTCATTGCAAAGCCCTGTGGCCAAAGGGAGGTATATATGGACTATGATGGACTGCTTGTACACCTTATGGTCATAGAGGCAATCATAGAGATGATTGTATCACGTCTATGTTTATGAGTTATATAATAAATGTTATTATGTTCCTTGAATGAATTATCGGTTATAAAGACTAATAAGTATGTGACTTGTTGGTGAAGCTTTTAACTTATATGATGTCATTCTAAATGTATCCCTAGTCGGATGTCATTTGGTCGTAACACTAATGACTTATCGACCAGCACATGTATTGATTGATGACCATGTTTCACCGGTCATGGATATAGGGATATCGAATCAATAATGTGAACATATATTAGAGAACATGGTGTTGGATTGACCCACCTTGAGATACTATTGAGATTATTATGATTTTATGTGTCATCAGTTGGTCTCAAGCAATGATGATGTAAAATCATTAGACCTGAGATCAGCATATTTTTTTTTACATGTGTAATAGTACACTTAAGGGTTGTCAAACGCTACTCCGTAACTGGGTAGTTATAAAGGTAGCTTTCGGGTATGCTATGAAACATGCAGAGGGATGTGACTAGGGATGGCAATCGGGCGCAGCGGGTACGGGTAGTGCTCGCCCATACCCATACCCGCGACCCCGAATTCCCCCCATGGGTATACCCGCGAAGGACGACGGGTGAAAAACATCGCACATGCCCGTCGCCCGCGGGTATGCCCGTTTACCCGCAAATAATGCATCGCCGCCCGTGGATACCCATCGCCCGCGGACATGCTCGTTACCCGCGAGCAATGCATACATCAAGTTCATCATAATTCACACATTAATGGTGCATTACGCATTCAACAACTAATAAAGTTCATCGCAATTCACATATCATGTTCGACAAGACAACTAATCAAGTTCAACAAATAAAATAAAAATAGAAACTGACATAGTTCCTTACACATGCAGGTAGGTTACGGGTAATCGGGCAAAGCGGTGCAGTGGAGCTTACCCATGCCCACACCCATTTACCTGATGGGCAAGGAATTGTGCCGTTTTTATACCTGTGGGTAAAAGGAAGCCGCCCATACCCGCCTTCATTAGGGTATTCGCCCGCGGGTACGCGGGTAATCAGGCACAATTGCCATCCCTAGATGTGACTGGTCGGATATGAGATTTGTCCCTCCTAACATAACATGAGATATCTCTAGGTCCCTTGATGTGATCAGATAAAGAAAGTGCATGATTGTGCCACTAGTGATCGAAGAGTCAACCACATGAAGTTATCCGTCACTTGATCGAGAAAGTATTGAACAGTCTATGAATGACAAACTATCTCACATGGAGTTCAACTAGATGTCGTGAGGCAAAGGGAGAATACATAAGCAAGTCGTTCAGTTTGACCAGATACGGACTGGTCGTATGGAGATACGAGCTTGTCATAGACTGGTCGAACATAATCACTAAGTGGTCGTAAACTGGTAGTAAGGAGTTACAAACTTATCGTGACTAAATATGAGCTGGTCGTATAGAGATACGAGCTGGTCGTAAGTGATAAGGACTTGGTTGTATATCATATTGCATTAAGATTTATCCGATATAATTTGTGTATTCGGGAATCATTATATCCTGCTAGGAACTACTAACGACTCATGGTCGAAAAGGTGTTTCCGAGTCACAACCTATTACGCATGAACCTACAGGATGACATACTTAACAGATTAGAACAAATGAGTTCAGATAGGATCTGACATGTGCTCTTTATAAGGGGATGCATGAGGCTGTTGGGATGAACGACGTGAGTTGCATCACCGAAACCCTAGCCACCACGTGAGTTGCATCACCGAAACCCTAGCCACCGTCTTCTTGAGGGCCCTACCGTGCGACTTGGCGCTAGCACACCGGCGTACGGTGTTCCATCCCTGGACGTGTGGATACCGTAGAGGCGTCGTTGCGATTGCTGCTGTGCTAAACGAGGACGATCCATTATCTTCATAAGGAACGCGATTGGTTGCTGGAAGAGATGATCGGCATCAAGGACGTTGGACGATCGACTACGACCACTACATTGAAGCGCTCGACGTTGGATCAGGCTGTTTCAACTCTTCTTCTGCTGCACTGCGCGTCTAGTGGTAACGATTTATATTCTCTTACTTGCATGGCTTCCTAATTTATGTGGTCGAATTTTTTAATTATTAATTAGTGTAATCTACCCGTATCCCTTCAGTTTTCTTGTGTAATATCCCGAAACGCTTTAGAGGGAGAACAAAAATGATTAGTGGGGTTTTTTTTAACATAACCCTCTTTAGGACCTGTGTGTAATTAGACAAAAGGAGATAGGTGAAAACGAGATAGTTTAGAATTTTAGAGATGAGCTGTTTTCATGGAACGAGTTTGACGGAAGGAGTTGGAAACGTAATAGAACTCGTGTGTTAAAAGGGGACGTTGGGAGAGGGGGCTCCAAAACCTGGAGACCCTAGCCGCGTTGGTCTTTCTTTTTCCCCGTGCGCTGTCGCCAGTGGTGTCGTCTCCATGTTGCGCTTGTGTTGCCATCTCCGCTCGGCGCGTCGACCGCCTGCCCGCGTCGCCTGCCCGCGTCGTCGTTCGCCCAGTGTGCCAACGCTAGCTCTGCCACGCGTCACCAGTCTCGTCGCCTTTTGATGCATCGCTAGCACCGCACGCCGAGTGCCCGCTTGTGCCACACGCCATCGGTCGCATGCGCACGCGCGCTAGCACGTGGCCACGACGTGCAGCTAGCGGTTGCGAGACTGCAGTGCGCTAACCAGGGAGAAAAAAAAAGAAAAAGAAAAGAGGAGCAGCGGCAGGGGAAGATCCGGAGAAGGGAAGGAAAAGTGAGAAAAGGGTCGTTTTTTTGGCGTTATTCACCTGGGTAACAAACTGAATTTATTTACCAAATTTAGTAGAGTAATAGAGTCAGAATTTGAAGAAGAATTAGCTTGTTTCGCGTCAGAGGTTCGATTAGTACATGGATTTGTCTGTCATAATCTTCAATTGTTAATCCGGGCACTGTATGGGCATAATATGATAATATCATCTACTAGATAGTTGCAGAGAGTTTTGCTAACTTTTGGTAGAGTGCTTAATCATGTCAATTGATTGGGTAGAATAAGAGTTACTATTTTTGTAAGCCTGTGTCCAGAGAGTTATCGTCTTTTGACAGCATCTTGGTAAACTATAGATTAAAATTATTAAATAGACTAATTAGGTTTTCCACTCTACGTGAAAAGTGTAGATAATTGTTTAAGGATTCAAGAGAGTCCAAGAACACAAATTTTTGATGGGTATAATAGAAGTTATGATTTTAAGAAGACTACCGTCTAGAAACCGATTGCTGCTGAACACAGTCGTGAGAAACTATTAAATTGACTTGGTAGATGACAAAATTGAATTTTGAGCATAACTCAAAAGAGGTAGCTAACCTTCTGTAGATTATAAAAATACTATGGTTTACAATACTTGCATGTGTATATTACTAGATATGAAAATATTAATCCTGTTGTCCAGAAGATGGTGGAACGGTGTTCTGGGTAAAAAAAAAACGAGGGGTTAAATGATTTAATCAGAAATTGTGGCCATCTAATAAATTATTGAGAATTTTGTGTAGATTCCAGAACTAGTATTGTTTACCATGATAGGGCTTGGGAGTCGAAATTTATGTTATTTTAGTACTAGAACATCAGAGGGTGACTGTCGGGTAAAGGGAGAGTGTTGTAGATTTGGGTCACGTGTAGGAGCGATGTCGTTTAATTGTTATTTTTGTACTGTTGTAGCTTATTATTAAGACTGGGTGTTTATTGTAGGAGGAGTGACGTTGGGTTTGTTGTCGTCTTCTAATCAAACCGTTCCTCGCAACTAGAAGAGACAAGTGCATGATAGACAGTGATCATTGGTTGATCACTGTATTTCTTTACCACCCATTGCCACTATATTGTTTGTACTTTTACTTTATTTAATTGTAAACAGTGTGGATTGTCATGATTTTATTCGTATTGAAGGTTATAAGAATATTAGATAATGTTAATAATGATGAATCTATGAATAGTTATGCATTCATAAACATCATTGTATATGAGAAGGTGATCATGTTGATAACAACTCCACGGGAGTGGAGGAGGTCCCCGATCCTTGAGGAGGACGGACTTGAGAGTGAACATTGTCGCGAGTTTTCACTCAGCTATACCGGTATATGTGAAAAAAGTGTATGTGGACATGTAGTGTAGAGATGCATTGAATGAAAATTATTTAATAATTGTGTATAAGAATAAAGAGAAGAGAATTAAATGATTGAGCATGAAAATAAAGAAAGAGGATAATTGATGTTGATGATGATATTGTTTAGTGCTAATTAAGCTTTGCTTATTGTTTATTATTGTGTTTGCTAAGTCGTGGACTCACCCTTGTACTACTGTTGATATTAGGTGACCGTTGATGACGTTGCTTATGGGAAGGACTAGCACACTTGGATTCACGTTATTTACTCCATTACAAGAACTATTGATCATGAGATATTTTATTTGTGATAAGTTATAATTAGAAATGGATTTTCTTGCTTAGCCTTAGTTGTTTATTCATTAAATATATTTGATTGGTTTGGTTTTGCATTGATCCTTGTTTATTATTTTAGCATGTTTGGTATGAATTATTTATCCATGATTTATTTATTGTTATTTTTGAGTTATTGTGACCCGTGCACGAGTTTTACTTTTAATGTGTTTGTTGTAATTTAAGGTTAATAGTTGTTAAAATTGATAGTCAGTATAGTTTGGTGACATTCTGAGCTCTTATCGGGTCGGGTGTTACACCTAGCCAAATTTATTTTATTTTTTATAAAAAAAACTATCTTCAATTCTTCACCTATCGTTAAAATAGGCTTCCTAAAGGTAACATGCTAGCCACTAGCACCCTAATATGGCAACAATGATGTATGGCTTTGGACTAAGCCCATGCATTGATGTATTTGTTTGTTATCACAACAATGAACAATCTATAGAGAGAAAATCACCTGAGCAGGAAAGCATAGCGAATTTTGTACTGCTGAAGTGGTTGGGATTTCTGCGTTAGCAGTAGTCTCCTTATCATCCGGCCTCCTCGCCGAATTGAACACTCCTACTCCTGGTCAAGGCAAAGCTTAAACAAAGAGTACGCGGTACAAATTGATAAAATCCGAGCATGATACAGCAGGCAATTCGTTACAAGGTGTTACAGCTCTAACTTAGTAACTAGCACATAGGAAACGCTTGCTGCGTTGCTACCACGAACCTCGCTTGCTGGGGAGATGGCTGGCGGAGCGAACTCCGATCCCGCCGCCGCGACAAACGCGAAGCCGCCCCGCCCCGGGAACGCGTAAAACCTAGAATACATGCTCTCGGGAGCAGAGATTAAGATGTGGATCAGATTAGAGGAAGGTCTAGCTCGTCCCCTCAGCGACTGCTTGGCGGCCACATGTATTGATCTAATACAGTGTAGAGTGTACATGAGGACCCGAGGCGGTGTGGAGGGGAGCGCTCGCCGGACGGAGGCCGGCGGCGACGAGACGGCGGCGTCGAGCTGTGACCTCATCTCCCTCTCCTGCCGCTCTCTCTGTGCGTGTGCCGGCGGTGGGGCAATCGGCGGAAGAACCCAAGCCGTGAGACGAGAGCTACGACCAACCTACGATACGGAGCGGAGGGGAAGAACAGAACGACAGCGAAGTGTCTAACGAACGGCACGGGGATGCGGGATGGGGCGACGTGGAATTGGTCGAGCGGTGGATGGCTTTAAATTTTTCATCGCCTGCATTTATTATACATTTTCCTTCCTATTTTATTGCTAAATTTCGCTGTCTTCTAATTCTTAAAAAAGGGAAAGAAATGAAAACGGGCTAAAAAGGCCCAGGGCCATACTATGGTACCAGACATCTGGACCCGCGTTTATCCAAGAGAAACGTCAACATCATTCAATTTAGTGCAGAGACATGTAATTACATAAGATGCAGAGGACAACAGCTATGAATTCCCACGAACATTCTGCTTGTCAAAAGAGACAGATACGGCGCATTATCTGCCGACGGTAAAGCGCATCATTATCTGCGGATGAATCCATCGGCGGATATGTTGCGCAACACCGAACTTTGCCTCGCACCCACAGCTGCAAACAAAATCAGTCATAAGAACGGCCTTCTACAATCTGACCACACCAAATAATACAGGGTGATTGCAACAAGCATTATTCTATCCACCAATTTTCAGCTTATAAATTGGTTCATAAATGACAGCCAACCAAAAGGAGCTAGCCATACCAAGTGCACAAGTAACACACCAAAAGTTAACAGGCAGGACAACATTCAAGTACACTTCTTTTGGACATAACAGTACATAATCTTGCAACAGTAGCGCACCTCGCGAGAAGGGCACAGCAAAATAAAACCCAGCTAAAAAGGGAAGAAAACAGAGGACGAAGATTAGTGATGGCTATATAGTACTTAGGTAGGTATCACCAGAGCTCATCCAGAACGGAGTAGCAGTCACCCAGATGAGTTCATCAGTGTTAGAGTGGAGAACAGTTGCAGGAGTTGTTGATGGGCACGTGCAGACGAAGATCCCCTCTTACGAGAGGTCGCTGCGCTGGGGCTTGGCCTGAAGGGCCTCACCTATGTTCGCCAAGCCCGAGAGAAGAGCAGTATGTACAAGGGTCGGGATCGTTGCGGCAATACATTCTTCCATGAGCTTGAGTTGCCTTTCCCTAACATCAACCGCCTTGGTCCCATTCTCCATTGCCTTACCCTGCAAAAGGAAGAGCCAAAATGTCTTAGCGCAGTGGTGTTGGTTAAAGCACGCAGCAATTCTTAGTGCAAAAACAACCAGCAATGATATTTGCAACAGGCAGCTCCAGGACCAATGTGGATAAACAAGGAAGAATAAGCAGGTACAAATGGTTCACAAGCGAGGATTTAATAATAAAAATAATAATATTTTTCTGAGGTTTGGAGACCTCTTATGCTGACAGTCAAAAGGCATGAGCTGCTGCAGCAAAGAAATACTGTTGCAAAATCCTACAAGGGTCAGGGTAACAATTAACAATATCAAACTCAGTCAAGGTCCAGGAGAAAAGCATGGCCGGAGAACTTAATGATTCAGTTCACCATGATCATTTCATCATAAAACTTGTAATTGTTAAGGGTATTAGTGGCATTTCTTATTATTCTAGGGTTTAGTCTTGTGTTCCTTTGTACTTTATATATTGGCTATTGGGCTATTGCAATACATACGCAAACTTCATAGCATGGTATCAGAGCAAAGGTTTAGGGTTTGCTGCCACCGACGCTGCCTCCTGCGTAGCAGCATCATCTTTGCCTTCAAGCCTCGCCCGTATTCGACCACCGTCGCCTACTCTGAAGCCCGCATTGCCAGGATCCGGCCGCCGACGTCACCTCGCCGGGATCCAGCTGGCGCCTCGCTAGACCGCCGCCATCGTCCTCTTCCCAACCAAATCCACTAGGATCTGGCTAGATATAGCCCAAACCACAACGTCGGGCAAAGCTCCTCGATGCTCCCTCGAGCAACACCGCCAGCCGACCGTCCTTCGAAGCCCGCGTCACCCGGATCCGCACCACCTCTGCTCGCATGGAGCTCGAGTTGACGCCGACGCCGCCCTGAGCCCGCGTCGACCGGATCCGCGCCGGATTGCCTCGAATCTGACTGCCCCGACTCGGATTTGTGCCGCCCCAACCTCCGTGCGTCCTCTCTGCTTGGGTTCACCCTCGAGTGCCCCCGACCTCTGTGCACCTCCTCCCTGCCCGGATCTGCCGCCACAATCTCTCTATCACCCAGATCTGCCACCGTCGCTTGCTCCTAGCTCAGATCCCCTTCGGATCCGACCCCGAGCACTGCCACCACGGGGCTCGCCTCCCTCTTCTTTGGTCGCCCCGTTAGCGCCGCCACCCTCTACTGCCATTGCAAAAGCTCTTCTTGGGGCGAGTTCTTGCAACGCGTGTGCGCGTGACTGCAGTGTGAGTGAGTTCCTAGAGCTTGTGCGAAAAGGGAGAAAAGGTAGTGGAGACCAGAGAGTGGGGGACAGACAGGAAAGGGAGTTGGACCGAGGAGGTGAGATTGCTCCTGGAAACTTGAGCTTGAAAATTGTTGTTCCTCTTGGGTAGTGTATGGGTCTACTGGTGCTATCCTGCTGCTAGTTATTATCGAGTCATTTCTTTCTTTGTGTCATTTTCTTCTATTGCGTCCATCCAAGTTCGTAACACTCTATCGTTGAGTTCGTCTAAGTCGTGCGAGTCCACAAATTTCTTGTCAATCAGCCGATTGCTTCTTGGCTCACGTCTTCCCTTTCGAATAGTAACAGACGCCTCCTCTCCGAGCCACTGCAGATCGTAGAAGTCGTTATGATGTCGCCGCTTCTCTCTAAGCCGCCACCCCGAGCTTCTAAGGCTACCGCGCTTCTTCTGCACTGCGCCTCCGTTGCGCTTCTCGTGCACTGCACCACCGCCGTCTTGGGCTTCGATCTGCGCCGCCATGCTTCTATCTATTCCTTTTCAGCTTGATTTGACAACTTTATCTATTCATGTCGGTTTCATCATCTTCTTCGTAGTGTTGTCGCGATCGATTTTTCTCCCGCTTGTCTCTATTTTCTCAGCCCCTGCAACTTATACTTTATGGGCTGTCGCACGACCTTAGATGAGAGATCTTTTGATACTCAACATATTTTCCAAAAGCTACACGCTATGACAACATTATTAAGACTCGGATTTTGGATTTTCCCTATTGTAGTGTCAACCCTTTCCAAATGCAATGCTATTGCATACATCTTGCATTTGAGAAAGGGTGTTAAGGGTATTAGTGGTATTTTCTATTGTTCTAGGGTTTAGTCTTGTATCCCTTTGTCCTCTATATATTGTCCATTGGGCTATTGCAATACATACACAATCTTCATAACAGTAATGATCCCATGACATGCACTCATACTCCCTCCAGTCACAAAAGAATGTCGTTTAGGGATACATGCAATCAAACTTTCTAAATTTTGGCTATCGATATCTTTTTCAATATTTAGATTGAACACATGAAAATAGTATGTATAGATTTGTCTTTTTTCTCGTTCAGACCTTGTAATTTTGTAATTATTTATATATTTTTTAATATACCACAGTAGGAATCTCCTACCGTTTTCCCTAAAAAAAAGAGAAGAAATTTCATAAAAGTACAATTTTATTAGGTTCTATACATCTATTACAATGAAAATTAGTGGTTGAAGTTGCGTTTTTGGAGACCGTATCGATGTCCAAAATGACATTCTTTTGTGACTAGACGGAGTACTTCAGAAGTTCAACATCTCATTAATACAGTAAGGGCTATCATGTGGACCTACCATGACCACCATCATCAGTTCATCACAGTTCTCATGGTTTCTCACCTGTTACACCATTCCTTACTCTAGTTTGCAATTGGATGGATACATGTAACATGGTCACTTGGCCACTTGGGTGCAAGATTGATGTACTAATAGTTACTTTTACTCTCGTAACCATAATATGAAAAGTTGGAAAAAAAAAATAGAAATAAACAGAAACAAACTTCCACATGTGTGCCACCTTAGCTTTAACTATTAATATTCTATAATATTTCCATTTGTCAGCTAGATCAATCAAGTAACATATATTCGCTCAACCTATAGAGCATCAGTTAACAGTCTCAAAACAGGAAATCACAGGAAGGGGCGAAGAGCTAAGGCAATTTTCACACCATTATTTATCCACATTTTATACCAATTCTTTCTTGCCTTGAATAGTTGAATTTACAAATCCTCAGTCTGATTATCTAGATTTATAATGTTTACCACTACCAATACCTCTCCATCTCAATTGGCTCAAACACTGCTTTACAAAGATGTGGGAATCCAAAACAATCAAGAACAGAAAACAGAACAACACAAGCACAGTAAATGCGAGAAATATAAATTCATCAACTTTGAAGCTAAGAATAGTTATTAGATACTTAAACTCAACAAAATTTTCAGCTTCTAAAAGGATACTTTGAGGAACCTTCACAAATTCAAAAGGGACACTGGAAAGGGTCCATGATGCAGCATTTGAAAATTGCATGTTTCTCATAGTAAGAACCTACAAAGTGCAAACCAAGACCTAAAATCCATAACACAATGCACAACCACTCACTAATGGGGGAAAACAACATCACGAACACCCTCAGGAAAAGAATTAAATGCACCAGATGCAGAAGCTATACTTTGCCTCCTTTCATGAGTGATAAATATTTGTTCTGAGACTTCATAGAAAGAAAGAGAGCAGGGTCATGAACTTTAAACTGGACACTAACAATAATCAACATAACTAAATGCAATTCAGAAGTATCAACAGGAATGTGCAATCCTTACATCCATGACCAATACAACATTACAACATATGCATCTTCAATCCCATCCTAAGTTATTGTCTCATTTAACTTGTTTGACTGCATCAAATTATCAAAGGTAAGCATACCAAAGATCGTATGCTGTCATCTTATCTAATATAGGACAGTACGCAGCATGTGGCCTTTAATGGTAGCTTATGCAACCCCACTACCATCATACCATGAAACAATAATGAAACCCACCTTGCAGATCTAGTTAATTACACAGCCATATTTGATGCAAACCTAGGGTGAGATGATGCTGTAAAGTGTTTGGATTCATTAGATTAATGAAACACAGCAGAATTCAGAGTAGCAAACACATAACCAGCAATAGAGTTATTCATCTGTATAAACCCAGGGAGCGCCCTATTAAAGTAGAAATGCCAAAAGTTCCATATAAAACATGTATATTGAAATGTCAGTTGGATTGAGTTGTTTAGATTGTTGCCATTAGAATGCCACAATACTAACACCATCTCTATTATGGCTTCATGTCAAAATTCAGATTTATCACAAACTTAAGGCCAACAAGGTCAAAAATAAATTCATGCCGCTCGAAAGCCACAGTCCTAACACAATCTCTATTACAGCTTCATTTCAAACATACCGACCGGTCAAAAACTTACGCCCCACAAAAGTTAAAAGTTAAAATTGAGACTACTTAAAACAAACTGAGAGTAAAATATTAGCAGTCCAACATAAACCTCTGATGTGCATGCTACGAAATTCCAACAAAGCAGAGAGCGATCACCACAGGAGGATGTGGGCCCTGCTTACCCTATGTTCAGGTTATTTAATTAGGTCCAATCTTACAAAGAACCTAAATCCCTATCAAACTAATAACTCATCTTACCAAACCCTTAAACTCGTCTGATGAATGCCTTGTACAGAGGTTATCTATATTTAAAAAATTAAGCACTAAAAAAATACTATCATTTTGTATACAGCGTTTTCATGCTAGGCTTTTACTAGATTAAAAAGGTCCAATTACAGTTTTCTTCTACTTAGATGCGGCAACTCCGCCAGGGACATCATTACAAAGACTAGCATCTTCCACCAAACCACCTAAAAAAACATCTCAAGATGCTAATTCTCGCCAAAAATCATCTGAGTAACAACATTCTATCGAACCAATGTGGCAGCGCTCCCCACCCTACTTCCAAATGGACCATCCTAAAAGCTCCAATGCCACCCAAGCAGCCTGTTTTGCCACCACACGTTACAAAACCCCAAAAGAGGTGCCACAAATAGTTAAATTTAGAACAAAAACCTTCACATGAACAGTGAATACTAGCAGGATAACAGAACATCACGGCACATTCCACTTGAAATCAACGCGAACCCAAAGTATTCCCCCAAACCACCGCGCACGACACCGCCAAGCCACAAAAAGCGAACACAAACATTCCGAGGAAAAAAAAACTTCACACAGCAGCGCGAGCGTGGGAACGGCATACCTCGGAGCCGATCGCATCCTGCGAGCGCGGTCGAGCCGGCCGGAGAGCTCGATACCGAGGCCCCGACACCGACCCAACCGGGAGCGCGGGGCGACGAGGCGCGCTCAGATCTCGAACGGCGGCGACGCGCGGGGCGACGAGGCGCGCTCAGATCTCGAACGGCGGTGACGCGCGAGCGAGCAGCAGCATCCGTGGAGCGAGGGACAACGCCCCAACGGCGAGGCGAGGCGAGGCGGGGCGAACACGAAACCCTAACCCCCAAAACGGAAGGGGGGAGCAGCAGCAGTATAAAACAGAGCGATCGATGATGCACGCTGGTAGTACTGCCCGCCCTTCCGGACTTCCCGCGCGAACGCGGCGCAGTGATTTTACTTTCCTGCCCCTTCAGAAGACGACGGGGCGCTCCACCAGACGCAGTGTCTATGGCCCCGCAAGGGAGGGTAGGAGGGTAAATTTCCACCGCCGCCTCGCCTCGTCTCGCTTTGACCCTTCTGCCCCTCCCTCTTCCCGGAAATCGATGGACCCGGAGCCCGAGGGGTAATAAAGGGGCACGCCAGGGGCAGCACGGTAAATTTCGATGCTCACCCCGTGGCTCGTCGCCGGAACGACACGGCCGCCGCCGGCGAGAGGGGGAGCTCGATCGTAGGCGGGGAGGCTAGACGCGGAGTAGGGCGCGGACCTCGAGGCGACGGGGGGTCTTGTCAGCGCAGCAGGAACGCGGGATGGGGGAGTGATTCGAGGTGGGCGAGGCGCGGTCATGAGCTGTGATGGTGGCGGCGAGGAGAAGCAAAGGAGCTCAGCTTGACGTGGAGGGAGCTTGCAGCTTGCAGTGGCAGAGGCAGAGCATTCAGAAACTAGCAGGGGTAGCTTTAAAGAGTGCATCATTGATGGGATCGTGAAACCAGGCCAGCAATGATGCCTTCTTCCCTTTCTCTTCCTCGGAGCGCATTCATCTCGCGACTGCTACCGGAGCGGTGCTCTTGCTGCTGGATGCATACAACGATATACAAGTTCAGAAACAGCGGGGAGGGTTTTTTTTTTGTTGCGAAAAGAGTGTACAATTTGTCATGTCCGGTTCAGCAAACAATCAATTAATCAGCAAATAAGAGCTAAATAATGCGATGCACATCGATGTAATAACAAATGATCGACACGTAGCAGTAGCGATCAGCAATGTTTGTAGGGTGTTCCATGGTTTGGCAATTCAGAAGAAACAAGAACAGGATAAGCAAGAACATGCAGGAATGATATGGCACAGGTATTGTTAAAGACAACAGGGGCAAGCTTGCGCTTTTATTTTTTTTATGAATAACTTGCAGAAGAGTTGCGTGTGTTCTTCAGTAGGAGGACAAGCATGTACAAACAGATTTTACATCTCACAAACATCCTGAAAAGGAGATTCACAACTCATCATAACAACAGGCGGCAACAACTAGAACATGAAGGGGCAGAGCAGCAGGACCCTCAATCCATAGACACCCTTTTGCAATCCAAATACTGAGTCTAAAGTGTCAACATCAATTGCACGGAGTCTCAATCTAGCCATATACTCTGTATTGTTGCTATAATCAGGAAGCCAGTACCAGTACAAAATCCATTCTAAGGAATTGGTTGTTTCTATTATCCATCCACCAGGCCTGTAATGACTATAATGAGGTTTTACTTGAAGGATCGGGTTATTAATTTCATCCTTATCCAAGACAGGGTTTCATACCATACAGACTGCTACTATGGGTGCGCAGATGTTTTGCTGCCTGCCGCAAAATTGACCAGTATCCTCTCGACCAAACATCATGCATTTCCTCTTGATTGCCAACCATGCGAACAGCTTGCATTTTGTCATTACCCAAGTCATCCAAATTGCTGTATAACCTGAAAAATGCAGTGTTTCCATGGAAGAATACACAGCATGCCAAACTTGCTGAGTATTATTAACCTGAGGCTGTTGCTGTCCACTTCCATTGCACCATGCCATCCTGTTCTTGCTGAAACTGAATTTTCGGCATGTACACCATAGCTGCAGAAAGCAAGTTAGACAATAAATACAAGAAAACTAAATTGTAAAATGTAGAGCCTGTGGCCCTGTAACACCCCCGTATACAGATGTTGCTGAAAGCAAATATTGAGACAATAACCTTGACTAGTCCAAGATTACTGGAAACCACCTATGGCGCAGCATTTGAAATGTGCATGTTGCTGGTTAGGGCCTGTGAAGATGCAAACTAACAGTTTAAATCCATCATGCTTGCTTGGTCGGTGAATTGCATACCTGAGAACTCAAGCTTCTCACTGATCAGATGTATATAATTCGTGTCTTTTCCAATATTACCACTGAAACGCATGATTGTCTGAAAGCTAGAATGCAGATGCACTTTACCATCAAATTGGTCTTTTTTTCATGTTCCTTCAATTGTAAATTTAACATGTATTGAGTACAGTCCTCGGTAAAAGCATAACAAAATAAAAATATGGTGCATATTTATCAGGAAGAAGTTATGTAAAGACACCTCAAGAAGCAACACAACATCATAGAGAAACTTTAGAAGAATCTGCAATACAATTAGGAAAACTACTGTTTCCACCATATTAGAAAATTTTCAGGAAGGAATTATGTATAAGACACCTCAAGAAGCAACATACCGTCATAAAAAATTTACTAACTAAAGTAATCTGTAATATAATAATTAGAAATGAAACATATTCACAAAAAAGGTGTTGATTCGTGGCTTAAACAAATCACTACTGTGTTGGAGATTGTCAAGAATACTGAATCTTTGCAGTAGTTAGATAATAGCCCTTGTGGTGGAAGAGTAGCCTAGAAAGACACACAGTGAGCGAGGAGCAAGCTTATGAGCGTGGTGGCGAAAGGTTGGGATAGCACTTACAACCAAAAACGCGGAGATGTTCATACGATGGCTGTGTCCCAAAAAGGAGAGATGAGGCGTAGAAAAATTTAGCGTTTTGGTGGGAAGAATATTCGGAAGATAGGTGGCAGTGCTAAGAGCCGCAGCCCAGAAGGTGGGAGGAATGCTTGCTCGAGCAGGGAGGAGCGAACGACATTGTTTGTGGGTGCGAATAATGCGTTCGACTTTCTGGCTCGAGAGGTGATGTGTAGGGGCATGACATACGTAAGTGTACGCCATGGGAGAGAAAGAACATGCGGTATTTGGAATTATCAAGTTCCGTGGTTGTCGCATTGAACCCCCTTTATGGTGACACCGAGCTGGGTGCGAACATAGGCGAAAAAATTAGAAAGAATGGAGAAAGTGTCAGACTTGAGACGTAGCGGAAAAGTCCAAAGGTAATGCGAGCAGTCATCAAGAATAACCAAATAATACTTATGACCGAGAGACCGGGAATAGGTGAAGTCAAAGATCACAATGGATTAATTGAAAATTATGAATGGCACGAGATGACGACGCATGAAAAGGAAGGCGTGTATGACGACCAAGTTGACACGCATGACAAAGAGAGTCACTAGCACGT
Organism: Hsuehochloa calcarea; assembly: GCA_036346395.1. Classification (NCBI taxonomy): domain Eukaryota; kingdom Viridiplantae; phylum Streptophyta; class Magnoliopsida; order Poales; family Poaceae; genus Hsuehochloa; species Hsuehochloa calcarea. The sequence continues at coordinate 27,126,387 of CM070597.1, read as the reverse complement.
TTATTACAAGGAGACCAAAACTTTGTGCTAGCTTAGACAAAACTTCATGACCGGGATGTCCAGACGCGATGCCAAAGCGAGGAGGAGGTGGCGGCATGAAGGTGGATGCCGCAAGTCGCAATGGGTAGAGGGACCGAGGTGTCACACTGGCGATCTTCTCGAGAGGAAGAGCCTTCACGTAAGCGACCAAAAGGGTCAAATTCCACAGAGCGATTATTGTCGGGTGGCGACGAACGAAATGAGATTCTTAATAAGGTTCGGGAAGCGAGAACATTATGAAGGTGAAGGTTATGAGGTAAACGAGCGACACGATGGTAGTATGAGCGAAGTTGCCCATTGCCGACAATAATGTGAGTGGAAAGGAATGTGAGCGAGTGGGAGTAAGTGTCTTGGCCGGCCGTCATATGATGTGTGGCGCCGGAATCAAAATACCACTCGTTCTGATGCGGCTGCGGGAGTGACATCGTCTGAAAGTTGGCGGCGAGGGTCTGCTGATCCCAACCATCGGGAGGAACTCCCCATCTGGCCGCCCATCGCTCTTGAGGTCCGGCCACAGAGCATCGCGGTGGTCATCCATGTCTTGCGTGAGCCCTGGTCTAGGCCACATCTGGATGGACCCGGACCAGGGGTTGTAGAAGGTCGGCCACGGAGTGCCAGGGCGCGGTGCAGCAGGGGAGGTCGCGCTAAGCCACCGAGTTGAGGCCGGCCGGGTTGAAACCGCCGCCACCGCGCGCTGCCCCTTCCTCGCGCGCGCTTGCGCGCCTCCGTTCTGCTAGTATTGCTTTCTTCTTTGGGGTTTCTGAGAGGCGGTGCGGTAGGGCGGCCGGGGCAGTGGAGGCGCGGTCTTGCGCCGTGGTTCGGGCGGCGGCGAGAGCCACGGCGGGGCCGTCTTCGCCATGGTCGGCTCCTCGAGATGGAGGTCGTCCGCGCTTGGAGAAAGGTGGGAAGGGGTTCTTCTGCAGAGGAGGTGGCCGAGCGGTGGCGCTCGTTTAGGGCGCGGATGATGTTGAGGACGAGCGTGCGGTCGGAGATGGGCTCGCCGAGGTCGCGGAGGTCCTCCGCCATGCGCTTGAAGCGTCGGCGAAGACGGAGGCGATGAGGTCGCCTTGGGAGAAGGAGCGGAACTCCGGTCGGCAAAAAGCGCGACGCGTCGCTCGATTTCAAGAAATTGGGACTCGATGGCGAGCAGGTGGTGCGGCGGTGGCACCGCGCTTCGGAAATGGCATCGGCAAGGTCGTCGGAGATGGTGCCAAGGAGCCACGTCCGTACGACGCAGTCCATGCGCGCCCAATCTGGAGAGTGGGGTGCGGCGTCGTCGGAGAGGACGTGCTGCTGCAAGGAAAACTTGCCGACGGTGAGGAGGAAGGACTCACGCCCGCGTGCGAAGAGGCGGAGTTGATGTCGAGGACAAGGGCACGAGGCGCGGATGTTTTGCACGGCCACGGCTTGTGCGTGCAGATTGAGAAGCGCAGCAGCCTCGTGGTGAAGAAGGGCCTCGAGGAGAGGGGGGTCGCTGGTGGGAGAGCCGGCGTTGGTGACGTCGTCGCCGGCGGCGTCGTCATCTGGGCCAGGCTCGCCGCGCCTATCGCGAAGTAGCGAAGCGGCGCGGCCGGCGGCGCTTCGTCGGTGACATCAGCGCTCTGTTGGCGAGGTGGCCTCGCGCTCGGCCTCCGGCACGAGACGAGGCGGCGTTGCGGGTTGCGGCTCGGCCCAGCCTCTTTGGCGGCGGGCATCCTCCGCTTGAGGCGGCAGCAGAAGCAGATCGGCATCAGCCCGGCATCGGGAGGGACGGCGGCGCCAGGCCAATGAGAGGAGTGCCTGGAGGTGTAGCCATGGAGCAAAGAAGCCGAAACGGGGAAGCGCGCAGCTAGAAGCAAAGAAATATGGGAAAGGCGTCGCTAGATGCGGAAGAGGAATCAGGTGATAACCTAGGCTCTGATACCATGAAAGCAGATGAGATTGCGTGGAATGTGATTGATAGATTGATTTGGAAGACCTAGGTACATATATATAGGAGTGAGGAGATCTGTGGTTTATAGGAACAACACCAAAACATATCTCCAAATTCTAACAAATCAACAAAAGCTCAATGTTGGTAAAGTGTGTACAATATATTCTGATATAACAACACTGACCTTCAGTAATCTAAAACGATTCATGTGAAATATATTTCTGCAAATTCTCAGTGCATCAGTAAATTGATGATCAGAGTTTTTGTTCTGAGGATGACATGTGTGCTCTCCGTGTGCAGTTTTTGTATATGGATCATCACTGTGGTGTATCTACATCTAAGATTTTTCAACCAATTGAAATCCTTTCTGAAGTTCCTTGCTTTCTTTTATTCATTTCGCTATTCTTGAAATTGTCCATGTCAGAAGGATCAATAACATGTGGAAAAGAACTCCCACTTGATCTTACAACAGAACATAGTGCCATGTACCATTGACGCAAGCAATCATGATTGTTATTTCTTCTGAGCAATTCTAACTTTCTAGTCTCGTTCTTTGAAACTCCCTTTTCACTAAAATCACCTTTAGTGCCTTGAATGTTGCATCATTTGGTGGTGTCTTCGATGCCAACATCTTCTGAAATATTTTAACAGCACTGTCCATTCTTCCACCAGATATGTACATTTGAATCACAGAATTGTAGCTTAATGCTTGTGTTAGAAGTCCTAAAGCTTGCATTTCCTTAGAGATCCTGTGGGCTTCATGAAAGCGAGCAGCTTTCTTGTACAAGCACACCATCATCGCATGTGAAAATTCATTTGCACTTCCCCTAACCTTCAAATTTTCAAAAATCTCACGTGCTTCCTTCACCATACAATGGTCACTGTAGAGGCGAATCATACAGTTCGATGCATAAAGGTTGGTGTCAGTATCTAATGATTTCAGAAGCTTGTACGTTTTTCGGGCCTCTGCAAGATACCCCGCATTTGTGTAGAGCTTGATCAAAGAATTGTATATCATAGCACTCTCACATAAACCAGCTTTTTTCATTAAACCAAAATATGCTGCAGCTTGCTGGACATTTCCAACTTCAGCATAGGCATCAATTACAATAGAGTAAACATAAGCATCAGCTTGGATCCCTGAAGTGACCATTTCTATAAACAGGTAATCAACCATGTGTAAATTGCCATCCTTAGAGAAGCTACTAATTACCACAGAATACGGAACACAATCAATCAGCAATTTTGCTGCTTCCATCTTTCTCAAATAGTAGAAAGTTTTCCCTGGCAGTTTAGCAGTTGACAGAAGTTGAATGAGAGAACTATAAGTCAAGTAATCAGGCAAAATGCCATACCTCTCCATGCCATCAGCTATCTCACAGGCCTCATCAAGCTTCTCTACTAACCCATATGCTTTAATCATAACATTACAAACACAAGTACTTAGCATCTTCCTCTTTAGGCAGCACATAAAAGCCTTCTCTGCAAAGATTATGTATCCTCTCTCCCCAAATGCATCGATATTTGCAGAAAAGCACCCGGAGTTCATCTGATAATGGAACTTCTTGAACCAACGCCATGCTTGCTCAAGCATCCCAGCATTTACATACATCCTCGTCACAGCTGACTGTGTGTATTCATCGATCACCAGATCCCTCTCATCCATTTCTTTAAGAAGGGCTTCCGCTTTAGCGACCATGCCCTTGATAGAGTATCCATACAAGAGTGTGCGGCAGCTCACAACATCTGGCACCAATTTTTCCGCTTTCATTTTCCAAAAGTAGTACTCTGCAACATCAATATCATTGCTTTCTCTGTACAGTGAGATCAGTATATTATAAGTCCTAGTGTCAGGAAGGCACTGGAATTCCTCCATCATCCTCACCAAAGAAGCTACTTGCTCCATTCTATGGTTTTTACCCCAAACATGAATCATGGTGTTGAATGTAACAACATTTGGCGCAATCCCTTCTCTCAACATTTGGTTGAACGTACCTGATACCTTCTCAAGCTGCCCGGCCTTTCCATAAGTATCAATCAAGGTGTTGTAAGTATACAAGCTATAGCAAGGATGTCCTTCCATCCTTCTATCTGACTCTGAGGACCATCTTCTGAAGAAAAGCTCGGCTTTTTCATACTCTCCTGCCTTCTTATGTGCCTGAAGGACAATATTCATAGTGACCTCATCAGGCACCAAACCCCGCTTGCACATGTCCCCAATCCAAATCAATGCCGCACTCTCTCTACCCCCTTTGCAATACACATCAATCAGTGTGCCGTATGTTGCATTGTCCGGCTCCACACCACAGGAATTCATCTCGTTCCATAGGCCGTCAACAAGATCCCATCTCCTCGCCCGCCCAACTGCACAGAGAACAACATTATAGTGAATCACATTGACCTCATGGCGCCTCTCCCTGCGAAACCAATCAAAGATCTCCACTGCCCGCCCCCAATCCTTCTGCTCCTTGAGGATGATGGTCCTCTCCCGGTTGCTCAATGTGTCCTTCCACGGCCAGAGCGCCACCCCGATGTCCTGGACACGATCCAGTGCCTCCAACATTGCCGGAAGCGACCCACCGTAATGGGCCCAATTGCCTTTCTTCTTCCTTTCGGCAGTCTGTCTGGAAACCGTGCATGGAACTACCAAATTGGGGTAAGTTTCAGCGGTTCTCGCTGGCGCAGATAACGCGTTACTCTGGAAGTTGAGACTTTTATCTCTCCGGCGAGCTCCGGAAGCCGAAGCTGTAAGATTCGATAATGGATTCAGCGGCAGCGCGGGAGCATGAAGGAAGCAATCGCATGGGCTCAGCATCTCGCCCTGTATTTATCCGCCCTGAAAATTAGTATAATGTAAGCGCTGCTCAGCATTTGGGTTGAGAATTTACACCCCCAAAAAAATCGCAAATGTACATCGGCACAAACGTCTACGAATCCTCTGGATTAGAGAAGCAACTAATCCAAGCCAAGCATGGACGCATGAAAGAATTGGAATAGAACAGGCTGAGATTGCACAAGAGTTCTTTCTAGTACAAGACGACAGACGATGGTAGCAGCGGGACTCACCGGCGAAACGACGGCGGCAGCTGAGTTCGCCGGCTACCTATTCCCCTCCGGGGTTCACAAGCCCCGACCTCAGATTCCCGGCGGCCGGCAGGAGCGGCAGTGGCGCCGCCGGCCTCTGGTGGCCGAGGCGGCCGCCGGGAGCACTGGGGTCAGCCGCCGCGCTGGCGGCTGTGGCGGGTGGTTATCCCCGTGGCTGGGGAGGGGAGGCGCGGCCGGGGAATCCGAGGCGAGGCAGCGCAGCGTGCGCTATGAAATTTGCTGCCAACGCGATCTGGATAGGAGCAGAGGAGGCCGACGGATGTGAGAGAGCTCACTAACCAGAAGGGGAGCGGCTCGAGGTCAGGATGTACGCGCATCTCCAATTAGAGCTGGTCAAATGCGCCTGGTTTACATGGCCAGGCACGAGCCACAACATGTAGGTTTGGTTTAGACATGATATAATTTGTACTGTTTATAAGTCATTTTCGTTTGGTACAAAAGCTCAGCTGTTTGACCGTCGGTAGAGCAGCTAGCACGACGAACAATAGGCCGTGCGGGACGAACGGCCGACGCCCGAGAGCGCGCGTCGGCGCCGGGAGGAGGGCGGAGCAGGAGCGGAGACGGAGAGGAGCGCATGGCCGGAGAGAGGAGGCGGAAGAAGCGAGTCGCATGACCGGGAGGAAGAAGGGCCGATGAGGAGGCGAGGCCGTGAGGAGGCGGAGGCGGTGCAGCGAGGAGGCAAGGAGCCCGACGCTGACGGTCGATGACGGCTCGGAGGCGGTGGGGGCGACGAGATGATGAGGAGGCGGTGGGGCGGCGAGTTGTGCGGCACTACCGCACGCATGCGCGCAGGCGAGGCAACCGATAGGGGCCATGGCCAGGGGAGAAGAAGGGATGGGGCGCGGGCAAGCCGGGCAGGGGAGGGGCAGCCAGGCCGTGCGGGCTTGTGGGCCATGGCTAGGCACGACACAACTCGAAAAAATCCCGTTGTCGATTTTAACCGTTTTATTTACCATTTTTGGCCGTTAGGTCTTAAAAAATAGCAAAAAATTCAAGAAATCTCAAAATTTTCTATAAATAGCCACCATACCCCCTTCATGCAGCACCCCTTCATTCTCCATTCTTTCTTTGAAATTATGTTGTGCAAATTCAAATCCGTGTTGAGCTAATTTGGCCAAATTCAAAAAATTATGCCAAAATTTAGAAATTTTAATTTTTGGCAGCAAGACAGTGAAAGAGGTACAATACTATTTTTGTAATAATTTTTTTGTCAGTTCTTGTTATGCTAAGATGGAAGTAGTAATAGTGTTAGTTTCGATTTTGCAGTTTTCGTTATGGACAGTCCTTACGACAGCTTTGCTCTTGGTGATTACGGAATTTCATCGGAGGAAATTGCTTTCATGGAGGCTGCTGCGGCTGCCTCAAACCAACCGGAGGTTTCAGCTGGAGGTGCAAGGTGGAGTTCCGTTACCAGGCTCCACGGCACGAATATGTGGGGCGCGATCTTCGGTGCCTCTTCCTCCAGGTCCAGATTCAGTCTTCTTCTTCTTCTTCTACACCAACGCTGCTCAGCCAAGACCCACAAGGAGCGGAGAACTATCTGTAATACCCCGGCCTGCTCATAGCATGGCCCATGTGGCCCATGAGGAGTTGTGTGGTGGGATTAGTCCCACATTGCTTGCCTCAAGTGAGTTGTAGTAGTATATAATGCTGTTGGATCCAAGCGTAGCACCTCGGGTTAACCCTTTTACATGAGCGAGGACGAAAAGTGTAAGTGAGGTGCTATGTGTGGCGGGTCCGCCACGGTGGCCGGGCATTGAGTGAATTTGGGTCGTGGTGTTACAAATGGTATCGAGCATCAACCATGATGCAGTAGCGGGCATATGACGCATGGCACATGTGGGCCGGAGTGGACACATGGCATGGCATATGTGCAAGACCTTGGGCCTTGACGCGTGTCCGAGAAGGTGGTTCAGGCATTTGCCGTGTATGCGATATGTCGCCGAGGCGTCCACCCTTAAGGGGTGAGTGTAATACCCCGGTCTGCTCATAGCGTGCCCCATGTGGCCCATGAGGAGTTGTGTGGTAGGATTAGTCCCACATTGCTTGCCTCAAGTGAGTTGTAGTAGTATACAATGTCTGTTGGATCCAAACGTAGCACCTCCGGGTTAACCCTTTTACACGAAGCGAGGACGAAAGTGTAAGTGAGGTGCTATGTGTGGCGGGTCCGCCCCACGGTGGGCTGAGCATTGAGCCGATTTTGGGTCAGGGTGTTACAATCCACCTATCTGGACAGCGATACGATGGATTTCAACTGAAAATACTTTCGACATCTTGCAATGGTGGCAAGCCCATAAGTTAAGATATCTTGTGCTATCCATACTTGCACGTAATGTGTTAACTATTCATGTCTCTAAGATTTCCTCCGAGTCCGTTCAGTCTTTCTGGAAGAATATTGGAGGAGAGAAGAGCAAGTCTCACGAGTGAGATGGTAGAGATCCTTTTAACTGTGAAAGACTGGGAACAAGCTGATTCACGAACACAACACTCTGTGAAAATTTCAGAGTTGTCGGAGATGTTCGAAAATCTGTACTTAGACAATGACATCGACATATAGAATAAGGATGTATCATGTATGTAGAATTGTAGAGCTATAGATTGTACTCTTTTTACTTTGGCAATGTTTTCTCATTTTGAGTTTTTACTTGACGAAGGTTTTAACAAGGCAGCTAGTTGGACATTAATAAAGCTATTTATTACATTTTCAATATGATTGTCTCATTAGATTCGTTCACGAGGCTCGGGAGGCTCCAGACGAAGTGAAACCCCAAAAAAGATCGTTTAAGGTCTCAAAACAGCCTCTGAAGTTTTAGCACCCGTTTTCATTTTTTTTTTACAATAGAAAAAGCTATCACAGACAGTTCTTGTTTAGAACCGTCTGTGAAAAAAGCTATCACAGACGGTTCTGAACAAGAACCGTCTGTGATAATTCAAAAACCGTCTGTGATGACCTCTTATCATCACATACATATAAACTCAGATGGTTCAAAAACTATCCGTGATGACGGTTTTGAACCATCTGTGATTACTTTTTGTGTAGTAGTGTAAACGTAATCAAGCTGGTCAAATTTCGCTATCAAGCAGCCAAAGAAACCTATCATTTCTTGAAGTAAACGTCATGCCTTTCAGCCCTTATAATCGAATTACAGACGAAATTGAGCAATAGGAACAAGTGAAAAGTCAACAAAATATCAGCTGCTAGAAGATGCCAATGCACGCATAAGCTGTAAGCGCAGTTGTTAGTAGCATCGACACTGTATTAACAGCATCGTTATCCAGGATAGCCAATCCAGAAATCTTGGCGACAATAGAACCCCGTTTACTGACCACCTACATGGAAAGAATCAAGAAACTACTAAATTTCATGGAACTAAAATTCCCATATGATTTGTGGCTCAAAATTTATTAAATGCCAAAGTAGATCACGTTTGTCCATGCTTGCAAAAGCAGCAGAACCATCTTTCATATTGGAGCAACATGAACAGATATCTTTGTGCACATTGCCACATTCCTAACATCACTGACTGAATGCACTAAATGTTCGCTAAAACGGCATAGAAAAATCTCACAGACTGATCAGTACTATGTTTTTATTATCTCTTGATGCAATCTTCAATGAAGAAGCATGGCTCTTAAATGCCTTTTACTGAAAGCACGATTCCAATCTAAATGTCACAGAAAAGCTTACCTTCTTCCGTACACCGCAGTATCCACTGAACTGAAGTGTGGCACCCAACAATGAATCAATTAGACTCCCAAGCAAATCGGAAGTAGCAGAGATGGCTATTATTAGAAGCTGTCGAAGAGTCACATGAAAAGGACAGTCAACAGTCAACAGTCCAGCAACATTGAAAGTCAGACCAATGGTTAGGCCACCTCCTGTGGTGGCGAGAAGTTCTCGAGCCTTGTTTGTTTAGGTTTTTTGTTTAGTTAAAAAATTAAAAAATCTGAACCTAAATAAAAAGGTGGTTTTTTTATCTGGCTTATAAAAAGCTTAAGCCATTTTAAGTCTAAAAGCTATAAGCCAAAGAAGAGATGTTTTTTTTGGTTTTTGTGGAATGGAAAAACCGATTACTACTAAAGTTCGCTGAAATTACCTACAAGATACCATTGCATATAAATGATAGGCTTGTAAGCGACACACAGAATTACCAGTTCACACAGATAAACACACAAAAGACTAACACGAACTTGTATAAATTCACTAGAAATAAGAAAATGAAATGGAACAACAAATATTTTGTGCCTTTTTCTTTACATTCACCTTCTTCTTTACAAATGACAACGGTTCCCTACCCGAGAATTCTAAGTTACAAATGCACTTCATCAGTCATCGCCATCCACTACTACAAAACAGGCTATAAAAGACGCTCCATCACAGACCATTTGTGATAAAATAATCATAGACGGTTCTCTTATAACCGTCTGTGATATGGACCTATCACAGACGGATAAAATAATCATCACGAGCGGTTTGTATTAAAAACCGTATGTGATTTAACCACGACTTGGAATTTTTCCTACTCTCTGATTTTACCATGGCTTGAATTTTACCATGGTAAAATCACAGACGATTCTTAATACAAAACCGTCTGTGATGAGATATTTATCACAAACGGTTCTTAAAAAGAACCGTCTCTAATAGTTTTTTCTATTGCAAAAAAATTGATTCTGATGTCGTGATATGTCATCCATCACGGTTTTGTATGAAACCGTCTGTAATTCGCAGCGCGGGAGTTTGAAAAAATTTGAACGTGTGCGCGGGAGGCAAAATATTTTGACGATGTCCTTATAAATAATAGCTGAGTCGAGCTGGGATGTGCTGGGGAGGGTGTCGAACCTGTGGGACGCCGACGTGCACCGGTCCAAGTTCGCCGCCGCGGGCCTCGATGACAAGGACCTCGTCCTCCTCAGCTGTAAGCAAACAAACTTCTTCTTTCTCGATGACTCAATCGATCAGGGTAGCTAACCTATGGGTGCACGTACGTAAATGGTAAATGGGTGCAGCGGCTCACATCCGCAATGGCTTCGCCGTCATCGCCTTCGAAGCCATGCTCTACAACGACACCTCCACCGTCGACGTCGTTGACTCCTACTCGGGCCTTCTCAGCACCCTCTTTGTCGACGCCATGGTCAAGATAGGCAGCATCGGGGTACTCACAGGCCGCAAGGGGGAGGTCAGGAAAGTTTTTGTATGGGAGTGATGCATTTTTCATGTTTTTTCAAGAGTCTCTAAAGATAGAAAGTTCACATAAACTGTGATGGTATCAACTATGAAACATTCAAAATCTATTTTTTTTGCAATAGAAAAAACTATCACAGACGGTTCTGAACAAAACTCGTTTATGATAATTATTATCACAGACGGGTCTTGTTCAGAACCGTCTGTGATAGTCTATTTTCACAGACGGTTCTGAACAAGAACCGCATGTGATACCTTTTTTCACAAACGGTTTGAAAACCGTCTGTTATCACAGGCACATAAATTCAGACGGTTCAAAAAACCATCTGTGATGACGATTTAGGACCGTCTGTGATGAGGTTTTGTGTAGTAGTGATCATCCAGATCCTCTATCGTGTTCTTTTGGTGAGAAGAGGTGAAACATTGGAAAGTCATATATTTACATATGATTATTTAGTAAAGTAAATTGACAAGGTTAAAAAAACAATTAAAGAATTTACTAGCTTAAGCCAGTCTTGAAGACAAATCAAGGCCTCAATGGTGTTGCTGGAGAGGCTGCTCCTATAATCACTAATAACTCTTCCTCTAGTGCGAAAAGCAGACTCGGATGCAACAGTTGAAGAAGGGACAACCAATACGTCATGTGATATACAAGAAAGGATGGGATACTTTGGAGATTGTACCACCCACCACTATAAAATATCAAGGGCTCCTCTGCGATGGAACAACTCTTCCTTTAAATATCTTTCAAGCTCATTGCTTGCTTGACTTTTTTCGCACTTAAATGTTGATCCCAATCGGCAAGAGGATCATTTTCATCCTCCATATCATCACCACTTGCTCCTTGTGATGAATGCTCAAGAGAGTCTCTCACTTTAGCAGCATATTCATCGAAAAGGACTTGGATAGCTTCATGAACCTCATCGAGATATTTTTCAGCATGACCTCCAAATGCTATCTTCAAGCAAAACTCAATGTAGTCGTACAGGTAAGTAGTTTGTCAAGTACGACTCTTTCCGCTACTTATCAAATTTCTCTTGCATTTCTTTCACCATAGCCACAATGCTAGGGTTTCTACTTTTAGCTTCATTTTCCAAGGTTTTTTTTTAACTAACCACACCTCATGAAAGTAATGGTTGGATGTTGGATATTTTGAACTCGAAACAACTTTAGTGTCATTGTAGAAAACCCTCAACAGATTAACAACATCTTCGGCCCTTTTCCATTCTAAAGATGTGGGAGTATATTTGTAATTTGAGTCTTGCTTTCCTAGGGCATGAAATGCTGCTTTGAAAACGCCGACTTAAGCATAAGAAAAGTTGAATTCCATCTTGTGGCTACATCAAGTGAAGAGTGCTTCTCAGATACTCCCACATGTGCAATGATCTCTTCAAATTTCTCTTTCCTTGATTGCGAACTCTTGACATACTTGACACTATTTCTAATGTTATCAATCATAGTATCTATTGCCTTTAAACCATCTTGGACGATAATATTAAAGACATGAGAAGCAAAGCGAATGTGAAACAATTTACCTTGGTAATGTAGAAGACACTTCTCTAGTAAATTTTCTTTCAAGAAGTTGATCATTGCAGTGTTAATCGATGCATTGTCTAATGTAAAGCTGAAGATATTATTCTCAGTGTGCCAATCTCGAATGCTATTCAATATTATATTTATACACGTTCAATCCATCGTGTGGAGTCTTCATAAGACAAAATCTTATGATTCTTTTTAGAACATTCCATTCATTGTCGATAAGATGACATGTAATGCATAAGTATCCTAGATTCTGGTTTGAGGTCCATATGTCGACGATCAATGAAACTCTAGCATTGCAATTCTTCAAAAAATCCCGCAAAAACCAACCTATGCTCCTTATAAGATGTAATACAATTAGCTTGAGCAGCTGATCTAGAAACCATTTTGAACAGGGGGTTTAAACTAGCCACAAAAGATCTAAAGCCATCACACTCCACTAAAGAAAAGTGCAGCTCATTGAGGACAACCATTCGCACAAGTTCTCTCCGCGAGACATCGGTATCAAATTTCCAATCTTTCAAGACAACTCCTTCAGGTGAAGTTGCCAAGAATGCATTTTATCTATCATATCATGCATTTTAATTCTCATTTCACACAACTTCAAATGTCTACCAATTTGTGTAGTTCCCGAGTCCCGAGATGCTAGAAAGGTTTGGTGGCAATGCGTGCAACTTCCTTCTACAAGTTTCCCATCATGATATATTGGCTTGGCCTCTTTCCATATAATAGATGTCAACTTGCGTGGTTTGCATTTAGAGCCTATATCATGAAAAAAATACTACTTTCAACTTGATATAGACAAATCAATGCATCATCACTATTTGAAGTGAAATCACCATTTCATCATGCTAACAACATTAGAATAACATATAACTATAGATTTATGTTAAAGCATTATAAATTACAACAACAAAAAGAACATGGAAGTAAATCTCACGGGATGAAGTCCTCGTCGGGGACGGAGACCTCGTCGGTGATGGAAAATGTACAGTACAACATGGTGTCACTGGGGATGGAGACCTCATCCCTTGTTTCAATGTTGCCGCTCTTACCAATGCCCCAAGCAGAGACATCAACAAGTTTATCCCTGGTGACCTCACCAGAGTCGCAATTGGAGACCGAACTTGTAAAATCTGTAAGCCGATGATGAACCTCTCTAGGAAACAAAGAGAACAAGTGAATTAAAATATTCCATGCCTAGATCCGTTACACATGGATAATATCAAGTAGATAACCATTAAAGTTTTAATAAAGTGATCTCTAAAAATTAATTTGTGAAAAGTGGACTTCAGTGTGCTTCCTGTGTGTACAACAAATGGGGCCCAAATCATGCAAAGAGAATTACACTTCAGTACTAAATTGCTTGTATTGTCAACACACATTTTGGTAAATTTATATGTTGACATTCAAGGACATGCACAATTTCCTTGAGATATCGATTGGCATTCAAGGAGTCGACATTCCCATTTGGAATAAAAATGTTGAGCTCTTTGCCATATTCCCAGATGCGACGGGGAACAGGTTCTTGGGCGAGTAAAGGAACACTTTATATGTGGAGTGAGAAAAGAATAGGGTCCCAATACTAACATCAGCTCCAATTGAAGCTAGGTTGGCATTCTTACTAAAAAAATCATAAATAACTTTCATCATTTTTTTCTAGATGTCACCTTAGTTTCGCTTCTTGTTCTAAGCAGAAAGACTAAGGCAAAACTCAGGAAGCAGAATGACCAGAAGTTTAGAACTTTAGCAGACAAGCATCACTTGCATTTGTGAGTGCTAACATAGCTGAAAGTTCACTTCATAACAAAATAGGATCATTCAAGGAAAGAAAAAATGTGTGGATTAAAGACATGGACTTACCTTGTTCGTCTTCACCGCCTCCCTGGGTCGGTTATCCTCCTCCACCCTCTTCCTCTTCTCCAACTTCTTTCTCTTTTGTTCTTTTTTGGATCTGCATCGAGCAAGCACACAACAACAACAAATTAGAAGAAAAAATAGCAAATGATGAATCAAGAACAGCATGAGGGAAGGGGGATGAAAACTTCTTGGATAGTGGCGGCTCCTCGCGGTGCCATCACACGGATGTCGTTGCTCATAGCCGGCAACCACCAACTGTGACCCTTCCCCGCCGCCTGTGGAGAGCCCCACCATATTCTCCGCACTAGATGTTGAGCGCTCGCCGTCCGCCATACCATCGACACCAGTAGCCCCACCGGATCCGCTACCCCGTGCGCCCTACCGTGGTCACCCCTCCGGATCTGCCGCCCCGTGCGCCCTCTCCGCCGCACCTCGTTGGATCCTCCACCCCGTGTGCCCTCACCGCGGTGCCCCGCCGAATCGAGTCACGTCGCTAGCCGTGTGACTGCATGAAGAGTTTGTGTCGCTATTCCAAATCGGGGATAGCTCATGGGAGCATAAGAGGTGGGCTCGTGGGCTAAATTGTGGACTACGTGGGCTGCCACTCAAGTCCACTTAAAATCGAAGCTAGCCCGCGGAATTCTATTTACCGTTTATTGTGGGGCGGATTTAGTGGGTTCGCGAACAGCGTGTACCTACTTGCACCCCTATCTCGAGTTGATGATGGACTTGAAAGTTGGAATGGAGAGCATTGCACACAGCACGGCGTGTGGGAGCATTAGCGAACCAAGGATACAAAGTTAAAGGATAATGCTTACGATAGACTCCCGATTCCTCGTGAAATTTCATACGGCGTTGTTCACCTATTGTGCTTATGTTTACTTTACTGTTACCATCTTATCTCTCACGCCTCTGTCTTACTTCTCTCTTCAGGCTTCTGCACCTAACACACATCACTCAAACACATCACTCAACTCCACTTCACATGTTCTCTCCACCATGCTCATATGTTCTCCCTCCCATCACTTCATTCCTCCAATCCCTTTCCCTAAAATACACCGATCAAATGTCAAAAATCAAACCATGTATGATTTTTGGATTCCCCATCCCTCGGTCCACATAAACATCCACTCAATCTTATCTCCCATGCCTCCGTCTCTACTTCTCTCTTTAGGCTCCTGCACCTAACAGCCATCATTCAACTCCACTTCACATATTCTGTCTCCCCCGTGCTCATATGTTATCCATGACACCAGATTTGGAGGCCCCGAATGTTGCAATAGGTATTCTGAGCTGTTGCATTTACTTGTTTTGATTTTTGCACCAATAATTCTTTGAAATGTTGCATTTATTGTGCTAAAATGTTGCGCGTGTTCTCCTAAAATGTGGTAGTTGTTAACGCTGAGTGTTGCACACTTTTCTATACTCTCTTGTATCATTTTTTTAATCAATGCATCATGATTGTGAAATGTTGCCAATATTTTTTTTATTGTTTCAACTATGAAAAATCATAATTTTTTGAACAAGTTATGCCTTGAAAATCATATATATGTTGCACGATGCACATGACCTCTAAATCTATTTGATTTTTCTTGAAACACTAACGCTTTTTTCAGTATTTTCAAGTGGTAGCATATTTGTTTCGCCTGTAAATCTCATCTGTCGCATTCCCTGTGATGAATTGTTGCGCTGGAACGTGATGGTTTGGTTCCCAACGGACGTCCTAGCTCCAGTCCTTCCCCAGTTAGAAACGCGGCACGCCGCCCGTGAGCTCGCCACCTGGGTCTTTCTTTCTCTCCGGTTTCTAGCATATCCGACGCTTCCTACCCTTACCAAACTACTAGAGGCCGTACGAAATGGTTACAACTGTAGATGGGAAGGGAAGCTATGTCTAAAATCATACTGAAAATAACTGTAAGCAGATAAACATGTAAGAACAATAGTAGTTTTCGTACGTAAATATTTAGTATCTGGAAAGTAGTCGTGCCAATAGGAGATCTGGATTATGATGTAGGTACCAAATACAGAAATTAAAAGGAGTTTAATATGAGTACATTTAGGCACGCTTAGGTACAACAATAAATCAAAGTAGATTTGGTCAGTTTCCATCTCAACATTTATCGAAGATGAAAACAAGAGCATTTTACTGAAACTGAGCACAAGTTCTATTCAAGGAGCATAGAGACAGCAGATGTCGTACAGTCCATCAGCATACACAAGAGCGTTATAACATTACAATACGAATATAGAGCACACCATATGTTCTTAAGAGTAGATCGCATAAAACAAAGAGCAGTGCTTGATCTAAAGCATTAGTAATGATGCGTGTAAATGTTTTTACTGAGGCATTCCTTGAACAAATCACCTGATTTTTTATAACAAGGTCGCAAACTAACACACTGTCCTCACTCAACAAGCCAGCAATTGATCCAGAGCCATAGGTAATTGTGAAAGTTTCTCCTGAACAATTTGAATAACCAGAAGTGTTTAAGAGACATATTTCTGACTTTATAAAGGAAGAAACAAATTTGGCAGGAAGCGAAGTATTTTGTATTTCTGTTGTACCATTCTTTTTGTATGTGCTTGACTTGCCTCACTTGTACCTGTGGTGTAAGTAGCATGCTATCTGGAACACATACATCAAAACATCAAATTTTCTGTGTGTGTCTTGCATAACTCGAAGCATGTACAGAATGTTAAGAGAGAGGACGCAAGGGGCTAACGAAAACTAATCTATACAACAGACCATGGAAAGCATGACGAGCAGGTATAGAACAACCGGAAACCAGCAGCAAAGACAAGAAGTATAGAACACAGAGCAGATGACCACAAAGAAGCCCATAGGTCATCATAAGACGGTCCAATTACACGAAAATCAGAGCAGCCTGCTTGCATTACAGATGTAACTGTATGAAGACATATCTGATTACGTGTAGAGCAGTTGCAGGAAAAACAGATCATACAGAGCCAGACGTAACACACAAAACAAGAAACGTTAAACGAGCGCATAGCAATTTTTGAGTTATGAACCTGCCTGAGTTTTTAGTTTAGCCCTTGCACCTTCTTCTCTGCATCGTTAGCCCTATTCTCGAGTCATAGGCGGAACTAGTTGAGTCCATCCGGTGTCACAGGATACCAGTCCCTTAAAAATAGTAAATATTATCGTGTATATACTATGCATGCTCCCTTTAGTTCAAAAGCTGTGCACCCTGGTCCAGTCTAACCTACAGCCTCTTGCAGTTTTTTGCCGCATAAATTACTATTTAGTATAGTGTTATTTGAAAATTATATATGCTGTTATATGTATGGTGAAGTAGTGAACCTTGGTCATTTTCGTTTGTCTAAAATTGTTTTTCCCCCTTCAAATAACTTAGCAATTGGATATTATTATTGGCATATTTATTGTTAATTATGTGTTGTTTCAGAAGAAATATACACATTAGTATTAGATATAAGAAAAACCCAAGTAATTAAGCCGGTCGATAAGCCCGACCACACAAATCACAAGTTCACGCACACACGCACAATTTGAACCTAGAAATTTGTTTAGGTGTTTTTAGTTCAATTTGTTTAGTTGTGGAGTTTAATTTTTTTGGAATTGCTATTAAACATTTGTTTTTATTAGTGGTATGTAATAAGATCCACTAATGATATGAGAAATAGATTAGTTACATCACACAAATCATTCTTACTCATAAAAGCAATTCTAATAGAAAAACGAGAAATGTGTCACCACACAAAAATCATGGAATCACCTAATGATGAGCCAACACTTGAACCAAATATATCATAAATGAACTACATATTTTAGTCGATGTGTGTGTTTTTATAGAGACATGTAGTACTACTAATACTAATTAAGCAAAAGCAAATCACCGATGCAGTTAAATGAAACATCCGTATTTATGTTTTCTCTATTTCGAGTACCAAGTTTCTTCTTTACTTCTATGGTTGCTAGTTAAGGTAATTAAGTGTAGGATCGTTAATGATAATCATAAAGGGTGAATGATTGTGAAAGATTTTTCGTACAGTAAAACCAATCAACCAGCAGCGTTCCTAGTATATAACAAATAGTAGGAATTTCTCCGTTTAGATGAGCAAATAATAACTAGTTTGATGTGAATATGAGATGTACAGTAGTAGCACAATATGCAATTAAGAAAGAAATCAAGGCACTGCTGATACCTAACAAACAGATGAAGTCGGCCGCCAGCAGGCAACTAATTCCGATCAGACGCACACACGCAAAAACAGGTGCACACAAATGTTAGTCAAGAACAGCAACAAATCACCTCACCTAACAACGTACATGTGCTGCCTTCGTGAGCACCTAATCACCACTGGTAGCACATGTGCAGCCACCAAGCATAGCAACCGAAAGCCCTTTTGTTCTTCAGCAGATCAACAAAAGATTGATTACTCTTTCACAGCATCGAAACCGCCGTCAAGCCGCCAGTACGTCCGGGGAACACCACCTCCGCAGCACAACTCCTAGATCGGTTTTTATAATGCCCACCACAGCCGTAGCCCCCACGGCGTTTTTTTTTTAATATCTGTACTACCCATCAACGCCACATGTAAAAACTAAAGTAATATATTTTTTAAACATAAGTTCTTTTCAATTTGACCGATATAAGTCCACACAATACAATATATCTTAAATAATATTAGTAAATAATATTATCAATTATTCTATCAACTAAAATATACTGTACATGAGCCATTGAACTAACTTTGTATCAACTCAGCGGCATCTGCTTTTACAATATTGCATTAATTACACTCTGTCTTGTGCCTATTCGGCCCGGTCTGCGTATCCATGACAGTGGTTTTGCGCTTGATATGGATCTTCACCACCGTTTGTATAGAGGTGACCCAAATGTATACGACTCTTGTGATCCCTGGATTAACAAGGAGTCCATAGGTGCTCAAACTCAGCAAATTCAGGCTAGGGGAGATCAGCAAAATATTGGCGACGTTGCCAATTACGAGCAGCGGAATATTCTAATGGCGTAGGCAAACTTGCTTTGGAGACTGAGTTGGTTGACGCTTGGAATGGACTTCTGAATATCTTGCAGGGAACTGTGAAAAAAATCCAGGTGCAGTACGATCATCTCGGAATGGTTGAGTACGATTCATGAAAAGTGTGACATCTCAATATGGCTTGATTGATTCATTCATGATAAGCTGTGCTTACTTCAGTAACTTGTTTAGGGACCGATCCAGGATTCGCTCATAACGATTTACACACTGCTACACTAGTAGTATAAGATCGAAATGCCCTATATAGTAAAGCTGGTCAATGTGCCAGGCCACCCAAGAGACAGGTGCACGCAATGCTTCGATTAATTCTTCGAGAGTAAAAACTAGGCGCCTGGCGCGTACGACGGCTCATCGTCATCGATAGGCACCACCTTGGGCACATGCACCGGCAGCACGTCGACGTCCTGCGCCCACGGGCCGCTCTCCCCAGCGGCCGCGCCGTCGACCGTCCTGAGCGCCTTCCACACGGCGCTGTTGCACTTGAACCCGGAGCCGAACGCGATCTGCCACACCCGGTCCCCCCTCTTGATCCTGCCCTTGGCCTCACAGTAGGCGAGCTCGTACCACAGCGAGCTGCTCGACGTGTTGCCGAACCTGTAGAGCGTCATCCGCGACGGCTCCATGTGCCACGCGCTCAGCTTGAGGCTCCTCTCCAGCTCGTCCAGCACGCCGCGTCCCCCCGCGTGGATGCAGAAGTGGTCGAGCGCCAGCTTGAAGTCGGGCAGGTACGGCTTCACCTCGGCGCGGAACACGCGCTTGAGCACGACGGTGGCCAGGAACCGGAGCTGCTCCGACAGCGGGAGGACGAGCGGGCCGAGCGTGGTGATGTTGGTGCGGAGCGCCTCGCCGGCCACGGACATGAGCTCCTTGGAGAGGGACACGCCCACGTGCCCGGCCTCGTCCTCCTCCTGCGTCACGCAGGCGTAGCTCCTGTCGCTCGCGCCGCGGTGCGTGCGCACCGTGTGGATCAGCTGGTACTTGGCGCGCCGCCGCTCGGAGCGCCGGTTCGAGAGGAGCACCGCCGCGCCGCCCATTCGGAACAGTGTGTTGGACAGCAGCATGGGACGGTTGTTGCCGAGGTACGCGTTCAGGGTGATGTTCTCCGTGCTCACCACCAACGCGTACGTGTCGGGGTGCACCTGCAGGTTTACCATTCCCACTCCAGTTAGCAATAGCATACATGCATGATACCGCTGTGGTACTAGTACATGAACATATAGCAAAACATTAATTTATGCTTCAAATCAATTGCTCACGATCGTAGAATTAATTTCGTAGGATAGCCAGTGTTAATTCCTAATGGACATATGGACATACGTATGTACGATGCATTGTTCAGAGTTCAGACAGATTAATTTCTTTGTTGTAACGTAGGGAGCATACTTGTATCAGATTCGTTCAATCGATCTCATGGACCATCGGTTTAGATTTCGAGTTATTACACTTGTACACGCGATTATCTGGTCCTTTTGCATTCTTTCCGCGCGTTTCAGCATCAATGCTGATGTTTATTGTGTTCTTCGCATCAGGGGCGCGGAACTGGGCCTCGGGCCTCCGGGCAATGGCCCGAGGCCCAGCGTGAAAGTTTATGTAAAAAACAAAATCAAAAAGTTAAAACACCAATTAGAATTTGAGTTTGGGCCGAAAAGTGTTGGGCCGGGGCCAGCGCTAGTTCCGCCCCTGCTTCGCATCCATGTGCTCGTGGCTAACTGCAAGCACTAGAAGTTTAGTACATCCCAGTGCAGAAGACCGTTTCTTTCGATGCTCTGCTACTGCTAATATGTAGTATAATTTGACACTTTCATTGGTGAAGTAATATATTTTCTTTATGTGTACGCAATCCGAAATTATCTACGATCGATTTGAATATAATCCGCATCCGCTCCATACCAGTATCCCGAAAAATCTGTATTTGTATCCTTATTCGAGATAAAAATATGAATTAAGATACCAAAAGAACAATATCCAACCCGTTTTCACCCCCCTACACTTCGGACAGTGGCTGTGCTAGTACATAAAGTAGCTTTCGTTGCAGACTGCAGCAGGTAAGGTTGGCCGTAATCGGGTGTATCAACTTCCACCCAACACAGATTACTCAGGAGTCAGGAGTGGTGTTCGGACCACAGTCTGGGATGTTTGTTCTGCTAAGACGAGTTTATGGTAGGTCAGGAGCTAGCCAGACAAGGATTTGGACAGGCATCACATGCATGCACATAACATAAGTATGATGCAGGGCTGAGCTTTCTCGAGCCTAAATGTGACTTACCGATACATGGATGCAGTGTTCTTCCAAGCCCCTCTCTCTGTACAAAGTTTTGATCAAATATTTTAAGTATATATCACTGCAGAACTGCAGTAAGCCGGCCGGCATCGACGGATGCTACTGTGTGTTGCTTCAAGCGATCCGTCGATTCACTTACAGGGCCAATCCCATTAATTGTACTAGTACTGTACATTACCAATTACAATGTGGTTACAGCAAATCCTGCATGGCTGAACTCCAGCACGCTTAAGCCAGCTGTTGCACCCTGGATGCAACATTGGGGGGGGGGTGGCATTGACCTGTCGAGCCGATCTGGGTTGTCTCTGATCGGGCGGTCCGTAGTTGCTCAATCAATCTCTGGACTGTTTTAGATCGGACGATTGGTGATTTTATTGGGCCGTTTTTAATGTGGGATACGACCCAGCTGTTCAATTGGTACGATCCATCTCTAATCTGACGGTTAGGGAGTAGGGCCATGGACATGGTAAGGGCCATTAAGGCACTCTGCTACCTTAGGACCCCCAAACACTCCTCATGTTGTAAGTGTAATGTTTTTTTTAGAGTAGGGTAAGAGTAGGAACAAAGCAAATAAAATGTGCATGTTTCCATTTCTTCTGGAAATCTCAAGCATCGATATTCCTTCTTTTTTAAAAAAAACTTCAGCAAGTAATATTCACTTTTAACCAAATGCATTTTTACATCGAATATGTCAAACCATCAATTGAATAGATTAGTCAAATGATCTATTAAGCCTTAAGAGTACCAGATTAGAAACCACTTGATTATAAAAAACTTTGATTAATCTGGCCTACGGTGTTGGCTCTTACTTCAGTTTATATGCTCATAAGCTAAGCTATGACCATGCTAAGCTCTTACAATAACTATGCACTATCGATCGTTCAGCTAACTAGTTGAGTTAATCACCAAGTTAGAAGTGATGTTCTTTTCTGCACCCACTCGGAATGATGGGTATGTGAGTATATATGTCCACTAGACATATATACATAATCGATATGGTTACCTACGACCCTACCCTACGTTGACCAGAAAAATAAAGGAAATCTTAATCTACTGGCTGGGGCATGCTACCTACTTGAAAATTCAGATACTGTACAGGATTATGTTCTATCTAGCCGTGTAATCCTGCGAGCGAGATCATGCCGATCTTAATGACATGCGTGTCAAGTGCTTGTCCAATTACATGCATGCCGCTCATTTATTCGTGCATGCGTATATGTTAATCTGTCTTTCGTATTCACGCATGCGTGCATTGGAGCAGAGAAGGTGCACTGCATGGAGATGAGTATAGTAATGTGTATACCTGGAGCAGGTGCTTGGCGAGGTCAATGGCGATGATGCCGGCGCTGCAGCCCATGCCGCTGAGGTTGTGGCTGACGACGTCGTGGCGCAGGCAGTAGCGGTTGACGACCAGCGAGGTGAAGGACGGGGTGGGGTTGTAGAGGCTGGAGTTGACGATGACCACGCCGATGTCCTCCGGCCGCACGCTGGTCTTGGCCAGAAGGTCGTCGACCACGCCGAAGACGACGGCCTCAGACTCCTCCCTCGCCGTGCGGAGGCACATGTCCACGGGTAGGCTGAGCAGCGACGCCGGGAAGTGCGTCGCCTCGCCGAGCCCCGACCTCTCCATCATCCGCTTCTGGAACGCCATGCTCTCCTCGCAGAACGTGCCGGTCAGCCCGAAGAAGCCGATGGCCTTGGCGCGGGTCGTCTCGTGCGCCGGCCCGGGCTTGTACCCGGCGAGGTCCACCAGGTACACCGGCCGCGGCCGCGACATGGCGTACGCGTACGCCACCGCCGCGCACCCCGCGCACGCGGCCACCAGCACGGCCGCGTTGGCGCGCGCCTCGTGCCAAAGGGCGTACACGGCGTCGAGGGACGGCGCGGACACCATCGGGGACACGACGAGGAGCAGCGTGACGGCGAGGAGGTGGGGCAGGTGGCCGACGAGACGATGGTAGAGGAGCTTGGCGTGGTTTCGCGTCGCCTGCTTCACCGTCCTGAACAGCTCCCTATCCATTGCGATCGATCGTAACACTCTTATTACAGTTCTTGAAACTACTGACTACTGAGAGCTATGCAGCTTAGAAAGCTTAGCTGAGACAGTGAGCAAGGTGTGGGAGTTCGCGGCGAGGCGCGCGCGGATTTATACGACGCGGGGGTGATTAATGTTAATGGCGGGAAGCTGGTGAGGAGGTAGTGGTTTAACGCGTGTTCCATGGGTGAGAAAAAGAGGTCCTGCCCATCGTTTTCTTACCCCTTTTCTATCTGGTCAATGAAAATGGCTATGTACTTCCCCACTCCCCAGTAGCCTCTGGTGGGTTGGCAACCAACCAAAATGTCCTATTTATTATTTTCTCCCATCCAGTGGTTAGCAATAGCACTTAAAAATATACGCACTCCATGGACGGAAGTTCCTACCTGTGAAGGTGACGATGTTTATGGTGAGCCTCTTGGATGTCCCTAGTGTGCTATCGTACGTGGTACTAACGACGGACCTCCTCTATTGCCTTCTGCTTCGCGGCGAGAAGTTAATTGCATTGCTCCTGCGTCAAACATTCGGCCTACTCCTGGATTTCATGCTGTTCACGTGCCGCTCATTGCTCATCGGTCTCTAGCGCTGAAAACTGCACATTCACGAAATCAGAGCAGATAGAGGGTGAGAACGTCCCATCCTCATAAGATGAGGGCTAGTAGTCGAGACCTTGGAGTAGACGGAGTAGATGTTCTGGAGACGATTCCTCCATCGCCTCAACATTGTCTCCGTCATTGTGATCATCATGAA
Organism: Hsuehochloa calcarea; assembly: GCA_036346395.1. Classification (NCBI taxonomy): domain Eukaryota; kingdom Viridiplantae; phylum Streptophyta; class Magnoliopsida; order Poales; family Poaceae; genus Hsuehochloa; species Hsuehochloa calcarea. The sequence continues at coordinate 27,102,641 of CM070597.1, read as the reverse complement.
TCTCCACGGTACTGACATCGTGGTGACTTGTCTCTCCAGTTGAGACAGAAGTTGGAACATAGCCGCCTTTGGAGTTGCTTTAGGGTGAAACTGATGTCCCCACTGCCTCACTCCCAATGGGTTGGGTTGAAGGTGACGAAGATTCTCCCTTGGGAATGTACTCGAGGTAGAAGTCGCATTTGCATACTCCTCAGGGACGTAGTCCTCTTATGTGAGGTGGGCATAGTCGGCAAGATTGAATGAGTTCTCCTTGTCCATTGGTGAGGACGCAAGAACATCATGGTGATGATCTTCGAGTTGATGGAGCCCTCCTAGCGCCAACGGTCGATTATCGGACCATGGGATTCCCTATCGATCTTATCTGGGAAAATGATGTGAGAGCACAATCTAAATGAATACCTTTATTGCTATTGACACATAGAGTATATGTATGAGAATACAAAAGGGGTGTTACATATATAATTGATGAACTTGACTCTGAATGATGAATATGAACATGATGATGTCATTATGAATGTTATTACAGAGTACGTGTGCTATCCCCTTTATAGCTATTGAAGGACTGACAGTTAATACCATGAAAAGTGTCTCTAATCTTTACGCACATTCTTATGCTGAGTCTTGAGCCGTCACGTCTTTTAGTCAACTGTTGTAAGTTGATAGATGTGCCAATAACTGGTTTCATGTTAGTCACGTGGGAAACTGTCATATCTTCCGACCAGTGAACTGGTCGGGTGAAGAATCTAGACCCGCCATTATGTGTTAATAGAGTATTTTGGTGATTAATGATAAATCTAAATATGAGACTAACACCTTTTATTGATTAATGACAAATCTACTTGTGAGACTAACTGTGACGCCCCGTGTCATTACCCCTAGGGTAATCACACTTAGGCATACGGATTACTATTAAATCGCGGTGAGAAGACGAATAGCAAGCCATTTTATCGAGTTGCGCAGCAGAACAATAAAATAAGCGTACATCTTTATTACAGTAGTAGCCACATAAGACTAGGGTTCTTACTAAAGCTATTACACAACGCAAAGGAGCCCGCCTCGAGTCTGCTGCGGACTACCGCCCTCCTACTCGTCCCACGAGTCAAAGATAGCTTCCATCTCGCTCAGGTCTTCGCCGCGGGTGCCTTCTCCTCCTGCTGCTGCATTGGTACCTGCAAGTCCTTTGCCCCACTCGGGATAGCTCCCGGTCGGACTAGGATCTAACAAAGGATAATACTAACAATGTTGAGTACTGAAGTACTCAGCAAGCATTAATAGCAAACAATGCCTTTGCATGACTAATCTCGGTCTTTATCACAAATTCTAAAATCATCTCATTGAAAATAAACATTAAAACATTAAGTTGCAATTTTAATTCGAAAATACTACTAGTCACTCATGGTTTTTAGTCAATTCATGATTTGTAAGTTGATAGATGTGCCATTTCCTTTGATGCGACTTGAGTTCGAATCGGTTTCATGTTACGTGATTAAGTCTCCACCCACGTCCTCCACCGAGTTCCAACAATGTTGGTTGGGCGGCTATCCTCCGAGCCCAACACTCCACCTTGGACCGGCTATCCTCCGTGTCCAACATTCCGCTGTGGAGAACGTAATTACGTAAGCGGTAGCATTTTAACCAAACGGGAAATGGTTGGCACTGATTTTACGGCATCTGACCGAGTAAGAGTTTTGTTAGTCCTTATATTATAGCTGTAGGTAAAGGGTCCCATCTCATCATCATCATCATCATCATCATCATCATCATCATCATCTCTTTTCTACCGAGGCCCCTTTACCCACATAGTAATTCTCATCTCATTCTCATTCTCATCTTTCTTATCTTTCTCATCATCTCAATCCAATTTGTTTTTGAGAAATAGTTTTGATGCAGTACATATATGATAGAGCAATATACGGTTTACATTTAAATTAGCTATATTGATGTTCAAGAGGATCGCTTGCCTTTAGAATTTTGGAAAGGTCGACGATGACGAATCTCTTAAACCTTTGGTTTGTCTTCAGAGCAAAGCGGTAGCATGAATAATATATAAATAAATACTTAGTTGAGTTTGAGTGATAATAGACGCATAAAATGCTAAGACAACTCCTATGTTAGCCAATATTTTAATTTAACAAAGCTGTTTGGAACCAAATCCGGTTAGCACTCTCCTCGCTAAAAATAGGTTAAACTCAATCTATTGCCAACATTGCCGAGATTCTAACCTAATCTCTAATCACCTATTTACTTAATCCTCTAATCACTTGTGCTAACCCTAATTCCTCATTAATGAATCTACTCAACTAATTCTAATAAAACCAACTAAACCCTAATCTAATCACCTTCCTTAATCTAACCTACCCGGCTAATCACTTCTAATCCTAAACTAACCTCTTCCTTAATCACCCTTCCTAACTAATCTAACCTAATCCACTACTAATCTAACCCTAAAACCCTCTCTGGCCAGCGCTCTCTGCCGATTCCTTTCCACCGCCTCCTCGCTCTCCCTCTCTCACCTTTTCCCTTCTCTCTCTCTCGCCTTCCCTGCTCCCTCTTGATTAATGACCTCCCGCTATGGCCCCACGGCGCCTCCTCCTCCTCGACCCCGGCTGGCGCGGCCACCATCTGGTCGCCGCTCGCCGGCTCGGCCTCCTCCTCCGCATGCGCCGCCGACTAATCTAACCTAATCCACTACTAATCTAGCCGGCTCCGGCCATCGCCCACTTCCTGTCGCACAGCCCCTCTCGCCTCCGGCCGCCATGGCTCGCTTCGGCCGGCCCTGTAAGGCTCCTGGCCCTACCATCGAAACCCTAGGTAATCCACTCCCTCCTAACCCTATTGCTCTGTGATGGAAATGATTGCAATCTACGTTGATGCTATTGGGGTCTGGTGATTTGAATGGATGATGATCCAAACAAATGGATTTGAGCTAGGGTTTACCTTGTGATGGATCACAGTTGGGGAGAAGGGGTGGCGCTACTGGCTTTGTCTTGCCGTGCTCCCCTTCTCGGCTCTGGGTTCCCGTTGTTGGTCTGGTCACCGGTCGCCGCCGCTGCTGGGGCTCCTCCTCGCCGCCTGGCTGCTGCTGGCTTCGCCGCCGGTTGGACCTTCTTCGGTTCCTGCCTCTGCTGGCTGTGGGATGAAATGCTTGGCTGTGCTTGTGGTTGTGTTGCTGGCTTTGCTGGCTTTGCTTTGTGGATCTGGGAAGTGGTTTCAGGAGGGGGAATGGATTCTTGTGTTATCTTTGGCTTGGGGGATGAGCTGGGGCTATTGGTGCATACCGAGAGGAATGCATTTCTTCTTTGGGAGGGGATGCATTCTTCTTGCTTCGGAAGGGAAATGCATTTGTTGTTCTTTGGTAGCTATCTTGGGGAGATGAATGCAGGGGCTGGCTGGTTCTGGCCGGTCTTTGGGGAATGTATTAGTCTTTGGGAAGGTGAAAATGTATTTCTTTGGGGAAGTGCATTTCTTGTGGAATGCATTTACTTGTCGTCTTTGTTTTGTTAGCTAAGATGCATTTGATATTGCTTGGCTTTGTAGGGAGACGATTGTCTTGCCCTTCTTTGTTTTTGTGGGGTTTGGGCTCGGCCAGGAGCCGCACTGCCGGTGCCGCCTCTGTGCTTGATATTTTGAGGGTCTTTGGCTTGCTCTATGAGAGAGGCTTGGGAAATGGTTGCTGCACCCGATGAAGCTTGGCTGAGGGTGTGGTTACCGGGGGTATGTGCTGAGGGTTTTGCCTTTGTGGCTTCGGTAAATGCAAATAGTGGGTGTTTGGTTCTGATAATGCCGGATGATGAGGCCCACAGAAGTGACAGATGTCGAAGGATCTTGGGTGGTCTGGATATCTTGGCGATCAAGGGGCCGACTGACTCCGGTTGGTCTGGGGATCTTGATTGCCAAGGGACCGACTACTCAGGGTACTCCGAATACTCTACTGCACTTCGGGAAGTCTGACGACCGCTTTCTAAACTCTAACTTTTATATACTACTGCTCACAGGAATACTCTCGACTATGATTACTAACCGATTGCTGCTTTCTTGCGAGCGAGGAAAAATGGATCACGAGGTGGCTCTACGGGCAAGCTCTCAAAGACAAGGCGACGAGGAAACGGCTACTACAGACGACAAGAAGAGAAGAACTAGGGTTTTAGTTATTTATTGCCAAAGACATTGTAAATGCTTGTAAAACAACTGTTGTAAAATCTTTTTGATGCAATGGAATGGAATTGTTTTATGCTAACAAATATGCAATTGATGCGAGTTGTCACATCCTTCCCCCCTTGGAAAAATTTCGTCCCCGAAATTGCAATCACTGCGGAGGGGGTTTTTTGGGCTAGGCTCGCGTAGCGCTTTTTCCTTTTCCCCGAAGCTTCGCTGACGGGGTGATCCTTCCACTGTATTTCGTTTGGTCAAAATTTCGGGTTCCTTAACTGACGGGTTTTTGTAGCCAGAGTCTTTACCGGGAATCCTTTGAAAGTTGAACGTCTTGTAGAGAAGGGTCGAGATTTGTGTGTAGAAAGGTGAGGGTCACCTCAAATGGTTCCCTCTAGGTTCAAATATTGAGGTATTAGGGTTGGGTCCTGACTGACTTTTTGGTGGAAGCTTGCTGGAATACGACATCTATACTTATTTGGAGAGCAGAAGACTATTCCAATCAGTGGGTTCACTCCCAGGGATTTTTCCAAAAATTCAGAATTTGCAAAATTCTTCACTAGTGATTCAGAAGATAAAAGGAGTGGGTTCTTTCAGCATTTAAAGGAATAATATCCGAAGAGAGTGGAGGTAATAACGTACCAGTTATTACACCTGATGCTTCTCCAATCTGTTTGGCGGCCATGGAAGATAGGTGTCTTTGGTTCTCCTTTTTTCGGCTTCCTTTGTGACAAGTTGGTTGTCTTCAATCTGCTTCATGTAGGTGAGTTGTAGTGGTGCTGGAGCAGGTGGTCTTGGCCTAAATGCTGGCTGTGGTGGGGTTCCAAATGTCCTCCGGGGATTGGGACAATCAATCTTACGATGACCCAGCTGCCCACAATTGAAGCATGCACCTGTATCCTTCAGACAATCCTTTGTCATGTGACTTCCTCTACACTTTCCACATTTAATTGCTAGGGTCTTGGTTGATCTTTGGAGTTACCGGGACCGCAAAGGTGGGTTGAAGGGTCATTTGTTGAGGTGGTCCATATCTTGGTGGCGATTCTTTGAGACACAAAGGAATGACGTCTAGGAGCAGATGAAGAATGGTGATCGATTTGGCCTTCTTCCTTCGCTCTTGGTGAGGTTGGAGTATTCATTCTCCGAATTATGGCTCGTTGACTAGATCTTGGAATTGATGATTTTGTGGATGGATAGGAGCATTTTAGGATAGGGATGCATTCCATCCAGGAATTTCTCTATTTTCTTCTCCTCGGTGTCAACATCAGTTGGAGCGTATCGGGAAAGATCATTGAACTGACTCAAATATTCTACCATCTTTTTCCCGCCTTGAGTTAGAGCTCTAAATTCCCGTTTCTTCAATTCCATTCTTCCGTAGGCACATGTGTTTGATGAAGCGTATCTTGAATTCACCCAAGTGATGGGTTGCTCAACGACACAGATTGCGATTGTAATTAAGCCACCAAGTAGCTGCTGGTCCGGTCAGCTGGTGTGACGCATACCGTACTTTCTCTATATCTGAGCATCCTACTGTATCCAACTTCTTCTCTATCTCCACCAACCAATCACTTGCATCCAGTGGATCAGTAGCTTTAGCAAAAGTGGTAGGGTGAGTTTGGAGAAAATCACCTGCACTAACCCTATTTGGTTGAGAGGTGGTAGGTGCCACTCGAGTTAATAGAACTTCCATGAAACGGTTTTGGTTCTCCTGGGCTTCTTTTCTGGAGTTTTCTAAGAATATGAGTACATCAGCCATTATGCCTAGGGGATCTGCTGCTATGGTGGGTGGTTGTTGACTGGTTCCTGGGATGGTAGTAGATGGAGGTTGATCGGTCTTGACTCACCGGGTTCCTTCTTTGGATCTGTGTGGGTGTCCATGCGCAAGTCCCGGCCTCAATTTCAATGCACGATCTTGACTTCCTTGGCCTTCCATCTTCCTTAACAGCTGTTGGGGTAGAGATAAAGGTGTTACACTTATCTGGCAGGAGGTTAACCGCGGGTGAGTTGGATTATGACATGCATGATAATCAAATAAAAATCAAGAAACAATGAGATGCAAAAAGATCCAAACCCTATACTAGCTGAGTCTTTCGTGCTCAGTCACGCTTGAGATCCCGTTCTCAAGACCGCCCAAATCCACAGGTTTGGGACTGCTTAGAGCTTGCCTCTGAGTGCGAACCTATGCTACCCTGGATCCACGCGCCTGAGCACGCCGAGATCGGCTCGAGTCCACCCAAATCACATATTTGGGATCGCTCGTGGTTCATTCCCGAGCACGCCTGAGATTTCGCTCCTGGGTACGCCAGAGCTACACGCTCGGAGTGCCACGAACCACTCGTCCGGGAAATCTGATGTGCAGAAGTGAGATAGGACATCTTGCTATAGAAGAAAAGGTAAGGAGCTAACGAGTATGGTCCAGACTTGCCCAAAATTGGAAAAGCAGGTCCATACCAGAGTTCTACTCCATGCCTCTAGTCCAGGCACTAGGCTCTAAACCTTATGGTACTGCACCCACAGCCTATGTTTTCTATCCTAGGTTGAGTTGGAATCTAACCATCTACTCACAAAAGACAACCACACCGATCCTATGACAACAACGCGTTTCCCCGCACTTTCTCGAAAGAAGAACTAACTTAAAGATGGTTCTACGTTAGCAGGAATGTCACTTTTAAGAAGAGGTAAGCTTTTCAACATAATATATATCTTTTTGAAAGAGGGCGGTTTGGAATCGAAATTGAAATGAAGGCAAGGATTAATAAAATATTTAGTGCAATATAGCAAGCAAGAAGGGCATACTTAAGGTATTACTACAGTTTCTATTTTATTAGCGTGGCCCGATCTTATTGCTCTGATACCACCTGTGACGCCCCGTGTCATTACCCCTAGGGTAATCACACTTAGGCATACGGATTACTATTCGTCTACCCGGTAGAACACCGCTCCGACGAATAGCAAGCCATTTTATGAGAGTTGCGCAGCAGAACAATAAAATAGAAACTGTACATCTTTATTACAGTAGTAGCCACATAAGACTAGGGTTCTTACTAAAGCTATTACACAACGCAAAAGGGAGCTTCTCGCCTCGAGTCTCTGCGGACTACCGCCTCCTACTCGCCCCACGAGTCAAAGATAGCTTCCATCTCGCTCAGTCTTCGCATTGGTGCCTTCTCCTCCCGTGCTTTGCATTGGTACTGAAGTCCTTTGCCCCACTCGGGATAGCTCCGGTCGGACTAGGATCTAACAAAGGAGAATACTAACAAGGTTGAGTATGTAGTACTCAAAGAAGCATTAATAGCAAACAATGCACTGCATGACTAATCTCTGGTCTTTATCACAAATTCTAAAATCATCTCATTCTGAAAATAAACATTAAAACATTAAGTTGCAATTTTAATTCTGAAAATACTACTAGTCACTCGGAAAGAAGAAAGACCCCCAGTGGTTCCCGTAGACTCCAATCCAAGAGACTGGCATGAATTCATGATTTGTATAGCATCACAGCAGCTTGCGCCACTTTACCCATAACTATTCTGAGCTCTCTGTGAACTGGGTCCATCGCATTTCCTTTGATGCGACTTCGAGTTCAGAATACAGATCGTTTTCCAGGTTACGTGATTAAGTCTCCACCCATTGTTTTCCGTCGGTGTCCTGAGCGCACCCAGTCCTCCACCGAGTTCCAACAATGTTGGTTGGGGCGGCTATCCTCCGAGCCCAACACTCCACCTTGGACCGGCTATCCTCCGTGTCCAACATTCCCGTTGTGGAGAACGTAATTACGTAAACAGGTAGCATTTTCTGCCCGCCGAAACGGGGAAATGGTTGGCACTGATTTTACGGCATCTGACCGAGTAAGAGTTTTGTTAGTCCTTATATTATAGCTGTAGGTAAAGGGTCCCATCTCATCATCATCATCATCATCATCATCATCATCATCATCATCTCTTTTCTCTACCGAGGCCCCCTTTACCCACATAGTAATTCTCATCTCATTCTCATTCTCATCTTTCTTATCTTTCTCATCATCTCAATCCAATTTGTTTTTGAGAAATAGTTTTGATGCAGTACATATATGATAGAGCAATATACGGTTTACATTTAAATTAGCTATATTGATGTTCAAGAGGATCGCTTGCCTTTAGAATTTTTGGAAAGGTCGACGATGACGAATCTCTTATCAGCTTCTCCTGTCGGCACTGGTTTGTCTTCTGTAGCAAAGCGGTAGCATGAATAATATATAAATAAATACTTAGTTGAGTTTGAGTGATAATAGACGCATAAAATGCTAAGACAACTCCTATGTTAGCCAATATTTTAATTTAACAAAACTGTTTGGAACCAAATCCGGTTAGCACTCTCCTGCTAAAAATTGTTCTAGGGTTAAACTCAATCTATTGCCAACACTGCCGATCTCGCGTTTTAGACTCAAAAACCAAACAATTGATTCTAACCCTAATCTCTAATCACCTATTTACTTAATCCCTCTAATCACTTAACTGCTAACCCTAATTCCTCATTAACCGATTAACTAACCGGCGAATCTACTCAACTAATTCTAATAAAACCAACTAAACCCCTAATCTAATCACCTTCCTTAATCTAACCTACCCGGCTAATCACTTCTAATCCTAAACTAACCTCTTCCTTAATCACCCCTTCCTAACTAATCTAACCTAATCCACTACTAATCTAACCCTAACCCCTCCCTCTCTCACTCTCTCTCTCTCACTCCCTTACCCTCTCGGCGCCGACGCTCTCACTTCCCCTCTCTGCCGATTCCTTTCCACCGCCGCCTCCTCGCTCTCCCTCTCTCACCTCTCGCGCCTTTCCCCTCACCGCCGACTCTCCCTCCCCTCTCTCTCGCCTTCCCCTGCTCCCTCTCTCCCGGGATCCTCCGCCGCCATCGCCTCCCGTCGCTACCGCCTCCGGCTCGGCCTCCTCCTTCACGGCCGCGGCCAAGGCAGCGCACTGCACGCTACTCTTCCGCCACGGTGGTCGCCTCCCCGCTATGGCCCCTACGGCGCCTCCTCCTCCTCTGACCCCGCGGCTTCCGGCCGCCACCGCTGGTCGCCTTCGGCTCCGGCCCTGGCCTGGCCTCCCGGCCGCCATGGCTCCCAGGTAAGGCCCGGCCCGGCCTACTGGAAACCCTAGGTAATCCACTCCCTCCTAACCCTATTGCTCTGTGATGGAAATGATTGCAATCTACGTTGATGCTATTGGGGTCTGGTGATTTGAATGGATGATGATCCAAACAAATGGATTTGAGCTAGGGTTTACCTTGTGATGGATCACAGTTGGGGAGAAGGGGTGGCAGCGCTGGCTTTGTGCTGGTGCTCCCCCTTCTCGGCTCTGGGTTCTGGTTCGGTTGTCTTTGAAATTTGGGCTGGTCATTCCTTTGCTGGGCTCCTCCTCCGCCTCGGCTGCTGCTTCTTCTTCTTTGCCTTGTTGGACCTTCTTCGGTTCCTGCCTCTGCTGGCTGTGGGATGAAATGCTTGGCTGTGCTTGTGGTTGTGTTGCTGGCTTTGCTGGCTTTGCTTTGTGGATCTAGGAAGTGGTTTCAGGAGGGGGAATGGATTGCTGTGTTATGCTGGCTTGGGGGGATGAACTGGATCGGTTGTCATACCGAGAGGAATGCATTTCTTCTTTGGGAGGGGATGCATTCTTCTTTGGCTTCGGAAGGGGAAATGCATTTGTTGTTGCTGGCTGGCTATACTGGGGGAGATGAATGCAGGGTCGGCCGGTTCGGGCCGGGTCATTGGGGAATGTATTAGTCTTGGGAAGGTGAAAATGTATTTCTCGGGGAAGTGCATTTGCTGTGGAATGCATTTACTTGTTGTCTTTCATTGCTTTGTTGGCTAAGATGCATTTGGATCTTTGGTCGTTTTGTAGGAGACGCATTGTCGCCGCTTGCCTTGCTTTGTTTTTTGGGGTTTGGGCTCGGCAGGGAGCCGCACGCCGGTCTTCTTGCCTCCCGTGCTTGATATTTTGAGGGTCTTGGCTTGCTCTATGAGAGGGGCTTGGGAAATGGTTGCTGCACCCGATGAAGCTTGGCTGAGGGTGTGGTTACCGGGGGTATGCGCTGAGGGTTTTGCCTTTGTGGCTTCGGTAAATGCAAATAGTGGGTGTTTGGTTCTGATAATGCCGGATGATGAGGCCTGACGTATGACAGATGTCGAAGGATCTTGGGTGGTCTGGATATCTTGGCGATCAAGGGGCCGACTGACTCCGGTTGGTCTGAGGATCTTGATTGCCAAGGGACCGACTACTCAGGGTACTCCGAATACTCTACTGCACTTCGGGAAGTCTGACGGCCGCTTTCTAAACTCTAACTTTTATATACTACTGCTCACAGGAATACTCTCGACTATGATTACTAACCGATTGCTGCTTTCTTGCGAGCGAGGAAAAATGGATCACGAGGTGGCTCTATGGGCAAGCTCTCAAAGACAAGGCGACGAGGAAACGGCTACTACAGACGACAAGAAGAGAAGAACTAGGGTTTTAGTTATTTATTGCCAAAGACATTGTAAATGCTTGTAAAACAACTGTTGTAAAATCTTTTTGATGCAATGGAATGGAATTGTTTTATGCTAACAAATATGCAATTGATGCGAGTTGTCACACTAACTCTCTTATCCAGTATGATTTTGTGTAGTCCCGTTTGGATATAAAAAAGGTGAAAACTATGGAGGTATGCATTCGACTTTATACTCTTATATTTTGTTGCATTCCTCGGATTCAAAATATAGGTTGATCTCCACCAAAAGTTTAACTTGAATATGTGCATATGTTCTTATTTCACATTTGTGTATGTACACATTAAGGGGGAGTTCACTCTATATTTTGTGGTTTCATTAGTATTGAACCATATTCCGTTCTCCACACATACTTGGGATCTCTACTTGAAAACATATCCTTAGAGTATATATAACTTGTGTAGTTCTTGTATACTCATGTTGCTCTATGTTTATTTATCTACATTCAATTTATGTGCAATCGAAGTGGTTATCATCAATTACCAAAAAGGGAAAGATTGAAGTATCTTGTTCTACCATTATGAGTTAATGGTATGGTGTGGTAATTAATGATAATCATATTGTGAAACTAACATTTTCACGAGTTTGATGATTATGTTATGTTCCAGGATGATGAAGACTTTGGATGACATCATGAGTTGATCATCATCATGTTAAGACTCGAGATGAAGGAAATCATCATGTGTTGATGATGTTCAAGAATAGATCCAACAGTGAAGAAGATCATCATGTGTTGATGATATTGAAGTAAAGAGCTTGAAGTAAAAGAGATCATCATGTGTTGATGATTATCAAGTCAATGACCCGACTTGAAGTGAAGATGCGGGTCATCAAGCTTTAAAAAGATGTTCAAGGCAAAGGTATGACTAGATAGGGCTAAGGATGTGTTCCTAGTCTTTTACTGGTCTTGGTGTTTGGTTAGTATACTGGATTGCTAGTTTAGGCTGTCGTACTATTAAGAGGGATCTTGACCAGTAGCTTGAGAGTGTCATGTGTTGATAGCTCGGCGTGCTTGCTCTAGCTCTCGTTAGCATGTTGTCAATATTTGCAAATGTGTTTTACAAGTAGTTGAGACTCATGCATAATCCTTGTAGTATGTGACTTTAGTTTGCGAATGTGTTTTGCAAATGGCTTAAGTCCATGTACCTTATTCCTTGTAGCATGATTCTAAAAGTTGGCAAACATGTTTTGTAACTTGTTGAGAATCTCACCTTCAACCCTTGTTTGCATATTGCATCAATTGGCAAATATATTTTGCAAGTTAAGTTGATGCAATTGCAAAATCAGTTTTTTATTTCCTGGATCGGACTGACCGCCATGTGTTGGCCAGTCTGACCGGGGTTCCGGTCAAGGTCGCGCGGTCAGCTTTTTCCGGAAGATGTGTTTTTCTGGATTTGTAGATTCCTCTGTGGAGCGGTTTGACCGCGGTTGTAAGTCCGGATTGACCGGACCTTCGAATCGTCGACTCGGTCAGCTTTTTCCAGAGAGTGTGTTTCTCTGATTTTAGTTGGAGTGGTTTGACCTGCATATGTTGACCGGACTGACCGACTGGTTCGGTCTGACCGGCCATTGGTTGGCGGTCAGACCGGATGTGTGCACTAACTAGTTTTATAGCCGTTGGAGCAAGTGCGGTCTGACCGGCCATATGCCTGTGGTATGACCGGGCTTCACTAATTTTCATTAGAATCTCTCCCTAACGGTTAGTTTTTGTGTGTGGGCTATAAATACCCACCTTGGCTGGCCTTGGGTGAGGTTGTTGGTGCTATTACCCATCCCCTTGAGCAAAGAGCAAGCCCTCTCATCTCTTTTGTGCATGTGTTGTGTACGTGAGCTTAGAGAACAAGCCCGAAATGCTTGTGTTGCATTAGGTAGTGGATTGTGTATCCATTGAGCTTAGACACCTGATTCGTTCAAGTGAGCATCTCAGACTTGTTACTCTTTGTGTTTGTCGACACCTAGATAGCTTGAAGGAGTTGCGTTGGTGATCTTCTCAAAGAAGGTTGTGAGAAGACTCGAGCGGTTGTGAGTGGTTTGGTGCTCGCCATCTCCGGAGTGGAGGAAGAGCAACCCCGAGTGGATCGAGGTGTTGGTTCGTGTTGTGAGAACTGGTCTAAGTGGTTGGACTTACCTCAGAGGTGTTGGCTCAATTGAGGAGCCGGTTCAACGCGGTTGGACTTACCCCAACGTGGATTAGGGGAGACCGGCAAGTCTCCGAACACCACGTTAAAATATCATCGTGTCTATTGTGGTTTGTTCATCTTTGTGCAATTTACATTACTTGCATTAATTGCTCATATATCGGTGTATGCTTGTTAGTCTTCATCTGTTGTATATTGTTTGCGCACTTAGTAAAGACTAGTTGATTTAGGTTTTAATTATGAAAAACCAAATTGTTATTAGCTTCCGCATTATAAATTGATTTTAGCCAAAGAAGTTTTTAAACCGTCTATTCACCCCCCTCTAGTCGGTCTCCTCGATCTTACAAGTGGTATCAGAGCTTGGTCTCTCATTCATTAGACTTAACCGTCTAGAGAGTAAAAGATGGCCAGTAGTGATATAGTGCACCTTGGTGTGACACCTCTATTTGATGGCACAAACTATGCTTATTTAAAAATCCGCATGTCATATTATTTTGAGGTCATGGACCTAAAGATATGGCAGATTGTAGATGTAGGCTTTTCTCCTCCATTGGATCATCTTACTCCAACATTTGAGGAAGAGAAATGCTTATATCTCGACGCTCAAGCAATTAACGCCTTATTTAGTGCTTTGAGTGTAAAGGTATTCGATAAGGTATGCAATCTCAAGAGCGCTTCATGAGACATGGACATATCTTCAAGTTCATTACGAAATGTCCACCTCTACTAGTGATGGTTGCATAGAAAAATGGACGTTGGGAGAAGAATGCTCAACTTTTAGTTGCGACAATGACGAGTCCTCAACTCCATCCACAACACCTCATTGCTTTATGACTAATAGTAATAAAAAGGTAAATAATGATGAGCCTTCTTATGATAATTTGATGGACATGTTAGAAGAGCTTTATGAATATTTAGGAAAGGAGAAATTAAAATTCAAAGTTTTGAAGAAAGAGTATATCTCACTTCAAAGTAATTATAATGTTCTAAAGGATGAACACGAAACTCTCCTCCAAAATAAGATATATAAGTCTAAGGTGGATATAGGCATTGCATGCAATTTACTAGATGATATGTCGTATGTAGCTCCTAGCTCTTGCATTACATCTAAGGTTAGTATATCCACCTCTTTTGATGATTTGCTAGATATGTCTTGTAGCTCTTGTGAAAATATTTCTATCTCCTCTATGCTTGTTGAGACTAACCTTGTAGAGGAAAATAAAGAGCTCAAGGCCCAAGTCACAAAATTAAAAGTTAAGTTGGAAAGAAGCTTCAAAGGAAATGCCACTCTCGACGATATATTGAGCAAGCAAAGATGTTTGCAAGATAAGAGTGGTATTGGATACACTCCCAAGAAAAAAGAGAATAGTAAGACAAGACACAACACAAGACATACGAAGAAATATGTCAAGTGCTATGGATGCAATGGGAAGGGCCACTATGCCTCGGTTTGCCCAAATTAAATGGATGTCGAGACAAGACAATAAAAAATGAGGCAAGCCGGCAATAGGCAAGAAAAGAAGACAAGTAGGGAAAGCAAAAGCCCAACTTACTACAATTGCCGGGAAAAGGGACACATTGGTAAACAATGTCTCAAAGGTATCACTCCTATGCCAATCATTTATAATGATCATTATTTGCTTAGAAAAGATAAATATGGCAATATGTTTGCTAGAATTGTTAGTTCACCTAAGACTATAGCGAGGGTCATTTCGATGACTAAAATTACTGTGACTAACATTCGTGAACCCAACCAAATATTGGGTACCAAAATACGTTTAAATACTTAATAGGTACTTGGAGAGGCATTGGAGGTTTGGCTCACACATGAAAAAGTGGATTCCATCATATATCAAAATTGGAGTCAAGCTTAAGGATGATCATGTCTTATCATAAGCCAATGCCAGTTCGGTAACATGTATTTACATTAAAGTATCTAACCCTTTATGCCTTGTGTAGGGTGCATTTTTTGAAAATATTAAAAAGGGTATTCTTGCTCTTGTTCATAATCTTCATTGTTAAAATCTTGAGCAAGATGGTAAGTGGCACATTAAGGAGGAGTGCTAAGTCATATACATGTATATCACATCGCTAAGTGTGCCCAAATTGACTAAGTGCTAGTAATGTTTTTCAAAAATTAAGCCTTTTAGCCAAAAGTAAAAAATTCTTAAATATTAGTAATTATTTGAAAAACTAGTTGCAAAATGTATACAAATGCTTTTCAAAGGTTTTCCAATGGTTTTGGTTCAAGAAAAATCTAATTCAAGTGAAAAGGAGTCTCTAGCCAAAATTCTAGATCATAGTATCATGTTTTTGACCTAAACTAGATTTTTGTGTAAAATCTATTCTAAAAATAATTTAAAAATATTCCCAAAAGGAAAATTCTAGAGTTGGCTATTCTAAATATTTTGGTATTCAAAAGATTTTCAAAAGACCAACCTAGCAAAAGTTATTTGATTTTGAAATTCGTCCAAAATCCTATTTTAACATAAGTGGTCACTTTCTAGCACTTAAGTGAGTTTTGCCATATGAGCCAAAATTATTCACATGAATAGGTCCATAATGATATTAATTACTCATACATGCAATTGGATGCTTTAAATACAACCAAATGCTCATTTTGGTTTGTTTGGAGAAATTTCATGAAAATAAGTTTCGTGTGCGAAAACCAAAAGCTTGATTTATAAAAACTATTTAAGATTTAGATTTTCAAGGGCTTTATATGTTGGAAATGCTCCAAATATGTTTATTTGGTTGATTGTGTAAAAAACTTGGAGCAAAATACAAGAATTCACTCTTTTTTTCTTCAAAATTTCAAAATTGAAATCTGCTGACAACTTCAATCTCAGCCGATCTGACCGGCGACCCCCATCCGGTCTGACCGCAAGCACTCGGTCTAGCCGCATTCTTGCCGCCAGACTGACCAGATCTAGAGAGACTTGCGTGCTTTTGTCAAATTTGTTGATTTCAATTTTCCTTAGGCATTCTCTTTACTCCCCAAAGCCATGATGATCCTTGCTATCCTTGCAAGCTACCCACTACTGTTTTTTTTTTTATAAATTCAATTTTGTCATTCAAGTGATATTCCTTCAAATGGTAGCTTCTCTTAATCATCTTGATTTCAGCTTGAGATTCATCCTTACACGTGATATCATCTTATTCCTTCAAAGTGATATCTAATTTCATTCCTGCCGATCATACTTTCATTGACCAAGCTCAAGTACTCTCCGTGTACGAGTGGATTCTCTCTTTCCCTCTTCTCTTTTGATGGTTTCTTTGAGATCTTTGTGAGAGAAGTTCAAGCACCTTGCAATCTTAAGTCTTGTCAACACGTGGTATCTACAAGTGATGTTTAAGGACTATCTTTCAAGTGTGATCCACATAGAGACATTTTTGGTGTCAAATATCAAAGGAGGAGTTGGTTGCAAATAATGGTCAAAGGAGATAGTTTGACGTCATCATAGGTGTTGCATGGATATATTTCAAAGAGATGACAAAGATTTCGGTTGATGGAGAAAGCCTTTGTGTAAGGGAGAGTTTTTATAAAACAAGTTTTTCTTAGCAAAACTGAAAAACGTTTTGAGCTGTCTTTAAAATGGGTAAACTCTTATATGGGAAAACTAATTTGCAAAGACTCCTTGTGTGTTTTTTATGTTTAATGCCAAAAGGAGGAGAATGTTTATATCAATATTCAATATTCTTTCATTTGGATGTTTGATATGTTTAATATGTGTAATATGCCAAGGGGGAGAATGTATTGAATGTATAAGCATATCATTCTCATATGCATAATGATTGAAGCTTTAAATTTCACCTTATGACATGCATAAACATAGTTCAATAGCTTAAATTATTATCTTATGTCTACTTATATCCAAATGTTGTTATTGATAAAGGATTTGTCATCAATCACCAAAAAGGGGGAGATTGAAGAATCTGGACCCACCATTATGTGTTAATGGAGCATTTTGGTGATTAATGATAAATCTAAATATGAGGTTAACACCTTTCGTTGATTAATGACAAACCCTAAATGCATGTGTTGCACTTAGTGAGCTTAGAGAACAAACCCTAAATGCATGTGTTGCATTAGATAGTGGATTGTGTATCCATTGAGCTTAAACACTTGATTCGTTCAAGTGAGCATCTCAGACTTGTTACTCTTAGTGTTTGCCGACACCTATACGGCTTGAAGGAGTTGCGTTGGTGATCTTCTCAAAGAAGGTTGTGAGAAGACCCGAGCGGTTGTGAGTGGTTTGGTGCTCGCCATCTCCGGAGTGGAGGAAGAGTAACCCTGAGTGATCAAAGTGTTAGTTCGTGTTGTGAGAACCGGTCTAAGTGGTTGGACTTACCTCGGAGGTGTTGGCTCAATTGAGGAGCCGGTCCAATGCGGTTGGACTTACCTCAACGTGGATTAGGGGAGACCGACAAGTCTCCGAACACCACAGTAAAACATCATCGTGTCTATTGTGGTTTTTTATCTTTGTGCAATTTACATTACTTGCATTAATTGCTCATATATCCGTGTATACTTGCTAGTCTTAATTTGTTGTGTATTGTTGGTGTACTTAGTAAAAACTAGTTGATTTAGGTTTTAATTATGCAAAATTAAATTGTTATTAGCTTTCGTATTATACATTAATTTTAGCCAAAGAAATTTTTAAAATTATTTATTCGCACTCCTCTCTAGTCGTATTAGACTTTCTTTAAGTATTAATTGTAGGTTCACAATGCTTGTATAGTTAGCCTCTGATACGTGGGTTGCTTCGATAATGAAAAGGTTTACTGATAAAAAAAGTATTAATTGTAGGTTCACAATGCTTGTATAGTTAGCCTCTGATACGTGGGTTGCTTCGATAATAAAAAGGTTTACTGATAAAAAAATCCTCGTTAGAGGTGCAAACCATGCCGGGTATGGAGTACTATTACATGTGTAGCTTGTGTGTACGTGCAGCCGTGTTGGGTCTTATGATGAATGGACGATGAGTTAATGTACTACGTACGCTCGCTAGCTAGCCGTAATGAATCGTTAACAGAGGACAGTGATTTGACATTTGTATTTGGGGTAGTATTTGTCAGAGTTTTTTTTTTGGGCTGTTTTGATATATTTCCAACGTGTATTCATAGTAACGACCGTCTTCGAAGTGTATTTATAAAAATAGTACTGCTGTGCGGTAACCTCTCTTCGCCTGCCACATCGTCTGTTGCTGTACGACCACCGTGCAGCAAGGCCTCCGTCGTGGCCTTCCACAGCCAGCTCCGCCGCCACGTTAGTTTTTATTTATTTATTTTAAAAATATTTATACATAATTTTTATAAGAATTTTTAAATATAGTAAATGAGCTTCAATAATTATGAAATTTTTGTGGAGCCTTTTGACCCAGTGTACTTACTTATGTAATTTTTTCAAAATTTAATTCATAAAAATGTAACCTGTTATTTTTTCTCGAAAAAGGAAAAAGGGAATTTTTTACTACAGTATGGTGCAGCACGGTGCGTAGCAATTTTTCTCTTTTTTTGAGAAAAAAAATCAAAATGGGTTAAATTTTTTTGAATTAAAATTTTCAAAAATTATATAAGCAAATACACTGGGTCAAGAGGCTCCATAAAAAAATTTCATAATTTTTTAAGCCCATTTGCTTTATTTAAAAATTCTTATAAAAATTATGCATAAATAAATTTTTTTTAAAAAAAGAAAAACTGACGTGGCGGTAGGGCTGGCTGCGGGAGGCCACGTGGTGGTGGCGGAGGCGTTGCCGCACAAGCCATCGTGCGGCAACGGGTGACGTGATGGACGGAGAAGGGTTGCCGCTTCGAAAACGGTTATTTGTGTAAATACATATCGAAAATGTGCTAAAACGGCTAAAAATTCTATTCGTCAAGACTCTAAGATGCAGTATTCGGTGCATGTGTTGCCTGTGCTGATCATGTGCTGTTATAAACTAGCAGCTACCAGCCTAGTACTACTTGCACAGTTGCACGTCTCTGTTTTTTTGGCAGTTCGTCAATCGTGCCTTTATTTTTCCTTGGATCGATAGAGGCAACTTCACAATAGTGATAAATATTATATTTTAAAGACCATATCGATATTCAAAACTGGTTATTTTTTGACCGGAGAGAGCAGTACTTTTGATAGATCCACGTAGCACTGACCACCAACCATGCATGTACAGCTACCAATTTAAAAAGGATACGTATAATTCTGTATACATGTCCAATTCTCTTGGCACATGCTGCATGTTGCTCCGGTTCACCATTAAAGGCAGCTTGCACAGGCAATACGGTACGAGTGATAGAATGTATTAGCGGGGGTCACCAAAACCGGCGACCGTTGCTGAAGCTAGGACCGCACATAGTATATATCTTGCTGAAGCTGATGAGATGATCATGGCTGTTTTCCTTCGGGGAGTACAGGAGCACATGTATCCATTCCAGGCCTTCAATGCGCACTCCGCGTTCCACACCTCTCGCTCCCGGCCCCTACCGCGCGCCGTCTCTCTCTCAATTGCCAACAGCTTCTCATGGAGCCCGGTCGGTAACTGCATGCAAATTAAGGCTGTGTTCACCAAGACCAGCAGAAGTGTGGTTTGCAATTGTTCGTGCGTTGCGTGACGCCTCTTTTCAGAGAGTTAGCGGGTAGTCGATCGTGCGTAACATACGTACTCTGCTCGTCCTTCGTTTGTCTGGAAAACGCCGGAGGATGCAAGTGTCATTTTTTTTTGGGTTTGAAACGGTGGATGCAAGTGACGTTATTTGTCTGATTGGATCAACACGTACGTGATGGAGGCCGGGGAAACAGGTCGACGTTCAGTTCTGAAACTGATGTGCTGACTAATGAGTACGATCTCAGTTCCTTGGCGATCGATATGGATACGCCCCGTTGTGGTTACTGACATCGACAGTGCGTACGATTCAAACTTTTCTTGGCTATAATTAAATCGGTGCTTTATCTTTCTCTCCTTGGTGTAACAAACACTTCTTTTATGCGGTACTAGTTTATATGCATCCAACCAATACCTACTCGATCTTACCTAGCAGGAACTGACGTCACCAAACCCAGCTATACGTGCGTAGAAACTGTCGTAGAGACGGTCCCATCAACTTCAACGGTCAGATAAAGCCACCTCTGGAGGAGATCCGAAGCATCCCTATAGGGTCCTCAGCGCCTCAAGAAAACTGGAGCAGCAGGTCCTCCGGGCATCATACGGAGAAGAGTCGAAGCATCCTCGGAGGGTCCTAGGTGCTTCGCGAAGCCCAGAGTAGCAGGCCCTCCGCCAGCCCTCCGGGCGATCATATGATACTGCAAAAAAGAATGCGGTGGTACAAAGAGTATCCCGGATGGGTCCTCGACTACCACGTCCGCTTAAGTCGGAT
This sequence comes from Hsuehochloa calcarea, assembly GCA_036346395.1. NCBI lineage: Eukaryota > Viridiplantae > Streptophyta > Magnoliopsida > Poales > Poaceae > Hsuehochloa > Hsuehochloa calcarea. The sequence continues at coordinate 27,082,447 of CM070597.1, read as the reverse complement.
AAGACGGATGCGTCATGACATAGCCTCTTTCACCCGTAGAAGAAGGATGGAACAAAAATGGTTGAATGACCACCCCGTGGGTCCTAAAGGATAATCATACTCGTGAACCCCGTGGGTTGCTAGATTGGGCGGGAAAAAGGAGCAAGGAGCCCTGGGTGGTCCGCCATCGATTACCTTGGTTCGAGAATTTCTAGCTAAACATCTTGTAGAGGGTCCTACGCGCATTTTGAAAGAGCTAGAGAAGTAATGGGATATTTTAAGCCCACGCTAAATCCTCTTTTGCTATTGGCCACCTGCGGACTCAGAGAGCCAAGCGGCCCGGAGAGTCCCCCGAGGGTCCGCGCCGCTGGTCGGAGCAGCCCTCCGGGCCATCTCCGGAGAAAATTCGAAGCACCTCCGGAGGGTCCTCGGCGCCTTGCGAAGCCCGGAGCCCTTCGGGCCACCTCCGGAGAAGACCGAAGGGCCCCCTACACTGGAGCGCTTTGGGCACGGGTAAACCTGGTACACCAGCCAAGTGGACCAAGTGCAGGAAAACCTATAGTGGGTCAAGACCTAAGAATAGGGGGAGGAAAGGTCCCTGTAGCCCCTACGCATACTTTAATCCTGTAGGGGTAGGATAATAATGTAAACGTAGAGCTATAAATAGGGAGTCACCCCCCATCGAGGAGGATTTTTTCTCGATGATTAAAGAAAAACCATCAGTATATGTTCACTGGTTGCTGATCCCCTTTCCGCGGATCCTTCGGCTCCCCTGAGAGTGACGGAGGTTCCTCTTTCTCTTAATGTCTAGTCTTTGTTTGCTACGACAGTTGGCGCCGTTCGTGGGGTCTCGACAAAAATCAGGTGCAACTTCGAAGTAGCGTAATGACACCACCTCGAAGAGTACCATTAAAGAGGTCTTCGGCCATAGCCGCGGCAGTGACAACACCGCCGGGCATCCAGAGGGCCAAGCACACTAGGATTACGGTGGCGGCTTCGATGGCCGCCATCACCACGGAAGAAGCAACAAACAACTCCGTGCGTGGAGACATCATCAGTGGCGAAGGGCCGCCCGGTATGCTCACGGCGAACCAGCCAACGGGGGCGACAGGTGTAGCACGGGAGGTGCATGGGGCACTCCAGCAGGAATTAGCCGACCTCGCCAGAGATCTTTGGATCTCCGCGGTCGGGCTAACCCAAAGAGCTCGCGCGCACTGAAGCCACTGGACCTATCGAAAGGACGTCACCCACCACCGCCTCGGCACCGGTATTCCGGGGGGGATCCCAACTCCCCCTTGAGCGCAGGGCTAGAAGCATCCCGTTGGCCTCAAGGTTTCGAGATGCCAGAAGTCACGCCCTTCGAGGGATCCACCGACCCCTCGGAGTTCCTCCGCATTTACGAAACGACGATCGAAGCCGTGGGGGGAGATGACACCACAAAGGCGAACAACATCACCTTGGCCTTGAAAGGAGTAGCGTTAACATGGTTCTTCACCATTCCACCTCACTTTGTGTATGCATGGGAGCAATTACGGGACTTGGTGCAGAACAACTTCCAGGCGAACTACGTCGAACCAAAAGACGTCGGGCACCTCTTCGACACCAAGCAAGCCTCGGGCGAATCCCTTTGCAATTTCTTCAAGAGATTTGCGGAAGTAAAGTGCCAAGTGAAGGGGTCAATGAAACTACTATCATAAATGCCGCGACTTGCGGGCTTCAAAAGGCCCCCTGGCAGAAAGATTGGCTCGCAAGCCAATCCGCTCCGTGGCTGACCTCTTCGATAAAATGGAGGAGTACACTCGTGCGGAGGAGGATAGAGCTCGGCGGGCGAGACTCCCTGACCACGGCGCCCCGGTGGCAAAACTGAGCGTGCCGCCCGTGATACGGATCCACCTAGTTGATTAGATGAATCCTGATTGTTGGCCCAATCTTTCACGGTACACTCGAAGATCAGTAGCAATCTCACAAACTAATTCGGTGAATTGAATTGTAAGAAAATCAATATACTCACAAACCAATCTAATAGATTGAATTGCAAGTACAAGCGTTAGGTGAATAGTACTCCAAAACAAGAGATAGATATCTTGATCTTGCTCTCAATCTTTCTCCCTCAACCTCTCCAACTCATATCACGACTCAAGAACACACGATATGCGCCAAAACGGCTTTTTCTGATTTTTATTATCTAAATCATAACTTGTCCTCCATATGGTGCGGCCATGGGGGTTTATATAGCCTCCCACGCAAGCACAAAAATCGGATAAGCAGTGTCCGATTGCTACGAAGAATCAGATCCGATTCATCATTCACGTGACGATAATTGAGTGATTCTTGTTCACATGAACGATAATCGAACCAAAAAATACTTTCTTTTTTAAAAATTAGAATTTAAACTATTCTAGTTTTGGAATAAAATATTAATCACCAATTGGTCATGCAATTGGATCCAAACTGAACCAACCCACATGCCATGTTCCTGGCGTCCTCTCCATGCATGGCCAAATCTCCCTCTTGGTTTCCCTTGTGTTGTGAGCTTTCTTAGCTTCTTGCACGAACTTGTTCCATGCACTTGATGCTTCTTCTGACGCCAATGCAACTCTTGCTGCCATACCACCACATATCTTTCTTGACTGCATGCACGTGCTAGGGTTTTATCCCGAGAGAACGTTCCCTCTCGTTGGCCAGCATCCCCATCCACCCTATCGGCCTTCATAACATTTTATTTTACCTTTTGCAATGCTTTGGTTGTAGATATGGCCGTATCAGCCCGTGAAAGAGACAGTGTCAACTATAGCTGGGCAGCGGCCAAGCCACGCACCAATGAAATCCGCCCTAGAGGGCGAAGTGTCTACCATGTAGACGGAACGCAACAAAACCCCCCGGGGGGGGGGGGCGACTGTGCCCGCGGTTGCACAGGCTGAGGGTCGCATGATAACCAGAGCAGAAACGGAGGCGTCCCGCTCTTCTGCGACCTACATTGAGAGGGATCCCACACCACCCAAGAGTGTCGTACCGCTCGGGCCGGCGCAGGGGGAGCCCCACCGTTCTGCGATCTATATGGAGAGGGATCCCACACAACCCAGCAGTGACGTACAATATCCGCCATGCAAGACTACATGAACCGAAGCCAGCAACCGACGGGGAGCGAAGACAAGAGGGGCCTAGGCAACTGTTTGCCCGCCCCTCCGCTGAGGCCTCGCCTCGAGGGGCCCCAGCAAGAGCAACGTCAGAGAGTCATAAACATGATCGCCGGAGGGTCGTCATCGGACATGTCTTCAAAGAGACAACGACGTGCGTATGCCCATCAAATTCACCACCTCACAGCATATCCAGCATCAAACTCACCTCGATACGCCGAGATTCCCATTACCTTCGGCCCAGAGGATGCCTCTGGTGTGTACTTCCCTCACCAAGACCCCCTCATCGTCTCGGCCAACATCGCGGGCTTTGATATCAGACGCGTCCTCGTAGACGGAGGAAGCTCCGCCGACTTGCTGTTTGCAGAGGCCTTCGACAAGATGATGATCCCTAGGGACCGCCTATCCCCCCGGGATACCCTTGATAGGTTTAGGATGTAGGCTAGTCATGGCCCTGGGCCAAATCAACTTGCCCGTCACCTTCAGAGACGACTTCGCCCCCGCACCGAGATCGTCACCTTCAATGTCGTGCAGATGCCCTATCATAACAATGCCATCCTTGGCCGGGCCACGCTGAACTCCTTCAGCGCGGTCGCACATCATAACTACCTTTGCATGAAGCTTTCCGCCCCTGAAGGAATAGTTACGGTGCGAGGTGATCAAAACCTAGCAAGACAAACGGAGTTGGAAGCGTTATCACCAGCTCGGCGAGTCCACACGGTCGAAGCGGCGGTGGCTCGAATCGGCGGCACCACAGCAAGGTGGGAGCCAAAAGCAAAACCCAAAGGCCAACTCCTAAAAATCCCTCTCCTTGACAGTACCCCGGAGAGAACAGTGGCCCTCGGAGCCGACCTCACAACCGCCGCACGCGACACAATTCTCCAAGTACTTTGAAGTAACGCCGACATCTTCGCATGGAGCCCTGAGGGTATTCTGGGGGTTCCACGAAATATCATCGAACATCGCCTGGCACTGCGAAGCGACACTACGCCTAAGAAGCAAAAGCTGCAACGAATGTCGGTGCAGCGACTAGAAGCGGCGAAGAAAGAGATCGCCAAACTCCTAAAAGCAGGAGTCATCCGAGAGATCAAAGACTCCGAATGGCTGGCCAACCCCGTCCTTGTTCAGAAAAGCAATTGCAGTTGGCGGATGTACGTCGACTTCACTGATCTCAACAAAGCATCACCGAAGGATGATTTCCCCTTGCGCATCGACCAACTTGTGGATGCCACGTCGGGTTGTGAGCTGATGAGCTTCCTAGACGCCTACTCCGGTTACCATCAAATATTCATGCCAAAAGAAGATGAACTCAAAACAGCGTTCATCACACCCATCGGAACCTACTGTTACAACCGCATGCCCTTCGGGTGAAAATACGCCGGTGCCACATTCACCCGCCTCATCACCAAAATTTTGGCCAACCAGCTCGGTCGCAATGTCGAAGCCTATGTTGATGATATAGTGGTCAAAAGCAGGCGCCAAGCTTTGCACACTACAGACTTGCAGGAAACATTCAGCAACCTTCGACTGCAAGGCATCAAGCTCAACCTAGACAAGTGTGCCTTTGGCGTCAACGTAGGAAAGTTTATTGGTTTTCTCATCTCCGAGAGGGGCATCGAGGCAAACATAGAGAAAATAAAAGCCATACAAGAGATGGCACCACCCCAAACTGCTTGTGAGGTGCAGAAGCTAACAGGCCGCCTAGCAGCTCTTAGCAAGTTTCTGTCCCGCTCAGCAGAGCGGGCATTGCTGTTTTTCGTAACACTCCGGGGAGCGTAGCTATTCAAATGGACTGAAGTGTGCCAAGCAGCGTTTATCCAACTCAAATAGTACCTGACCAAGTTACCAAGCTTAGCAAGCCTAGACTAAGGCGCGAGCCTCTTGTTATATCTCGCGGCCTCTTCCTCCGCTGTTAATGCGGTCCTTGTCCAAGAAGATGGAGTGCAACGCCTGTTGTACTATGTCTCAGAGGCTCTCCAGGGGGCAAGGGCCAGGTACACCGAGTTAGAAAAGTTGGCTTACACCCTACTCATGGCTTCGCGCGAGCTCCTACACTATTTCTTGGCACATGCCATCATAATCTCAACGTCGTACCCAATGTCCCTCATGCTAAGAAACAGGGACGCCTCGGGACACATAGGCAAGTGGGTAGCGGAGCTGGCACCCTTCGACATCACTTTTGCCGTCAACATGTCAAAATTCAAGCACCTTGGGTGATATACACCGATGGATCATGGTGCGCGACCGGGGCAGGCGCTGCAGCCGTCATAACCGCACCAGATGGTCGCCAGATCTCGTACGCCACACGACTGGAGTTCCCAACAACCAACAATGCTTCCGAATACGAGGCGTTGCTTCTTGCCTTGCGAAGGGCAAGGGAGTTGGGTGCGAAAGGTATACTCATCAAGACCGGCTCACGCCTTGTCGCTGGGCACTTGGACATGACTTTTACAACCAGGGATCCAGAGATGGAACGGTACTTGGCAGCAGGTCGGGTCGAAGTTAAGCACTTTCACGGCATCACCGTTCAAAACTGTAACACCCTGGCTATTCGGAAGCCAAGATGCCACCTAAGGATACAACATACGAACAATTTACGGAATAAGATTCAATATGCATCTATCCAAATATCAATAACAGGATAACGAGGTGAAAGCAGCCAATACATCAGTGGCGAATAATCAAGAAACTAATCATGGAACGACATGACATGAAGTTTAAACATTACTTAATACAGTCCATCTCTCATCAAGGAATATCAAAGTTGAAACCATTAATGAGATTATCAAGTAATGTTCTGTGTGCAACGTGTTGGTCTACTCCCTTCCCAAAATCATCAATATCAGGGTGGATCACCTAAATAACATTGAAAGCAAGGGTGAGTCGAAACTCAGCAAGTACCATATTAGAATAATCAATCAAATAGTGGACAGATCAATTCAATTGAATTATGAACAAATCTTGCATCACATACATGATTGAATGGAATGAATACATGAATGGATGGAATGAAAGAATGCACTGAAGGAATGGACTAATCACAGCTTATACCGGTATAGCGAGTGTAACACCCGTCGGTGTTCACTTAAAGTTACCGTATGAAGAACGTTTCATACGGGTGTCCAACGTGGCCCACATTGGAATGGTGGATCACACGTACCCATTCTGGAATTGATGGGTTTTCAAATGCCCATACTGGAATTGATGGGTCTTTCAAATGCCTATACTGGAATTGATGGGTCTTTCAAAATTCCACTCCCGTGGACGGAAATTAAAGCATGTATGAATGGAATGAAGCAAGTAATATGAATATCATCATCTTTTCTCAATAATCAATTTGAAACATATCAACATCATAAACAAGTGCAAGAACATACACGTATACATCACATTATCATGCATTCAATTGAAAACACCACAAGTTAATATGCGACTTGTGCAGACCGAATATGAATGTTGAGTAACTTCGTTGATTGAAAACATGAATCATAGAAACATTGGCATGAACACAAACACATCATTCATCAATGTAAAGGATTCAATGTACTTGCCTTTCGCGTTGCGACGCGCTAGCAAGCAATGAAGGTGTCCCCACACGCGATGCCTCACCGCCTACACAAGTGTTCCCGAAATAAGAACAACATGGAAATACATTGCTACCGGTGTTCTACAATATCTCCTGACTACCCAATATACCGCACAGACCCGAATTGAAAATAACTATTCAGCCCTTCTGATCAGCGGTACGAGAAAAAGCATATTTAATTATCTGGAATTCGAAATGACCCGAAACTAGTGCCCAATGAATCTTAACACACGACACTATGAAACTCTAGTTGGCGGGGTTCTCGATTCGCCAAAGCAGAGGACTAAATAATCATCGAAAAATCGATGTAAATCTGTCCAGATTACAGAACAGTGGTAAAGAAAATGACGTAACTTTTAATCTACTGATCCAATTTAGGTGATATTTATCAAATTGGAAATATAATTTAAAGGGATACAATAACCTATTTGGGTGGAGGTTCTGAATCTGACCCTAACTAGATCAAAACCGAGGGACAACACGACTGTCTTTAGTTTACAGGCAGACAGAACAGTTCGTAATTAAAAATTCATATCTCCTAAACCGTAAGGCGGAATCACGTGATCTCGGTGGATATGGAAATCTAAGAGTCGCGACTACAATTCTCTAGAAGGGGAGAACCTCCAAATCGGCCTCTAACAGGTCGATAGTAGACACACAACAATCTGGACAGAATGGATCTACAAACAGAGGCAGCACAAAGCTACTAATCCACTCGGATTCTCGACTCTAATGAACTCAAACAGCGAAGTGGATCTCTCGTTACCCTTGTAGACTCGTAAGATGAGGACGATCCGCTGCACCAAGGCCTTCCTCCCTTCTCCTCCCTTCCCTCTCCAAGAGCCGGCCACCGGGAAGACGAGGAATGGACGACGACGCCGGCAGGAAGAGACAACTTCGGAGGGGCTCTTGGGGAACAACACCGGGGATCGCCGGGGCTGCCATTGCAGGGGAGAGGAGACCTCAAGGGGCAAAGGAGGTGCTGGGTTGGGGTGATGGGAGTGGCGGCCAAGGGGGAGGGAGTGGAGGGGAGAGGGTGGGGCGGCTAGGGTTAGGGGGAGGACACCCCCCATTGGCCGGCCCCCCTCTTGGGCCTCTTGGGCTTCGGCCCAAGGCCCAGGTTGCCGCGAAATAGCTGAAAACCCCCTCAAATAATGAAATTTCTATTCTTTCAAAATACATTTTCCTCCCCAACTTCTTCTCAATTCCACCGATTTGATTCCGGGGCATTACAAAAACATCCCAAGAGCCGACAACGACGCAACGGATAAACTGGCCAAAATGGCCAGCTCAGGCGAATGCTGTCCTCCGGACGTCATCTACAGCCTAGTACTCAAGCCGTCCATCATCTTGGAAGCACCAGGGGCCGCCCCAAAGGAACCAGGGGCTGCCCTGAAAGCACCAGGGGCTGCCCCGGGAGCACCAGTGGTTGCCCCACAAGCACCAGGGGCTGCCAGGCAGCCCTACGTGCGAACTCGCAAGGTTCTCCAGATAGACAATGTGGATTGGCGAGAAGTCATCCGCAAATATTTGGACAGAGACGAGCCAGATGACGCTGTCGAAGCCAACCGTGTAAAGCACCGAGCGCACAACTACCACATCATCGACAACCAGCTGTACAAAGGAGGCGTTTGCGCCCCTCTGTTGCGATGCATCTCCGAGCGGAAGGCCAATCTTTGCTAAAAGAAATACATGGAGGCCTCTGCGGGGCGCACAGACTCCCCGAGGCCTCGTCTCCAAAACCTTTCGGCGGGGCTTCTACTGGCCTACAGCGCTGCGGGACGCGCAAGACCTAGTGCAGCATTGCCAAGGCATGGAATATTATGAATTGTCTGATAGGCAAAAAAATTAGAGCTACCACTAGTGTTTTTGTTGAGAATGAAACACTTTGGTAGAAGTATTTACGTAGACATGGAAGAGTACCTCAAACTTGGCGTGCATAGAAGAAACTTTTGAGAGATGAATTTGCTCTTAAGTATCATACTGATTATTTGTTAGCTAGATTACAACGTTTCAAACAAGGTCGTCGAACTGTAAGAGAATACTATCATGAATTGAAAACTGGTTTGTTGCGTTGTGGCTTAGAGGAACATAGTGAAACTACAGAGAATATATTCTTAAGTAGGCTTAATCAAGTAATTCAGGACCTTCTTGTTCACAAATAATATGGTTCTCTCTCTCTTATTTATTTATACCTGCCTGTAAGGTTGAGCGTCAGATTAAAGAGAAATTAAGAATGCTTGATGATAGCGAACATAAGAACAAACATGTGTTTGTGTCTTTTTCTGTGACTAACAACTCACAGAAAGTTGAGAACCATGCCGAAGAGGAGAATGAGCTGATTGAACCATCGACCCCATTGGTTGATTGAGAAGGAAGATGAAGAGATGGATGCACCTACATCATCTGAGGAGTGCCAAAAAGGTAAAGATCATGGTGCTATCATCACTCAAGATGAGTATGCTTGTGAAGAACTACAATTGTCACTGTTCATGCTATTTTAGAGCAAAAATTAGTGAAAAATAATTCTGATATGCACATGTTTCACGTAGAGAATTCAGAATGCATTGATTTAAGTGCACCATGTGATAAACTTGTTGATTTGCCTATTGACTTGAGTGCACCTTGTGATAACATAATTGAATTGTCTACTGTTTTGAGTGATTCATGTGATGAGTCAATCACATGTAATGATCATGTGAAATTGGTTAGACATAAAGAAGTTTTGACTAGAATTTCTCCTGCTGATTCTTTATGTTACATTATGTTTGAACCACATATGAAATTATCACATGCTATGGAGAATTGCATATTTGAAATTCTTGTTTAGTACCTACACCATTGAATATAAGTTTAATTTGATTGGAGATTATAGTGTAGATAATCAATTTCTTGTATATCGAATATGCATAACTTGTAATCACATGGATGAATTGAAGTTTATTGTTTTGAACAACAATTCTTTTGTGCCGAATTTTGTTGATCATCCAATCCCTATGTATTCATTTCTTATTGCATCATGTAGAATTGACAATCTACATCATGCTGTTGAAGTATAGAAGAATTTACAATTTTTTTCACCCTTGCTAAATGAATTTGCTACTACTCGATTGAAATCTGATTATATGGATGAACTTTGTTTGATTCTAAAAGTTGTAGTTTTGCCCATATGTGGTACTACTGCAAGTTTACAACTTCAGAGATTTGAATTGTATAAATGCTTCACTTACATTTGCAAAACTAGTTGTAATAATTGTTACGTGAGAAATTTTGTTTTCCTCACTAACATATATGATTATTCTTTAGGAAATAATACAATGAGTTTGTATTATCGCTGCTGTTTTATAATATTAATTGTGCAACAACGAAGAACCGTTAAAACAGATGATATATACATATACCATGCATACACCTTGACTTCTTTGTTACCGTATTTTCATCTTATCAAAAGCCGAGGACGACTTTGTTTTCATGAAGGGGAGGATGATGAGGATATGACCTCTACGGATACAACCATATTTGCTATTGTTGTTCCAATTACAAGAGGTCGTACGCTTCACTTAAATTATCAGGTGATCTCGTTTTTAGGAGTGCCTTTATATTATATGAACTATATGATGCTACCTAATGATAAAAAAATATATTTGTGCAGCACCACATCACTTTTTGTCCAAGCCAAGCAAAAGTTCGAGCTGGACACGTTTTGGAATCTAATTCGGCCTCCGGAGATAGTACTGACTTCAAATGAGCATAACTTTCACATACGGAGTCCGTTGGAGCTTCACGAGTACTTGATGGAAAGATTATCTCATTCTCTTTCCAACGGATGTAGCCCCACCTCTAAATATTTTCTGTGCACATGATAATCACTAAAAGAAGGTATTGCATCACCTTCGACGATGTTGTCCTTCGGCTGAGATCGATTCCATACATAGGACTTGAGAATTCCCATGAACCTCTTGAACGGATACATGCTACATAGGAACACGGACCCGCACATCTTTATCTCCCTCATAATGTGAACAATGAGATGGACCATGATATCGAAAAACAACAGAGGGAAATACATCTCAAGATCACATAGAGGCGTTACCACCTCGTTCTGTAGAGCATCTGGTCCTTCGGGATCAATGACCTTCTAAGCAATTGTGTTGAAGAAATAACACAACCTTATGATTGTCTCTCAAACCTTGTTATGCAAAATACTTCTAATTACAACAGGGAGCATCTGTGTCATCAACACATAGCAATCATGAGACTTTTTGCCAATTAATTTAAAATCTTCCATCGAAACAAGTTTCTTCATGTTGGCAGAGTAACTGGACGAAACTTTCACACCATGCAAGAACTGGCACAGTTCAGTTCTCTCGGCCTTGGACAGAGTGTAACAAGCAGGAGGAAGGCACGTTCATCCTTTATTGGTCTTTATCGGTGCTAACTCAGGTCCGATGTCCATATCAACCAAGTCAAGCCGTGCGTTGACACTATCCTTTATTTTGTCACGAATGTTTAGTAAGAGATCAATCAAACTATCACATATATTCTTCTCTACGTGCATGATGTCAATGCAGTAGCGAACTTCTAGGTGCTCCCAATAAGGTAAATCCCAAAATATTGTTCTCGTTTTCCAGATGTTCTTCTCACGGGTCATCGATTTACGTCCATTTTCGAGCACAACATCTAAATTCTTAACCATATCACAGACCTCTTTTCTGCTTAAATGCCTTAGAGATGAACTATCCTCATTCTCTCCGTCAAATTGTTTCTTCATCCTGCGGTATGGGTGAGCTCTCTGAAGGAACCTACGGTGATATATGTACACGGTTTTACGCGAGTGCTTCAGCCACACACTCTCGGTATCATCTAAGCAGTGGGCACAAGCTTTGGCCCCTTTATTCTCTGGCCTAATAGATTAGCAATGGTAGGAAAATTATTTATGGTATAGAACAACAAACAGCGTAAAGTGAAATTCTCTCGTTTGTACGCATCATATACCCGTACCCCTTCAATCCATAATATTTTTAGATCTTCTATCAATGGTGCAAGGTACACATCAATATCATTCCTAGGTTGCTTCAGCCCTTGGATAGTATTGACAGTAAAATATACTTCCACTTCATACACAACCAAGGAGGAAGGTTGTAGATATAGAGAGTCGTGGGTCAAATGCCATGTCGGCTGCTCATGTTACCGGAAGGATTCATTTCATTTGTAGTGCCAATGCAGCAGTTTTACATCCCTTGGGTTCGCAAAAACCGCTTCAAACAGGAAATTACAGAAAGATATGATGTCACCTTAGCAGAAAGTCCTTTCTTCACCTCGATTCCCTCACCATCATCTGATTGATTCTTACGCTTGTATTGGGATACGTTGCACACCGGACATATATGCATGTATGCATACTCATTACGGTAGAGGATACAGTCGTTTGGACATGTATGTATTCTTTCTACTTCCATTCACAATGTACAAAGAACCTTCTAGGTTTTTTTAGGTGGTTTTGGGCAACTTGTTTCCCACCAGAAGCATGTCCGCTAAAAAACCTAACAGCCCCGTGAAACTCTTGTCGTACCAACCGTTGCTTGCCTTCAATTTCAGCAATTCAAGCACGGATGACAACATTGTGTATTCTGACTTGTAGCCCGGGAACAAAGGTTTCTCCGAGTCCTCCATCAAGCCTCAGAATTTAATATACTCCATCTCACCACAGTTCCCTTCTGCATCGCGAAGCATCTGATCCAGATTGTCATCGTGTAGCCTATCCGAATCGAAACCACAATCGACATCATCCGGCGGCATATCGTTGACTTCGTCGGCGATGTCGTTATTACTACCTTACTGTATAATCCGCTCTTCACCGTGACTGGTCCAACGTGTATAACCCTTTTTGAAACCCCTTCGAATCAAGTGTGCTTCGATCTGCGCTCAATTCTTAAACATCTTCAGATTCTCGCAGTCAATACATGGACAATACATATATTTGATCCTCTTATTCAATATATCCTTCTCGTTAGCTCTTGTAAAAGCAGACACACAATTAATGTATTACGCATATAATAATTTGGTGTTAAATATTGAATTAATTAATTAGTATATTGTAGATGCAACTTTTGATATGTCATTTGAAATATGTATTTCTAATGAACTGAGAAAATAGCAATACACCCTAGGGCCAGGTTGTTCATCACAAACACATTATAGATAGCCTATGCCCAACTTCAGATGGCAAGAAGCCAACACTTGCAAAATAACACAAAAACTAGATCTAAACCATCTTCAATTCTCTTTTTACCAAGTTAGATCTAGAATATAATGCAAAGAACAAATTACGTACTAACCATCGATAGTCAAGAACAAATTACTAGGCTAGATCTACAATCTCTCTTCCCAAATCCGTGGTCTCCTTTCACCAAATCGCCTCAAAGCCCCACCTCTAGCAGCAACAAGAATAGAGATGAGATTTAAGACAGATCGATCTGCAAGGATCGGGTCTGCAATAAATGAGATTATCATAGACGGTTTTTAATACAAACCGTCTGTGATGAGGATGGAAAGTCACAGACGGTTCATGTTGAAAACCGTATGTGATATTAACTCTTCACATACGGTCTTTAGCGCAGCTAGTAAAACAGACGGTCGCTAAATCAAAACCATTTATAATTGTATTTAATATAGACGGTTTTAATCAACCGTCTGTGATAAGATGTCCGGTATTAGACTTTATGCAGCAGTGAGATGCAATACTATCTGAGAAAGATACGTAATTTCTTACAGCTAAAAGGTTCATTTTATCACCCCTCTCGCAAACTGTGTCAAACATCTATTGAATTACTTTCTTTAAGTTCCTTCAGCATAACAGTGCAACCGTCTCTAACCTACAGAGATCTGCATCGATGGCCAGACAATCTGCAGTAGTGATCCGCCCGCTAAAAAAAAAGGGCCTCCGTGACTAAAACGGATAAGGAGTGATGCTAGCCTTATGCCCAAGACAGCAGCAATTCAGGTGTACTCATCCGCCAATTCAGCAAAGCATATAGTCTACGTGCGCTGCTATACTACCCATGACGCCTTACTCCTCTCCTACCATTGTTGAACAGGTTTCTCCAGCAAAGCATGCGACAGCAGGTGTCTAGACAGCAACGTCTCAGAATTTAGCTCTACATAACTACTTACTACTACTATCAGGCTTTTGTAGTTAGTACGAGTTGTAATTTCGTACTCGCACTACTGCTCTCCAGAGTACTAATGTAGATACTGTCGTGTAACTTTTAGTCCTAAACTCTGTCAGCACAGCAGTACGCCAGACATATTCAGAGCATAGGTTCTATCTACTGTGTAGAACACCCCCTTTTGTTGTATATATGCTCTGGTATTTATACGATTACCTATTCATACCTTTTTTCAGACTCTACAGCATTGCCTTTTGTGCGCTTAAGTTTTTACCGAACTCCCTGATCGATTTGTATTAGCAACTAACGATGGATACAAGAAAGGATAGAACAGAATCGTCGGATCTATCAGCAGCCGTGACCACCTTCTAGCTCTTTAGTAAAAGGTGAAAAAGAATAGTTAGGTTTGTGCTCTCCACGCAGCTGCATAGTTAGACAGGGAGTCAAAGCCGTCCTTATATTCCTTATATTACTCACCGTCAGTGAACCTGTGCTAGTGGAAGCAGTATGGGACTAATCATTAATTACTTTGTTTTGCCATCTGCTGCTGTGCAAACCCAATTAGACCAGGTCCACAATTTCTGGCCCATCATCACCAACAGAATCAAGGTGCATCAAGCCATAAATAATTATTGGAAAAGGTGTTGTTTCGTCAAACATGTCCATTCCAAATTCACACTTAGGCCGTCCTGAACAATGTAACTTGTAACATCTTGTATGTACTAATCAATGCAACATGCTCACCTCTGTATACATGTGTGCCACATTTGTATTTATAAAGAAATACTACTACTATACCAGTCGTACTACTTCACTGTATAAAATTTGGAAGGTGTGTTCGCTGACAAATTAGACTGGAACAGAAGCAGCCATCCTTTTCAGGGCCCATGCGGTGCCTGCACAAATTCTACAACTATTTTTCTCCCTCGGCTCTAATCGTCTTGATGAAGCAATGAGCGAATCTGACATATGCCATGGCATGCTCGAATCAATTTTGTTGAGTACGTGACTCATATCTTAACCTATTAGCACTTGGAAATGTGTTATACAAATATTCATATCCTCCTACTTCCTTTTAGAGGAGAACAAAAGGATTATATATTAGGTTATTATTTAACACTAAATTCTTATATAGAGCAAATATTTGAGAATCCTAAAAGGTTCGATAGGGTTGTGAAAAAACGATAATCCATTATGCTATTTTGAGATTGTGCTTAAGAAATTTGTGATCGACTTCGCAAAATCTCTCTCGTTGTGATTGTTTTGTCGTCGTTATTTGCTTTTCTACGAGATTCATCTACTTCGCTCTTGATACAATGCACAGTCATGTTGTTTTTCGAAACTCTAATCCGATCTGAAACGACTGTGTATAAAAAAAATGTATCAGAGTATAATAAATTAGGAGGAGCAGATGCACGCAGGTACATTAATGCAACCGGCATCTAGGGGAGGAGCAGATGCACGCACGTACATTAATGCAGCCGGCATCTACTCGCGATCGGTCGAGCGCCAACCCTGGGCGAAGCAAGGCGATCAGCTCCATGCCTTTTCCTTTCCGGGAGTAAATGCTACGGCCGGTGCCACGCGCAGCCGCACGCTGCGTGGTCGGATCAATACTTCGCTCGCTCGCTAGCTAGCTAGCTTCAGATCTCAGGCAGATAAGCTAGTGGTAGTGTGGTGGCAAGTACCAGTACGCACGGATATAGAGACAGAGTTGAAGAGCGCCATGTTAAGTGTTTGTACGTTGGCGCGCAGGCAGCATGCACGTACGCACGTTTGTCATCAGGTGAGCTCGATCGATCCATTGACTTGAGGCATTGATCGTTCCGGTTCATGCGTGCGTGTATGGCAGCAGCTAGCATGGCGCACAGCATCCACCCCGTATTGCCATTCATGGACCGGATGGGCGCGCAACTCTGAAAATGGCCTGTCAATGCTGCGTTTCGATCTCGCATGTCCTCGACCATCTGACTATGACTAGATTAGTAGAATAATAGCCTATATATGCGGAGGAGGAGGAGAAATCAAGGTGCCTGGATCTTTTATCGAAAAACTGCACTTGAGTTTTCATGAATAGTTTGGCCTGAAACTACTGAAAAATGGCGTTTAAAAGTGTGCACGGGCCGTGTAGAGAATCGAAAAGGTTGCAGCCAAGATAAGAAATCTGGTAGTTGGAGAGTTCTGTGGTGCAATCTGGTAACTTGCTGTCTTCTTTCTGATATATAGTTTGGCAGCATCTGCGTGGTGCAATTAAATTGGTGATCTGTTTGAAGGATTCGAAAGAATAAGGTATTGTCAATTCAGAGTAAAGTATGAGTGGACAGACTGATCGGTGCACTGGATCTTCAGATCCCTGGGCTTGTCACTGCTGATAATTTGACAGCATTTTTGTATGGATTGGGTTTTAATTGAGTACACCAGGGAAACATTGGTAGGCTTTCTTGTCCTATATGAGACTACCTGATGTCACACGCACGCTCGCAAATAAAGTTAATTATTGAGCTCTTTGCGGTAACCATAAGACGCCCATTCTTCTAGATTCAACGGATTAGATTAGGTAGAATTTGGTTATACTGCACCACTAAGTATAATGACGAATAATTCGTTTAGGGATATAATTGTAACTACGCGTTCCTGAAAAACTACACATTAATTAATTGTTAATCCAAAAAATGCATGTATGTGCAAATCAATAGTTTATGTTGCCGCCAACATCCATCGATCCTTGCCGTGAAAGCGGCAGCGAAGGCCACTTGTGTGGAGCTGCTGGAGTTCAGGAGGCTTCGGGGTCCGCAACGGGCGCGGTGTGCATAGGTTCATCGATGATCCGCATTGCGATGATGCTGGACTCAAGCGTCCCCGCGCTGGAGTGCATGATCTAGGCCATTCCCAATTAAATCAAGTACTGGTAAAATAGGGCATTGCCCTCAAGGGAGAGAAACAAATGGATCATTGTGTTATGATGTAAAGAACATGTCTTTCATCAAATTGAGGGTGTATTTGTTGTAAAATTAGCGATTTTAGTAAATATTAAGAAATAGATACAGCATATATTATGATCATTCAAACATAATTCTAACAACATTTAAATGACATAAATATCATCTAAGTATGTAATATCTTCGTATCAATTAAATAGGATAAAATGTTCAAAAGATAGATCTTAACAACAAAAGAAATCAGCATAATATTCAGATATAGATTGTTGCTTATTGCTCTCAGATGTTGGGCTATTCAAGATATAATCTTGGTCACCTCGCCGCTTGAGTCAAAAATATATTACAAATTAAATATGATAATTATTCTGAAATAAATTAGGCCTTGAGCTTTTTAAATTTAATCTTGCTTTGTCTAATCGGCCACTTTAGAACAAATCATTAGTTGAGAGTTCACTGTCAACATGCAATTGAGCCATCTACACAATATTTCAATTGACAGGAGTATAAACAGTGACTGAACAATAATCACAATGAACCACAGTGAGCCAAAGCTACCAACAGAATGGAGCAAAGTGACCGGACAACATCAATTGAATGAATCGGAGTGATCAGAAGAGCATGAATAACATGACACAATAGAAAAACAACAAGTTAAATAGAAAACCAACAAGTTAACTACTAGCTCAAGACCAATTTAGATCCGATTGACATATTTAATTATCATAATGACCCCAAATCATTATCGAGCATTAATCCAAGCCCACAAATTTACTAAGCAATATCTCTCGGTACTAGTTTCAATCAAATCAATCACAATTTGAGGCTTCTACTACCAAAGCACATATGCAAAGTAATACGAAAATGGAAAACAATGATACTCACGATGCGGATGGCACTCAAAACCACCGAGCAGTAAACCGGGCAAGGCACGCTGAAGGCGCTGGCTTAGAAAACTAATCGCGCCACTATGCCGCGTTTGAACGGACGAGGTCGTCGGAGACACAATACCAATTTGCAATTCGGGATACACCAAATTGCAAAGTCGAGGTATAGAGAACTGCCGCACAAGAGTCATACCACAGTGCACCAGCCGAATGCACTCAAGGAGCATCAATCACCAAAAAACCGAGGCTCTTTTCCCACACCAAGATCAAGCCAAGGTCGGCCGGTTCCCACCTCAAATCGGCGCAAATCGAATCCTCTCATCGCAAACTCAACAGAGAAGAGAATGCAAGAGAGGAACAAGGATGCGCAAGGAGGAGAAGCCGATCCTCATCGCCGACAGTGCCGGGTTGAACCACGACAGCGCAGCGGCTCTCAAAGCCCCAACATCCGAAGCCAAATCGAGGAAGAAGATGAACCAATTTTTTTTTGGGGGGGGGACTCACTGTATTTCGGGTCAAGAAAAGGGAGGGAGCTTGCTGCCTTAAGAAGAGAAGGAGGAGGAGTTGGTGGCTAAGCTGCTGTCCGAATGCCCGACACGCATCGTTCCCGGGTCGCTCATGCCGCCGTTAGGCCAATGCCCCCTCAGCTGAACGCCTCACTAGGGTTAAGGTTGGAGACCCTTATCCCTCACCCTAACTCAATGACAGGTCGGCCCCACCTCTTATTTCTTTTCTTTTCTATTTCTTCTTTTCTCAAAATGAGAAAGTACCAAGTAGCCCTTAAAACACAACAGTATTATCATGTTTTTTGTACTTACAGGAATATTTTCGATTGCAAATTCAGTTTGGAATGAATCATAATAAATCTCATTCATTCATTCATCCCCAACTTACATTCGCTCCAATTCAATGACTGTTGTTGCTAGCCATCCTCCACAGTCTCTGGCCACCCAGGGTCCATGGCTCAGCCGGCCTCCAGGATGAATACGAGCATCTACATCTTCGTGGACCCATATTGAACCTTGATCTGCTCACATGTGCGGAGGCGTACAAAATTGTTACTGATGACAACAAGCAAAGGAGGGTGATAGGGGGTGATGATGTGTAGTCTAGATGGAGGCTGGCCATTGCTCAACGAGGAGAGCTTCGTTCGGCATAGGCTGCGGCAAACAATAAGTGCTTTATAATATATTTACGTATCTTACAGGTTATTTAGACTTTTAAGATATCTTAAACATTGGAACAGACAATACAAGTTTGAAAGAAATTACAACATGAGGAACGTAATTGAAGTATGTACTTTGATGGAAGAAAATCATTAAGCATAATAAATTTTTGTGGTTCTTAGAAACTACAACTCTTCATCATGCATAGATCATGTAGTTGCATGCTCATATTCTTACTCTATTAGGGTTTTTTTCAAAATGTATGCATGCACATGTACTTCTATTTAATATCAAGCAATACGTTGATTATGTGTACAATAAATTATCTTATAAGTTTACATGGTATAATATATTAGAGTCCATTTCCCACACACACACCGATGCACCATATGCGACTACCTTGAACTTATCTTCCCTCATACACCGGCTACCCCACCAAATCATGCGACTTCTATCTCTTCTCGTCATCACAGTTTTTTTTTGCTTCAACCTCCAACAATAAGCTCAAATCTTGATCGATCCCTATCAGCTGCTACCCCTTCCAATGCAATACTTACCACATAGTTATCTTCCATTTCTCTCCAATTATTGCTTAATGCTAAATATTGTAATATCAACGCTCATACACATGCAACCGTTGCCGATCCCAACTAGGAACACGTGTCAAGCACTCTCTGGTGACCCCTAGCATATTCCCAATGGATGCGCCATCTCTACTTCAAGTTTTTTTTCTCATCTGGCTCTGTACGTCTGCGCTTCTATTCGTACGGATGCGGATGCATGCATGCACAAACGCATGCATGATGTTGTACAAGCTCGATGTCCTCTTCTCTCGTATCAGCGCTCCTCTTCTTCGATGTTGGCCAACTCAACGTTGTGGCTTCCTCACTAACCGTAACGACTTTCCATCTTCACTAATGTCAGCATGTTTGCTTTAGTCGTTGTTTAACGATATAGAGAATCTTTTTGCCATCGTTGGCGACAACGTGCCCCTCACTAATGATGGCATGCTACTAGCACTCGATGGCCCCATATCGTCTATATATCGTTTTCATTGTAAAGCTTCATCTCCTCTCTGCCAGGGCTTCCCCATTGTCGAGTTTTTTTTGCCACTAACTTCTTCAACAATACCGACGCTCACCGCTTGTCATCGCGACTATTGGCTCCTTAAACATGGAACTTTCTCTTCAATGGCTCCGATGAGCAGCACAATATTGTCCTCATCTCTATCGTCACTGTCTCTTCTCTTCGCTTCTCCGTGGAACAATGTCTTCTTGCAGGACAAATCGATGCTATTGCACTCTTTCGTGGTCTCCTCCGATACCATTTGTGCTTCCTCGTTATAACTTGTAGTTTTTTAATCAAAATTTTAGTTATTTTTAAATTATATTCCATAGGAAGTAATAATAGAAATACATGACCATGAGAGCGGACGTGGTTGCATGTTTTGTGTCTCCTCGGACACCATTTCTGCCATCCTAATTATAACTTTTGTTTTTATTCCACATTTCATTTATTTTTATTGGAGTTCGTATACAAATCAAATTACTAAATTTATTTATTTAATTTGTAATTTTAGTTATTTGGGGATTTTATTTTGGAATACGGGTGGAAATCAAATTGTAAGTTTTCTTTTGTTTTTTATTCCGAATTTCATTTTTTTCTTGAATTCATATCTGAATCCAATTGCTAATTTTTCTTTAATTTTCATTCCGAATTACAGACATTTAGGGATTTTACATTGGAATTCGTATTGAAATCAAATTACTTATTTTATTTTATTTTTATTCAGAATTTCAATTAATTTTTTTGTTGTACTTCGTATACGAATCTAATTGCCAATTATTGTTTAATTTTTATTCCAAAATATAATTTTTGTCGTATCGAAATCAAATTGGTAATTTTATTTTATTGTTATTTCAAATTTTAGTAATTTTTTTGTTGGATTTAGTATACAAATCTAATTTCTAATGTTTTTTAGTTTTATTCTGGAATATAATTATTTGGGGGATTTTACTAAGAAATTCGTATGGAAATCAAATTGCTTATTTTATTTTATTTTATTTGTATTCCGAATTTTATTTTTATTGCACCTCATATTATATGGACTCTTTTACTTAGGAATTTGTATGAAAATCAAATTGCTGATTTTATTTTAATTTTATTCCGACTTTTAGTTTTATTTTACTTGACATAGACTTCTTAATCTAGACCGTTATTGCCTGGACCCACCACGATCGACGGTGTAGATCTTTATCTTTTTTCACTGATTAATGTGGGAATTTCTAGAGTTTACATGGTGACTTCTTTTGACTCTGCTTTAATAAGATAATTGATGTACCATAAAAATTATCTAACTATTAATTGTAAGGATTCCTGGAAATCGCTAGCCCTGTCTTTGTTTATTTTTTGTGTTTTTTTCTTACTGTATGGTGCATACACTAGAACTAGTAATTGTGCTAAGTTTATGGTCTGTAAATCGAACATTATTCAGATTAATTCATTATAGGATAGTTCTGAATTGGATATTATTCTTTTGTTTTACCTGTTAATTTCTTGTTAGTTTTTTTTTTCTATTTTGTCCTCTAAAAAAGTTTTTATACTTTGGGCCTTCTAGGTTGTAGCAATCGAGTGAATTGGCCTCAGCCGATATTATTGATTTAGACGAATGCATATATGACCGGAAATTTAGTGCTCTGATTTTGACGTGCTATGCTCCACACCGTTGATACTTTGATGGCTTTTTTCTTCTTCTGTGGACTGGACTTTAATAAATTTGGTATGGTTGGGGAATGATCGATATCGACTCTTCTTTTTTGGGCCTTGTTAGGCTGCTTGATGTACCACACGTCCACACGCGGTCTTAAAGGGCACGAATGTTTTTGGTGTTAGCAATAATAAAGGATATGAAATGTAAAAGGATGACCGTGCTGTTGCAATGAGTTACAAGAAAAATCTTTGACTGTGCTACTATGGTTGAATCAAGTCGGCCTTGTTTGGCTCAACTTAGCCCAGCATGATATTTTCCTCTCTGATCGACGGCTACTAGCCAGTAGCAACACACGAATTTTCTTTTTAGATTTGTACTGTTCCACTAGTGAGTTAAATTATATATTTTACCAATGCTACTGATCATTTTAATATCATATTTTAAAAGTAGAAAATTCAAATTATAATAACACATGACAAGCATTCTAGCTAATTAAGGATTGTACTAATGCATTGCAGACAAGCTTGACCCTTCACATATATGTAGTCACTTTTGTACCACTTGAATCGCTATAGGTATATATATACATGAACACTACCTGAAGTATTTGTGCAAGTGGATAAACTGGATCAGGTCCAAATTAGCATTCCCTCGAGGCAGATGACAAATCCAAAGGGCAAATGGAAGTTCGGCATATTGTCATTAGTTGTCTGATAATTAGTGTTATTATGTACTGTTGGGGAGGGTCCCTGCACTACCTCGAGCCAACGATAACTTTGGCGAGTCACGACACATCGGAGTATCCAACCCCGGACGAGGTCCGGGGGCCAACCTCAGAGGAG
This sequence comes from Hsuehochloa calcarea, assembly GCA_036346395.1. Taxonomy (NCBI): domain Eukaryota; kingdom Viridiplantae; phylum Streptophyta; class Magnoliopsida; order Poales; family Poaceae; genus Hsuehochloa; species Hsuehochloa calcarea. The sequence goes on along the minus strand of CM070597.1, from coordinate 27,060,035 downwards.
GTCGGAGACCAACCCTGGACGTCAGGAGGCTAACCTCGGAGGAGGTCCGAAAACCAACCATGAACGTCCGGGGGCCAACCCCCGAACGAGGCCCAAGGGCCAACCTCGGCGAGGTATGACATGACGGGAGATCCACCCCAGACGAGGTCCAGGGGCCAATCTCGGATGGTGTCTGGGGATCAACCCCGCCGAGGTGTGAGATGTCGACGAACCCACTCCAGCCCCAGTCCGGCGTAGCCTTGTGCCGGAGTCCCAATGGCGCCCGCCTAGACGGAGGTCGGCAGCGTCACATACCTCGAAGGTGACAGGACCCGCTTGACGAAAAGGACGATAGTACCCCCAGGACAAGCTAGGCCCCAAGGGCAACAATGTAACTTCACATGTCTCTCTCTTCTACTCTATAAATAGGCTCCATCACTACCACAAAACAGACCTTTCCTCACGGTTTAAAACCGTCAGTAAAATAGAAAAAACCGTCAGGTTTAATTTTCCTGACGGTTAACCGTCAGGAAAGTACCCTCAGGGCTAGGTGGTCGGGGATGTCCAATTTGTCTGACGGTTAACCGTCAAGAAAATGAATTTTCCTGACGGTTTTTGCAAACCGTCAAGAAAATGAATTTTGCTGACGGGTAATAACCGTCAAGAAAATTAAACTTGACGGTTTTTGCAAACCGTCAAGAAAATGAATTTTGCTGACGGGTAATAACCGTCAAGAAAATTAAACTTGACGGTTCGAAAAACCGTCAAGAAAATGAATTTTGCTGACAAGTAAGAACCGTCAGCAAAATTAAACTTGACGGTTTTTGGAACCGTCAAGACAATGAATTTTGCTAACGGGTAAGAACCGCCAGTAAAATTAAACTTGACGGTTTTTACATTACCGTCAATAAAATTAAACCTGACTTGTTTTGCCCGTCAGGAAAATGTAATTCTGACAGCCCACCAACAGAAATTCTCAATTGATCATATTTTCATATATATGAATCATAAATTCACAATACACATCCATGCATCATATATCCACAATACATATCCATGCATCATATATAATCCACAATACACATCCATACATCATCACAATACACATCCATGCCTCCATACACAAATAAGAAGTTCAAACTAATCATTTCAAGCCAAATACCATCCATAAGGTTCACTTGCAGAAAGCAACATCGTAATCCACACAAAAAACATCTAAAAGTCCAGTACTACCACAATACACCTAAAGGACTAATGTCACATACAAGTAATATAAGTCCATCTAAAAGTACAGCAATACCATGTTCAACTATTCAAAAGAGCTAGCAAGTCATCAAAGATCATGAACTATGCCTTCAGAGAGAGGCAAGCACACAAGACAAACTATATATAGGAGTGAACGTATATAACAGCCAGTAGGTGAGTTGATATGATGCCTAGGCAGCCAACATAATCAAGTCTTTCAATAATGCTACCAGCTATACAGGTTCCTTTTGCAGCTTCTGTGCCCCTACATATTTCATCAATCAGAACTAGACTCCTAGCAGTAGCTCGGCTGACTAAAGATTGTATCTCTAACATTTCAATCTGAAAAGAACAGATAGTCAAAACAAAATATTTGCCATGTACATTATAAAGTTTATTGTAGAAGTAAATAAGAAAACACATTTTTCCAGAATTAAGAAATAAAAAAGTCTATTATATGAACAGAGGGGAACCAAATGGGGCTAGTACCTCAACTAAATTCATACTCGAGTCAGAACATGAAAAAAAATACCTAGTGAAACATCACATATGTAACATGATCTAATTAACATGCTTGGTGAACTATAATACACCAAATTTGGTGGAAAAAGCAAGTTGGTTGGAAGGATTTGATTGTCCAAACCATTATATAATTACGCAGGATTTGAACTTGCAGCACAGTTAATGAGGGCTGTGTTCTGCGAGATCTCATACATTTACAAATTAAGTAAAATCATGCATAGTTTCCAGTATGTCAATTTTGTCATGTGCTACTTACCGGGGGAAGATAAACATCAAAATAACTAGGATGATTATTTTACAATAGCAATAACATCAATCAATGAAGTTTTAGCAGGTCAAATTCCATCGTGAAAAGAAACTAACAGGATATAATGGTATAAGCACCTGTGTTATCTGATAATATAGAACTACAAATTATATGAAAATAAATATGTAAAGCTACAAAACTGGCACCTGAAACGAACTTTTCCCATCAACTGGGCTATCATAGGATTTCATATGCAGCATAATGGAATCAAAATGTGGGATGACAATTTGAAGCGACTAGCACCATCGAGCCACATATTCCAAGCAACGCAGCAATGACTGGCATCGATCGCAACATACTAGATTTCTCGCCACCATTTGGGCAATCGGAATAAACAAAGAGTGCATGTGGACATCATTCAATATTGCATTCCCTTGATTAATATCAAGCCGATGAGAAAGAGTCCTATTAAATCCATTTCACTTGAGGTTTCCTCAACAAAGTAATCTGCATAAATATGTTCTCTGATTAAGCATAAGAAAGGAACATGTCATTTGGCAAATGTATAAAGCAGAGCTATATTTGGCTATGAGCTTACGATGGAGGAGCCCCGATCTCCCAAGGTAAGGTGGACAAGAACCAAGCGAAATTCTGTAGTTCTATTTTATCCACGGTGATATAAAAGTGAAGTATTAGTAGTACTGAAATAAGAATAGCAACACAAGAAGAAAAACAAATTAGAGAGAACTTACTATCAGTTTTGGTTTTCAATTCTTTAAACGTCTCTACAAATCAGTGTAAGATGCTTCTATATTTTCTTGAAATCTTCTACAGCTATCCTCCTTATAAACCTCCCATACTGCAAAAATAATACGACATGGTATGAACTAAATAGACAAAACAAACTATAGTGACAGGGATAAAATGTTGCACTACTTATAAACGATTTTAGTATAGAAGTTAGTAAGTGACATAACTTGCAATACATTATGACTACCTATAAATTAGTTCATCTGAACACCATGGCAGAAACAACTACCTGAATTGTTGCCCAAACTTGCAATACATTATGACTACCTATAAATTAGTTCATCTGAACACCATGGCAGAAACAACTACCTGAATTGTTGCCCAAACGGCAGCGGCGAGGGGAACCCAATTAGAGAATGGCACAACCCAGCCATGCACCTCCCCCATTTAAGCTCGACACTTCACAGGATGCAAGAATATGGATCATGGTAAAAATGAAAATGAATAGGAGCATGGTAAAAAGGGGAATGCACAGCCATGATATAAGGTAACTGGATGCTTCTTCCCAGCACTGCATTTTCCATAATCCCTCCTCCCCGCAGAGCAACACACCATCCCCATTCAAAGAACCCAGCCAGCCCAGCTAGAATTCATCCCGGTCGATTGCATCCCCACCAAGCACCCCATTCGATGCTTTCCCAGCACAAAGCCAGCAAAGGCCAACCCCAGATTCATTCCCCAGCAACATCTCAAGCAAAGAACACATTCCCCACAGAAGCCGTCCTCTTTCCCAGCCAGCACACAAGCCTCCCACTGCCATTTCCCCTCCTTCCACTTCTCCTCAGCCGAAGGCAAGACCCCAATGACAGAAGGGGAGCAAGAGGGGGAAGAAGGCCAGCAGCCAGGGAGCAAGAAGAGGAAGAACCACCAGGGATGCCAGGAAGCCAGGGAGCCAAGAGGAAGCAAAGGGGAGCGCCAACACAAGACCGGCACTGCCACCCTCCTGATCTCAGCAAGATGTAAACCCAGCACCCATCAGTATGCAATACACATCTACAATCATTCACATATATCACCAGATCTTAGTAGCATCACCCTTAATCTCCACCCAATAACATTATCATCCCTCAACCACACCCCAGAACATCAATAATTCATCAGTTCATCTCAGAGCAGTAGGGGGAGGAGTAGAGAGGGATAGACGATAGGGAGTAGCATACCTCAAATGCTCAAGATCAGCTAGCACCCTCACCATGTGGGCGACAACCATGGTGGCAGCCACTCCACCCATCCCAACATGTGTATGCATCAAGCAAATCACCTCCATCACCATACTCATGCATCATCAACTAAGCAACCACATTAGAAAGAAACGCAAGTAAAAACAATAAAGTAAAAAAATGAAGGGGACTGCACTGGGAGCAGCCAGGCGCACGGGCCGATAGGAAGCGGCGGTGGCCATAGGCCGAGGGCGCAGCCGGATCTGGGCCACCAGGGGGAAACTGAGAGTAGAGGGAGGAGAACAGGGCCGGGTCGGATCTGGGGAGCCAGGGCGGCCGGCGGCCGGGAGGCCAAGCCGGCCGGGCCAGAGCACGCCAAACCGAGGAGGGGGGAGCTGATGGGAGGTGGAGCCGGGAGGAGAGAGCCGAGGCGACCGGGGGTGGCGCAGCGGCGCCGAGAGGGAGCCGGAGGCGCGCTTGAGTTGGGTCGGTGGCCGAGGGATCTGAGCGCCGGGAGTGAGGGAGCCAGGACGGCAGTGATCAAGCGGGCGGGCACGAGGAGCAGCGAGAGCTGAGCCGAGGAGGCGCCAGGAGGAGGCGGCGCCGGGAAGGGTAGAAGAGAGACCGAGAGGGAGAGAGAGATGTGGGCTGGGGTGGCTAGGTGAATGGAGGGGGCGACCGAGAGAGTAGGAAAGGGAAGAGGGATTTCGGGGAATGGACGCGAAGGGTGAGGATTTGGCGGAAGAGACGCGCTGTAGTTTTTTTCCCCGCGTAGATGAAAATCATTAACCTTACGGTTTAAACCGTCAGGTTAATGTATTTTTTTGACAGTTCTATTATAACCGTCAGCAAAATTCAAATTTTTCTGAGGGGATACTATTCCCGTGACCGAAATAATATACCTTGACGGTTGGTGCGGGCCTGTCAAGAAAATTTGCAACCGTCAGGTTTTGTCCGTTTTCTAGTAGTGCATGTAAATAGGGAGGGAGAGGCCACTTGGAACTCTCCCCACACATATGCAATACATTGGTACGGACCCTTGTGTGTGATTCTTGTTGAAGTCCCCTTCGCATCCTCGGCGTTCGATGTGTCCAACCGGGGGTGCCTCAAGTTTACAGTCCGATCTCGTATCGACGACAGTTGGCGCTGTCTGTGGGAACTGAAATGAGAAGCTACAAGTTCGTGATGCACCACGATCAACGTGTCATGACTTTTGAAGACGATCCGTGGACCCCGTCTGGGATTAGCCACCGGACCTCAACCGGGTGGATTTCCCAGCATGTCGAACCTCGATGAGGTTGGTCCGTCGGATTCCGTCTTTTATGCACACTTCTCCCTTTCTCTCTCCTCCCGATTTCCTCTAGCCTTACGCGCGGGAGGCACAAACAGGACATGCACGACCCTGGAACGATCCGGTAGGCACCTCAAGAATGTCCGCAAGGGCCCTAGACCCTGCCCGCAAGCTTCGCAACATGTCCTCTCTCGAATAACCGCCTCCCCGAGCCACTCCGCTGACCGACCGGTCCCACGTCATTCTCTTCGGCCGTCCGCCTCATGCTGGCCACCTCGACCGACCGCTTCCATGAAACACCTCCTTCGCTGGGCCGCGCCCTGCCCCGACCGCCCCATGGCCGCGCCTCCTCCGCCAGACCATGCTGCGCCCACGTGACATATTATACTTTTTTACTACTTAAACAAACATATTATAGTTCTCTCTCTCTCTCTATATATATATAGGGAACATATCAGTGCTAATGGGTAATTCGGTGCTAAGGTGCTAATACCAATCTTGACCGTTGAAGGTGGGAGCATGCATGGTGTTTAATGAAGACGCATGAATGAACGTGCATTGAAGGTGGGAGCATGCAAAGTGATTAAATGGTTTAGAGGTGGGAGCTCGCATTAATCTTAGTTGTTCAATTCAGATTCAACAGTCAAGATTGGTATTAGCACCTTAGCACTAAATTACCCATTAGTACTAGATACATTCCCATATATATATATATATATATATATATATATATATATATATATATATATATATATATATACACACACACACACACACACACACACACACACACACACTTATCCTCTTATCCTATATAGGGCAATTACATAAGCCACCCACATCATGAATCGTCTGATACATGTATGTGATCAATGCAAATTTTAGAGTTTGGGTGTGAAAATGTTTTATATCCCTAATGTATTTGTGGCAAGTGAGTTTTGAACTACTTTTGAATTTAGTGCAATGGGAGTGATTATATACCATGAAACTAGCTCAAACTAGTTAAATTGAAGATGAATTTAAATTTTTTTGTAGTTAGACATCTCAGATACACTTTTTTTTTATGGATATGTGAAGATACACACGTCAAACTTTCTGAATCTCAAAGCACATCAACAAGTACTGATTTGGGTGCATAGGTACAATGGTGCATGAAACACTTGTCATATATATACCACTTCTCATATACCACTTACATCGTGTGATGATACTTTTTACCAATTTGAGTATACTCTAATAATGATTATTAGATACCTCAAAGTGAGTTCTATGAAAAAATTCAATAAAGGCCACTTTTTATAACAAAATATATGTATATAATTCTTTTATATATGAAAAAAGGCATATAGCAAAAATAAATGGCTCCAATGAAAATTTTTCAATCAAGTCGCATTGCAAGATCTTATAATTGGTATTTAAGAATACTAAAAGTGATAAAGAAGTATAATATGCTCGTTTAAGTGGTATATTAGAAGTACCAGTATGTACTCCTAGGAGTATGAAACGGGCGTCCTATATACATACATACATACATACATACATATATATATATATATATATATATATATATTGTGTGTGTGATCCATTTTGTTATAGTTGAAAGAACAGCCTAGAAAACACTTAACAAAAGGATCGTAGAGAACCTTCGACGAAGCTTCCCACTATATTACCTAAAACATAGGAGGATCATCACTTTATTCGGATTTGAGTTGCTTCGAAATCCGAAGTGTGACCCTGTGACCTAACTAGCTAGGTTTGCCACATCATTTCGTTCCGACTTCCGAACTACCAGAATCTCGGGACGAGATTCTGTTTAAGGGTGGTAGATTCGTAACAACTCAAAATCCCTAAGTTAGATTAGTTAAGCATCTAATGTGCATTTGTGAAGTTTTGCACTTAAAAAAACTTTTTGTGTAAACCTTGTGTTGAAAATCCTTTGATTTGTGAAGACTAGAATTTAAACCTAGAAATTCAATACTCTTTCTCCAATTCAAAAGCTCAATTTGAAATTGGGGCAAAACTAAAAAGGTTTCGAGTGTGGGAATATTTTAGTTGGATTCTATATTTTTTGATATACTTTTTTAGATTTTTCTAGAATTTTTGGAGCCCCTTGGTGCTCCCTCGCTGCTGTGGTGTGGTCTCCGGTGATCCCCGGTGCTTCTCCCCAAGATCCCCTCCGACATCTCCTTCCCCCGCCGTCGTCACCGGCCATCCTTCGCGTCCTTGTGGCCGGCCCTTTGGAGAGGGAGGAGAGGAGAAGGGAGGAAGGCCTTAGGGAACCAGATCATCGTCGTTCTACGGGTCTTCAAGGGTAACGAAGGTGTTTTAGTGGTAGTTTGATTCGGTTTTATTGATTAATGGAGGATTAGATCTAAATCGTGTTCTGTCCTGGAGATTCCAGAACGTATCTGTCTTCTTGCGCGGCCAGTTTCGACCCTTTAGAGGCCGAATCTCGGGTTGACCTCTCCTAGAGTTTTGTTCCTGGTTTCATTAGCTTTCTTTTGGCACCTGTATCACGAATTTTCACCCAGTAGATTAAAAGTTATGACTGTTTTTCTACGTACTGGTCTGTCTGCCAGAATTGTTGGGTATAGTCGGTTGCACCTAGGTGTTGATCTAGTTAGAGTCAGAATCAGGTCGGCCACCCAACTAGGTTTATGAAGATAATTTCACCAGCTTTCAAGTCTGATAAAAATCACTTTATTTGGATCAGTGGTTTAAAAGTTAGAGCCTTTTCTTTAGGGCTGTTCTGAATTCTGGGCAGACTGCAGTTAATGTTTTTTATTGGATGATTAGACCTCTGTATTGGCCGAATTAGAGTTTACCATCAACTAGAGTTTTGTAGCCAGTTAAGTTAAGAAAATCTGGGCACTGGTTTCGTGTCGTTTCGAGTTCCAGATAATTAAATATGCTTTTTCTCGTACCGCTGCTCTTATGGGCTGAAATCTGGCAGAATAGTTTATTTTCAATTTGGGACTATGCGGTATATTGAATAGTCAGGGGTTATTGTAGAACATCGGTAGCAGTGTTATATCGTTGTTCTTATTTTGGGAACATGCTTGTGTAGGCGGTGAGACATCCCGTGTGGGAACACCTCCGTTGCCTGCTAACGAGTCACTACGCAAAAGGCAAGTACTGTATGCATAATGATATGTTGTTTACATGAATGTTTGGTGCCTTGTTCATGATGTTGATATACTGCAAGTACCTTGTATACTATGTTTGATGAAAAAAAAATGTGATGTGTGAGTGAATGATTATACTTGTTCGTACTGGTAGATGAATGCCATGTGTTTCTTTTCAATTATGAGTACTATTCAATATTGCCATGGGATCACATCATGACATGCATAAATTACATTTGTAAGATCCATCAATTCCAGTATGGGCACTTGAAAATCCCATCAATTCCAGAATGGGTACATGAGTCCACCATTCCAATGTGGGCCATGTTACGTGAGTCCACCATTCCAATGTGGGCCACGTTGGACGGTCGTATGAAACGTTCTTCATACGATTACTTTAAGTGAACACCGACGGGTGTTTCACTCGCTATACCGGTATATGCTGCAATATGTCCAATTCCTTCAATGCATCATTCCACTTCATCCATTCATAAATTCGTTTCCAGTAAATGTTCAAATGATGATTGTGATATATTGTTCATGGAATGTTTGACTGTTACATACAGTTACTTGCTGAGTCTTTGGCTCATTCTTGCTTTGTTGTTTTATTTAGGTAAATGACAAGGAAGAATGATCTTGTGGAGGGTAGTTCATCACGATGCACTCACTACCATAAACCAAACATTTTGAGGACTTTTACTGTCGTTAATCATGACTTGTGATGAATTGTAATAAGCCAGTTTGGTCATAACTACCTTATCTCTCAAAATTGTTTATTTCTATTCCATTGATTAAACCTGTTGATGAATTCTTGTTTCCGTAAAATCTTTCTACTTGATTAACTTTGACATGTGTTTTGATGTTATTCTTCTAAAGAGTAGTGGTTGTAGGTGACATCTTGACTTTCTTATAGTCAGGGTGTTACAGTTGGTATCAGAGCGGGCTTTAGGTCCGTGGTAATTAAGTTATTAAAATGACACACTGTGCACAGTAGGTGGGGTTTGGGAAATCCATTGTTTCCGCATTTCTAGTGATGTTGTTCATTATGTTGTATGGTATAGAATTGCTTCTGTACTATCTTTCTTGTTATTAATCTATGTCATGATGCGATATCCTATATATATCTATGAATTATCCTATGATTGTCATGAGATGATCCTATATATTCATAATTGATTGCATTAGTTATGCGTATCGGTAGCGGACGTCGAGCAGCTGAGTTCGTGGTTGTTGTCCTGGGTTTTGCCAGGCTACACCACTGTTCGTGTTGTAATAGTAGAGAAGTTCTTACCCCTGTTCCATAGTTCTGTGTTGAGTCTGAGCTCATTGATGAAGTTTTTGTCCTTCTCAAGTTTGTATCTGGTTTTCTGGTTGTAGTTTCTGATAGTTCGTGAATTTCTTTTGAATGGAGGGTTATAATGCAGTGGGCAATCTCTAGTAGATTTCTGATCGTTCTTTGAAACAATTATTGTTCTTTCAACTATTGTGATATTTTTGCTCCACGTGAGCGTAGTTAAATTGCAAGATTTACCTTTTCACGGAAGTTCTGTTTTACCCCTGTTGGAAAATTCAACCCGTGTGTTCGCTTGAGGTTTCGGGCATTGGCAGATTTTTTTTGCAAGTTCTTTATCAAATGCACAATGATCTTGCATATTTCTTTTTGGGATGCTTTAGACAGTAGTTCTCTTCCTTGATTTCTGATTTTGACCAATTCTTGTCCGGTGGTAGTTGATGAATTTCTCTTAGGTTCATAACTCATGGTAGTTGATGAGATCCAATAGATCTTTAATGGTTCTCTGAAAATATTATTATTTTTCAGATGTTGAATTTCTTTTATTTTAAATGATCTTCGACAGTTGGCAATATTGATATTTCCATGTTTGTTCCTTCTTTCACATTGGAAAATAGCGACTCGTTTACTCGTTTGATAGTTTGTATAATGAGAGTTTTATGTTGCAAGTTCGTTAACATGAGGAAGCATTGGCTCCATGTATTTCTTTTGGATCATTCCGTGTCTTGAAGTTTAACGCATCTCTTTTCTGAGGATTAGTGTTAAAACCCTTTTTGGGGTGCCTTGTGGTGATTAAGTCGGAGATGGTAATCACACAAATTGGTTGGCTACGGGTTCCTATTGGTCCCTATATGTTTTTCAAAATAATTCTTGTCTTTCTGATTGCTGAGCTCTCTTTGCTACTTGTACACGGTATTATTGACAAGATCATTCTTTTTGTAAGAGTCCTATCTCACTTGTTGATTAAGGGGACCTGGTTAACCGTTTGGTATTTTGATAACGGGAATTATCTTCTACTAAGTTTATTGAAGAAATTTCGACTCAGTTCAATTCTTTTGGAGTAGTTGGAGTGTTGGAGTTTATAACCTCCCTTTGAAAAGGAAAAGTGTCGCGACCTCTTTCTAATGTTTTGTGGTGTTGGGTGAGAGGTTTGTCTCAGCTTTGTGGCATTCGTACTAGGTTCCTTTTCGAGAACAAGTTGTTATTACAATTCCATTTGATCTTTGAAAATTTCTATAACCCGATTTGTCATGTTTCCTTTAGAAGGTTTATTGATATGATCGATAATGTGAGAATAAGGTTGATTCTCGTTATAGAGAAAGAAGTTTAACCACCTTTCTTGATGTTTCCAAAATGATTCAATTTCGAGTTTTGTGTTCATGACCTCATTGGAGGTCCAAGTTTATTATGATAAACGAAGTTTGCCGCGTAAAACGATTTGTTGCAAAGTTATAATGGTTCTTCAGTGATGCGAGCGTTTTGATCTTGAATGCTCGTTGTTCTTATCTGTAAAGATCCGACATTCTGTTCTTGCGAGGCTTATGTTTTCAATTGTGGACTCCACCTATGTTCAATGAGTTCATTGCCTAATTGGTTTTCCCCTTGGTTCTGTGTTCATTACGAGTGGTAAGTGATTTCCCAGTTGGTGAAAAGCGTTTTCACGTGCCTCTTCTTTTGAGATGTATTCAACCCATTCTTTTCGCGTTGGTCTTTCGAAATATTTTCTAAATGTGGTTGTGAGCTTGATGTTATTACTTGTAGTAAATTGATCGCCTTTGGGTGACATCGTTCAAATGAGAATATTTCAAGTCTAGCTTTCGCGGTACCTTGGAGATCGTGAATCATCTGGTAACTGAAATTATTTTGGGTAACTTGAGGAATTGGATTAACCTATTGTTTCTTAAAGATTTTGTATGATTTAGTCCGAAAGGCTCCTTGGTTTGAGTTCGCAAAGTGAGGTTGCAATAAAAGAAAATTCCCGTTGATCTCTTCGAGATGAAGTTAATCCGTTTGCTTTCCGTGAAATCCTGTAAAGGGAAATGTTTCGAGTTTTGTGGCTGAGAACATTTGGATCTCGTGTTTCCCAAGTAGATGAACTGTTTCGAGCAAGTTGGCCTGTTGAAGGATCTTATCGATTCTTAATTAAATCTTGTGGTTATTTGAAGCGTCCCTAAATTTGTTGCTCTTTCCGCTCAAGAGATGGCGAATTTCAAACGTAATATCTTTCTTTCGTGTCGGCTGTCATTTGCTATTCTCTTTTGAGGGATGTGTGCCTCCAATTATGAACTCAGCTTTCGTTTTCCAAGATCACCTTTATCAGAATATTTCTTTTGGTTTCCTGCTCGCCGTGATGAGCAACGTCTTTCTGTGTGAATAAACTTATATTTGTTCGCCTCTTCCTTTTGAGAAAGGATCACAGTTTTGGGTTGCAAAGTGTTTGCGAAGGCTAAGTTTGGCAACTGGTTGGTGGTAGATGAGTAATCGTAGCGGTGATATTTTGCTACCAAGTTACTGGAGTAGTAGAATGTAGAATGGTTTTGATCTGTATCTCTTGGGGAAAAATTAATTCACATGGAATGCTTGGTTTCGAAGTAAGTCTGAAAAGTGTTTCGACTGAGTAGAACCTATGGTATAGTGAAACTTCATAACTTCAGTTCATGATTGAATGGTCGGTGATTATCGAAAGTATGGAAATCTTGATTACTTCTATAAAGCAACGCAATTGGATAATGATGCGAGATTAGGCGAGAAATTTCTAAGTATGCAAGTGAGTGAGTACGTTAGAATTGGGGAAAATGTTGGAGAGTCAATCCATGGATTTCCCTATTTGTTATAATTGAAATTTGTGGTAGAGATATTGGAGGTTAAGTTTGGGTTTGCATTGTTATGTTAGACCTTTGGTCATCCAATGATTATGTGTAGAGAAAGTGGAATAATAGAGTTTCCTGAGCAATGAATGGTCATTGATAGAACTCTTCTGATGTAGTACATGTCCGTACTGCTAAGGATCTTGAATTGTTGTTATTGGAAATTGAAGATAATGTGATTGCGTGGTGCCTACTATTGTGGTGTTATGGATGCTTTCAATCAAATCGATTCTGTATTACCTAGAGTATCCAGTAGATTTCATAGAGTCTCTTCACAATGGTGTGGATGATTTAATTCAGTTTGAGCATGATTTGAGGATATTTGACTAAAAGGTTTAAGCTCGTGTGGTATGCGATGAATTCAAATTTCAAGGATTCGAGAGAAATTTTATTCCTAGAAGAAAGAAACTGTAGAAAGGAATGTTCATCGGATAATGAGGTGTTTTCTTGATTCTCGTTTGAGTTTGGTGTTGTTGACGGTGTTTTACGCAATTTGAGTTGAGGTTATGTTGGCATGTAGATTCTTTCCAATTCGGATAAAGCGCAAGTGTTTGGTTTGGGCGTGCGATAATTTCTCCTTTGGTTGTATTGGTGTTCATTTGTAAAGCGCCTATTTAGAAAATGTATTTGTTTTGAAATGAACTATCAAATTTGGAATTTAATCTTTTGGTGGAGAATTAGCATTGAGCGGACGCGATGAGGACTCTCTATTTTCAATTGGATTCTCTTCGTTTTGAAAGTTGCGTAAATTAGAAATTTGGTATTTCGTTTTAACCGTCTCGCATGCTGCGCAAATGCACGCGTCGGGTGTGTTCGGTCTTTGAGTGGGCGGTGAACCATTCAAGATTCGAGTTATAGTTTAAGACGTTGACCATTGAGTATGGTCTTACCTTCGATCCTCTTCTGATGAGGGTACCTAGAAAGTTCTGGTTGAGTGTTAGGTTAGGCATAGTTTTGGGTCTTTGGGTGGTGGTTTTCTCTAGTCCGAAAGAGAGACCGTTTGAGAGCTGGAGACCCTCGTGCGCGATAAGTATCCAGACCTGTTCGTTTATGGTACGTGTTTTTCGTTAATAATTCCAGTCGCAGTTTTCTTTCGAATAAGATCTGTGTTTAGATTCGAGGTCGAATCCTGTTAAGGGGGGTAGAATGTAATACTCCGGAATAGAAGTCGGTTAACAGAATGAAGCTGGAGGGGTAAAAGACAATTGCAAACTCTGAATTTCCGATTCAATGGGGGTTTTCGCTTTTCTTCGCCAACCTGGGCCTTGGGCTGCCACCCAAGAGGCCCAAGAGGGGGAGACCAGCCCAAGAGGGGCCGGCCAAGGGGAGGGGGGAGGCACCCCCAACCCTAGCCGCCAACCCCACTTCCCCTCTCCGTCCCCCTTGTGGCCGCCACCTCCATTGCCCTCTCCCTACTCCTTGCTGCCCCTTGGTGCTCCCTCGCTGCTGTGGTGTGGTCTCCGGTGATCCCCGGTGCTTCTCCCCAAGATCCCCTCCGACATCTCCTTCCCCCGCCGTCGTCACCGGCCATCCTTCGCGTCCTTGTGGCCGGCCCTTTGGAGAGGGAGGAGAGGAGAAGGGAGGAAGGCCTTAGGGAACCAGATCATCGTCGTTCTATGGGTCTTCAAGGGTAACGAAGGTGTTTTAGTGGTAGTTTGATTCGGTTTTATTGATTAATGGAGGATTAGATCTAAATCGCGTTCTGTCCTGGAGATTCCAGAACGTATCTGTCTTCTTGCGCGGCCAGTTTCGACCCTTTAGAGGCCGAATCTCGGATTGACCTCTCCTAGAGTTTTGTTCCTGGTTTCATTAGCTTTCTTTTGGCACCTGGATCACGAATTTTCACCCAGTAGATTAAAAGTTATGACTGTTTTTCTACGTACTGGTCTGTCTGCCAGAATTGTTGGGTATAGTCGGTTGCACCTAGGTGTTGATCTAGTTAGAGTCAGAATCAGGTCTGCCACCCAACTAGGTTTATGCAGATAATTTCACCAGCTTTCCAGGCTGATAAAAATCACTTTATTTGGATCAGTGGTTTAAAAGTTAGAGCCTTTTCTTTAGGGCTGTTCTGAATTCTGGGCAGACTGCAGTTAATGTTTTTCATTGGATGATTAGACCTCTGTATTGGCCGAATTAGAGTTTACCATCAACCAGAGTTTTGTAGCCAGTTAAGTTAAGAAAATCTGGGCACTGGTTTCGTGTCGTTTCGAGTTCCAGATAATTAAATATGCTTTTTCTCGTACCGCTGCTCTTATGGGCTGAAATCTGGCAGAATAGTTTATTTTCAATTTGGGACTATGCGGTATATTGAATAGTCAGGGGTTATTGTAGAACATCGGTAGCAGTGTTATATCGTTGTTATTATTTTGGGAACATGCTTGTGTAGGCGGTGAGACATCCCGTGTGGGAACACCTCCGTTGCCTGCTAACGAGTCACTACGCAAAAGGCAAGTACTGTATGCATAATGATATGTTGTTTACATGAATGTTTTGTGCCTTGTTCATGATGTTGATATACTGCAAGTACCTTGTATACTATGTTTGATGCAAAAAAAATGTGATGTGTGAGTGAATGATTATACTTGTTCGTACTGGTAGATGAATGCCATGTGTTTCTTTTCAATTATGAGTACTATTCAATATTGCCATGGGATCACATCATGACATGCATAAATTACATTTGTAAGACCCATCAATTCCAGTATGGGCACTTGAAAATCCCATCAATTCCAGAATGGGTACATGAGTCCACCATTCCAATGTGGGCCATGTTACGTGAGTCCACCATTCCAATGTGGGCCACGTTGGACGATCGTATGAAACGTTCTTCATACGATTACTTTAAGTGAACACCGACGGGTGTTTCACTCGCTATACCAGATATATGCGACAATATGTCCAATTCCTTCAATGCATCATTCCACTTCATCCATTCATAAATTCGTTTCGATAAATGTTCAAATGATGATTGTGATATATTGTTCATGGAATGTTTGACTGTTACATACTGATTACTTTGTGAGTCTTTGGCTCATTCTTGCTTTGTTGTTTTATTTAGGTAAATGACAAGGAAGAATGATCTTGTGGAGTGTAGTTCATCACGATGCACTCACTACCATAAACCAAACATTTTGAGGACTTTTACTGTCGTTAATCATGACTTGTGATGAATTGTAATAAGCCAGTTTGGTCATAACTACCTTATCTCTCAGAATTGTTTATTTCTATTCCATTGATTAAACCTGTTGATGAATTCTTGTTTCCGTAAAATCTTTCTACTTGATTAACTTTGACTTGTGTTTTGATGTTATTCTTCTAAAGAGTAGTGGTTGTAGGTGACATCTTGACTTTCTTATAGTCAGGGTGTTACATAATGCTTAGTGTATTTAATGGTTGTCTTAACGAGTTGATGAGTCTATTACATGTGAGTCTCGCGAACAGAAAACGCGGGATCAAACCGGTTTAACATGAGTGAATGACATATGGGCCCGGCCCATTAAGTGCTTGTGGACTATGGTCCATGGACTAAACTACTATGCATGTTGACCTCTAGTCCATACACTATTTGCATGGACCAAATCAATGACAAGGGGTCCCACCTGTCAGTAGGAATTTAAATCAGAAATTAAATGAAAAAGGAATAATATGTAGTGGACCCACATGTAGGTGACATAGGCTAGTATAGGCCGAGTGTAAAAAGTATTAAATGCATTTGAAAATTCGGAAAAGATTATTGTTACACTGAAAAATCAAATAAATTCAAAAATTCATAACTAATACAAATTAACTCCAAATTAAGTGAAACTAATTTTGTTGGTTTTAATTTTTAATATAGTTTAATTTGGAATAGGTTTGAATCATGTTACTGCCACATAAAAATTCAAAATTCAAATTCATTTTGGGTAAAATTATTTTTACACTAGAAATTTAATTAACTTCAAAAATTCATATAAAATTCATCTAAACTCCAAATGAGACGAACCAATTTTTTTAGTCATAAATTTTTATTCTCTAGCTAGCCATGCAATCCTTATCTCCACTAGTGTTCTACAATTTTTTGTGAAAAGTTACAATTCGGATGAACAGTGACCAAAGCTGAATTTTCAACCTTTTCTCCAATTCTGATATTCCAAAGCCTATAACTTTCGCATATTAACTCCAATTGGAATAATTATTTCATATAAATTCATATAAAATCATAATCTATCTACTGTACAAATTTCATGCATTTTTTAGTATTTTGATTTTTGGCTTTTCTTGGTATTTATTCGATATCTTATTTCTCTAGATTCCGAAGTGCCAGACGTGAACGATTACGCAACTGAGGGTGAACAAGTGGATTTCCATCAAAGTAAGCATCATTTTAAATTTATTTTTGCATCATATTGATCCCAAATTTTGTTAAGTTAGTATTTTGAAAGGCAATGACACTTGTTTGCCTGCTATATTGGTATCTCAATATTTTTATGAGTTAGTTAGCTATGTCCTATTCTTGCAGATCTCCTTGTTATTTCCATTACAAATATGCTTAATATTATATGGTTGTGATGATATATCTATTACATATGTTGGATGCTTAGCCTTGCGAGTCTAGTGAACGCATTAGATGAGTTAACGGGGTTAGCTCGTCAATTGTGGGAAACACAACATTCTATTTATACTTTTGTCCAGATCTTTGCATCTGGTTGTTAAGTTTATATTGGTGAAATTTCAAAGGTTTTGGGTCTGGACAAGTGGTTGTAGTGTGGGTGTCTTCGTGCACGAGACTCAGGTATTGTGGTATTTTTGTCTGGGCCATTAAGGACCGAATTTTGGTGATGTCGTTAATTCAAGTAACACTTCAGTACTTCCACATGCGGGATATGGGTACCGCTTAGTCAAGTAAGGGGGGGTTTATTAGGTTGGGCCACAGGTGGTGTGAGGACATGGGACTGTGAAATCCTATGTTCCTTAGGAACCCAGTGTAATATATAATATGAGGGTGAGCACTATTTCTTATGTTGGGGGTTACCAACATACTAACTACCTTACACAGGCCCCTCCAACACAACTTGCGTGCCCGCTTAGCATTTTCTATATGAATTTGTACTAAGTTGGGATTTCATCTCTCATGGGTGATTCAACTCAATAGGGTCTTCTTGCTGAAAAATACTAAGTCTTGATCTCCCCGACTCGCATACCTTAGGAAGTG
This sequence comes from Hsuehochloa calcarea, assembly GCA_036346395.1. Taxonomy (NCBI): domain Eukaryota; kingdom Viridiplantae; phylum Streptophyta; class Magnoliopsida; order Poales; family Poaceae; genus Hsuehochloa; species Hsuehochloa calcarea. The sequence continues at coordinate 27,042,307 of CM070597.1, read as the reverse complement.
TGTCCTTTTCGGAGGCTTACGGGCTTGTCAAGTCGTGTAGGTAAAGTTGTACTCCCCTGCAGGGATAAATCTATTCGAATAGCCATATCCACGGTTACAGACGACCACTTGGATTTGGGAGTCATTATTGTTAGACTTTAAATTAAAGGAAACCAAAGGCTAACAGTTACCGATAACCAGCACCGCGGAGTCAATAAATTAAAACAAAGGCCAACAGTTACCAGAAACGTGATATACCTTGAAACGTGATACACACCAACATACGCTTCATACAATTAAAACAAGTGATGAACAGTATTATATTTTACTTGACTTTTCGGATGGTCGGCGGCGCCATAAACTCGATAACCAGCACCGCGGAGTCAATAAATTCAGCCAGCCATGCGCTAGCTTAATTATTGACAACACCATTGCAACCACTAATTACCAACTAATTACACGACAAGGTCATGCGTCACTAAAACAGAAAACATCTACGTACTATAATTAATAACGTACACCGAGACGTTTCGTTTTCTTTGAAATGAGAATTATACTGTATATAGATGTACCAGGCAATAACAAGAATCTTCACAGGCTAGATCACTTCATACAGCTATGATTCACACGCATCGAATCACGTGGTTGTGCATACATATCACTCCACAGAGACATGCATGTTTCTTAAATCATTCTGTGGTCTGCTCAGGACAGATAAACAGGCTAGCTAGGCTAGCTCAATCTGGACTGCTTAGAGAAATGAACCCTGAATTCCACACGGAATTGAATACTACAGGTCAATTTGATCTGGTTAGGGATGGAGAGGCCGGTTAACGCGCGAGCTCGATCATTCATGACACGCTGACATTAACTAATTAATTTTGGAGGCCAGCAGTCAACTGATCGAGAAAAAGTCCTCCCACATCCTCTCGAATTATATATATCGGGTTAGTTCATTATTTACCACTGGAAGATGGCTAAATCCTAAAATGCTACCGTGAAATTACTTGTCTCTTTATTGTTATTGTTATTGAATCTCAACTTTCATTCCGTTTTTGTCACTCTCGTTAGTCTCGTTAGATCTATGTCGGACCCGGATTTCCTTAATCCAGAATTCTCTGTGAAAATTTTGCGCTACTCCCTGGATCAATAGGTAGCGCTCACAGTGTACATCGCTGAATCATTTCATACACATCGTAGGCCGAACTAAATATAATATTACAACCATCTGAGTTAAATAGACCGCGCCGGGTCGAGTTTACAAAAGAGGGCCGAACAGGTCAAATGAGTTCATTACAAAGTAAAGAAATGGGCGCGGAAGCAAAAAGGGGCAACGTGACTCCCCCCACAGGCAAGCGACTGTGACGTCTTGTGTACAACCGATAGTAACCAAGGATTTATAGAATATTGGTTGTACGCAAGTACCAGCGGAGCCAGCTAGACTACGGCGAGTCCTAGACTAAGGAACTAAACTATTCTTCGCCTTGGTCTTGACCGTTGACACCTTGATCATCGTAGTAGGCATAGTCGTCCTGATCAGCGGATTCTGAGGGTTTGGGAAAAGAGCGAGGGTGAGTACAACTTTCGTGCTCACGAGCCAACACAATAGATGCAACAATAAATATGCAAGGCTAAACAAGGATGGCTCGGGTTCTTTTATTTGCGCAAAGCAACATTTATAAATACACATATTAGAAAGTCCTAGCACTAAGCAGTTTAACTGAACTATATTTTTATTAAAGAGATTACTTGTGCAATATTAATAACAGTGGAGGTTATTACTTGGGCAATATCAATAACAGCGGAGGTTACCTCCACCTCATTCTTATTTTTGATAGCGGTTACATCCACCCGTTATCAACACTGGGTAAGACTACCCAGGAAAAATTCAAAACAAGGGCTAGATGAGGCTGTCACATTTTTCAACCCACCCACAAATTTTTATAAACAAAACTAACTCTTGCAAGTTCTTATGTCTGCCCATGACTGTGGGCATGGCTGTTCGAACAGTTTAATTCTCTGCAGAGGTTGCACACTTTACCCACAAGAGATAATCGGCTTGATATAAATACACGTTTCCTTGGGCATGTGAATCAAGGGGAAATTACCACAAAGCCTTTACAATGCACCCCTCAGTACTTGTTACACCCGCTGAGATTTCACCTGATGTGAGTTACACTCTCACACCCGCGTCAACCCTTGCCCCAGACCCTCCCCCCTTGCGCCATCAAACAGCCTTCACCGTGCACCCCGACCCTTCACCACGAAGGCTTACGACATCGTGAGTCATCTACCTGGTGCAACTCGTATTAACGGATACAAATTATTTAGCCAGATCGACACCATTATAAACTTATGGTTGTACTATTTTACAATAGGAGGTCATCACAGGATTAAGTCCTTAAAGTTATCTGGGCGGTTCATACCACATATCAATCACATACCAACATATCCTAGGCTACATTAGTACCCAACCACATACCCTTCAACATACCATCCGCCCAGATGGGGTATTAGCAAGTTTTTAGGGTTTTGAGAAGAGAAACAAATTAACTCAACCATTTCAGTTATTTACCCCAATGACTGCCCAAAACAATCTTTATGCTTAAAGGATGATGATAGGGGTGATTAATAACCCGGTATTCAAGCAAGGCTAGCATAGCGCTTGAGTGCAGACTATAACTAGTAGGTTACCATATAATTACTAGGGTGACAAGGATTAGAGAATTCAATTATCAAGGACAAGGTATAATAATTATTTAATCATCAAGTTGGTATTTAACTACCTTAGGACCAATTGACATACATTTGCATAAAAATTAAAGCATACAGTTTGATATTTTAAAAGAATATAATTTGCATGAAATGTAGGTTCAACATGATCAAAGTACTGACTCGCCTGGGTCAAATGCTAGGGGATCTTGGAAGTCTTGAGCTTGATCGAAGTGGGGACCTTCGGCTTCTTCGAACTTTACTCAGACGATCGCACCGAAAACGAAAAGACAAGCAAACAAAACAAATAAATACAAAATTCACAATAAGTAAACTCTCAAATTAACCAAAATAGTACCAAAATACAGGTCTTGAAATTAAAAATTTTTGGGTACAGGTTTCATAATTTTTGAAGTTAAAACGAAGAAGGTATGAATTTTTGAAGATTTACAATTGAATTTTTAATTGAAAAGAAAATCAGAAAAACCGCGCGCTGACAAGTGGCGTGCGCACAGGGCACGGTCCACCGCACAGTGCATGGACCGGGTCCATGCGCACGGGCGCGTGGGTCCACGACACAGTGCGCGTGGGGCCCACTTGTCAGCCTCACACGGCACTGTGCTGGGGGCACCTGTTAGTGCGACGCGGGGGTTGTGCGTCACCTCATTTCCTCCACACCACTACGAAGAGTGGGGGAGGGAGATGGAGAGGTAGGGAGGGGAGGGGAGAGGAAGGGGGCGCACGGTGGCGGGAGCTGGGAGGAGGGAGAGGGAGGGAGCGGCAGCGTTGGAGCGGGGTCGGAGGCGAGGATGAAGCCGGCGGAAGTGAAGCGTCAGCGACGGAGACGAAGGGGTGGCGGCGGTGCTTCGGCTCATGGAGAGAGACACTACAAGATGAACACCCCTTTAACAACGCATATATGTGTTGGTAAAAATCCAAATAAGTGTTGGTACGGTCTATACCAACGCATTTTCTATGCGTTGCCATTGAGGCCGTTGCGAGAGTCTATTACAACAGATAAACAAGCGTTGGTAATAGATATGAAAATGTGTTGCGAAGTAGCAACGGATATAGTCATGTTGTAACTACACTTGTATGTGTTGGTACTTACCATGTATGGATGACTTTTACTATTTTAACAATGGATATAATTATATTGTCACAACACATAGAAGCGTTGGTACTTGCCATACAGATGAGTTTTGCTATTTTTACAACAGATATAATTAGGTTGCTGCAATGATTATAAGTGTGTAGAACTCAAAGTACAAAAATCATAATCGGTCGTAGCATGGTTAAAAGGAACACTCATATATTATAAACAAATTATTGCATTACACAGAGAACCAACCACACAAGATATGATATAAATATTTTACTTAAACATCATTTCCTAACAGAATGAAATCTAAATGTAATGAAGATCTTGACCACCATTTCCTAACAAAATGAAATCTAAATGTAATGAAGATCATTTGCCTAATGTCACCATTCTCCACCCTGCATTGAACATGTCATCCATAGCATCATCTATTTATCTTGTCAACCTACAATGAAAAATTAGAGTCCCTTAATGCACCATTAGGAAGAAACAAAATCACAATATTAAAGTAACAAAACTAATAGGAACACCGTACATAAGTTGATGGCCACGCAATATCAGCTCCTACTGCATGACCAATCAATTTGTAGCCTTTGCATGGCCGTATCAATTCTTCACATTTCGCAATTGCAAGATCGACATGCACCATCCAAAATTCATTCCCTAGCTGAACGCCATCAAGTTAATCTTTTGGATCACTACTTATGATTGTAGCAAGAGCCACATCCTTATTTGTATTTTTCCAGCTCTTCAAGAATACTTTAGTGCCAACCTAGTCCACACATAAGTACATGATCAAATATTTTACAAAGGATGCAATTAAATATTTTTAGAGAATCACATATCAAATAAACATAAAGATTTTTGTACTGTTATCGAATTGGTAGCCAACCAATTAAATGTACTGCGTTGTTGTTTCTACAAAAGATATTATGTGGAACATTAGTATGCAATTTAAATAAATTATTTGCAAAATAGAAATAGAGGATACAAATTTAGAAGGTGTATCTTATACATCAACAAGCATGGTTGTACTAGCTCCTTTTGCGGCTTTTTTGTTCTGGACGTCATGCTAATAACAAGAGGTCAAATAATTAGAAATAAACATTGAAGTTGAATAGAACAGAATGTGTGTTCATATTTAATTATTTGCTAAATATGTAATCAGCAGAAACATAATTGCTAAGAATAATTCTTACCTTATCACGGGCCATTTGATGTTTTGAGCAAAATGAAGGTGCTTCATGATCAAAGAACCAAGAGTGTATCTTTGCTTTAGTAACTTCACATTCTTAGAGAAACCCCAAAAGCATTTCTAGTATAAATAAATGCCAGTTACCTTGATAGCAGTATTGTGGTTCTTTAGGGCTAGCCTGGTGTCATCGTGGACATGACTTTCTTTGGTCTTTCATACAACCATAATAACTAGTTACTTTATGCAAACTATAATAAGACAAAAATGTTATTTGTATACATGATGAATGGAAAAAATAACCTTGTGTGCAACAGAAACTTTATATGCTTGTATTGTATTGTTATCTTGGGTATAAATTTCCTTCTCCTATAGTAAAAGACAGATTGGCACAACCAATAGTAAACATCGATAAAAGACAGATTGGGGAGGCGACGGCGTAGGTGGGAGGGGAGGCTGCGTCGGTGGCGTGGGTGGGAGGAGGGAGGAGGCGGCTGGCGGCTTGGGTGGGAGGAGGTTAGGCGGCTGGGTGGGTGGGGAGGTGAGGGTCAAGGGAGGCAAGGCGTCGGCGGCGTGGGTGGGAGGGGGAGGGAGGGAGGGCGCGGCGGGCGTGAGGTGGGAGGGGAAGGTTAGGCTGCCAGGAGGAATTGGACTATAACGGCCGGTATGATGTAACAGAAAAAAGGGATTTGTATCTGTATTTAATGTTATTTTGTGGATAATTTCAGTGAAGTTAAGTGGCAAATGATTATTCTATTCTGTAAAAATTTCAGCAAAAAGAAAAATAAAAAAGTAGGCATTTCGAATGTTTGTAACGAATAAAGTTGCAACGCATGTTATCTGTAGTCATCCACATGATTTATGATGAATGTATTTTGCAACACATATTATGTGTAGCCATAATATTACTTCGTAACGTATGCATAGAGCGTTGCGAGGTATGCGTTGGTAAAGGGGTGTTCATGTTGTAGTGAGAGGGGGAGAAGAAGGCGAGGCGGGGAGGGGAGAAATGGGGGTGGGGCCAGCTTAAATAGACGCAGGGGGAGAGGAGCAGTGGAGGGTGTGACGGCCTCAGAAAGGAGGGAAGAACCGGGCAGCGCGGGCGTCAGGTGGCGTGGTAGGCAGGCGCGGAGCCAAGGAAGGCAGAACGAGGCGCGGAGACGCAGGCGGCGCAGCAGCGGGAAAGGGGGAGATGGGACAACGGGACGATGCTGGCGGTTGCGTCATGCGCGGACAGCGCACTGGCGCGAATATGGCGCCGAGGTGCTAACGCGGGCGCACGGAGAAGCCGGTCCAGGATGGCGGGGTGCAGGTGCAGGGGCGACGGTAGTAGACGCGGGGGAGCTAGAACGAGGCTGCGCGGACGGCGCGGCGGCGCAGCAGATGATGCGGGGGAGAGGAAGCCGGGGCGCAGGGCGGGCTAAGTGGGCCAGGGTGGAGCCCAATCCAAGGTAAGATCAAATTCAAACTTTGAATTTGAATTTGAAAATTTTGAAATAAAAAATCCATGTGTTGATTGAACATTTTGAGAATGTTACAATACAGCTACCGTAACCATTGAAAACTTGTCAAAATGTCCATCCTACCCTTCTTCCTCCCGTTAGAGCACACGATGAGGAAGGGGAGAGAGAGATTGAAGAAGAGATAGAGAGAGAAGAGAAAGAGTAGCGTTGATACACCGTCGAATCTAATCGAGACGGACCCATCCTCTCTGCCCTCATATTGGAATCACACTGGGAGTCGCATCCCTCCCCTTGCCTTGCCCTTCGCCCCCTCTCGTCTCGCGTTTGCATGATTCGTAAGGTTTATCACCGTCTATTTCTCTTCCGCTCTCTCCACGCTTTGCCACCGCCGCACACCGTACAGAAGCCAGGTTGTCGACGTGAGGAAGGAGCCGAGAAGGGAGTCACATGTTGGTTACGCAAACGGCGGCGGTAGGGATTGGAGGGACAACAAGTGTCCGCGTCTCGCCTCTAGTGCCGCTGGGGGCCGCAACACGATTAGCGTTGGCGACCGATGTCGCCCTTGCTCTTGTGTGGATGGGAAGACTGGCGTCGGAGGTCCGACTTTGACAGGGCTCGTGAGAGACCATGTGAATAGGGTCCCCGTTTGAGTGATGAGTATTTGACGCTGTGGTGAGAAGTTTGGATTGAAATCATTGCGTTTGCGCTGCTGCTGGTTTGTTTCTGTAAGTGCGGAACTTCCGGTTCTGGAAAACGGAAGTTCCGATAATCGGAACTTCCGCTTTGGTAAAACGGAACTTCCGATTATCCTGACGTTTGTGTTCTGTTGAGTTAATCGGAACTTCCGCACTGGAAGCGCAGATGTCCGATAATACCGACGTGAGTATTCGTGTGGACGACAATCGGATCTTCCAACACAGGAGTGCGGACGGTCCGATAATCGGAACTTCCGCCATGGAAGTGCGGACGGTTCGATAATCGGAACTTCCAAATGGTAAGCGCGAAGTTCCGATTGTGGGCGTAACTCGCGTAAAGGCATAGTTTTGTTTTTGAGTTGTGAATTGCTTTTAGTTAAATGCAAATGATGATTATATTAACTTGAGCAATGCTATGTGATGTGTTTCTTATTTGTACTGGTTGCAGGGCATCGAGGTGGAGTCGTGGCGAGACACGTGGAGACCGGACTAGACGCAGGTGGCGTTGAGGTCAGAATGGTAAAGACGTGTCGAAGACGGTGTGCACTCGAGGCGGTTGCGAGTCATGAACAACAAGGAATGTGGGAGCTTCCAGAAGGTGTGCGAGGGGCGAAAGGGTCATTTCGCAAAGCGGCACAAGAGGAAGCGGGCTCCGTTAGGGTTTAGCCGGCATAACGGGTTGGAGACCCGTTAGCCAAGGGCTATAAATAGAGGTGAACCCCTGGTTGTTGTGTTAGACTTTGGTGAGAGAAAATTAGGGTTAGCTTTAGCTAAAGAGCCTTTGGAGAGGTTGTTTTGCTTTTTGAGAGGTTGTTGAGTTGGAGAGGATGAACTGAAATTTGTGTAATCATTCCTCTGTGTTTTCCTCTGTAATCTTGTGATTCCTATCAATGAAATTATGAGGTTTTGGTTCATTGTTTATGCCTCTTTTCTTCTCTCTGTTCCTCTCTTGAATAGCTAGAGTTTTGGTGAAACTTTTGATTCGTCTTATGAGATGGCATGAAACTTGATATCTAGAGTCTTATTGATATTGCTAATATATCCTCAAAGTTTCCTAAGCCAAGAATCTAATAATCTTGCTAATTGTGGTTTTTGGTCTTTCTTGCCTAATACTCTAGAAATCCGTTTTTGCTTTGATTATTGGATCTTTGTCTGCGATTCTTCTCCATGAGGTCAAGATGTTGTTTAGGATGATGTCCTATGAGACTTGACCTGAGAAGAGCATTCAAGAGTTAGTATTTTGGATTTTTGGGCAAAACCCCGAGCGTACTGTTCTTCGGTCAGGACAATCGGAACTTCCGATTGTCCAAGGCGGAACTATCATGGCGGAACTTCAGACCGAACCGAACTACGCATGAGGCGGAACTACCGCTAGGTAAAATTGGAACTTCCGATATCCGACAGAACAGTCCAGTTTTTGGTTAAACCTTTTGGATTTGATTCACTTCACGTCTCTTGTTTATCAGAAGTGTGTGAGTTGCTGTGTGGACACTTGAGAGGGGAGTATCTTAATTTTTAAGGCAATATTCACCCCCCTCTGTTGCTATTTCGGTCCTTCAATTGGTATCAGAGCCGGTTAGCTCTTTTTCGATAGATCTTTAACCGGTCTGTGAGCCATGGCAACGGACAAGTATTCCACCAAGCCTCCCGTCTTTGATGGTCTGGATTACCCCTTCTGGAAGAGTCGAATGGAAACATACATCCAGGCTCAGGGGTATGCCATTTGGCGGAAGGTGAAGGTCAGATTCGCTGTTCCTGCCGATGAAAACATCAATATGGGAAACATGCCCGATGTTAAGGCCAATGCTAAGGCAAGGAACATTATAATCCAAGGTTTGAGCCGAAGCGAGTTTGATCGCATATCTCATCTGACGTCGGCTTTCGACATCCGGGTGACCTCGACGCTACCATGAGGGCACCACCAGATCAAGACGATTCGACAGACCGATTCAAGCGAGAATACAATAAGTTTGAAATGCTCACCGGCGAAGTCTCTTGATGAGTGCTTTGCGCTTTCACAAGATCTTGAGTAACCTCCGAGCGGTCCACCTTACATACCCCGACTCGGACAATGCTCGTCAGATGCTCGCAGCTCTTGATTTGCGCGTTTGGGAGATGAAGGTGACTACCATCAAGGATACCACGGACCTCTCGACTTTGACTCTTGATGTGCTTTACTCGCGCCTCAAGACTCACGAGATTGACATCGTCTCTCGAAGGTCGAAGTCACAGTCGATGGCTCTAGTCACCGATCCCACTTCTGGATCTTCTTCTGATTCTCCTTACGGTTTCTCCCTGGCTGCTCTCTGTGACATAACTGATGATCAGTTAGAGCAGCTTGCGGATGAGCAACTAGCCCTCCTAGCTCGGAAGTTTTCCCATGCTTTCAAGAGAAGGAGGGATGGAAGAAGAGGAGGACCCGTGATTTGTTTCGAGTGTGGTGGCCCCAACCACATCCGAGCAAACTGCCCCAAGCTGGGGAAGGGCAAAGGTGACTACGGCGGTCCGAGCAAGAACGACTACATCGACAAGAACCGTAACATGAAGCCGTCAGCACCTGCTCCAGACAAGAAGAAGTTCCGCAACTTTGGGAAGGCCAAGAAGCTCTTTCATCGCGTCCTCACCGCCTTCGACGACCTCAACTTCAGCGACGTGGAGGGATGGAGCGACGACGAGGGCAAGGATGATCAAGATCCCAAGGATGGTGACGACTTCATCGGCATGTGCTTCATGGCCAATGGGACCGACGTCAACGACAGCGAGCTCTACAGCGACTCCGATGAGGTAGGTCCCTCCTACGACCAGCTCAATGATGCATTTCTTAAGCTAGGAAAGTTTTATGCTAGATCTAGAGCTAGGGTTGGTGATCTTGAGAAGGAAGTAGATAGACAATCACGGGAGCTTACTTCACTTAGATCTGCTTCCTCCCGTGATGATTGTGATACATGCTGTGGTTTGATTGGTGACATGGAGAAACTAAGGACCTCGCATGATAGTCTGACTTCTGAGCTTGATAAGCTTAAGGTGGAGAATGCTAGTATGCTTACTGAACTAGAAATGAGTAGGGTAGCGCCTAGTTCATCGACTAGTGCAGAAACTACTTCTTGCACCTCATGTGAGGATAAGGACAATGCTTTTAAAGGTCTTTATACCATGTTGCTTGATCTGCCCGAGATTTGTGAAAGCTGTAATAATCTGAAGATGAATCTAAAACGGGTAGACCACAAAATCACTGAACTACAAGCTTTCCTTCTTGAGCCTATTGCTTCATGTGTGAACTGTCCCAAACTTACTGCTGAACTTGAATCTGTCTCCGAACAGTTTCAAGAATTAGTTGACAACAATAACAAGTTGGCCAAATTTGCTTCTAAGGACCCTGTTAGCTCACCATGCAGTAACTGTGAAAAACTCAAATATGAATTGATTGTTCTGAATGAAAAATGTGTGAAGCTAACTAAGGACCTTCTAGAGAAGCAACCATCTGCTTGTAATGTGTGTGTTGGGAAGAATCATGAGGGTTTGGTAGAGACGCCTAGCGACGTAAACCAACGGCTAGTAGTAGGACTGTTCCCCCAGAGTCGGTTGTGCATGCACAAGCCAATCTTTCCTCTGCTGTTGGTTCTTCTTCTGTTCTCTTATCCTCTGCTGTCTCTTCTTCCCCCTGGTCTTCTTGCACCTCTCTCTTTCGGGAGTGTCAGTATCTTATGAACACTCTCGAGAGGTTTGTAGGAGGCAAGAAGAAGCTCAACCTCATTCTAGACCAATCTAAGATTTACAGATTTAATCAGGGTCTAGGATATGATTTCAATGAGGATATGAGGAAGCATCCACCTGTCGTGCTCAGAACTATAGCACCAGGTGTGATCAAAACTAAGCCCAGGACTGAGAAAGTCAATTTTAAATCAGCGGGTTTTGTTCAAAGGATCTCTGACAGCAAGGTGATTCCACCTGCAGCTTCGGCCTCTCAGAAGGCGAAGTATCATTGCACCTTCTGTCAGAAGGATGGACACTTGTTTGATCATTGCTTGAGCACGCCAAGATCGTAGCGTAGAGATCATGTTGAGTCCTTTAGGCGCATTCGTGGTCGACCTGCACCATGAGTGCACTTAAGACTAACATGAGGTCTAGGTTTGCTACACCGATGATTTAGGCAAGATCGAGGACTTGGTTTTTCCGAGTTTTCGATTTTCGTCCTCATGCTCCCTTTGGTCGTGACTTCCGTCGCTTTGAGGGTAGATCTCGGTTTCCCTTTCGAGATGGCTACCGCGCGAGATCAAGATGTTGCGTGATATGACTCGCTCTTCCATAGCGATCGGATTCAAGAATAGCTTCAGTGTCCGCATACGCACCTTCCGCTTGTTGAGTGACAGAGAGCGTAGGGTAGATAGGAGTGACTACTTCATCTGTTCGACGTGTTACTCAGTATTGGGTGCTAAAATCACTGTTGATTCACCCCAAGATCGAGACTTTACTCTGCTTGACTCAGTTCGCCGGCAGGAAGGAAAGGTTTGGCTTGTAGACTCTGGTTGTTCTCGCCATATGACCAGAGATTCTCGTTGGTTTTCTTTCCTAGCTCGTGCTCCAGGTGATGAGACGATCACCTTTGGAGATGCTTCGTTTGGGCGTGTCATTGCTAAAGGTACTGTGCGCATTAATGATTCATTTATTCTAAAAGATGTTGCCTTAGTAAGTAAGCTACAAGATAATCGCTTTCGATCTCTCACCACCGATGACGATTTCGAGGTGAGTTTTAAGAAAACAATTGCAAAATTTTTATTCTTGGGTAGTCCGGTTTATGGATTTCGTTATGGGAGGATCTTTTGTGCTGATTTTTCCGAGTCTTCCGTGATCCTCTCCGGTGTTTAATTGCTTCAATCCGTGATTTGACCTTCCGCATAGGAGACTTGGTCATATAGGATTTGATCATTTGACCTGAGTTAGCGCCACGATCTCATTCGTGGTTTGTCAAACTCAAGATGGTCAAAGATCTAGTTTGCTCTCCATGCCAAGCACGGCAAGATGGTTGCCGCTCACTCTCGAACAAGTGACAATGACCGATGCACCGGACAATCGCTCAATATGGATACAGATTGGCCCACTCGAGTCTTGATCAACAAGAGGAGGGAAGTGGTATGTTCTTGTTGTGGTCGATGACTTCTCGAGGTACTCTTGGGTGTTTTTCTTAGCCTCAAGGATGAGACGCTTACTCATTTTCGTGGTCTTTTAGTAGGCTTTCTGTTGAGCTCCTGTGCATTACGAGCAATTCGCAGTGATAATGGCACCGAGTTCAAGAATTCCTACTTTGAGAGTTTCGTGGTGAGACAGTGTAGAGCACCAGTTCTCCTCTCCGCACGCCTCAAAGAAATGACGTTGTGGAGAGGAAGAACCGCACTTGGTCGAGATGGCGGGACGATGCTAAATGAATATTCTACACCTAGGAAGTTTTAATGAGGCTATTGCCTTTGCATGCCATGTTTCAAACAAAGTTTTCTTAGGGCACTCTTGCATCGCACTTCTTATGAGTTGAGATATGGGCGAAAGCCCAGTGTCTTGCATTTTCGTGTGTTTGGTTGCAAGTGTTTTATTCTGAAGTCTGGGAACCTAGATAAGTTCGAGTCACAATCGTGTGATGGGATCTTTACGGGTTACTCGACTTCTTCTCGTGCCTATAGAGTGCAATCTGAGTCTAGCAAAATGGTAGAAACTCGTGAGGTGACCTTCGATGAGGCGGTCCCGGGACTAGGCCCGATATCTCGTGTTCTCTAGAGCGACCTGAGTCCATCTTTGTGGACGATGAGGAAGACGGAGATGAGGGTTGTCTACCCGATCCAGTTCTTCCTCCTCCTCTTGAGGTGCCTTCTTCCACCGCACCTCGAGGAGATCACCTTGCCTTCGCCGCTTCCGAAGCTAGTGGCTCTGTCCCTATCTCATCTGCTCATGAGATAGAGGCCACTTGTTTATCTCACCCTGGACCTCCTAGACACATTCAAAAGGACCATCCTTCAGAGCAGATCATTGGAGATCTTTTTGAGCGAGTCACTGCTCAAAAGCGGCATATCTCTTTTCTGTCTCCATTCTCGCTTTGTTGCCTCATTTGAGCCTAAAGACGCTTGTCATGCTCTTTCGATGAATCATGGATCAATGCCATGCATGAGGAATTGGAGAACTTTGATGAAACAAGGTCCGAACGCTTGTTGAGCCCCTCGAGGTCACAATATCATTGGGACCAAGTGGGTTTTCAAGAACAAGCAAAGCGAAGATGGGGTAGTCATTCAAACAAGGCTAGACGGTAGCTCGTGGTTACTCCTGTGTCGAGGTTCTCGATTTTGAGGAGACTTTTGCCCTCGTGAGCGGACTTGAAGCTATTAGAATATTGCTTGCCTTTGCGACTTCTAAGAGTTTCAAGCTTTACCAGATGGACGTCAAGAGTGCCTTTCTCAATGGACTAATTGAGGAAGAAGTCTATGTCAGACAGCCCCCAGGTTTCGAAAACCCCAAGTACCCTAATCATGTCTTCAAGCTTTCAAAAGCTCTTTATGGACTTAAGCAAGCTCCTCGAGCCTGGTATGAAAGGCTTAAGTCTTATCTGTTGAGTCATGATTTTGAAATGGGTAAAATTGACAAGACCTTGTTCATCCGCCGTCTTGGCACTGATCTTCTGCTCGTCCAGATTTATGTGGATGACATTATCTTTGGCGGCTCCTCGCATGCTCTCGTCTCTCAGTTTTCGGATGTCATGAGCTCAGAATTTGAGATGAGCATGATGGGCGAGTTGAGTTTCTTCCTTGGCTTCCAAATCAAACAGACTCGGGAGGGTACTTTTCTGCACCAAGGCAAGTACACTCGTGATCTCCTGAGACGCTTTGACATGAGTGATGGCAAGCCAGTGTCAACTCCAATGGCTTCTACAGCCTCACTCGACCCAGATGAAGACGGCGAGCCAGTTGATCAAAAGGAGTTCAGAAGCATGATAGGCTCTCTCTTGTACCTCACAGCCTCGAGACCAGACATACATTTCTCCGTATGTCTTTGTGCTCGGTTTCAGGCTTCTCCTCGCGTATCTCACCGTCAGGTGGTGAAGCGCATCTTTCGGTACCTTCGAGCTACCATTGACTATGGTATCTGGTACTCTTCCTCTTATTGTCTATCTCTTAGAGCCTTCTCCGATGCAGATTTCGCTGGCTGTAGGATAGATAGGAAGAGCACCTCTCGCACTTGCCAATTCATTGGCACTTCTCTTGTCTCCTGGTCTTCAAGGAAGCGGTCGGTGTTGCACAGGTCCACTGCAGAGGCCGAGTACGTTGTCGCAGCCGATTCTTTGTTGCCAAGTGCTTTGGATGGTCTCGACCTTGCAGGACTTTGGGTTAGTAATCGATCGTGTTCCACTCTTTTGTGATAACACGTCTGCGATTTGCATTGCCAAGAACCCAGTGCAACATTCTCGGACCAAGCATATTGATATCAGATATCACTTTCTTCGAGACCATGTAGAGACGGGTGACATTGTGCTCCAGCCAGGAGAGTGAACACCGTTGGTGATATCTTCACCAAGCCTCCGGACACTCTCGGTTTTTTCACCATGGGAGAGCTTGGGGTGGTTTGTCCTTACGGACTGTTGTGAGGGGGAGCTTGGGTTTTACTACTGTATTATATTTTAATTATGCTATTTCTCTTTTCTGGCTGCATTTCTTTTGGGTGCTTTGGGTCTAAGTCCTTCCAGCATAGGTTAGAGTGTTTCTCTTGCCAAGTTGTTTTGACTGCTAATTCTTATCTTGTGCTTCTAGGATGCTACTTATTAGCTGTTTCTCCTCTCTCTAAGTTGAGCTTACTCACTTCTTATAGGTTCTAGCGAGGGTCGGGCCACCCTTGGGTAGACAGGGACAGTGTTTGCTCCTTAGTGGGTTAGTCGATCAGCTAATAGTCCTGGAATCATATGGCGTAGATAAGAATCAGTCTGAGTTTTGGTATTCTCTATATCTTATCTATGCTCTAAGGACTGCCTTTTCTCTTTCTCTTTCCAGTTTTCGCTTTTGTTCCTTTGGTTGTGGGGAGTTCATCTTGGTTCTTCTAGTTCTTAAATTTGTCATAACTCAACCTGAATTAAAAAATGCATCTCATTCTGAAGGGGATCTGGATTTTCGTGCATTTCATCCTGCATTGCAATATAATCATTTGGAGCCTTGTCTATTATCCCTTATGATCTGTTTTCACTGTTTTACATCTTGCCATGATTTTTGCTAAACTGCTAGATTTATCATGACCTTTTATGTGTAGGTTAGTCTTTGCCATGCTAAGGTGATTAAAAAATACTCAACTTGAATTAAAATCTTGTCATGATAGCTCTTGAGACTAGTCTGTTGAAGTTATCCTTTTATGATTCTCGCCATGTCAAGTAGGCTGAGTTGAGTCTTGAATCTTTATTGAGTTTTAGAGTAAGCTATGTCAGTTCGTAAAGAAACATGACTTATCTTTAATCGTTGGTCTAAAAACTTCAAAAGCAAAAATGATCTCTTTTGTGCGAAAAAACTGATCTCACCAAATCTTTCTCATGAGACTGCTTGCCATTGCACTAGGCATGAACTCAGGGGGAGCCTTGGATGACCTAAGATCACCTCCTTAAGTCTGTTGCTTGGAGTGGTCGCATAAGGCTTGGGATCTAGCACAAGGTTAAGATTTGAAAAAAAAATGGTAGAAGCTTAGGAGGCAGTTGTGGATGACACCTAGTCCAGGACTTGCTTCACTAAGATAAAGCCATAATTATGTTTCCAGAAAAAGAAACTTGTGCTAAAAATGCTTATCTTCGAACAGACCAAGTACTTGATCAAATGAGTCTTTCTTCAACTGGTAGCACTCTAAACTGTTCAATATTATGCTTCTTGGTTCCACTTGGAGTATTTGACATGGCTTGTATCATCCTTGGATACCTTTAGCTAGACTATAATCTTGGTTTATTTGACTTGCTAAAGAATTGGACCTTGTCTCAGATTATGGATTTCCTGTCTTAGCTATTCTATACATCAATTGCCATGATCTTGATAGCATTCTTATGTGTTATGGCTTGGTATAATACTCTAATAGTTATTTTGGATAATCTTCATGGCTCCTAATGCTTAAAATGAATATCATGTCATTTCCTCTCTGTAATACTTCTTGATGTGTTTATTGCCAAAAGGGGGAGAAGTTAGTTTGGAGAGAAAAAGTCTTCTGGAGCGTTGCAGAAAAAGTTGCTCTTTCATTTCAAGCTTCAGTCTTTCTCTTTTTGACAAACATGGTCTTAAGCCTTCTTGTTTCCTTGTTTAGACCGTGTTTGGTCTTTATCACAAACTCTTCTATATGCTTTTTCGTATTTGTCAATATACTCATCAAGGGGGAGATTGAGAGACCATGTGAATAGGGTCCCCGTTTGAGTGATAAGTATTTGACGCTGTGGTGAGAAGTTTGTGATTGAAATCATTGCGTTTGCGCTGCTGCTGGTTTGTTTCTGTAAGTGCGGAACTTCCGGTTCTAGAAAACGGAAGTTCCGATAATCGGAACTTCCGCTTTGGTAAAACGGAACTTCCGATTATCCTAACGTTTGTGTTCTGTTGAGTTAATCGGAACTTCCGCACCTGGGAACGCGGTATGTCCGATAATACTGATGTGAGTATTCTGCTGTGACGACAATCGGATCTTCCAACCTGGGAGTGCGGACGGTCCGATAATCGGAACTTCCGCCATGGAAGTGCGGACGGTCCGATAATCGGAACTTCCGAAATGGTAAGTGCGGAACTTCCGATTGTGGGCAGAACTGTGCAGAAAGGCATAGTTTTGTTTTTGAGTTGTGAATTGCTTTTAGTTAAATGCAAATGATGATTATATTAACTTGAGCAATGCTATGTGATGTGTTTCTTGTTTGTACTGGTTGCAGGGCATCGAGGTGGAGTCGTGGCGAGACACGTGGAGACCGGACTAGACGCAGGCGGCGTTGAGGTCAGAACGGTAAAGACGTGTCGAAGACGGCGTGCACTCGAGGCGGTTGCGAGTCGTGAACAACAAGGAATGCGGGAGCTTCCAGAAGGTGTGCGAGGGGCGAAAGGGTCATTTCGCAAAGCGGCACAAGAGGAAGCGGGCTCCGTTAGGGTTTAGCCGGCATAACGGGTTGGAGACCCGTTAGCCAAGGGCTATAAATAGAGGTGAACCCCTGGTTGTTGTGTTAGACTTTTGGTGAGAGAAAATTAGGGTTAGCTTTAGCTAAAGAGCCTTTGGAGAGGTTGTTTTGCTTTTTGAGAGGTTGTTGAGTTGGAGAGGATGAACTGAAATTTGTGTAATCATTCCTCTGTGTTTTCCTCTGTAATCTTGTGATTCCTATCAATGAAATACTGAGGTTTTGGATCATTGTTTATGCCTCTTTTCTTCTCTCTGTTCCTCTCTTGAATAGCTTGGGTTTTGGTGAAATTTTTGATTCGTCTTATGAGATGGCATGAAACTTGATATCTAGAGTCTTATTGATATTGCTAATATATCCTCAAAGTTTCATGAGCCAAGAATCTAAGAATCTTGCTAATTATGGTTTTTGGTCTTTCTTGCCTAATACTCTAGAAATCCGTTTTTGCTTTGATTATTGGATCTTTGTCTGCGATTCTTCTCCATGAGGTCAAGATGTTGTTTAGGATGATGTCCTGTGAGACTTGACCTAAGAAGAGCATTCAAGAGTTAGTATTTTAGATTTTTGGGCAAAACCCCAAGCGTACTGTTCTTCGGTAGGACAATCGGAACTTTCGATTGTCCAAGGCGAATTATCATGGCGGAACTTCCCGACCGAAATCCGAACTACTGCAAGTGATGCGGAACTACCGCTAGGTAAAATCGAACTTCCGATATCAAGCGAAACGACCCGCTTTTGATTAAACCTTTTGGATTTGATTCACTTCACGTCTCTTGTTTATCAGAAGTGTGTGAGTTGCTGTGTGGACACTTGAGAGGGGAGGATCTTAATTTTTAAGGCACCATTCACCCCCTCTGTTGCCATTTCGGTCCTTCAGCTCGCAAGCGTGACTGTGACAGACACTACGGCTACGAACACCACCGACGCGAGCCCCGGGAGTTCTAGGAGCGCGACCGCGGCATTAATATGGTGTTCCGCCCATACACATGTGAGTAGGAGTCTGACTGTAACACCTCGGCTTAGCAAAAGTCCAAGATGTCACCTACAACTACTATCGCTACCAATGTTAATTCATAATCGAGTATTAGTACCTTCTAGACTTTACGAAGAAACATGCAACAATATGGTACTTATAAATTTCAGCAAGATGATTCATCATAATTCAAATGTAATATATCCAAATAATTACAAAAGTCATCATAAGTGGATTTAAATTAAGGAAAACATCAACTAGCAATTTATCCAATTATTACCAGTCCAAAATGAATGAATTATGAAGTGGAGTGAAGTGCTACAAAAATACAATAGTTCTATGTTCTACTTCCACCCCAAAGTATGTCGTCAACAACGTTCACCTAAAATAACAAATAACAAGAGTGAGTCCAAGGCTCAGCAAGTACAAGGAAAATAACAACTAAACAACATCTCATCAACAATTCATTCTCATTATCTCGTAACACAATTTTATTTTTCATGAATGCAATGCAACTTATGCGCATGCCACACTTCACTTTTGCTTATACCGTTATAGCAGAGTATAACACCCGTCGGTGTTCAGTTATGCCCGCATTCTCAAATGCGGGGATCCATTGCCCGTCTTTTTTCATACGCCGATCCCATTGCCTATATCTTACATATGGAGACCTCATCCCACTCATGTGGGTCACATTATTCCAACATAAATACTCATTATGCAATGCAATGATTAATCAACAATTATCGAAAGCATAAGAGCAATATGAAATAAGCATATCTCATAGCATAATCATGACAAGCATTCATTTAACCAAATGAAAATTCCAACATTCAATATCATTCTACATGCACTTGACTTTCTAGTTGCGCCGACCAGAATAACGAGAGGGTGATACTAATCCCCAAGACACACCGCCTATAGCAAACATCCAACTCAACACAAACTATGCAAATACAAAACTGCACTTAATCTACACCGCTTCTACACACTTTCCAATTCCACAATTTTTCCTCTTTACCAGACAGTCCCCCTGCTGTCTCGGCACTAAAATTATCATAACTTTCAATCCCCACATCGTAAAATAGTGAACCTTGTCATTCTGGCATATGTACATAAATTCCTACAACTTCTTAGGTGTTCAAAAGTTCAGATTAAATTATCTAAACCCATGTTTTTAACCCATAAGACATATCTGTCATCTTCTGGACAACAGAATTAATATTTTTATATATATTAATCCACATGTGCAGGTATAATTATCTATGACTTTTAAGAAACCACCAGAAATTATCCACAATAACCTAGTTATGCCAAAAAAAAAATCTATTCTGCCATTAACTTTGTCAAATTAAAGTGTTCCCATGACTACTTCCAACAACAACTCAGTTCTAGACTACAGTCTTCCAAAAATCATAACTTATATTATACCTGTCCAAAAATCATGTTCTTAGACTCTCTAGAATCCTTAGGAAGTTACCTATCATTTTTATGCAGATCTAAACCCCAAATTGATCCATATTCTATTTTTAATCTACAGATTTATGCGTGCTTCCAGAACCCGACAACGTGAGTAGACAGTAAGCTTACAAAATTCATAACTTAAAATCTACTCATTCGATCGACATGAATAAACATTCTACAGAAATCTATCAAGATCCTCTACAACTTTCTTGCAGATGAAATCCCCAAATTTACAGTGCAACAAAAACAACAGATGATCTAATATACAAATCGATTCTCCCGACTAGAAATTGCTAAACAAAATAGAGTAGAACTTGATCGTCACCCTTGGAGATCAAGATGACGAATGCAAAATCCCAGTGATGTCCTCCTCTCTTCCACACTTCCTCTTTCTTTATTCCTATTCCCTCTTCCTTCCTTCCACCAATCCTCTTCCTTTCTTTCTGTTCTACTGTTGAATCCAATATACAAATCGATTCTCCCGACTTGAAATTGCTAAACAAAATAGAGGAGAACTTGATCGTCCCCCTTGGAGATCAAGAAGATGAACACGAAATCCGAGCGATATCCTCCTCCCTTTCTTTTCCTTTCTCTTCCCCCTTCCTCCCTTCCTCTTCCTTTATTTGTCTTCTAATGTTGAATCCACTACATAACCATACAAAACATGCAGCAAAGCATTTCTAGCAGCCAGCGGTACACGCAACAACAATTCTACATTTTCCTTCTTTCTCTCTCTCAGCAACATGCAAAGTTGCATGCAGCACCAGGAACAGGGCAGCAGCAGTATGCAGGGCAACATGCGCAAGGGAGGCAGTAGCATGCAAGGCAGCATACATAGGGCAGCGCAAGGGAGGCAGCAGGGGCAGGCGTAGGGAGATGCTGGGGCTGGCGCCTGGAGGAAAGAACAAAAGAAAGAAGGCCTAGGGTTTTGGCTAGCTTCCCCTTCTTAAGCCAGCTCTCTCACTTGTGCTATAGGCCGGTGGCCCACTACTCTCCTCAATCCACTAAAATTCTTAAATTTTTCACTATTAATTCTATTTATTTTCCTTTTAAGTCTTTTAGTTACTCAATAGCTTAAACATTGTATTACATTCTACCTCCCTTAAAAAGAATTCGACCCCGAATTCTACTCAGCGCCATTCTACTCGAAGAAACAAAACTTAAAACTACAACCAACTAATGTATACCCATTGCTAAAAACTCTGTGTGCTTGTTGCGCATGTGGGACTCCCACTCACAAGTTGCTTCTCGCTCAGACTGATATGACCACAACACACTGACATAATCCAACATTTTATGCCTCAACACTCATCCGACCTTTCTAGGTACACTAATCGGATGTGACTCGAAAGTAAGGTCTTACTCGTTGGTCAATGACCCTAACGAAACCTCAAACTCTGGACTTTGTTGTAACACCCTGACTATAAGGAAGTCAAGATGTCACCTACAATCACTACTCTTTAGAATAATAACATCAAAATGCATGACAAGGTGAAGGAGTTAACAAGGATATACGGAAACAAGGATTCATCATCAAGTTTAATCAACGGAATGGAAATAAATAATTCAAAGGGATATGGTAGTTATGACCAAAATGGCTTATTACAATTCAACACAAGACATAAATAACGACAATAAAAGTTCTCAAAATATTTGGATTATGGTAGTGAGTGCATCGTGTTGAACTACCCTCCACGAGATCATTCTTCCTTGTCATTTACCTAAATAAAACAACAAAGCAAGAATGAGCCAAAGACTCAGCAAGTACTTGTATGTAACAATCAAACATACCATGAACAATTTATCACAATCATAACTTGAACATTGATTGGAAACAACTTTATGAATGGATGAAGTGAAATGATGCATTGAAGGAATTGGACATATCGCAAAGATATACGGTATAGCGAGTGAAACACCCGTCGGTGTTCACTTAAAGTAACCGTATGAAGAACGTTTCATACGGCCATTCAACGTGGCCCACATTGGAATGGTGGACTCACGTAACGTGGCCCACATTGGAATGGTGGACTCACGCACCCATTCGGAATTGATGGGATTTTCAAGTGCCCATCTTTGGAATTGATGGGTCTTACAAAGTAATTTATGCATGTCATGATGTGAATCCATGGCAAGATTGAATAGTACTCATAAATGAAAAGATACACATGGCATTCATCTACAAGTACGAACAAATATATTCATTCATTCACACATCACATAATGCATCAATCATAGTATACAAGTTACTTGCAGTATATCAACATCATGAATAAAGCACAAGAACATTCATGTAAACAACATATCATTATGCATTCCTTTGAATTCAACACCGCTAACATACAAGATTTGTCTTTCATAGACTCGATAGCAGGCAACGGAGGTGTTCCCACACATGATGCCTCGCCGCCTACACAAGCATGTTCCCAAAATAATAACAATGATATAACACTACTACCGGTGTTCTACAATAACCCCTGACTATCCAATATACCGCATAGACCCTAATTGAAAATAAACTATTCAGCCAGATTTCAGCCCTTCTGAGCAGCGGTACGAGAAAAAGCATATTTAATTATCTAGAACTCGAAACGATACGAAACTAGCGCCCAATGAAACATAACGCACAACACTACAAAACTCTAGTTGGCGGGATCCTTTGATTCGGCCAATACAGAGGTCTAAACAACAGATGAAAACACTAGCAGTTATCTGCCCAGAATTCAGAACAGTGGTAAAGACAATATCATAACTTTCATTCTACAGATCCAATGGGGGTGATCTTTATCAGCTTTGAAAGATAATTTAAAGGGCTACAATAACTTATTTGGGTGGAGGTTCTGGAAATGCCTCTAACTAGATCAAAACCTAGGATCAAGCCGACAGATCCTTCTCGTCAGACAGACAGAACAGCGCGCACTAAAAAAATCATATCTCATAAACCGTAAGGCGGAATCACGTGATCTCGGTGGCTATGGAAAGATAAGAGTCGTGGATACAATTCTCTAGAAGGGGAGAACCTCCAAATCGGCCTCTAAAAGGTCGATAACGGACGCGCAACAATCTGGACAGAAACTGATTATCTTCAGCACCAAATCAATCCAATCAAACTAATCGGTTTCGCAACTAATCAACATCAAACAGCAGGGAAAACATCTCGTTACCCTTGAAGATTCACTGAGGGATGATGATCAAGCTCCCACCAAAATCCCCCTTTCTCCATCTCCCTTTCTCCCTTGGATCGGCCACCCAAACCGAGGGGAGGAGGAGAGGCCGGTTGGGAGGAACTGCACGGCGCTTGGGAGACGACGACGGCGATCACCGGGGACCAGCACCGAGGGGAGGAGGAGGCGCCGGTTGGAAGATCATAGGGGCGGCGGCCACAAGGGGGAGGAAGTGGGAGAGGTGGGGAAGGTGGGGGGGTGGCTAGGGTTAGGGGGAGCCCCCCCTTTTCTTGGCCGGCCACACTAATGGGCCACCTGGGCCGCGGCCTGTGGCCCAGGTTGCTGAGAATATGCAGTGAAACCCCTCTCTCCGCAGGTATTTTCACTTCTTTAATCGTTACGATTTTTCCCGCCTTCTCCCGACTCACTCGATTCAGTTCCGGAATGTTACATTCTACCCCCCTTAACAGGATTCGACCTCGAATCTACGCATCGATCTACTAGAAAGAACAAGCGACTGGATTGGAAACAAGGATATCCCAAGCTTGGAATTGCTCAGTTACTCGACTAACACTCGAGCACACCAGACAAAGCGTACTTCGCATAAGGATCCGAGACGGCCAATGCGATATGCTAACTTCCCAATTTCTGCAACCTTCTGAAACGAAGATAATCCAACTGGAATATAGAGTCCTCATCGCATCCACGCAATACTAACTCTCCACCAAAAGGTTAGATTCTAAATTTGACAATCATCTCAAAAACAAATCCATTCTCCAAATAAGCAGTTTACAAATGAACACCACGACAACCAAAGGAGAAATCACTCGAACGCTCAAACCAAATACTTGCGGTTTGTCTGAATTTGGAAAGAATCAACACGCCAACACAGCGCCAACTCAAATTGCGGAAAATACAAGTCAACGACACAAAACTCAAACGAGAATCAAGAAAACACTTCATTATCCGATGAACATACCTTTCCACAGTTTCTCTCTTCCAGGAATAAAATTTCCCTCGAACCTTGAAATTCGAATTCACTGACTACCACATGAGCTAAAACCTCTTAGTTAAACATCCTCAAATTATACTCAAATTGAAATACATCATCCACACCCACGTGGGTGGCTCCATTGAATCCTCCGAATACTCTATGCATCTCATTCTACTTAATCAACCATAATTTGATTGAAGGCACCCAAAGCGCCACAAAAATAGATCCCACCGGTAACATCCTGGCTATTCAAAGCCAAGATGTCACGCAATTACATTACCTCTAATTTTTCAAGAACAACTCAGAATCCTCAGTACACACGCTCATGTACTACAACAAAAAGGTTATATCAATGATCATTCCACTGCTCAGGA
Source organism: Hsuehochloa calcarea (assembly GCA_036346395.1). Taxonomy (NCBI): domain Eukaryota; kingdom Viridiplantae; phylum Streptophyta; class Magnoliopsida; order Poales; family Poaceae; genus Hsuehochloa; species Hsuehochloa calcarea. Next base: position 27,018,051 of record CM070597.1, on the reverse strand, counting down.
AACTCCTTTATTCCACTTTCTCTACACACACTCATTGAGTGACCAAAGGTCTAACATAACAATGCAAACCCAAATTTAATCTCCAAGATCTCTGCTACAAATTTCAATTATAACATATAGGGAAATCAACGGATTGACTCTCCAATATTTTCCCCAATTCTAACATACTCACTCATTTGCATACTTCGAAATTTCTCACCTAATCTCGCATCATTATCCAATTGCGTTGCTCTATAGAAGTAATCAAGGTTTCCATACCTTCGATAATCACCGACCATTCAATCATGAACTCAAGTTTCAAGTTTCACTATACCATAGGTTCTACTCAGTCGTAACACTTTTCAGACTTACTTCGAAACCAAACATTCCATGTGAATTAATTTTTTTTCCCCAAGAGATACAGATCAAAACCATTCTACAATCTACTACTCCTCCAATAACTTGGTAGCAAAATATCACCGCTACGATTACTCATCTACCACCAAACAGTTGCCAAACTTACCCTTTGCAAACACTTTGCAACCCAAAGCGTGATCCTTTCTCAAAAGGAAGAGGCGAACAAAGATAAGTTTATTCACAGAAAGACGTTGCTCATCACGGCGAGCAGAAACCAAAAGAAATATTTCGATAAAGGTGATCTTGGAAAACGAAAGGTGAGTTCATAAATTGGAGGCACACATCCCTCAAAAGAGAATAGCAAATAACAGCCGACACGAAAGAAAGATATTATGTTTGAAATTCGCCATCTCTTGAGCGGAAAGAGCAACAATTTTAGGGACGCTTCAAATAACCACAAGATTTAATTAAGAATCGATAAGATCCTTCAACAGGACAACTTGCTCGAAACAGTTCATCTACTTGGGAAACATGAGATCCAAATGTTCTCACCACAAAACTCAAACATTTCCCTTTACAGATTTCACGGAAAGCAAACGGATTAACCGTCTCAAGAGATCAACGAAAATATTCTTTATTGCAACCTCACTTAGCTTAACTCAAACCAAGGAGCCTTTGGACTAAACCACACGAAATCTTTAAGAAACAATAGGTTAATCCAATTCCTCAAGTTACCCAAAATAATTTGATTACGGTTAATTCACGAGCTCCAAGGTACCGTGAAAGCTAAACTTGAAATATTCTTATTTGAACGATGTCACCAAAGGCGATCAATTTACTACAGGTATTAACATCAAGGCCATAACAACACTTAGAAAATATTTCGGAAGACACACGTGGAATGAATGGGTTGATTCCTTCTCGAAAGAAGAGGCAAATAGAAACGATCTTCACCAACTGAAAAAATCACTTACCACTCGCAAGGAACACAGAACTCAGGGGAAAACCAATTAGGCAACGATCTCAGAAAACATATGGGAAGTCCACAGTTGAAAACATAGGCCTCACAAAAATAGAATATCCGACCTTAACTGTTAGGAACAAACGGGTATTCAAGATCAAAACACCCGCATCATGGAAGAACTATTATAATTTTTTCAACATATCGCTTTACTCGACAAACTATGTTTACCACAAAGAACTTGAATTCCCCAAAAGAGCATGAACACAAAACTGGAAATTTGATCATTTTAGGAATATTACGAAAGGCGGACAACTTTCTTTCTTTATAAAGGAATCAACATTGCCATCACATTACTGATCATGTCAATAAACCTTCTAAAGGAACATGGCAAATCGTGTTATAGAAAAAAAAAATTCAGCATCAAATGGAATTGTAATAACAACTTATTCTAGAAAAGAAACTTAGTACAAAAACCACAAAGCTGAAACAAACCTCTCACACAACTCCACCATAACATTAGAAAAGGGTTTCAACACTTTTTTTTTTCAAGAGAGGCTCTAAACTCCAACATTCCAACTACTCCAAAAGAAACGAGTAGAGTCAAGACTTTTTCGACAAACTTTGTAAAAGCTAATTCCCGTTCCCCAAAATACCAACCGGTTAACCAGGTCCCCTTAATCAACAAGTGAGATAGGACCCTTACAAAAAAGAATGATCTTGTCAATAATATCGTGTACAAGTAGCAAAGAGAGCTCAGCAATCAGAAAGACAAGAATTGTTTTGAAAAACATCTAGGGACCAATAGGAACCCGTAGCCAACCAATTTGTTTGATTACCATCTCCGACTTAATCACCACAAGGCACCCCAACAAGGGTTTTAACACTAATCCTCAGAAAAGAGATGCGTTAAACTTTAAGACGCGGAATGATCCAAAAGAAATACATGGAGCCAATGCTTCCTCATGTTAACGAACTTGCAACAGAAAACTCTCATTATAAAAACTATCAAACGAGTAAACGAGTCGCTATTTTCCAATGAGAAGGAAGAAACAAACATGGAAATATCAATATTGCCAACCGTCGAAGATCATTTAAAATAAAGAAATTCAACAACTGAAAAAAAAATAATATTTTCAGAGAACCATTAAAGACCTATTGGATCTCATCAACTACCATGAATCATGAACCTAAGAGAAATTCATCAACTACCACGGACAAGAATTGGTCAAAATCGTAAATCAAGGAAGAGAACCACCGCCTAAAGCATCCCAAAAGAAATATGCAAGATCATTGTGCACTTGATAAAGAACTTGCAAAAGAAATCGCCAATGCCCGAAACCTCAAGCGAACACACGGGTTGAATTTTCCAACAGGTAAAATGAACTTCCGTGAAAAGGTAAATCTTGCAATTTAACTACGCCACGTGGAGCGTAAATATCACAATAGTAGAAAGAACAATAATTGTTTCAAAGAACGATCGAAATCTACTAGAGATTGCCCACTTCATTATAACCCTCCATTCAAAAGAAACTCACGAACTATCAGAAACTACAACCAGAAAACCAGATACAAACTTGAGAAGGACAATAACTTCATCAATGAGCTCAGGCTCAACACAGAACCATGGAACAGGGGTAAGAACTTCTCTACTATTACAACACGAACAGTGGTGTAGCTCGCAAAACCGGGACGACAACCACGAACTCAAGACTCGGCGTGCGCTCTGCACGCAGACGCATAACTAATGCAATCAATTATGAATATATAGGATCATCTCATGACAATCATAGGATAATTCATAGATATATAGGATATCGCATCACGTCAAAGATTAATAACAAGAAAGATAGTACAGAAGCAATTCTATACCATACAACATAATGAACAACATCACTAGAAATGCGGAAACAATGGATTTCCCAAACCACCTACTGTGCACAGTGTGTCATTTTAATACTTTTCTACTAACCACGGACCTAAAACCCGCTCTGATACCAACTGTAACACCCTGACTATAAGGAAGTCAAGATGTCACCTACAATCACTACTCTTTAGAATAATAACATCAAAACGCATGACAAGGTGAAGGAGTTAACAAGGATATACGGAAACAAGGATTCATCATCAAGTTTAATCAACGGAATGGAAATAAACAATTCAGAGGGATATGGTAGTTATGACCAAAATGGCTTATTACAATTCAACACAAGACATAAATAACGACAATAAAAGTTCTCAAAATATTTGGATTATGGTAGTGAGTGCATCGTGTTGAACTACCCTCCACGAGATCATTCTTCCTTGTCATTTACCTAAATAAAACAACAAAGCAAGAATGAGCCAAAGACTCAGCAAGTACTTGTATGTAACAATCAAACATACCATGAACAATTTATCACAATCATAACTTGAACATTGATTGGAAACAACTTTATGAATGGATGAAGTGAAATGATGCATTGAAGGAATTGGACATATCACAAGATATACGGTATAGCGAGTGAAACACCGTCGGTGTTCACTTAAAGTAACCGTATGAAGAACGTTTCATACGGTAGTCAACGTGGCCCACATTGGAATGGTGGACTCACGTAACGTGGCCCACATTGGAATGGTGGACTCACGCACCCATTCCGAATTGATGGGATTTTCAAGTGCCCATCTTTGGAATTGATGGGTCTTACAAAAGTAATTTATGCATGTCATGATGTGAATCCATGGCAAGATTGAATAGTACTCATAAATGAAAAGATACACATGGCATTCATCTACAAGTACGAACAAATATATTCATTCATTCACACATCACATAATGCATCAATCATAGTATACAAGTTACTTGCAGTATATCAACATCATGAATAAAGCACAAGAACATTCATGTAAACAACATATCATTATGCATTCCTTTGAATTCAACACCAGTTAACATACAGTACTTGTCTTTCGCGTTGTGACTCGATAGCAGGCAACGGAGGTGTTCCCACACATGATGCCTCGCCGCCTACACAAGCATGTTCCCAAAATAATAACAATGATATAACACTACTACCGGTGTTCTACAATAACCCCTGACTATCCAATATACCGCATAGACCCTAATTGAAAATAAACTATTCAGCCAGATTTCAGCCCTTCTGAGCAGCGGTACGATAAAAAGCATATTTAATTATCTAGAACTCGAAACGATACAAAACCAGTTCTCAATGAAACATAACGCACAACACTACGAAACTCTAGTTGGCGGGATCCTTTGATTCGGCCAATACAGAGGTCTAAACAACAGATGAAAACACTAGCAGTTATCTGCCCAGAATTCAGAATAGTGGCAAAGCAAATATCATAACTTTCATTCTACAGATCCAATGGGGGTGATCTTTATCATATTTGAAATATAATTTAAAGGGCTACAATAACTTATTTGGGTGGAGGTTCTGGAAATGCCTCTAACTAGATCAAAACCTAGGATCAAGCTGACAGATCCTTCTCGTCAGACAGACAGAACAGCGCGCACTAAAAAAATCATATCTCCTAAACCGTAAGGCGGAATCACGTGATCTCGGTGGCTATGGAAAGATAAGAGTCGTGGCTACAATTCTCTAGAAGGGGAGAACCTCCAAATCGGCCTCTAAAAGGTTGATAACGGACGCGCAACAATCTGGACAGAAACTGATTATCTACAGCACCAAATCAATCCAATCAAACTAATCGGTTTCGCAACTAATCAACATCAAACAGCAGGGAAAACATCTCGTTACCCTTGAAGATTCGCTGAGGGATGATGATCAAGCTCCCACCAAAATCCCCCTTTCTCCATCTCCCTTTCTCCCTTGGATCGGCCACCCAAACCGAGGGGAGGAGGAGAGGCCGGTTGGGAGGACGACGACGGCGATCACCGGGGACCAGCACCGAGGGGAGGAGGAGGCGCTAGGGAGAGGAGGAGGCGCCGGTTGGAAGATCATAGGGGCGGCGGCCACAAGGGGGAGGAAGTGGGAGAGGTGGGGTGGCTAGGTTAGGGAGCCCCCTTTCTTGGCCGGCCACACTAATGGGCCACTGGCGCGCCCGTGGCCCAGGTTGCTGAGAATATGCAGTGAAACCCCTCTCTCCGCAGGTATTTTCACTTCTTTAATCGTTACGATTTTTCCCGCCTTCTCCCGACTCACTCGATTCAGTTCCGGAATGTTACATTTGTCAAGTACTGTCTCAACACAGAACCATACATAGTGTGGTGTACCCCGTGCCAGGACTCGAAACGGTCCTAGTGATACGCTATCTTCCAAAATCCCCTCAACTTCCAGAAACCAATGAAGGTACCTTAGGCCAACTTTCCCCTTGGTACCAAACCACACAACTTGCACATAACACACGAAGCTCTTGTTCCATCGCTCAATCGATTCCTTCACCTTACCAAGGAGCACCTCTTTTAATCAGGAATGCACAACCGAATTCGTTTTTAAACAAGCTACTTTACTAACAGAATACAACTAAAAATAAAGGATTCTCATCACAACCACGTATTACCAACTTCCCACCAAAAGAGTAAAATCCAAAATTAAAGATTTATCATGAAAACTTTTTCACTTTCCAAGTAGGTAGTTTGGAAATAAACACCATGTAAGCCAAAGGAGAAATCACTCGAATGCTCAAATCAATCATTTCCTTTATTCTTTTTGAACCGAAAAGAACCACGCATGCCAACATAAAGTCAACTCAAATTGCAAATGACCTCTGTTATAACCCACAGCTTAAACAAGAATCAAGAGAGCATTTCACTACCCAAGAAAACAAATTCTTTTCTCAATCCTTTGTTTTAAGAAAGTAACTTCCCTTAAACCATGGGATTCCAAATCATTGCATAACACACCAACTCATTTATCTTAAATTGACAATCTTAACGTTATGCTCAAACCGAATACATCTTCCACACCTTTGTAGAGAGACTCTACTGACCCTACAATAACATACTCTAGCCAACTTCTCTTCTGACGAAATTACTTTGATAAATAACTTCCAATGCCCCACAACATGGATATCACCCACAACACATCACCCCAATCCGTTAAAGATAATCAACTTGAAATTCACATCACACACTCTCATTTACTACACCTAAAGGATTCTATCAATTATCATCACACTATTCGAAATCCACTTTTATTCTACTACTTCTACACATAGTCATTGGGTAACCAGAATTCTAGCTTAAAAACACAAGCCCAACTTCAACTTTCCAAAACTCCTACAGTGAACTTCTGGCATAAATTATTAAAAAATCCTCATATTCGATGACTAAAATTCTCGCAATCCAAACAATATCCTCAGTAAACCACACCATTCAGTTTCACCTACGCAACCCCAATATACCCATTCATAATACCCTAACTAATTGACCAAGATTCAAACTTATGATGATTCTAACATTCCATCAACATGAACAAATGTTCTTGGATTACAATTCACTATAGGTTCTACTAGTTTTAACAATAATCAGTTTTATTTCAATGACAATCATTCCATTGAAATCAAATTCTCTCCAAGAGTTATATGACAAAATCAATTCACCCTCTATTGCTCTTCAAATAGATTGGCACCCAAAGTCTCACCACTATCATTCACTTGACCACCACCAACCAGTTGCCACTATACACTCTATAAGATTTTGTAAAATAAATCCATTATCCCTTTATCAAAACAAGTGGCAAATAAAAATATATTTCCAACACACAGAAAAATATTTACTACTTGCAGTAAACACAAGACCAAGAAAAATAGTCAAATAGCAATGATCTACAATCAATTCTCCTGACTTGAAATTGCTAAACAAAATAGAGGAGAACTTGATCGTCACCCTTGGAGATCAAGAAGACGAACACGAAATCCCAGCGATATCCTCCTCCCTTCCTTTTCCTTTCTCTTCCTCCCTTCCTCTTCCTTTCTTTCTCTTCTAATGTTGAATCCACTACATAACCATACAAAACATGCAGCAAAACATTTCTAGTAGCCAGCTGTACACGCAATAGAAATTCTCCCTTTTCCTTCTCTCTTTCTCTCAACAACATGCAAAGTTGCATGCAGTATCAGGCGCAAGGCAGCATGCGCAGGGGAGGCGGCAACATGCGCAGGGCGACACAAGGGAGGCAGCTGGGGCTGGCGGCTGGAGGAAAGAAAAAAAAGAAGGGCTAGGGTTTTGGCCAGCTCCCCCTTGTTAAGTCGGCTCTCCCACTTGGGATATGGGCCGACGGCCGACTACTTTCCCTAATCCACTAAAATTCTAAAAATTTCCGCTATTAATTTTTTTCCTTTTAATTCTTTTAGTTAGTCAATTGATTAAACGGGGTATCACACTGACCGCGAGCAAAAGCGTACCAGGACGCAGGATGGAAGCTCAGTGGAGAAGAAGGTAGATGCGGATAGGACAAGGGCTGAACAGAGGGAAAAGCCTGTCACTGAGGAGCAGGCGAGGCAATACCAGCTGGAGGTGCTTGAGCAAGCAAAGAGCAGGAACACAATAGCCTTCCTCGAGACTACCGTGGGGAAAGACTCTTATATGGTTGTGCTGCTCATCAAAAGTGAGTGATAAAATGTTCAAGGAGAACAAGAAGATGCTTGTTGTTTTTTTCATGCCCAATGTGCCTCTTGTGTATTAGGTACATATAAACGAGTGAGCTTTCAGTGTTTAAGGTTGCAAGTTTTGTTGGTATGATCGTGTTGGTGAAATAGCACCAAGCTGAAGTGATACGCGAGAGGACTGACTATCGCGTTGGGCATTGCTGCGGGGAGATGGGTCAGGATTTCTGGATGCTAGAAAGCGGCAGCGCGAGTTTGAATCGAAACAAGCAATACTTCTTTGCTAAACATGTGCTTAAATCACTTTGATTCAACCAAAAAAACTACAATGTTCATTGATTTGTTCATGTAAGTAGTTCAGTAGCATCAACGCTGAGAACGCCCCCGCGCCGCCGCCTGCAGGGGGCATGGCTGAGTCCCTGGTGGCAGGGGATACGGTGAAGAATAATCCAGATCCGCCATTATGTGTTAATAGAGTATTTTCGTAATTAATGATAACCGATATGTGGACCGCTATTTCTATGAATTGGTGAAATAGGTTAAGTCACATGATGATGAAAAGAAATTAATGGCACAATATGTTGAAAGTCATCAAATCAAGACGTGAGATAAAGGATGTGATCATGTGTTGATGTGTATCAAGACAAGATTCCGAAGCAAAGAGGAATCATATGTTGATGATTATCAAGTTAGGAACCCAAACTCGGAGCGTAGTTGTCCGGTATCAAGTGATCACTCTAAGATGGATGCTCAAGGCAAAGGTATGACTAGTATAGGCTAAGGATGTGTTCCTAATCTTTTATCGGTCTCGGTGTTTGGTTGGAAGACCAGATTGGCAGTATAGATTACTGTATTATTAAGAGGGGTCTCGACTTGTAGCTTAAGTGTGTCTTGTGTTGATGGTTCTTAATGCTTTCTCTAACTCTTCCTAGCATGAGACTATAGTTTACAAATATGTTTTGCAAATGATTTAAATCCATGCACCTAATCTTTGTAGCATGATACTAGAGTTTGCAAATGGTTGATGTCCATGGACCAAATTCCTTGTGGCGTGATTCTAAAAGTAGGAAAATGTGTTTTGTAACTTGTTGAGAATCATACTTTAAAACCTTGATTGCATCACGTATCAATTTTACAAATGAGTTTTGTAGAATTGAGTTAAAGCGTTTTTGCTAAATCAATTTTTGATTCATTGACCGGACTGACCATAGTGGGTAGACCAGACTGACCAGGACCCTGGACCAATGAAGTGGTCAGGTTTTTCCAGAGAGCTCCTTATTTCCAATTCTGCTGGCCGGATTGACCACTGGTGTAAGTCCGGACTGACCGGGCCCCTGGTCTGGTTCACGCAATCAGCCTTTTCTAGAGACTCTCTTTTGGCTTCACCTGTTCTCTATTTTGATATCCAGACTGACAGTAGTTGGAGGGCCGGACTGACCGGACCTCCGGGTCGATTGACCCGGCAAGTTTTTTGCAGTAGCATATTTTCCTTGGTTTTGGAAATCTTTGAACCAGGTCTAATCGAACCCTGTATGGGCGAACCGACCAGACCTAGCATAATAGATAGACTCTGTAACAATGATTACTGCATAAGTTACTATTATACAATAGCCTAGTCTGACTGGCCCTTTGCCTACGGTCTGACCGGCCTTGCTGCTTTTTCCATAGATTCTCCTTCAACGGCTAGTTTTTGTGGACGGGTGTATAAATACCCCTTGTGATCAGTTGTGAGGTGTGTGTTGCTGCCTTATTCATTCCCTTTGAGCTAAGAGCAAGTCCTCTCCCCTCCTTTGTGCATGTGTTGCACTTATTGGCCTTAGAGAGCTAAATCCTAGAGCGCGTGTTGCATTAGGTGGTGGATTATATATCCATTGAGCTTAGACATTTGATTAGTTCAAGTGAACGTCTTCGACCTGTTACTCTTGGTGTTTGCCAACACCTAGACGGTTTGGAGGAGTTGTGCCGATGATCTTCTCAAAGAAGATTGTGAGAAGACCTGAGCATGTTATGAGTGTCTTGGTGCTCGCCAACTCCGGGGTCAAGGAAGAGCAATTCCAAGTGGATCCTAGGTGTTGGCTTGTTTTGTGCAGCCGGTCCAATTCATTTGGGCTTACCTCAACGTGGACTAGGGGAAACCAGCAAGTTTCTGATCACTACGGGAAAAAGTTCAAGTGTTCTTGTGGTTTTCTTTCTCAAAATTTACATTCTTACGATTTGCATTTATATAGTTAAATTGTTTGCTTGTCTCCTTAGGATTTCTTTTTCTATATCTTAGTCTTTATCGTGTTGGTGTCTTAAGTCTTGACTAGTTGATTTAGGTTTTAAATGAGCAAAACCGAATTGATTTATAATTCCACACAAAACTCGGTTTTGGCCTAAATAATTTCATAACAACCTATTCACCCCTCCCCCTCTAGTCTTCCTCCTTGATGTTACACACGGCGGGCATGGCCGCCCTGACGAGGTTCTAGGCGCTGAGCTCCCTGATGTGGCAGTTATCACCCACGCCAAACGCTTGGCCACCATGTTGTCGGCTGCATGTTTCGATCTGGGGGGCATCTTGTTGGGAGAGGAGAGAGATGGGGAGAGGGAGAGAGACAAGGAAGAAAAAGAAGAAGATGAGGGTAAATAAGTCATTTTGCACACAATTTGACAGTCAACACAGGGTTGACCTACGGGAGTGGCAAAAACGAGATGAAAGTTGAGATTCAATGGTAATGAAGGGACAAGCAATTTCGCGATGGCATTTTAGGGACCTAGCCAACTTCCAACGGCAAATAAGGAATTAACCCAATTATATATACTAGTCACAACCCGTGCATCCGCACGGGCAACATCAGTTTTTTTGAGTGGTAATAATTTATGTAAATATTTACTTTGAATTCGTATAATGCTTGTCATCAATTTTTTTCATTTATAATTCTTAAATTTTTGAAAATTGTGTTTGTTTCCAATTTTATTTCATAATTTATTCTACAAACCGTGTTTTGGAGAGAGATCTACTCGCGGGGACACGTTAAATTTCAGAAAGAGAATATCTTTCTTTGTTGAAACGAACATTCATAATTCATTTATATGTACTCATACACTATCCAAACTCTATTTATCAACATGGATTAAGTGTAGTCGTATTTAATCTTAGCCATAGATCATGCTTCTTCATAAAAGGTTGACGGCTGAGGTATTTTCTTTTTGTTTGATTATTGCGGGAATTTATACTTTTTTTAGATTAATATGGGAATTTCTTGCTTTTTTACCCCCAAAGATTAACATGGGGGTTTGTAGAAAAGCCTCTAATTAGTATACATATAGGTAGAATTAAATTCATGCTTAATTTTATTTATAAATTTTAGTATATTTCAACTTCGTACATATCATACAATAGTACGTTATTGGCTATCTCACTATATCCTGCATGCGTACACATGCACACATATGTCATATAATAGTAAGTTTATTAGCTATAATTAAATTGTAAGACAAAGTACAGTAGATTAATTAGGAGATACATTTAATCAACTTCCGTCGTACAGGGATTATTCGATAATTGATTTACTTCCGTATGAGAGAGAGATTGTAATACTTCACGCTTAGACCACGTACATAAGGGCAATAGATGATTGTGTAATATGGATGGTTGGGTTTTCCCTTTTTTCTCTGATCAATGTGGAAATTTCTAGCATTTTTCTCTCCGACATAGGATTAATATAAGGGCTTGAAAGCCTCCAATTAGTATATATACACACACACTCTCCCGTTACTCTCATTGTATTTGCTATCAGATTGCATTTAGATCAGTTCTTTATATATAGAGAGCTGAATGAGGAAAAGATGGCGCGCATTTGCTTGCAGTGCATGCAAGCCAAGAAGAAAAGTCATGCACGTACACACTACTGTGTACTAGGTGTTGGTAGTATTTGCCGATGGAGCTAGCACATATATTTATGCAGTACATCATATCAGTACCTATTCTCATTGCATTGCATAACTCCATGGAAACAAATCATTTAATTACTGGATCATGCGTGCATACTAGATGCTGTTGTGTGGTGTGTTTAATTCCTTCTGGGTGAGTCCTTCGGGTGACGGACGCAGAGGCGGAGCTTCATTGAAGCCAAGATGAGCCTTGCCCCCCTCGACAATTATACAATTGCACTGGATAAGTAGTAGTATTTAGGGTATTTTTATTGATTAATATTCAAAATGGTTCCATCTGGATGTACTAATTCATGCATTATGTAGTGTTAGCCTCCTTTGATTGAGAACCCAAGCTCCGCAACTGGACGGACCGGTGTTGTAAGGAAACTGTATTCATCTCATTAATGAATTGGCAGAGCTCTACCTTTCTTTCTTCTTCTTTTTTGCAAACATACTAGCTAGCTCTAGCTCATCATCAGTCGTGCACAGGCATTAATTGTCCAGGGCTCCGGGCATATATGGGTGCCCTCGTAAGATCAGAAGTAGTAGTACCATATATGAGGTTCATGTTCATCCCTAAGGACAGAGTCAACTTGGCAGCTGGGAGCAGGCTAGTTTCATGAATCGATCTAGCTAAGATTTTTGTCCCCTCGAACAAGCACTTTGTTTTGTAGTAAGTGGGTATAGAGCTCGAATTCATTATATCGCTCCAGTCCAAACTAGAGTGATTGTTTGGGTGTATCCAGTGAGAACTATATATAATCTTGGTGAGAACTGAAAGTGTGTATAATCTTTAGGAGAATTGTGCTCACCGGTTGCATTGATCAATTGAGAATATATAGTACAACATACAAGAGATAATGCTTAACCGGAAGGTTAAGATTACAATCCAACGATAACTAAAACAGTTGGAGTCGAATCCTGCTGGCGTGATCTGATCTCCTGGTGTGGCGTATCCTCCTGCCGTAGCCTTCTCGGATTCCCAATCGCCTGGACTCCTAGCGCTTGGCGTAATTGATTGTGTTACATGCATATGCACGCACGCACGTATATACGTAAAGACTAACACTATCCTGCAGTCTGATCGACGGTTAAAACGAAAGTCGAGGAAGATCACGGCAGGGAGTCCTTTGGTTAAGATATCTGCATATTGGGAGGCGGACAGGATCTGAAGTACACAGCACATCACCCAAAGCTACCCGCTCACGTACAATGTGAAGATCAATCTCAACATGCTTTGTCACTGATGTTGCATCGGGTTGGTGGAGCGATACACATCACTGATGTTGTCGCGGTAGATGACTGTAGCCTTCTGAAGCGATCGATGAAGCTCGTGTAGTAGTTGTCGTAACCAACAAGACTCGGCAAAGGCATTAGCGACCACACAGTATTATACCTCGGCACTGGAACCGGACACTGTGTGTTCCGCTTAGATGACCAAGAGATGAGATTATCACCAAGAAATACACCATAGCCCGACGTGGACTTACGAGTGTCACGACAATCCGACCAGTCGGCATCAGAGTATGCGGTGAGATCTTTAGGAGCAGTGCCGTGCAACCGAAGACCGAAATGCATATTTTCTTTCAGATAACAGAGGATCCACTTAATGAGATTAAAGTGCAGCTCTCGAGGATCATGCATGCGGAGACAAACTTCACTACTACAAAACATGTTATACTAGACACCCCATCACAGACGGTTCTTCGTTAACCGTCTGTGATAAATAAGTATCACAGACGGTTTTTTACAAGAACCGTCTGTGATACAAGCACTATAAGTAGATGCTCCCAACAAGCCCCCTTTCCATTCCATTTGAGGCGCCGCCACCCTGCTGCTGCTGCTGCCTCCTCCCTCCTCCCCATTGGCCACCTTGCTGCTGCTGCCTCCTCCCCCGTTTTGAGCTGTTACCCCCGCCTCCTCCTCCCCCATTGCGGCACCTCTGCTGCCTCCTCCCACATTGCGCCACCTTGGAGAGAAGGGTAACGATCTGTAACCCTTTATTTTTGCTCTAGACTAATCACTAATGTGTAACGATCCGTAACCCTTTATATTTGCTCTAGACTAATCACTAATGTGTTTGGTCATTATGAAGGGTACTTGCGGTTTATTAATATAATTGAACACTAATTAATTTGTTAAGTGCGTATACGTGTAGATGGACCGAAACTGGATGTACATTGAGAACCGTGTGAGTGAAGAGTATATTAATGGCGTGTTTGCTTTTAGAAGAGCCACCGAGCAAGATAAGTTGAAGAAGAGGATAAAATTTATGTATTGTCCATGCATTGATTGCGGTAATATGAAAATGTTTAACAACCCGGCGCAGATCGAAGCTCACTTAATACGAAGGGGTTTCAAAAAAGGATATACATGTTGGAGCAGTAACGGTGAAGAGCAGATTATACCGGAAGTCAGTAATGACGACATCGCCGAGGAAGTCAACGATATACAGGGTATGGAATGTGCTTTTGATGAGGATAGGTCGCATGATGACAATCTGGATCAGATGCTACGCGATGCAGAAGGGAACTACGGTGAGAGAGAGTTTTGTAAATTCGAGGGCTTAATGGAGGACTCGGGGAAACCTTTGTACCCTGGCTGCAAGTCGAAATACACAAGGTTGTCAACCGTGCTTGAACTGCTGAAATTGAAGGCAAGCAATGGTTGGTCCGACAAGAGTTTTACGGCGTTGTTAGGTCTCTTAGCTGACATCCTTCCAGAGGGAAACGTGTTGCCCAGCACGACCTACCAAGCTAAGAAGGTTATTTGTCCATTGGGAATGGAAGTAGAAAGAGTACATGCATGTCCGAACGATTGTATCCTCTACCGTAAAGAGTATGCAGACATACATGTATGTTCCGTGTGCAAAGCATCCCGATACAAGCGTAAGAATACTGCTAAGGCGAAGCAAGGATCTCCTGCTAAGATGTTGTGGTATCTGCCTGTGATCCCACGTTTGAAGCGTTTATTTGCAAACCGAAAGGAGGCAAGATTGATTCGTTGGTACTCGGAGGAGCGTAAGAAAGATAGGAAGCTCAGACACCCTGCTGATTCTGCCCAGTGGAGAAACTTCGATCGGAGCTTCGAAGAGTTCGGTGCGGAACCGAGGAATATAAGGTTAGGGTTGAGTACGGACGGAATGAATCCTTTCGGTAACATGAGCAGCCGACATAGCACCTGGTCCGTGAATCTATGTATGTACAACCTTCCTCCTTGGCTGTGTATGAAGCGGAAATACATTTTGATGTCACTACTTATCCAAGTGCAGCACGGTGCCCAGCTGGCGCAGGGTTACGCCAGGGTGCAGGTGGACATGGTACATGACAATTTCATGGCCATCCCACTGGATATTCCCCCGAACGAAGAAATCAGAACACTAGGGGATGCCGCGCACACTTTTATCCAGTGGCCCAAGAAGGACATCGCACTGGACCCTTCAGTGACACGATATCGACAGGACCCTGCCTCTCCAATAGGACCCTCGATGAGTCCGCCTCAACCAAAGCTTCAGAAAGCCGCCACATCGCTTCCCGTCGAGAAGACGGCGAAGGGACAAGAAAAGCGTGTCACCATATCGGTCCCTGAGGCGTCTCACGGGAAGACGCCCTCACCGCCTCGTTAAGGAGAAATCGAAATCGAAGAACATTAAGGCACCTCCCAAACCGGTGAAATACTCACTCGAAGTCCGCTGGTCTCCTGCAGAAATAAAGTGCTCAGAGTAGCTTGTCAAGCTTTGCATGATTGGTACTTGCGCAAGACCCGAGAGAAGGGGTCATATCGAATCACCGTCGATACGGAGGGAGCATTTTCTCCACGAGCACAGCCACTTCGCCGTGGGCTTCAAGACTTATTTGACCTATACAAACTAAGCGCCTCGACGCCTCACTTCTACGATCTTGGACAATCGTAAGTGTGTATAATCAATTTCTACACTCACGTGATACCGATAAATATCATAACTCATTGCTTATGTACAGATACATTATGAAATGTGCCCATCGAATCAAAGAACCGGTGGGTTTCCTCGACCCACACGTGGTCTCTGAGCAAACAATCAACCAAGACGCATCCTACGTCGACAATTACATAAAAATGGGATTGCTTGCTCTGGACGACAAGGACTACATAATGGTGCCCTACAACCAGAAGTAAGTGCTTCAATATTTGCTATACAAATTACGTTTCAACATAGGTTTATGACTATAGCGACATACACGAGTAGGTTTCACTGGATTCTTCTGATTCTTGTGCCAAAGAGGAACATGGTATTGTACCTTGATTCTCTAGTCAACAAAAATTATAACTTCACCCTTCTTAAAGGAATACTCGACAGGTATGTTCATTTCCTCCGCACATAACTCTATTGTAGTCTTCCTTCGTTTGAAATGGACAAGTATAACTTTTTTGAATCATGTAGGGTGTTCATCGGCTATGTTGCCGAGGGAGGTTTATACAAGGGAACGAGCGCCACACTGACTCACATGATGCGATTTCCGGTACGCGCTACAACACAATAATCATATATCATACTCCGTAATATTGCGTCTCGAACTTACTGTACATATATATGTAATTCTATTTTGCAAAGGCCGCGGCAAAAACACTACTACGAACACGTCATCACGCACGGTTGGAATCGTCATCACAGCATTTTCAACCGCCTATATTTATTCGTCGTGATAACAGCGATTACCACAGGCGGTTCAAAACCGTCTGTGATAACACTTATCACGCATCTATTTTTAACGTAAACCGCTGTGATAACCACTTATCACGGACGGTTTACTTTAAAACCGTCAGGATAACCACTTATCACGCAGCGATTTTTTAAAGTAAACCGTCCGTGATAAGTGGTTATCACAGACGGTTTACGTTAAAACCGTCAGTGATAACCACTTATCACGCACGGTTTACTTTAAAAACCGTCTGTGATAGTGGTTATCACGCACGGTTTTAAAGTAAACCGTCGTGATATGTCTAGTATCACAGACGGTTTACTTTAAAACCGTCTGTGAAGCTATTACCACGCACGGTTTTATGTTGAAACCGCTCGTGGTAATAGCCTTCACAGACGGTTTCAACATAAAACCGTCTGTGGTACTGAGCGACCCTAGCTACATTGTTTGCTGTTTTTTGGCCAGCCTCAGGAATTGCTAGCCATGCCCTCTGAAAACAAGCATGTACAAAAAAACAGATACATCGCAGAGAATCAATTGTTGACAACTCAAATTGACCATTACTCAAAATAAATTAATAAAGATCGAATTTGTTGAAGTATTTTTGCTATAGTTGTACAATTGGATTACAATTAAGTCAATTGTTTGCGTGAATCTGGTCGGCGATGGAGTGAAACTCTCCTTTGTTAACTATTTCGTCATGATAAAGGTGCATAGTGCCCTCGAACTTCCACGAGCTCTTGCAACGAGTCCATGTAAATCTATTATCAAACCACGCCGCTAGGTCAAGAAAAAATGGTAAGGATATATATTTGAATTTACAATTACAAAAAATTATTTCGAGATTGACAAACCTCCTGATTCTTCATCTTAGCACTAATGATTTGTTGCATATGATGGCAAGCGAGAATGCACATAGCTCATCATTTTTTTTGTTGGCAGACTGCAAAAATAGAATTACATATGTACGTATAGTCGATTGAAGACACATTTTTATGAAGTATGATATATATAGGATTATTGTGTTGTAGCGCTGCACTGTAAATTTCGTCTCTGTGTGTTAGTTGGTATTGGATCCATCTGTATCTTCCTTGTTGGCTAACAAAGGAGATGAACGAACTACATAATTGAAAAAGTTATCCTCGGGCATTTCAAACGAAGGAAGACTACAATAGAGTTATGTATGGAGGAAATGATCATACTTGTCGAGTATTCCTTGCGAATCGTCAAGTCGTGATCGTTTCGACTAGGAATCAAGATATATCACGTTGTTCCTCTTGGGTATAATGACTAAAAGGATCCGATGGTACCTACTCATGTATGTCGCTATAACTATTAAACCTAAGTACAAATGAAATTTGAATAGCAAATAGTGAAGCACTTACCCACGGTTGTAGGGCACCAAGATGTAGTCCTTGCAATTCTGAAGAAGCAATGCCGTCGTTATATAGTTCTCGACGAAGGTCGCGTCTGCTTGGATGGTTTGCATAGATACCACGTGTGGGTCGAGGAAACCCACCGGTTCTCGCCCTTCCCGGGCATTTTTCATCATGTATCTATACATAAGCAATGAGTTGCGATATTTATCGGTATTACATGAATGTAGAACTTGATTGTACACACTTACAGTGTCCAACATCGTAGAAGCGGCGCCGAGGGCTTCGAGATTGAATAGGTTGAATAAGTCGTTGAAGCCCACCACGAAGTTGCCCGGCCCGTTGAAGAAATGCTCATCCTTGTATGCGACGGTGATTCCAGTATCGCACCCCTTCTTTGCGGTATTCCGCAAGTACCAGGCATGCAAAGCCTGACAAGCAAATCCAGCGTGGGCTAATTGTGCGTTAGGGCACAACGGTTTTCCGATGGAGTACTTCCCGTGCTTCTGGGACTTGGGAGGCGGCTTAATGTTCGTCGATTTCGATTTGGCCTTAACGATTGGCAGCGTCTTCCTGCGAGACGACTCGGGAACCGATACGGTAGCACGCTTTTGTTGTTCCTTCGGCGTCTTCTCCACGGGAACCGATGAGGTGGCCTTCTGAGGCGAAATATGAGGTGGAGTCATGGAGGGTCCCGTTGGAGAGGAATGGTCCAGGACGATGTCCGTCTTGGGCCACTGGATAAAACTGTGCACGGCATCCCCTAGTGTTGTGATCTCTTCGTTCGGGCGAATGTCCAGCGGGACGGCCATGAAATGTTGATGTACCATGTCCACCTCCACCCTTGCGTAACCATGCGCCACCTGGACACCGTCTTTCGACCGCTCCTTCTGGTATGGATGCACCATCCCGCTTGACCTCAATAGGAATGGACCCAACTAACCTCAGTTGGAGCTTGCAGGCCGTCGGCTCCTACAAAACGATACACAATTAGCTAAGGCGTCCTATAGGTCTATCTTTGGTGCATTCCATAGATGTACATTACCTTGATGCGGTCTATCGGTAATTGGTCGTCGTCATGTTCAAAATTATGCGTGGACGCGACACTACTCTGATGTCGAGGACTTGTTCCCGCAAATAACAGGGGCGGCTTGCGACTGGTTGCGGAGTACTTGATTCAGTTGATCCTGCAAACTTGCTATCTGTCCTTGAAATTCTGCCTTAAGCAGTTCCAACTGATTGTCGTACTCGGCCTTGGATCTCTTCCTACTTCTATACATGAAGTAGTCGTCTGCGAATCCATGTACCCAAGGTACGTTAACCCCCTTGCCTCGCGTGCGACCCGGGTGCTCCTTGTTTCCTAGGGCCGTAGATAGTATATCCTTCTCCCTGTGTTCTTGGAAGGAGCCTTCGGAAGTTTGGGCAATCAATTCACGCTGCAAGAGGTCATCATGTTATTATAGTCACTATGAAGTTATGGACTTATAAACAAGTAGGTAGTTCGACATATTTACCACACGTTGGGACACTTCCTGGTCCGCCGGGTTTGGGAAAGTGACGCCTGGAGCGGTATACACAGCGCAGTGAGGAGCTAGGGCAGGGAAAGGAAGTGGTAGACACAGCGCAGTGCGGCTGAGGGATGTCTCGGCTCAATTTATATGAAGCACAGGAAATCACAGACGGTTCTATTTCAGAACCGTCTGTGATAGGCCCGCTGCGCCAAAACATAGCCCAGACAGACCCAACACAGACGGTTCCAAAGGAACCGTCTGTGATGGGCCGTCTGCTATAGCCTCTTTTGTAGTAGTGAAACGAGATCACCTATGCGCATTCTACGTATGCCATCATATGCAGCTATTGATTGCTTCTAGGACGCACGATCCCTAGGTTTGTCAATCTCGTAATAATTATCTCCTAATTATAAATTTAAATATATATGCTTACTACTTTACTCCTGCTAGCGACAGGGCTTGAACATAGAGTTAAATGCACTCGAGATGGACCAGGTCATGCACATTCGATGGGAGCTCTGTGGCTTCATCAAGGCAGACATAATTAACACCACCCGAGAGTTTCACACCGTCGACACCGATGAACGACCTCGAAATAATTGATTCAATATTGTAATTCAATTAGACTGGTTGTAATTCAATTTGTAACTCTAGCGATAATATATACTTGAAACATTCTTTTGTAATTGATTTTGAGTTAAATGATCACTTTGAGTTGTCAACAATTATCTGTGACATGTTTATGCTTGCTAGTTTTCAGAGGGCATGGCTAGAAATTCCTGAGACTAGCTGAAAATACGATAAAAATTAATTAGGTTTAAATACTTATCACAGACGGTTCTAATCACGAACCGTCTGTGATACTACAGAATCATAGACGGTTCGTGGTTGGAAATGCAGGATAAGAGTTATCACTGACGGTTTTTCAACCGCTGCGTGATAAACTGTTATCACAGACATAAAATTTCAGACGGTTCAAAAACCGTCTGTGATGACTGTTACGAACCGTCTGTGATGAGTTTTTCTGTAGTAGTGCTTGTTGAATGGCATATGCAATGTCCAAGCGCATAAAAGTAAGGTACTGAAGGGCTCCCGCGATACTTCGGTAATGGGTGGGTGAGGAAACCGGCGGGCCGAAGGACACGGACAATTTTGAGTTTGTGTCAATGGGAGTAGAGCCAGGCTTACAGTTAGTCATATCAGCCCAGTCAAGTACATCGAAAACATACCAACTCTGAGAAAGATGCATGCCAGGAGCATCACGTTTGACGGAAATACCAAGGAAAAAATGCAGCGGACCAAGATCCAACATGGCAAACTCACGCTAGAGAGAGAAGATCGTCCAGTGGAGAAGTGAAGGAGATGAAACCGTGAGGACAACGTCGTTGACATAGATGAGGAGGTAGATAGTATCAGTGCCGCGACAAAAAATAAATAAATAGAGAACTGTCAGCCTTGGAACCGATGAAGCCAGTGGAGAGAAGATAGGAAGCAAAACGGTTGTGCCAGGCACATGGAGCTTGTTTGAGACTGTAAAGGGATTTGTTAAGACAACAGACTATGTGGACGAAGCCAAAAAGGCTACTGACAGTACACAGTCTCATTGAGAGTACCATGGAGGAAGGGGTTCTTAACATCAAGTTGATGAACCTGCTAGTGGTGAGAGATGGAGATGGTAAGAATGGTATGAACAGTGGTCGATTTCACAACCGGACTAAAAGTCTCCTCATAATCAATACTAGGTTGTTGAGAGAAGCCACGAAGTACCCACCGTGCTTTATAGTGCTCAAGCATGCCATCAGCCTTGTGTTTATGCCAGAAAGTCCATTTGCCATATACGATGTTGGCTTGTGGAGGGTAGGGGACAAGATCCCAAGTTCTATTTGCATGAAGTGAAGAGATCTTGTCAAGCATGGCATCGTGCCAGTTGGGATCTTTGAGGGCACTACGGTAGGTTTTGGGAATAGGATACAAAGGAGAAGCATGGAGGTTGAACCGCTCAAGCGGTTGGCGAAAACTAGACTTCCCGCGAGTTACCATAGAATAATCGTTGGCGACAGGGGGATATGGCAACTCGAGATGAAGAAATGGCCGGAGGTGGAGCTGCTATGGCGGCGCGCGATCACTGGAGCCGTCCCTACAGACGAGGCGAGGAGATGGGTGTCACTTAGGGATGGGTGCGGCGAGCGGCAAGAATCGGAGTTGTCGTGGCGAAGCTTACGATGAGCGAGGATGTGCTTGCGCAGAAAGAGAAGTTCTGATACCATGAAAGTGTGCATAATCTTTGGGAGAATTGTGCTCACCATTTGCATTGATTAATTGAGAATATATAGCACAATGTACAAGAGATAATGCATAACAGGAAGGTTAAGATTACAATCCAAAGATAGCTAAAACAGCTGGAGTTGAATTCTGCCGACGTGATCTGATCTCCTAGTGTGGTGTATCCTCCTGCCATAGCCTTGTCGGGCTCCCAATCTGTCGAACCCGGATTTTGCAAATCCAAATCCTCTGTGAAATTACTGTGTTATTCCCTGAATTAGTATATAGCACTCACAGGCATATTGCTGAATCATTTCATACAAGACGTGAAATAACCTAATTAATATATTATAAACTTCAGAGTAACATAGACCACGTCGGGTCAACTTTTACAAAAGGGCCGAACAGGCCAAATTGATAGAGTACATAGAAGCAACGTACGCTACAGCGAAAGTAAAAAGGGGGGTAGAGCTCATTTCTCCATAAGCCAGCGACTGGGGCAGCCTCTGTACGACGGATATTAACTAAGGGTTTGGAAAATATCAGTTGTACGCAAGTACCGAAAGAGTCCACTATACTGAGGCGGGATCTAGACTACAGAGCTAGACTACTCTTCATCGTTTCCTTGTCCGTAAACTTCCTGATCTTCATAGTACACGTAGTCCCCTTGATCCACATTATCTGAAGGGTTTGGAGGAGAACGAGGATGAGCACAACTTTCGTGCTCGCGAGCCAACACACAAGATGCAATAATAACATGCATGACTTAACAAGGATGGATCGGGTTCTTTTATTTGCTAAAGCAATATTTTATATTATCATAATTACAAATTCCTATGACTTAGCATTTTAAACAAATTGCATTTTATTAAAGAGAGTAATTGCAAAAAGATTAGATAACAGTAGAGGTTCCCTCCATCGGAAACTCTACACACGCTTCATCCGATTGGGGCTACCTTCAATTATCAACACCACTGAGCTCGACGGCTAAGGAAACATCCAATCTCAGGGCTAGGTGAGCCCGATCTGATTTCCATTCCACCCATAAAGATTTTTGAAATAGAACTAACTCTAGTAAGTTCCCATGTCCGTTTTTGACCGTAGGCACGGCTGTTTAAATAGTTTAGACTCTGCGGAGGTTGTATACTTTACCCATAAGAGATAATCATACTTGTTTCCCCACATGATTTCGTAGTCATGTAGTTGAGCGACCATCACAGTAACCTTTCGAAATATGTCACCCCTTCCGTCATCTCACCCATATGCCCATAAGTTTTGCGGGATATTCACCCCAACAACTAGCGTGGTTGGATTACCTACAACGCCTAGCGTGATTGGCAACTTCACCTTGCATTGGTGTCCCATTCAAGCCGGACCATGTCCAGTGCTTGCACGATCCCGCTTCCCTTCTAGCGAGATAACATTCGGAGTTTAATAAATTTACTAAGCCAAGTTGTATTTTACATACTTGTGGTTGTACTTATTTTACACAGGAGGTCATGACAGATTAAGTTCTTAATCCATCCGGGCGATTCATACCACATACCAACCACTCTCATGCACGATAGCACCCACCACTCTTTCCATCCGCCTAGATGTGGTAATAGCAAGTTGTTTAGGGTTTTGGGGAGGAAAACCAATTATCACAACACGCTAGTCATTTACCCACAATGACTACCCAAAATCACTTTCATGTTTAAAAGATGATAATTGGGATATTTATTGTCCTGGTACTTAAGCAAGACTAGCATGTCGCTTAAGTACAACCTATACTAGTATTTACCACATAGCTACTAGGGTGACATGGAATAATGGATTCAATTATCAAAGGATGGCTTAATAAATAATTAATCATCAAATGGGTATTTAACTACATTAAGCTTTAACATGCATTTGACTAATGAATTTAAAGCATGCAATTTTGGTAATTTAAATAAATATAATTTACATAAAATGTAGCCTCAAAAATGATCAAAGTGTCGAATCGCCTTGGTTAAAGGCAATAGAATCTTGATAGTCTTGTGCTTGATCGAGTTGGAGATCTCCCGCTTCTTCGAACCCTAATCGGACGAATGTGCCGAAAAAAGGAACAACAAGCAAAGAGAGTAAATAAATGCTAATGACATAATAAATGAGCTCCAAATTAAACAATACCAGTACCATTAGTAAGATCTTAAATTTAGACAAATTTAGAGACAAATTTCACTTGAATCGGAGTTAAAACGGAGGAGAACGGAGCTTCCGAAGTTTGAATTAGAAATAAATCAGAAAAATAAAAAGAGGAGAGAGAACAGAGTAGCCGACTGACACGTGGGGCCCATGAACAGTGCTCAGTCCACATGAACAGTGCGTGAACCGAGTCTATGCGCACCGATCCATGGAGGGGCTACTGTAGCCGGACCCACTTGTCAGCCACGTGGGGGGGGGTTAAGGGGACGACGCGTAGCTCAGCCATCGCCTCGCCTTCTCCATCCATAGAAAGAGAGGGAAGTAGAGGGAGGGCTCGGGAGCGGCAGCGGCGGCGGCGAGCGGCAGCGCGGGAAGGAAGGGAGCGGGTGCTCGGGCGGCGCTGGGAGGTGGGAAAGCCAGAGGTGGATCCAGGGTGGCTCGAGGGCGACCGAATCGGCGGGGCGGCGGCGACCGAGGCGGAGGAGAAGGGGGTGCCGATGGGACGGTGGTGGCTCGGCGCGACGACTTGGGAGGCCAAGACAGTTGGGCGAGGCGACAGGACAGAGGCAGGTGGGCCGCGGTGCAGATGGCAACTCAAGTGCGCAGCGCGTCTGCAAAGATGCATCCGGGCAAGGACGGCCATAAGCGCCACTGGCGCTGACTGAGCGACAAGGCGAGGAGGAGGGCATCCGTCGCAGCGACGGACCGAGCAGTGGCCAAAGGAGAAGGAAGCGAGGGAAGGCGGTGAGCGAGGCGTGGCGCAGCAGTGGCGACGCGGCGTGACGTGGGCGGCGATAGTGACGGGAGCTGCTCGGGCTGGCGTCATGGTGACGAAGACGGCGATGACCGGTCGCGGCGCGGGTCCCGAGGCGCACGGGGCGAGCAGGCGCAGCAAGGGGTCGGCGGCTCGGGGAGAGAGACAGGGGGAAGGGGGAAGCATGCCGAGAGCTATGCCAGGGGAAGGCAGGGAGGGGGTTGGGCTGGGGAAGATGGGCCAGCGGGGAATGAATCCAGGAATTGCAAAAAGGTTTGAAACACAAACCCGAGTTTTGCTACATGCTAGGAAATTTTGAAATACAAAGCTTATTTGTAATATCGTTTGAAAACCGAAAACTAATTACTATTGTCGTTTGAAAAAAAGAAGGTTACACAATCGCTGGACTCTTGGCGCTTGGCGTAACCGATTGTGTTGCGTCCATGTGCATGCATGCACGTGTACAAATATAAACTAACAAGAACTTTCGTGAGAACTAAACATACGAATTATTTTAAAAAAAATCTTAAAATACTCGGGGAGATATTGAGAAGGATATTACAATACCACAAGATCAAACTTGATTGTATTTCAGTTGAGTTTTCATCAATAGTTTGGACTGAAACTACTGAAATATGGCGTTTAAAAGTGTGCACAGGCCGTGTAGAGAATCAAGAAGGTTGCAGCCAAGATAAGAAATCTGGTAGTTGGAGAGTTCTGTGGTGCAATCTGGTAACTTGCTGTCTTCTTTCTTTGGCAGCATATGTGTGGTGCAATTAAATTGGTGATCTGTTTGAAGGATTTGAAAGAAGAAGGTATTGTCAATTCAGAGGAATGTATGAGTGGACAGACTGATCGGTGCACTGGATCTTCAGATCCCTGGGCTTGTCACTGCTGATAATTTGGCAGCATTTTCGTATGGATTGGGTTTTAATTGAGTACACCTCGGAAACATTGGCAGGATTTCTTGCCCTATATAGCATATAACACTACCTGATGTCACACGCACGCTTGCAAACAAAGTAATTAATTACTGAGCTCTCTCCAGTACCACGAATTAATGCAGGCTTGCAAACAAAGTTAATTACTGAGCTCTCTCCAGTACCACGAATTAATGCAGACCGGCCATTCTTTTAGATGCAACCGATTATATTATATAGGAATTGGTTATACTATATCCCAAGTATGATGAATTATCTTAGGGATAGAATTGTAACGATATATTCCTAAAAAAAGTACACATTGATAATCAAAAAATGCATGGGTGTACAAATCAATAGTTTCTATTGCCGCCAACATCCATCCTTGTCGTGGCAGCGGCCGCGAGGGCCACCCGCGTGGAGCTGCTGGAGCTTGGGAGGCTTCGGGTCCGCAATGGGCGCGGTGTGCACATGTGTGCCGTTGATCCATATTGCAATGACGGTGTGTGAAGACCATGTGGTATATATGGTCATAATCTTGGTGTTAAACAATTGACATCAGTGTCGAGAATTTTAGAGAGTAAACCCTTGGTTTAGCAATTTATTGGAGTTGGTCGAGGCCTAGCGGTCTGGCCGGTGGTGTGAGCTTTTGATGAATGGGTACTAAACACTTGTGTGGGAGTGTTTTGGGTGTGTTTGCACTATGTTCCATTGAAAATAGAGACTAGACGTGAAACTAGATAGTGTTTTATCGAAAAGTCCAGAGAGGGGTATTATCTCATTCTTAATTGAAAGGATTCCTGAAAATGGCTAGCCTGTCTTTGTTTGTTTTATGCGTTTTATTCTTACTGTATGGTGCATACACTAGAACCAGTAATTGTGCTAAGGTTATGGTCTGTAAATCGAACATTATTTAGACTAATTCATTATAGGATAATTCTGAATGGGATATTATTCTTTTTGTTTTACCTGTTAATTTCTTGTTAGTTTTTTTACTTTGTCCTCTAAAAAAAGCTGCATGACTTCTGGGCCTTGTAGTTGTAGCAATCGAGTGAATTGGCCTCAGCCGATATTATTGATTCAGAGGAATGCATATATGACCGAAAATTTAGTTCTCTGATTTTGACGTGCTATGTTCCACACCGTTGATATATTGATGGCAAATTTTCTGTGGATTGGACTTTTAATAAATTAGGTATGGTTGGGGAATAATATTTACTCTTCTTTTTTGGGTCTTGTTAGGCTGCTTGATGTACCACACGCACTCTGCATTAAAGGACACAAGATGTTTTTCTTTTTAGCAATAATAAAGGATATGAAATGTAAAAGGGTGACCGTGCCATTGCCTATGCCCCATCTGCTGGAGGATCTAAAGCTAGCACTATATGTACAAGGGTGCTGAAATTAAACAAGAAATACCATGTCAAAGAGGGAGCCGGTTTATCTGAATTTATATTCTCTTGGTTAATCCAAAAGACACGCAAAACTTTTTACGGGCTCTGAAAAACAAGAAACGCTCTCTATCTCTTTTTTGAGAAAATGAAGAGAAATATTGTGGATGCAATGAAGTCATCCTTCAACGAAGAATCCATTACTAATTAGTTCCTGTATTGGACAGGGATCAGATCTAGACCACATTCGTTCAGCCATTTTAAGTCAAAGTTAGGTTACAGCACAAATAACCATTACTCATGGAACATGGGCTTACAGCACAAATAACCATTACTCATGGAACATGGGCCTTTTGCACCACCATAGTACCATACAGTGAACTGTGGTCCAAGATTAAATGAACAGGAGCGAAGAAATATTCAGGGATGCGTTCATTGGTCCAAACATAGATAGAACCGCACGCATGGATGCATGGTGTAAAATGTACTATACTTCAGTTCTCTCTCTCTCTCTCTCTCTCTCGGGCTGAAAATACTTGAAAGTTGCACAGCCCCAGCATATACGCAAGTACACAACTATTCTCAAGACACCAGTATCAAGTACACGTCTGAGATACGCACACCATACAATTACAAGCACAAGTACACGAGTAGTATATATTCAGTGTGCATGCATCTTTGACATGCATGCGATCTGTGTTGACATATTACAGCACTCCATGCACGCAGACACGCAGGCAAGCGTGTTACCTGCAGCACCGTATGCTTAAGTTAAGACAGGATCGATTTAGCTTGCAATGCCGCTAATTCGTTGCTACTTGCTGCAACTTACTTTACTGCCTACGCCTACGCCTACGCCTACGCGACACTCGTCCTTTTGAAGCCAGCTGTTTCTGCCCAGACAGACCAATCCCCGGATCGCATCTCATGGAGATCCAGGAGCACTGTTCGAGCTCATGGTGGCCATATGCTGAATGCTATCTCTACAGTGTCCAGTTCCATTAAGCACTCTACCTAACCTGACAGTGTTCAGCCGAAAGAATGGAATGAGATCCTTCATTACACGCGACTGAGCTGGGACGATACATATCCTTCGGACACGGTACTTGTATATAGTCATAAACAACGAACTATCTATATTATTTGATTACTATATTTGATAGGATACAAATTATATATATATATATATATATATATATATATATATATATATATATATATATATATATATATATATATTTCTATTTCTATTTCTATTTCTATTTCTATATATTCGACTAGTAATTTATCTTCTATTCGTATTAAATTCACATAAAAATATGGGTGCAAATATGATATAGGGTTTTCCCATCTGAATTGTTATTTTATCTGAACTATTTGTATTCGAATTCGATAAAGCAATATAAA
Source organism: Hsuehochloa calcarea (assembly GCA_036346395.1). NCBI lineage: Eukaryota > Viridiplantae > Streptophyta > Magnoliopsida > Poales > Poaceae > Hsuehochloa > Hsuehochloa calcarea. Next base: position 26,989,797 of record CM070597.1, on the reverse strand, counting down.
TATTTTATTACAGTATGTCTAATTAGTGTGATGGTTTTTTTTTTATAATTTAATGTGAATTCGTGCTTCTTTAGGTGAAATAAATAGATTAAAATGATTAAGTGTGACTGTACAAGGATAAAGCATCACTAATATCTTCACATTACATAAGTTAAGAGGATATTCGGATCCGACCGAATTGAGTAGATATTCTATTTGCATTCGTATTCGTTGTGACATTCGATTCGTATTCATATTTATATTCGAGTATATTTGAATTCGTATTCGTTTAAAAAGTGCTAATACAAATATAATTTCACCACTATTCAATTCGTATTCGATCCGTTTTCATCCTGCCGACGCTGAATACACACCATATATGGAATTGGGGCTGCAAGTTCCTATCAATTCAACGATAGATCATTGCGTTGCACTTGCACGAGTAGTGATATGATCTGGCACGCGTGCATGCAAGGCCGAAGATTGGGGGTACGAGTGTTCAGTGTGCACGCTTGATCGTACGTGTGTGGCTGCATAGATCAGTATGATCGATGCCGCCCGCCGTTGATCTAGCCGTTCTACGCCACGGTGTGTCTGTGTCCGTATGCCTGGCATTAATAGCCATACGTCGTTGTAAGTAGCAAGAAAGATCAGAACCCGATAGTCACGCACAACTTGTTCTCTTTCTGTAATAACAATCTGCATGTTTGGTAGCCACTTATGTATGGTGATATTCTTGTCGGGCTTTGGGCTTCGTATTAGTTTTTAAAAAAATTCTCCAAACTTGTGTTAGCTCGTATTCCACTAGTGGTAGCTAGCCATTTATGTACGGTGTTGTGCTTTTCCTTTGCATGGATGCTCGTGATCGATCGTAGAGTACCGTTAACCGTGCCTATGGGTCGACCGATCTAGGTGGTGATATACGGTCCGTCCGACCAAGTACAGACAAGTGTACATACGTATAGTATTGCACGAGCACTGTTCATGTAGCCCGGAAAGAGTCGGGTCGCCTTAATGAGTTTTTCTTCTTCTTTATAATTCCTCCGAGGTGAGCTAGCCCACCACTGTACGTAGGCTGTAGCAGCATCAGCAAGCAGAATATGCTATTATATACGGGACTTTTGTTCTGCATGCCACTAAGGTAGTCAGAGTCGAGAACTTAAGTTGGATCGATTTTCTTCCGGTACGATCGAATCGTAGAATCGGCAATTCTATATAATTGTAAAAATACACATATTTTACATCTATAATATAAATTTGTATAATTCTTATATGGTTTACCACTTACTTATAACCGAAAAAGGGACAAAGCACTTTTTATCGCACAATAGAAAAGCAAATGGTACTGACATGATGGGTGATATAGTTCTGAACTACAAGAGAACAACCATGATCATGACTAGTTTACTACAATTACATGAAAAATGTTCACAACTTTTGTAAATCAATATCTAATTGCAACACTTACATGTTCCTTAAAACAACTAGATATACTCCAGGAATAAAAATAGCTTATCATTATCAAGCTCAAGATTGCTCATGTCACAATATAGATATTTGTACTAGCATTACGACACTGATATAATATTTTACAAGCTCCTTGTTTATTTATAGTTTCATTTTTAGAAATTAATATCAATAAATTTTGCTCTAAAATAAAATATCAGCAAACTCTGGCCTCTAAAAAAATAAAAATTATAAAAAAATTGTAATTTTTTTCCAAACGACTCTACCATGATTCTACTCTGCGATTCTATATGATTCTACGCGATTCTACTCTTTAGATCTCGACTCTACCACGATTCTACTTGGTTTCGATTCACAGAGCGATTTGGATCAACAAGTTACCGTGGGTTCGTAGAATCGTAAGACTAAGAGTAACATCGTGATTCTAACTACCTGACGTGCAACCATTTTATTTGGTACGATAGCTCCCTAAGATCCGGGCTACTCTTGTAAACCAAACCAAATATTAGTAATACCAACGAAAGTTGATAATTGTTTTGTTTGCTACTAAAATTTTGTAGCGCCCATGAAAATTTGGTAACACTGATGAAGTCTAATATCGCACGTGAGCAATTTTAGTGCGAGGAAACCGCTTATTAAAATTTTGATAACATCAAAATTTGGTATGATCACGGTCAAAAACAACGTTTATTTTGTCAATATTTAGTTCTAACAAAGTTTTAGCTATGCCAAAAAGAAATTGGCTTAGGTTATTTTGGCTATCAGCCAAACATGCACCGCGACTGAGTTGTACGCACGAAGCAGCAAAGCAATTAATGGAGTTTGATGCAGCAGCAAAGCAATTAATGGAGTAATGATCAACAGTTACAAGCAGTACTATGTACAGAATATCGCATGCATGCAAGTTGTCCATCGTGGCCATAATAAACCTTGCTAAAATTTGAGATAGTCAAAACTTAGACAATGGCAAAATTTTACGCAATGAATATTATTTGGATTACGGTAAAACTAAATTTTGGTATTACTAAAATTTTAGTGAGTAATTTTTCCACCCTCGGAATGCCCATGTGATATTAAATTTCGTTGGCAATACCAAATTTTGTTAGTATTAACAAATATTGATAGAAAACCAAACAATGGCTAATTTTCATTGGTGTTATCAAAATTTAGTTTGGTTCACGTCGGTAACAAACCCAACATGTTATAGATTTCAGGGTTTGTTTGGATGAGCCAGGATCGACTGGGATCTCGGCCCAATCAACGGGGAAAATCTTGGCGTAGGAGAATTTATCGGCCTAGCCCACTAGCGTGTTTGGATGAGGTCAGGGTGGGGGAAATCCCGGCTCAATCCACCTCAATCCATGCGGGTAGAAAAATCATCTCCACGCCCGGGAACGATTCCCCCACGACGCATCGAGCAACTCCATCTCCACCCCTCTTGTGCGGTCGCACCGCTTTCTTCGACGCACAATGCCGCGCCACCTCTGGGCTCCTCCACTGCACCCTTTACCACCGGCCTCCAGCTCCACCACGTACTTCGCCGGCAGCGGCCATATCCATCGTGCCCCTCTTCCACACACCATCATTGCTGGCCGCAACTCCTCTGCGCCCCTCCTTTTCTTCTCAACGTCGATCGCCTCCTCCACGTTCGTCAACGTCAGTCGCGGCGCCATCGCCGTCGGTTCCTGGTTGTTCTTGATATGAAATTTCCCACAATTACTTGCGCACGATTTCTAATCCAGAATTTCAATCCTGAAGGCCTTGATGCAACCTTCATCGGCCTTCGCCTCCATCCCCATCTTCTGTTCAAGCGTCATTGCCCCAACCGTCAGGCCATGAGCCGCAACCGGATCATCGCGCTGTGCTCGGCGGCCACCGGCCCAACTAGATGGGCTCTCCCACGACGTCAATGTCATCCATGCGGCCATGCCACTTCCCCTTCTTTTTTTTTGAATTTTCATATCCCATCGATCATTCTGGTTGGATTATCTCAGTTTGAATTTGACCCCAACGTGGATTGGGTGACAGAAGTCATGGTCAAATGGGCGATCCGGCCCGACGCGGGCCTGTGTTGGCACAACATGATTGGGCACGATACGATAAGACCCGACTGCTAGTCGGGCCAGTCCATGGACCGGAGTGCCAATCTAGGCACAACAAGCCGGTGCCTCAGGCCATGCTGGGCCGGCCCTGGCACGGTTAGCCCAACAGGCCTTGGTCGGCCTGTGTAGCCCATTTTTCCGAAGAAAAAAAAATCCAAAAAAAAAATCTCTTTTTTACTTTTCTTCCTTTTTCTTTTTTCTTTTTTCTTTTCTTACCTTGTCTTTTCTTTCTTTTTTGCCCTTTCATTTTTTTTTCTCTAACCGCACAGGCACACCACGCACGGCTCTGGTAGGCTCGCTCCTTCCTCCTTTCTTTTTTCCTTCTTTCTTTTCTTCTTTTTTTCTCTTCCCCTTCCTTCCTTTTCTTCCTCTGGCCGAGCCAGCTTGTTCCACCGCCACCATAGCCACTGCAGCCTCCTCTCCGTGCCCAAGCGATCGAGCCGGACTCCTCCCTGTGCTGTGCTGGCCTCGCCGGCCCATGGTTGCTAGCTAGCTGTTGCCCCCATCGTGCTAGGCCGCCGGACCAACCCATCGTGCTGGGGTGCAAACCTAGGCCAGCATAGGCATTCGTGTTGTGTAGGCCCGACCCATGAACAGTGCGAGCCATGTTGTGCTTGGGCCAGGCCAACAATTTCATGCTTCGGGCCGACCAGGCTGGAACGGCCCATCTGGCCATGTCCAGGCGATAGGGAGGGCATCAACCTAATCCCAGGGGATGTTAAGTTCCACGTGGATTATTTCCTCCGGTTGCCAAACAAGCCCTGAACTGGGAACGCAGATCCTCTGCTATAGCTACACGCTACGGCAAAGGTGCATAGTACACACCGATTAGGGTTTATCCGGGCCATCCAATCAAACGTGGCCAAATAGGAGGCCTGGCCCAGCCCGGCATGGGCACGGAAACAACGCATTCCAGCCCGTGGAAGAATCGTGCCGTGCCGGGCTAGTCCACGTGACTGGGTGCGGCCCAAACATGGCCCGAAGGGTTGTCATGCTGTGTTGTGCCAGCACGAGCCCGTTTGGCCCGTCGAGCCGTGTATAGCCCACTTAGCTTGAAATTTCACAAAAAAATCAAAAAAAAAATATTAAAAAATCAGGGAAAAAAATAAAAATATATATAAATGTGTAGAATTCATAAATACATATGAAAGTTATAAAAATGAGACAAGCATATTGGAAATATAATAAAAAGCATTATTAATATTGAAATGGTTGTCTCGTTAAAACATTTGCCAAGTAAAAACTCAATAAGAAAAAACCTTGGTAAAGGAAAACAAGTACAACCCATAGCTCTACATACATCTTTGTTCTAAGTACCATTGTCGAGGTACAAATTTTCGAACACGTCGATAACTCTGTATTTTCCACATATTGTTGTGTTCGCGAATCAGCTTATTCCCAGTCTTTCACGGTTATAAGTATCTCCACCATCTCACTCGTGAGATGTGTTCTTCTCTCCTCCAATATTCTTCCAGAAAGACTGAAATCAAATTCGAGGGAAACCGTCGAGACAGGAATAGTTAACACATCACGTGCAAGTATGGATAATACGAGATATGTTAACTTATGGGCATACCACAATTGCAAAATTTTGAAGCCGTCTCAGTTGAAATCCACCGTATCGCTATCCAGATAGGTGGATAATTCTCCACTTCTTAGGGTTGTTCTTGGTTGAGCAGACGACGTTATAGAAGAAGAAGAACTGGACCTGGAGGAAGAGCCATCGAAGATATTGCCTCGCATATTTGTCTTGCTACTTGAGGTGAGGGCTACTGGAGATCGTTGCAAGCGGACTCCCCAGAATATATTTTCATACCTTAGGTAAATCTCGTGTAATCGAGAGCAAACTTCTTCAAAATAGTTAGAATAGTCTAGCCCTGTAGCATCACTAAGAAGATCAAGAACATTAGCAAATGCTTTAATTTTACCTCTAGGATCTAAAATAAATGCAAATTCATATAGGAAAGAGATTTCTCTCCAATATTTAAGGTATTTAGTTTCTATAACAGCAATAGCCTCACGTAAAACTAAGTCATTTTCATACATTTTCAATTGAATTGCAATCTGTAAAATAATGTGCATAATAATAGGAGATATTGGATAGTAGACAACAGACAAAGCAACAATGGTGTCATAAAAAATTTCTCAAAACTGTAGTATCTTCTCAGCAATGGATCAATGTTGTCCAATCAATAGTATACTACTGTCAATGCTCTGGCAGTGCGTTTGAATAAAAACAAAAAAAGTGCTCTTGTGTGGCAAAAAACTATTAAGCATCAAGTAATTAGAGTTCCATCTTACCGGTATGTTCAAATTGAACATTCTTGGACGTACACCCATTGCCCTACATAAGTTATTATATGATGATATTCTTATGTTAGAATTATTTAAGAAAGACATTGCATCCCAAAAATATTTAAGATACACATAAAACCTCTTCAAACCGGATTGGACTATAAGGTTAATAATATGACAAGCGCAACGCTGATGTAGTAAGAAGGAATCGGCATATGTACTAAAGACTAGAGTAAGAATATCCATGGCCTTAGAGTTCGTAGCGGTATTGTCTAGAGTAATTGAGAATATTTTATTTGTAAGACCAAAGTCTTCCACGACATTGTGTAGCGTGTCTTTGCAATTAAACGATAGAGAGATTAACGGGCTACCTCGGGATTGTAGTTCCAGCTACGTACTATACCGTCGGGGTTGTACTGAAGCTGTGTCTACCTCATCAGCAATCCTTGCTTGGCCTTACATCTTGTAGCATGTCTTTGCAAGTGTCATGTCCCTCCTGTAGACTTTGTAGACAATTCCTAACGATAAATTTTGCAAACAGCATATGGTACCTCATTTCTTCATGCGTTTAGTTTGGTTGTCCTGTCAAAATACTTCCAAACTTCGGATATAGAAGGTCTCAACCTCTTTGTTCCGGTGGTCGAAGATGCTGTCGTAGAGCTTGATGACAGAACTCCGCCTTGCCCTTCTGATAAAACCTTCGGATGGTTTGAGGCAGCCGCAGCCTCCTCCACAGACGCAACATCCTCAGGTGACTAACGCTATCATTATTTTCATCTTAGCATAACAAATAATAGCAATAAAAATATATAAAAAATTGTGTTGTACCTCTTTTGATCACTTGCTGCCGGAATTTGAATTTCCCAACAAATAACATTTTTTATTTTGATAAATTATCTCACAACGAATTTAAATTTGCACAACAGAATTTGAAAGAGAGATTGAGGAATGGATGGTTGCTTAATAAGGGGGGTATGGTGCCTATTTACAGAAAATAAATTCATGATTTTTTGAATTTGTTTGCTATTTTTAAAGCTCCAAACAGACCAAATTTAAAAAATTTCGAACGTTATGGACTAAATGGGCACATGGGCCGTGTCCAGCACGACCCGGCGGCCTGCCTCCCACTTCTCCTCCCTGTCCCTCCCTCCTCCCGCAGGCCGCACCCCCTGCCTCTTTTCCCTCCGCGCCAACGCCGTCCCGATGGCTCCTCCCTCTTCTCCCTATGCTCCGGCCTGAAAGCATCTAGACCCCTAAAAATGTGTTTTGGTAATTAATGACATTATGTGAATATGGGACTAATATGTTTGTTGAAGTGATTACAAGACATAGTCCTAAATGACAAAGTCAAATCAAGGAGCTCCATGTCAAAGAATGTCAAGAAGATGGAATTTGTCTCAAGGGTAAGGAACAAATAGACTATGACCCATTTTGAATTTTACCGGTCTTTGGAGTATGGTGGAAGACCGGATTTTAGGATAAATGCCGTACTATTAAGGGGGAGCTTGACTAGTAGCTTGAAAGCACTTCATTATACCTTTGGATCAACTTAGGATCATGCATGCTCTCTTGGTCTGGTTTTAAAATCAAAATCATTTTTTCTGTACGTAATCGGAAGTTCCGGCGTTATAACTGCGGAACTTCCTCTGGACGGATCTTCCGAAATACTCGCGGAACGTATTTTCCAGAGAGTACCAGGTTTCTGGACTTAGCCGATTTTTCGAAGTGCGGAAGTACCGTCATGATGGGAGCGGAACTACCGCACCGCGGAAGTACGGAATTATGCGCGGAACGTTTTTTCCAGAGAGTACCACTTTTTGGGACTTAGCCATTTTCATAAGCGTGGTAGTTCCGCCATGATACGCGCGGAACTTCCGATTATCGGTTGCTCTGAATTTCTTACGAAATGTTTTTTTCCATAGAGTACCCTTTTGGGGACTTAGCCATTTTTCGCAAGTGCGGTAGTTCCGCCATAATATGAGCGGAGCTTCCGATTATCGGACGAATCGAATTTTAGTTGGTGGAAGTTCCGCACATAAATCCAACGGCTATAATCAGAGCATTTAATGCCACTGTAATGACCATTACAGTACACTCGATGCAAGGGCGGAAGTTCCGCATGGTACATGGCGGAAGTTCCAATTTCCTTGAAATTTTCTGGATTTTTCATGTAACGGTCATATTTGGTTGTGGGGGGTATAAATGCACCCCCACCAGCTCAAGTAGGAAGTTGCTGAGCATTCATTCAATACATTTTAGCTTTGAGCACTCTCCTCACTCCTCATTTACTCTCTTTGCACAAATTTATGAGGTTGTGGGGAAAACCGAGAGCATTGCATTGTAGTTGATCCTTTGGCTCTTGGTTGCCGTCAAGCGAAGGTCAAGGTCTATTCTCTTGGTGCTTGTCGGCACCTAGACGGCTTGGCGGAGGTTGCGCGGTGATCTCTTCAAGAAGTTTGTGAAGAGGCTCGACGCCGGTTGTGATTGGTCGGTGTTCACCAACTCCGGAGAGGAGGAAGAACAATCAAGTGATTATGAGGGAAGGCTTAATTTATGGAGCCGGCTTGATCGAGTCAAGCTTCCTCAACGTGGACTAGTGAAGATCGACAAATCTTCGATACCACGGGAAAAACCTCTTTGTCCCATTACGGTTATTTCTTGTCTTTACTTATTGCAATTAATTTTGTAGCATATATCTTGTGATAGATAGCTTTGCTTAGTTCATCTTGCTAAATTATTTAATTTGATCTAAAATTTTTAGAAACCTCCTATTCACCCCCCTCTCGTCGGTTATCCTTGATCCTACAAGTGGTATCAGAGCTTGGTCTCTCTAATTTTAGACTTAACCGTCTAGGAGAGAAAGGATGGCTAGTGAGCGTATGTCAATAGGCAAGGCTCCTTTATTTGATTGATGAAATTATGGATATTGGAAAATTAGAATGTTAATTTATTAAAAGGCCATGAGCCCAAGCATATGGAGAATTGTGAGTGAAAGTTTCGTTATGGCACTTGATCCCACACACCCCACGGATCAAGACGAACGGAACTCTCACCTCAATGGTTAAGCGATGAACACTCTTTTTGGAGCTTTAAACGCGGATGAGTTCAATCGAGTGAGCAACCTTGAAACCGCTCATGTGATATGGACTACGCTCTCTGAAATTCATGAGGGCACATCCACGGTTAAAGAAGCCAAATTGCATAGATTTAGGATCAAATATGAGACATTTACAATGTTGCCTCAAGAAAATATCACCGATATGTATTCTAGACTTAGCATCATTGTAAATAAGCTCAAGGGTCTTGGTACTAATTTGCTTGACGTTGATGTTGTGCGCAATATGCTTAGGGCTCTTCCCAACAAGTACGAAATATTGGTGACATTGTTTCTCAACTCTCCCGAGTTGCCGAGAATGACACCAACCGAGCTTTTGGGAAATCTCATCACAAATGAGCTTTACAAGAAAGACAAAGAAGAGCTGATGGAGTTAACTTGTTCAAGGAAGAAAGTTACCGCTTTTAAGGCAAAAGCGGAATCAAGTGATGAAGAAGTTGAAGATGAAGATTCCGAAGAGGAATTTGCTCTCCTTGTGAGGAGAATGAAGAAGTTCATGAGGAGACGTCCTCATCGAAGCTTCAACTTCGATAAGATTGCAAAGGGGCAATCATCAAATGAGAAGAAGCGCTATAGCAACATTCGTTGCTATGAGTGTGATGAGAAGGGGTACATTGCCTCTCATTGCTCCAACAAGAAGGACGACAAGGGCAAGTCGTCAAAGAAGAAAGAATTCAATGGCAAGAAGAAGTTTTTCAAGAAGCTTCACAAGGATGGCAAAAATGAAGCCCATATCGAAGAATGGGACTCCGACAAGGAGTATTCGGATTCTGACTCCAACTCCGATGTTGAGGGGTCCTCCAAGAAGAGAGGATTTGTCGGTATCGCCATCAAGGAGGTTCCATCGCTATTCTCTACTCCTACTTACATTATGGCAAAAGGAGAAAAGGTAAAATCTCTTGATGATGAAGAACCCTCCTATGATGAGCTTATGGATATGCTTGAAGAACTTAATGAATATCTTGGAAAGGAAAAAGCTAAATTTAGAGTCTTAAAGAAAGAACACGTGTCTTTAAAGGACTCCTATAATGAATTAAAAGAAACTCATGATATGCTTATCCAAGATAAGTCTTGCACTAGCATTTGTATTACTTGTGATATTCAAGAAATAATGCCTAGTGTAAATATTGCTAGAACTATCATATCTACTTCTTGCGAAGATTTGCTTGCCATGCTATGTAGCTCAAATGTTGATTTCAAGATTGAAAATGCTAAATCTTGTGATAAACTATTTGTAGAGAACAATGAGCTAAAGGAGCAAGTTACCAAGCTAAGTAAGAGCTTGGAAAGATGTTTCAAGGGCAAAACCACTCTTGATAAGCTTTTGAGTGAGCAAAGATGCTCATTCAGCAAGGAAGGACTTGGGTATGTGCCCAAGAAAGGTAAGAAACCGGTAAACAAGCCCGTAAGGTTTGTTAAGCAAAATAGTAAGTATTGCCATAAATGCCGGGAAATAGGATATGTGCAACAAAATTATCCTATTGGTAAGGTTCCATCTATTGGCTTGTTTGATTCATGCTATATGCTTAAAAAGGCCAAAGATGGAAAAGTAATTGCTAGGTTTGTTGGCACTTCGATTTTAGGTGTTAAGAAGAATGTTATTTGGGTGGCCAAATCTTTGATAACTAACCTCCAAGGACCCAAACAAATATGGGTACCTAAAAGAACTTGATTCCTTTTGTATGAGAACTACAAAACCGGTGGAAGGCATTGGGTGCTCGATAGTGGTTGCACTCAACACATGACCGGAGACCGGAAAATGTTCACCTCATTTGAGAATGGGAGCGAAAATGAAAAGATCACATTTGGTGACAATAGTAAAGGAAAGATAATTGGCTTAGGTAAAATTGCCATCTCAAATGTCCTTTCCATTTCAAATGTGTTTTTAGTAGAAATATTAAATTTTAATTTGCTATCTGTTGCTCAATTATGTGATCTTGGATTAACTTGCTCATTCTCTAAAAAGGAAGTTACCATTTTTAAGGAAAAAGAAAAAGAAATGATTTTTAAAGGTTTTAGATTTGGCAATCTTTATTTGGTTGATTTCTCCTCAAATGAATCTTGTTTGAAAACTTGTTTGATTGCAAAAACTTCAATGGGTTGGTTATGGCATAGAAGACTAGGTCATGTGGGAATGATTCAACTCAAAAAACTTTTCAAACATGACTTAGTGGTTGTCTTGAAGGATGTGAAGTTTGAGAAAAATAGACTTTGTAGCGTTTGCCAAGCCGGGAAGCAAGTTGCTAACTCTCATCCATCCAAAAGTATCATGTCAACCTCTAGGCCATTAGAGCTCTTACATATGGATTTGTTCGGGCCAACAACCTATAAGAGCATTGGGGGCAATAGCTATTGTTTAGTCATTGTAGATGATTACTCTAGATATACATGGGTATTCTTCTTATATGACAAGGGTGAAGCCTCCAAGATTTTCAAAAGTTTTTCAAAAAGGGCTCAAAATGATTTGATTTCAAAATAAAGAAAATCCGTAGTGATAACGGTTCCGAGTTAAAAAAACATTAATATTGAAGATTATTTTGATGAACTTGGAATAAAGCATGAGCTTTCCACTTCCTACACTCCGGAGCAAAATAGAGTTGTAGAGAGGAAAAATCGTACATTAATATAAATGGCTAGGACAATGCTTGATGAGTATAATACTTCCGATCGCTTTTGGGCGGAAGCCATCAATACCGCTTGTCATGCCATAAATAGTCTTTATTTGCATAGGCTTTTGAAAAAGACTTCCTATGAACTCCTTATTGGAAGAAAACCGAACATCTCTCACTTTAGAGTATTTGGTTGCAAATGTTATATCTTAAGAAAGGGTGTTCGACTTTCTAAATTTGCAAGTCGTTGTGATGTTGGTTTTCTACTTGGTTATTCTTCAAATAGCAAAACATATCGTGTCTTTAACAAAACTAGTGGTATTGTTGAAGAAAGACACGATGTACAATTTGATGAGACTAACGGCTTTCAAAAAGAGCAAGAAGATTTTGATGATGTAGGTAATGGAGCTCTTATGGAAGCAATGAAGAACATGCAAATTGGAGACATTAAGCCTAAAGAAGATCAAAATGAACCATCATCTTCCACGCAAGTCGAACCGCCTACCTCTTCCGTGACAAATCAAGTTAATCATAATGAAGAAGATGTCAAGGAAGATGATAAATTATTGAATCTACCTCCAAGAATCCACAACGCAATAGCTAAAGACCATCCAATAGACCAAATATTGGGTGACGTGAGTAAGGATGTCCAAACTCGCTCTCGTATTGCTTCTTTTTGTGAACATTACTATTTTGTTTCTTTTCTTGAACCAAAACGTATAGATTAAACACTAGAAGATCCGGATTGGGTGAATGTTATGCATAAAGAGCTAAATAACTTCACCCGGAATGATGTTTGGACAATGGTGGAAAGTCCCAAGGAGCATAATGTTATTGGCACAAAATGGGTCTTTCGAAACAAACAAGATGAAAATAGAGTTGTGGTAAGAAATAAGGCAAGGTTAGTTGCTCAAGGATATACTCAAGTCGAGGGTCTAGATTATGATGAAACATTTGCACCCGTAGCAAGACTTGAATCTATTCGTATTTTACTTGCTTTTGCATCATTCTTTGATATTAAATTATTCCAAATGGATGTTAAAAGTGATTTCTTAAATTGTAAAATATCTGAACTTATTTTTGTTGAACAACCTACGGGTTTTGAAGATCCCAAAAATCCTATTCATGTGTATAAATTCTCAAAGGTACTATATAGCTTAAATCAAGCTCCTAGAGCATGGCATGAGCGCCTTCGAGATTTTCTACTCTCTAAGGGATTCAAAATCTAACAGGTTGATACAATTTTGTTTACTAAAATTATTGATGGTGATTTCTTTGTTTGTCAAATTTATGTTGATGATATAATTTTTTGTTCCACTAATCAAGATTTTTGCAAAGAATTTGGTGATATGATGTCTAGGGAGTTTGAGATGTCAATGATAGGAGAACTTAGTTTCTTCATTGGACTTCAAATCAAACAACTCAAAGATGGGACCTTCATAAGTCAATCCAAGTATATGAATGATTTCCTCAAAAGATTTGGCATAGATGATGCAAAACCCATCAAGACTCCTATGGCAACAAATGGCCGTCTTGATGTAAATGAAGAAGGTAAAAATATTGATTTAAAACTTTATAGGTCTATGATTGGTAGTTTGCTTTATATTACGGCATCTAGGCCAGATATTATGTTTAGCGTTTTCATGTGTGCACGTTTTCAATCGGCACCAAAAGAATATCATTTAGTGGCAGTTAAAAGAATATTAAGATATTTAAAGCATTCCTCAAGCATTGGCCTTTGGTATCCAAAAGGTGCTAAATTTGATTTGATTGGATATTCAGATTCAGATTATGCGGGTTGTAAAGTGGATAGAAAAAGCACCTCGGGGAGTTGTCAAATCTTAGGTAGATCCTTAGTGTCATGGTCTTCCAAGAAACAAAACTCTGTAGCCCTTTCCACCGCCGAAGCCGAATATGTATCCGTAGGTAGTTGTTGTGCTCAATTGCTTTGGATGAGTTAAACATTGATGGATTGTGGAATAACTTTTGATAAAATACCTTTTTTATGTGATAACGATAGTGCAGTAACAATAGCCAACAACCCTGTCCAACACTCAAGAACCAAGCATATAGATATCCACCATCATTTCCTAAGAGATCATGTGTGTAAAGGAGATATTGAAATTAGCCACATATGCACCGAAAACCAATTAGTGGATATTTTCACCAAACCTTTAGATGAAGGCCGTTTTTGCTTGTTGGGGAATGAGTTAAATGTCATTGACTATTCAAATATTGCTTGAACTCTTGTCACATGCACTTTGGGCCTAAGTTGCATTTTTTGACGTTTTTATGGTGTCATTTCTCAAATTTTTGCTCCAAATGGGATATGTTTGTAAAAATTATTTTCTTAGATAGACATGAGTCTTCTTGTTTCATAATAATCCTGAATGATACTTGGTTGAGTGCAAAACTAAGGATTATTTGTAAAATCATCAAATTCAGCACTCTCTTCCTGAAATGTCAGGATAATCGTAACTACCAGCCTTCCAGGTCCGGAACTTCTGATATCCTGAACTTCCGCTGTTGAATTGCGGAACTTTCATTTTTCGGCAGTTGGGAGGCATTAACTTCTCTGCAGTTCCTCCGTTTCCCATTCTCTCTCCTGCCGCCACACTTCTTCTCCCGTGCCTTCTCCTCTCTCCCGAAGAACCTCAAATCTCCACCAAAAATCGTGGTTTTTTTCTTCGGCTTTTCTTCAATCCCATCCAATCAATTGTATCTCTAGGATTCATCCCCTTGTCCCTCAAGGTAAAATCTTTCTCCTTTCAGATTCTCCCCTCTCATGAACCCTAGTTATGAAATTTTTGGGGAAATACAAATGTAGATGATTTATGTGGAAATTTCTTGGGCAAATAGATTTATTCAGTATTATATTATGTATATGCATCGATTTCATAGACTCAATCCATCAAAAACACTGAAAATCCACTATTCTAGTTGCCCTAGAATCGGCCCAGGATAATCGGAACTTCCGCTGTTGAAGTCGCGGAACTTCCGCTATCGGTAGTTCCGGCGTTCAAAATTGCGGAACTTTCGATTTTCCTGACAAGAACATAACTTTCATATCTTTCATTTGAATCTATCTTTGACACTTCATTCATGTTTCTTGAAGATGTCTAAGACACGAGGAACTATCAAGAAGTCCTATAAGGATGCCGGCCAATCATCTTCACAAACTCCTCCCTTAGAACAAGAAGAAGAAATGGAGGTTATTGAGTACCAAAGGGAAACTTCTGAGAACTCAGATACAGAGGCGAGTGCATCGGATGAGGGCTCTCAATCGGAATCTGATGATGAATTGGGAGAGCCTGAAGAACCACAGATTGACCTTAAATCACTGACAGCCGATGACTATACTCTTCTTCGGCATAAAGATCAGTACTCGCTACCTCGCAACTGTGATGATCCTCGCTTTCATACCAACTTTTAGAGGCAAGTGTATGAACTCTTCTATGGACCTAACAAGCCATTTGCCAATCATAAGTGTATAAATTGATCATACCTTAGTGGGCTGGACAAGTATGAGGGCACATATAGACTCTTTCAGCGAGCTGGGATGCATGACTTTGTGGCACTTAAATGCAACTATAGTGACGAAATCATTCGTCAATTTTATGCCACAGTGCACATTTCTCCAGACTTCTCTCAGCTTACCTGGATGACGGGGATAGTCAAATACTCCTACACAAAATATACTTTTGAGAGTGCCTTGGATATAGAGTCAAGCAGGTTTGAGCAGATTTATGATAGACTTGTTCTTCCTCTTCATGCTTGGACTGAATTTTATGACACCACTCAAAGATATGTCCCTGGTAAGATCACCAGTCTTCTCCCTATTCCCAGCTTGGTAAATCGGATAATTAACCATACTATATTGCCAAAAAGCGGGAATTATGATGCAATAAGGGGCCATGTATGGAACATTATGGATTGCATCATGCATAGGAGAAAATTTGATGTGGTTGATGTTGTTGTGAGGGAGATTGCAGCCTCCAAGAATGATCGGGTCAAGAGGATAAATTTTGCTCCATATATTATGGTCCTGATTATTCATCAAACTGATTACAATGGAGCTACGCCTTCACCCCATGAGTTCTATAAGCCTAGAGAGGGTCCCCCTATTCCTGCAAACCTTCGGCACCCTCCAGCAGAAGAACCTGAAGCTGCCACTGCTGCTGCCCCTCCACAAGGCCAGGCCATGCTTGATCAAATTTATGCTACTATCTTGGAGATGAAAGCATCTCAAGAGGCCTTTCAGGTAGCAACCAACACTCGGTTGGATGTGTTTGAGGCTGCTACCACCTCCAGGTTGGATGCTCTCTCCGCCAGCTTTGCAGAGCAGTTTCCTCCTCCTGTCTGTTTTGCACTTCGACGCCTCCGCTCTCCTTCTCATGATCCTCCGCAAGACCCTGCAGAGTGAAGCACTTTTTGCTCACTTGATGACAAAGGGGGAGAGGAGTGAGTCAGTGTGAGAACTTAGGGGGAACTTATCTATTATGTAATAGACTGTCATTTATTAAGTGTGGTTTGTAATGACTTTGATAATATTTTGCCTATTTTGATAATGACTTTGATAATATTTTGCCTATGATGATATCTCATGTTATTTGGATATTTTTGTTGTACTTGGATCTGAGTTTATAATTATGATGTTGAATGCCCATGATATTTGAATTCATTATCTCCAAACAATGTCATTCGATATTGCTATTTTCAAGTATCAAAAATCTACAGAAACTCTGCCAATATTTTCTGAAAATCCAAACATGTGCTTTGCATTATCTTCTATTCAATATGCACATGTTAAGAGGGAGCTTTCTGTTTCAAACTCAATATCTCTCACATCTTTATTGTGTTGTCATCAATTACCAAAAAGGGGGGAGATTGAAAGCATTTAGGCCCCTAAAAATGTGTTTTGGTAATTATTGACATTATGTGGATATGGGACTAATATGTTTGTTGAAGTGATTACAAGGCATAGTCCTAAATGACAAAGTCAAATTAAGGAGATGTATGTCAAAGAATGTCAAGATGGAGTTTGTCTCAAGGGCAAGGTACAAGTAGACTAGGACCCCTTTTGAATTTTACCGGTCTTTGGAGTATGGTGGAAGACCGGATTTTAGGATAAATACCGTACTATTAAAGGGGAGCTTGACTAGTAGCTTGAAAGCACTTCATTATGTCTTTGGATCAACTTAGGATCATGCATGCTCTCTTGGTCTGGTTTTAAAATCAAAATCATCTTTTCAGTACGTAATCGGAAGTTCCGGCGTTATAACTGCGGAACTTCCTCTGGGTGGATCTTCCGAAATATTCGCGGAACGAATTTTCTAGAGAGTACCTGGTTTCTGGACTTAGCCGATTTTTCGAAGTGAGGAAGTACCGTCATGATGGGAGCGGAACTACCGCACCGCGGAAGTACAGAATTATGCGCGGGACGTTTTTTCCAGAGAGTACCTCTTTTCGGGATTTAGCCATTTTCATAAGCGCGTTAGTTCTGCCATGATACGCGCGGAACTTCCGATTATCAGTTGCTTTGAATTTCTTGCGGAATGTTTTTTTTCCATATAGTACCCTTTTGGGGACTTAGCCATTTTTCGCAAGTGCGGTAATTCCGCCATGATATGAGCGGAGCTTCCGATTATCATACGAATCAATTTTTAGTTGGTGGAAGTTCCGTACAGAAATCCAACGGCTATAATCAGAGCATTTAATACCACTGTAATGACCGTTACAATACACTCGATGCAAGGGCGGAAGTTCCGCATGGTACATGGCGGAAGTTCCGATTTCCCTAAAATTTTCTGGATTCTTCATGGAACGGTCATATTTGGTTGTGGGGGTATAAATGCACCCCACCAGCTCAAGGAGGAAGTTGCTGAGCATTCATTCAATACATTTGAGCTTTGAGCACTTTTCTCACTCCTTATTTACTCTCTTTGCATAAATTTGTGAGGTTGTGAGCAAAACCGAGAGCATTCCATTCTAGTTGATCCTTTGGCTCTTGGTTGCCGTCAAGCGAAGATCAAGGTCTATTCTCTTGGTGCTTGTCGGCACCTAGACGGCTTGACGGAGGTTGTGCGGTGATCTCTTCAAAAAGTTTGTGAAGAGGCTCGACGCCGGTTGTGATTGGTCGGTGTTCACCAACTCCGGAGAGGAGGAAGAACAACCAAGTGATTACGAGGGAATGCTTAATTTGTGGAGCCGGCTTGATCGAGTCAAGCTTCCTCAACGTGGACTAGTGAAGATCGACAAATCTTCGATACCACGGGAAAAACCTCTTTGTCCCATTACGGTTATTTCTTGTCTTTACTTATTGCAATTAATTTTGTAGCATATATCTTGTGATAGATAGCTTTGCTTAGTTCATCTTGCTAAATTATTTAATTTGATCTAAAATTTTTAGAAACCTCCTATTCACCCCCCTCTCGTCGGTTATCCTTGATCCTACACAGCCCTGCACCCACGGCGCAATCGTGTGCAGCCCGCCTCCCCTCTTCTTACTCCTCTCCTTCCGTGCCGGCGCCACCCCGTCGTCTCCTTCCTCTTCTCCCTCTGCGCCCACGCCGCCCGACCGCCTCCTTCCTCTTCTCCTCTCAAGGCCGACCTACCAAGACTGTCGCGACCGACTCGCCAGACGCTTTCTCCGCACGTGGGCCAAATGGGCCATGCTATCTTGTCGTGCAAGGGTAGCGGCCCAAGCACGGCACGAGACCGACACAACCTATGAACAGTGTTAACCATGTTGTGAATAGGCCGGACCAACAGTGTTGTACCTCAAGCTAGCCCGGCCCATCTGGCCATCTCTACGTCCATTCGTCTGCAAACCAGTTAGATCAATAGGGTGCAACATCGTGCTACAATGATAAATAGTAAAATCGCTACACTGCTCCCTTTGTGTAGTAGACCAGCACTACTTCTACTGTATTTTCCTTCGGTGTACTGCAGAGTACCATAGCAACAGTGTCACAACGTTGTTGCTACAGTACTATGGTGTAGTACTGTAGAGACCCGGATCGGTGAATGGGGGTGTCAAAATTCTCAATGTCGCATAATTCGGTGCAGCATCAAACTGAGTTGCACGCAAGTATGCATTGAATAATAGTACTAGTACAAGAAACACTTGTGAATCAAAGTCTTCGGTCGCCGGATAAGACAGTACACTACAGTTTTAGTGATGCATCTTATACAAAGTATATGTGGGCACATCATTTCACTTAAAATGATGCCAATGCCAAGGAAACGTGCATCAACGCTACAAGCTGTTGAAAAGGCAGGCGGGAAAACACGTTTGTTTTTTTAGATGGACTGGTAGGGTATCCGTTAATTACAATAGAATTCTAAACTTGATAGAAATAATATTTTCTTTTGACA
This sequence comes from Hsuehochloa calcarea, assembly GCA_036346395.1. Lineage (NCBI taxonomy): Eukaryota > Viridiplantae > Streptophyta > Magnoliopsida > Poales > Poaceae > Hsuehochloa > Hsuehochloa calcarea. The sequence goes on along the minus strand of CM070597.1, from coordinate 26,970,853 downwards.
TATAAAACAAATTGTTGGAATAATATTTTTTTTTGACATATAAAACAAATTATTGGACCAAAAAAGCGACTAGAGGGGGTGAACAGAAGCACACTCACTTTTTCACAAATAATTGATTCAATAATATTTCACTCTAGTAGCTATAAAAGCTATGAAGATCAGTATATCAGTACAGCGGAAGACTAATATTGAATCCAATTCAAACCTCTAAGCAATACGACAAAATCAATAAAGATTGAAACAATTCAATGCACTGGCGGTCTGACCTTTGGCCTTGGGCGGATCGACCGATTCCTGGCGATCGACCTCCGCCCAAGAATGAATGTAACCAAATTCGATAACGGTTGCAAATAAATGAAACTTTTGATCTACAACTCCAAACTTTATGAAACTTGAAACACACCTTCTCTATGATATCAGGAACCTATTCCAATCGAATATTATGATAATTTTTGGAAGAATAGCGATTCTTTTCGATTTGATTGAAGAAGGGTTCAAAACCGGGTCAAAACGAAAACTTGATCCAAGATCTGGCTCGTGGGTAATTGATGATCAAGATGATCCTAGATAGGTTCCCACACGTCACAGCAAGCTAGATCACGTGAAGAATTCAATCAAAACTCACGGATCAAAGAAAGACTCAAAATCATCAAATATAGAGAAAAAACGTAAAGAGACAAGACATGATCAAACTCTCTCTAAATTGATTTGATATGATATGGGCTTACAACCTCTCTATCAATGGAGGACAATGTTCAATCCAAGAGCACGAAAATCACATCAAACTATCAAGAACCCTAGCCTCCATAAAAGCTCTCCCTAAGAAAATTAGGGTTTACAAAAATAGCAAAAGAGACGAAGTGGAGGTGCAGCCACCTCCCTCTCCTATTTATAGTGGAGGCTTAGACCTTCTAGAAGTTTGACTCAATTGGGCTCCCGTTAAGTCCCAAAACAAACGGGACACCTACGCACGCATTTTAATGCACCTTCTTTAACTCCCCTTGACCTAACTAGCTACACCTTGCACCATCTTGCACCTCGGATTAGCCAATAGGTCACCCTTATCCATCTTGCACCAAGCTTGAGTACATTGACCTCACCCGGCATCGTTGATCGTTTTGGACCTCAGCTCTCCAAGCCTAGTCCCGATCATCCTCGCCGTTGACCGTCGTTGACCACCAAGCAACCTGCACAACAATAGACAAGTAAACCAAATTTGAGAACAAGTTCTTCACAACTTAACCCATGTTAGTCAAAACATGCAACATATATACCCTAAAACTCATGACTTTGACCTAACAACCGAATATCACCGCCACACGGGCGATGACCCAAGTGAAAACCGGTCAGACCGCCCCTAGGGCCGGTCTGACCGCCAACCCTAGCTGGTCTGACCGCCACCTATTAGCCGGTCAGACCGCCAGAAAAGACTTAGCTGAATTTCCCCTCTGGAAAACCGAAACCTATTGGAATTTTCAATCCAATAGAACTTTTGACTAGAGACTCCAAAAATTATGAGACCAAGTGCAATAGAATCCTCTCTGTTGCCAGCTACCTCTATTTTTGGCGCAGCTAAAAATACCACTTTCTGACATTGCCGGTCCGACCGCCGCTTAGGCCGGTCAGACCGATCTTAGGCTAGTATGACCGCCGCTTAGGCGGCTCGACCGCTCAAGCTGGCGACAAAGACTGCTTTTTTGCGAAAACACGTGAAACGACAAACCGTTAACGCCATTGCCAATTATCACATCATCCTAAGATCTTGAGCATATTCCCATGATATCCACACAAATCAAGCAATTAAAATATGGTGATACGTAAAAGCTTCACGTTAGTGCAACATGATAGAACAAAAACTTTATGTGACAATTCTGATAATGAACGGTCACTACTATAGCAAAGGTCTTCGCGCACGGTTCAAAAATATCATTACAGACGATTTCGTGAGCCGTCTGAGGTCATCACGGACGATTTTTGAACCATCTGTGATGCAGACTATCACAGACGGTTATAGATGAAACCGTCTGTGATAGTTGATTATCATAGACGGTTTATAGATGAAATTGTCTGTGATAGCTGATGTATCATAGACAGTTCGTAGATAAAACCGTCTATGTGAGCTGATGTATCACAGACGGAAGTCCTAAGGAACCATCTGCGATATTCTTTTGTATTGCTAAATCTATTTCATTTATTGGCTAGCCTCGTAAAAATGCTAGCGACGCCATCTGAAACAAGCTGAAACACAACAAGTACATGTATACATCCAATTCACATTCATTTCAGAAACAAACACATCCATTTCATAAATCAATTAAATAAAATTAACCATAAATGTACATTTACACACATATACTATTGAGTTCAATCTTATCCCAATCAAGTTCAATCTACATTGTGGAACTTTCTGTAATAACCCAAATTTATTTTTTCAGTTGAAAATTGTTGGACCAAAAAGGCAACTAGAGGGGGGTGAATAGGAGCACGCTGACTTTTTCACAAATAATTGATTCAATAATATTTTACTACAATAGCTATGGAAGCTATGAAGATCAATATACCAGTACAGCGGAAGACTAATATTGAATCCAATTTAACCCCCTAAGCAAAACAACTAAAATCAACACAAGCTAAAGAAACTCAGTGTTGGGTGGTCTGACCGCTGGGTCAATGGCGGTCTGACCGCTGACCCCTGGCGGTCGGACCGGTGACCTTGGCGGTCTGACCGCCGGCCTGAAGAACAGATCAAACAGCCTGAAGAGCGAAGTTGCAAATAAATGTAACTTTTGATCTACAACTCCAAACTCGATGAAACTTGGAACACACCTTCTCTATGATGACATAAACCTATTCCAATCGAAGATTGTGAAAATTCTCGGGAGAATTACGATCCTTTTTCGTTTGAGAGGAGGATGGTTCAAAACCGAGTCAAAACAAAAACTAGATCCAAAATCTTGCTCGTGGGTGATTGATGATCAAGAAGATCCTAGATATGTTCCCATATGTCACAGCAAGCTAGAACATGTGAAGAAATCAAGTAAAAACTCACGGATCAAAGAAAGACTCAAAATCATCAAATAGAGAGAAGGAAAGCAAAGAGACAAAACTTTGATCAAACTTTTCTTGGATTGATTTGATATGATTTGGGTTTACAGTCACTCCATCAATGGAGGACAAAACTCAATCTATGAGCACAAAATCAAATCAAAACTCTCTAGAACCCTAACCTCCACAAAACCTCTCCCTAAGCAAATTAGGGTTTCAAAACAATGAAAGAGTTGAAGGGGGTGCAGCCACCTCCCTCCTCTATTTATAGTGGAGGCTTAGACCTTCTAGAAGTTTGACTCAATTGGGCTCCTGTTAAGGCCCAAAACAAACGGGTCACACACGCAAGCATTTTAAAGCGTCGTCTTTATCGCCTCTTAACCTAATCAGCTTCCCTTTGTGTCATCTTGCGCCGCGGGTTGGCCAATAGGTCACCCTTGTCCATCTTGCACCACACTTGAGTTCATTAACCTCACCCGGCATCGTCGATCGTTCTGGAGCTCAGCTCTCCAAGCCTAGTCCCGATCATTCTCGCTGTTGACCGTCGTTGACCACCAAGCAACCTGCACAACAATAAACAAGCAAACCGAATCCGGGAACAAGTTCTTCGCAACTTGACCCATGTTAGTCAAAACATGCATCATGCAACACATATGACCTGAAACTCATGACTTTGACCTAACAACCAAACATCGCCGCCACGAAGAACGACGATATAACTGAAAATCGGTCAGACCACCACCATGGCCGGTCTGACCACCCACCCTGGGCGGTCTGACTGCCACCTATTGGCCGGTCAGACCGCCAGTTGGGACTTAGCCAAATTTAGCCCCTGAAAATCGAAAATCTACTGGAATTTTCAAACGAATAGAACTTTTGACTAGAGACTCTAAAAATTATGAGACCAAGTGCAATAGAATCCCTCTCTTGCCTACAACCTTTATTTTTGGCCCAGCTCAAAACACACCTTTTTAGATTTGGCCAGTCGGACTTCCATCGGTCGGCCCGATGGCCTGCCTTTTGGCCGGTCGACCACCGAGACTCGACAAAGATGCCAACATTGCCGAAAACACGTGAAATAATAAACTTTTAACGCCATTGCCAATTATCACATTATCCTAAGATCAGGAGCATATCCCCATGATATCCACAAAAATAAATTTTAATTATTTTCTGGAATTTTTTAAAATTTTAAAAGCTTTTCCCTAATTATTTTAAAGTCAAAATAAATTATTACATAAAATTAATTATCAATTATGAGTTAGAAATATTTTATTAAAGTCCAAAATGACACAGTGAATTTCTGTGAATTTTTCCATGATTTTTAGACTTTATTTGCTATTTTCTAAAGCCTAAAAGAATTAACTAAACTTTCTAAAACACAAAACCATTTAAAATCCGAGGATAGTACTTGGGCCGAATCTCCTCGGCCCATCATCATTTTCCTCATAGCCGCCACCACCATTTTCTCTCTCTTCCCCTCTTTCCGGACCCGACCCCACCTGTCATCCCCGTCGTCGCCGTTTTGATATGTTATTTGAAATATGTATTTCTCATGAACTAAAAAATAGCGATGCATTACAGTCGCACTAATATGTGTGTAATCAATGGCAACAACACCAATAAAAATCCCAACTTCGGCCATGCACTCTAGGGTTAGGTTGTTCATCATAAACACATTATAGACGGCCCACCCAACTTCAGATGGCAAGAAGCCAACACTTGCCAAACAAAAAACTAGATCTAAATCATCTTCAATTCTCTCTTTACCAAGCTAGATCGAGAATATAATGCAATGAATAAATTACTAACCATCAATAGTCAAGAATAAATTACAAAGCTAGATCTACAACCACTCTCTTCCCAAATCCGCGGTCTCCTTTCACCAAATTGCCTCAAAGCCCCACCTACTCAAAGTAGCAGCAACGAGAACATAGTTGGAATTTAAAACAGATCTGTGAGGGTCGGGTCTAAAATAAATGAGAGTATCACAGATGGTTTTTATAACAAACCATCTGTGATGAGGACGAGAAGTCACAAACTGTTCATGTTGAAAACCGTCTGTGAAGTATCATAGGCAGTTCTGACAAATAACCGTCTGTGATATTTTGTAATATCACAAACAATTTTCAACATAAACTGTCTGGGATATTACATCTTCACAGACGGTTTTTAGCGCAACTAGTAATACAGACAGTCTCTAAACTAAAACCGTCTATGATTGCATGTAATACAGATGGTTTTGATCAACCGTCTGTGATGAGGCGTCCAATATTAGCCTTTTTGTAGTAGTGGGTAGGAAACAATATTTTCTCATAGTTTATTTCAATACAAAAATAACTAATCTATCATCATGTAAATTAAGTACAAACCAACATATAAAGTAGATATTATCGTAATATAGTACCACAACTCAAATTTATAACTCCCTACTTAGAAAATTAGTGTAAAGATGTAACCAATGTTGTTAACCACCAATAACCTCCATGCTCCATAGTAGGAACAAAAAAGAGATGCTAATGCAAGATTCTCCCACTTGGATGTGACACAAGGTTTGATGAAATCAAACAAATATACTAATAAAATGTGACAAATAACTATTATATTCTTGAGTTAGTCTGTAAATTGAGTTAGTATGTTTATTGTGCCCTTGAAGGAAATTGAAATCAAAGTTCGATTGTTTTTTTGTTGAATTCAATATAAGGCTTTTCAATTCTCTGAATTTAACTTTGCTTTTTTGTTGAATTCAGAACACCACGCTATTCGAAGCCAAGATGTCACGCAAAACTATCAAACTACTAAGAATAGCATTCAAGTCGGATTATACTGATTCAATCAATAATAATTTCTAAAGAATGACAATAAACGATCACCAGATTCATGGAAAAGAATGGATAAACAGTTATAATACCACGAGCAGTCAAGCAATACCAAAGTTGGATTATTACAACTGAAATTTATTTAACAAGTTGGCTTGATGAAAGGTAATAATAATTATTCGTTGGATAAAAGTGAAGTGCGAAGCAGTCGAACTACCCCACCAAATCATCTTGTCTTCTCCTCAATTACCTAATTAAAACATACAAAGCAAGGGTGAGTCGAAGACTCAGCAAGTACATACAAGAATAATCAAACATAGAGTGGACAACTCAATCCAGTTGAATTACGAACAAATCTTGGAACACATATATGATTGAATGGAATGAATACATGAATGTATGGAATGAAAGAATGCATTGAAGGAATGGACTAATCACAGCTTATACCGGTATAGCGAGTGTAACACCCGTCGGTGTTCACTTAAAGTTACCGTATGAAGAACGTTTCATACGGGTGTCCAACGTGGCCCACATTGGAATGGTGGATCACACGTACCCATTCTGGAATTGATGGGTTTTCAAATGCCCATACTGGAATTGATGGGTCTTTCAAATGCCCATACTGGAATTGATGGGACTTACCAAAAAGAATCAACTTCCGTGGTCATAATGAATTTTATGAATGAACATGATGATTTCTCATGGTATGAATGAATATCACACATTAGTGGAAAAGGCACATGGCATTCAACAACAGGTGTAAACAAGTATAAGTATGCATTCCCACACAACATAATATATCAAGAATGCCACACAAGTTAGTTACATGTAATGGAATGCAACCACTGAAATGAATGCTAATTCTTTAATCACAAGAATCATCTTCTTGAAATGAAATAAACATCAGGATGGATAGAAAAAGGCATTCACAATTTATGCCGACATCAAGCAAACAATTGGAAACATCACCAAACAGCATAGGGTACTTGCCTTCCGCGATGTGACGTAATAGGAGGACACGAATATGCCCCTCCACTCACCGCCTCACCGCCTACACAAATGTATAATCGAAATAAGAATAACAAGGTATGACATTGCTACAAGAGCCCTTCCATCTCCTCTATCTCTCCCACACAAACAACGGGATCAATTTTACCAAGTTTACCCAACAGCCCGATTACCGCTAAACTGGCAGCGACACTAGAAAAATCACCATTAATTATCTGTAACTCCAAAAGACCTTAAACCAGTGCCCAACTACTCTTAAAGGGCTACAATAACCTATTTGGGTGAAGGTTCTGGAAATGCCTCTAACTAAATCAAAACCTAGGATCAAGCCGACAGATCCTTCTCGTCGATGCATGAACATCGCGCACTAAAAAATCATATCTCCTAAACCGTAAGGCGGAATCACGTGATCTCGGTGGATATGGAAAGCTAAGAACAATATCTACAACTTTCTAAGAGATGGACAGGACATAAAACGAACGCATCTTACCCAAAATCGACATACAAGGCGGCGCACAGCAAGGGGGAAGGGGGGCGGCGGCTCCAAAGGGGGGAGGGGGAGAGAAATGTGGAGTTTAGGGTTTGGGGGTGGGAACCCCCTTATGGCCGCCACCACATGGGCCCTCCCGGCCGTGGCCCAGCCCAGTTGCCGTGAAATCACGTAAAATCCCCCGGTGAAAAGATGATTCTGGTTTTTTTTTTTCGATTAGCTCCCTCTTCCGAAACTTCTTCTAATAAGCCGAATCACCTTCGGGGTATTACAAATTCAATACAAGAAGATTTTCCATCCATAGAATACATGTAAATATATTTAGAACCCTCCAATATGCATCTTAGGAAACATTTTTCTGGTAACTCAAAGGACCAACCTCTTAGTGGTTTATCATTATATGTTTGTACCATTATTCAGGATTGCCATGAATAAAACAACACCAATTACAACAATTGGTTGAGCATAAGCATCCAAGCCACTTGAGTTACATCGATAAACCAGATCCCACTGTGTAATGAATGGTGCACAACCGCACAGTTGATATGCAAATGGAGCACTCATGAGTCATGACATGCATCTGTTGATCGCATTGCCCATGTATCAAATTAATAGTTTCATGAACAAAGGCAACTAACGATTAATGCATGATCATGTTGTAAAGGAAGGAAGAACAATGGGAGACTTCGATATGTGAATCACACAGCTTATTGGTCAGACAGGTCAGTAGATGATAGTGTTGCTATGAACAAGGACCCCCAAACTACAGACCTCTCACTCTTCTGTGAGCACACATGCAACATTTCAGCTGTGTATAAATCAATTTCTGACTGCATATAATTATCAATTTTCATTATTATGCAGTTTGATTAACGAAAAATACAACCATAAAATTATTTATGTGCAGAAATTCCTCGAGTAAAGTAGGATCATCCTCTTATATCCATCTAAATGCAATAACAACATATCCATCTTAAATGTACCTGGTATTTTTCAGTTATGGTATTGATAAGGAAGGCTTGAACATCTAGTCTTGAATTAAGGATCTGAAATATAACGCTAGTTAGTTAAGAGACCTGAGTGTCATGAAAGAGATAAATCATAAGTGCTAACACATTCACACTCAAACTTTGCCTACATAGGGAATAGACTAAATCGACTATAAGGTAAATTACATATAAATCAATAATTCTTATATATTAGATCCAAGTCAGTATTAATAAGCAATTAGCCATACTTAAGATAAACATAATAGAAATATCGTCTTTCGTCCATTACTCATATTCGGATTCAATCCAAAAAAGAGACATTTCACCCAAGAAGCAATAATACATGACTGGGAATCCAATTATTAGTACCTTTATTTATTTCCTATGTACTCTACCTTGAAGTAACTTTCACGAAAAAAAGGACACAGACAATGCACAACTACATTGCATATATTGATAATATCACAAGGTTAGTATTAGTACATTGAATTAACAAGCCTTTGCATCAATTTGTGGCATCAAACGATTCCTGGCTCATGGCAAAGAAGAAAATGTTGAACCTCCCAACTTCAATATTTTTCTTATTTTTAAATTTGGCAGTAACTTTTGGATATGATCAAAATGATAAGTATCAATGGTAATACTTACTCAATCTGTGCATGCAGCTTTTGTACTATTTCATGTTTTCATTTCTCAATTAGAACATTGTACAAAACCCATCTGTGACCATGCTCCAGGATGAGTACTCTACCCGACCAGAAGCCTTTCAAATTTGTATAAGTATGCGACTTGGCTAATAGCATTAACATAATAATTGTAGTATTCACTAAATTTTTTTGATATATTTATATTGTTATTGCATTGTGTACTTTGAAGTGGAATCATCTAATCACTGAAACACTAAACAGCATGCATTATATTTAATATTTGTGATGCACATCTATAATTTCTCTGTGGAGTTTACCATCACTATGTTCACGATAGACATCATCTTCTCCTTTATGTTTGCCACAAACAGAATAGTTCTTTACATTTCACTGCTTATGCAACATGGCCTATCGATTTTTGAAGGGATGTGGTTCAATACTACACCTTAAGAAAAACATTTATGAATGTTAAAGCAAAGCTGTCAATATTATGTAGGGGCAAATTTGTTCCAACCAAATTTAATTGAAATTGAAGATTAGGTTCAACCATAAACCTTGATGAGAGTTGATGAAGCTTTAGTAACAAGAATCCGCAGAGCATACAAAGCTTCAGCTGTGATAGCCCTTTTGTTCCTTGATCATCGGACCTCAAGCCACAATCAACTGCCAAGAAAGCAAAACATCAGGAGCAATAAAACCCAAGTAAGAAAGCATGGCAAGGAATAGAGGGGAACAAAGGGAAGTATTACCTCGCTCTTCTGTGTGAAGAAGGAGAAGGGGAAGTGGCCAAAGAAAAAGAAGTGGAAGAATAACTAAACCCTTTGTAGTGTGGAAGGATGTAATCGCCCAACTTGCATGCTTGTCATTGCTTTCAACTGTTGTGCACATAACCTAGGCGGTTCCCAAGGAACGTGTTGTGTAGTGGAGCTGGGTGGTTGTCGAGGAAGCTAGATGCAGCATCGTGAGCTCTGCGGTTGGATACGCGTCATCAGTGTCGATAGATGGGGGCGACGGCTAGATGTCGGGCAGCGTGACACTTGCGGCGGTGTGAGCCTTAGGGAGGGGCCGGAGGCGGAGGTGTCGAGGGTCGATTTTACTTGGTGGGGGGCTAGCACGAGATGGCAAGCAGCGACGGGAGTTGGTGATGATTAGGGGCGACAGCGATGCAGATGAGAGGGGCAGTGGTGATGAGAGGAGCGGCTAAGATGCACCAGCCCGAGTCCTCCTCGCCGGATCTTCCTACAAGTGGACGGCGTCGGATCTGACCTGTCGGAAGGATGGAGACGACGAGTCCGGAGATGTCGTGTCTAGATCCGGGGTTGCCATTCGTCGAAGGAGTGGAGACGACGGATACGGATCCGCCGTGGTGAGATCTGGAGTCACCAAGGGTGGAGAAGGGTAGGGCTTCGTCGGTGAAGAGGGTGGTTGTCGTGCTGTCATCAGACTCATCGTCGGTGGAGAAGAGGCGCCTCCCTCAATCGCTCTCCATGGCCAGTCACCATACCATTGTTGCCCGCCATGGCTAGACACCGCGCCGCCACCGCCCGTCGACCCACCGGCGCTTTGTGTGGGGAGGGGAAGAGAGAGATAAAGGGGATGCGAGGAGCGGAGGTGGCCGGATGCGAGGAGAGATGTGAGCGATTGGGTCGAGTGGTTCGGGGCATGACTGACACGGTAGTCCCAACATAGGTGGATGTGAGGAGCAGAGGTGTGCACGATCGTGTGGGGCGAGGTGGGCGTGAATGACACGATGGTCCCAATGTGTGGATTCGTAGCTTTCCTACACATTGGGGGATGGGGCTGTTAGAATTGATCTCGGGCATTTGGCCCAACGGCCAAATGCCCAACCCCTAGATCGCGCTCGATCGGGCGCGCCACCCATTGGTGGTGGGCCTCGTCGCCGCCGCTATAAAGAGAGGTGGGGGCGGGCGCACGGATGACGAAGTTCACCGTGAGCCGCCACAAACCCTAACCCACAAAACCCTAATCCGATCCTAAGGGGGCGCTGAAGCGACGGGACTGTCCACCGCCGCCTCCACCGACGCGATCGACTACCGCCGGCCTCGCCTCCGCTCGGGACACGCCACCGCCGTCGACCCTCGGACCTCTCCACCGACCATCGCTCTCAAGGACGATCCGCGATGGCTAACCCTACCTCATCTACGCACGACGGTAATCCCTCTCTCTCGCTCGATCTCTCTCGGACCCGACACAGAAACCAGATCCAAGATCAAAACCCCAAAAGCAAAGACAAACAATGGTATCAGAGCCACAACGGCAAAGATCCAAAAAGAAAAAGATTCAAAAGAAAAGAACCCTAACCCTAGAACCCTAGAACTCCAGATCTAAGACAAATCGGGTCTTACCTGGAGTAGGGGAGGGTCGGGCGAGCCGGGAGCAAGTCGTCGTCGTCGCCGGTTCCTGCTGCCGTAACCGGCTCCCGAGAGAGCGTCCTGGCCACAGCGAAGGCGGCGCGCCCAGGAGCCCTCGACGGCGACGCGCTCCCCTCAGGGAGCGCGCACGCCAGCGAGAGGCCCATGGCGCGCGGGTCTCTCGGCTTCTCCGGTTTTTTCTTCTCGCTTTTCCGCCGCTCGGAGAGAAGCGAGAGAGACGAGAGAGCGGAATGAATGGGGTTAGGGTTTTACCTTCGCCGCGGTTTTGTTCCGCCGGATCGTCGCTCCTCCGTCCGATCTGAATCAATCGGATCGGGATGAGTGAGGCGGAGCGACGAGACTTTCGACGCAGCAGAAATAAGAAAGAAACCATCGGATGCGATCCGACGGATCGCGAGCGACGCTACGGCGAAGCCTCGCCACAGCAACGCCTTTCCCGCCCAAGCCCAGTTATAGCTGCGGCGCGGGAGAAGAAACAAATAGCGGGCAAAGCGGGCCCGTGGGCATGGCTGCAAAGTTTAGGCGAATTGGCGAATGAACAAGAATCACGGTAGGTTTTGAACAAGAACTCGAAAATTGATTTAAGGGTTTTTCGTAGTATTTTTGAATGAATTTCAATAGAAAATTGTATAAAATCTCGTAAATTTTGCACCAACGTGTTATTTTTCAGAGATTAAATGTGTATAGTTATAATGCTTCTGAGAATGAATTATTTTAGAATAATTACAGTTTCTGACGCTGCAAAAGTTAATGTTGATAAATTCTTTTAATTAAATTCGAACCAACGAGAGAATTTAATTTTTTAAGAATTGTTGCAAATTATGATATTGTTATTTTTCACCAACGTTGATAATAATAAAGATTATAATTTTTAAATGATGTTTTTTATGCATTGTTTCTATTTCTGCCCAACGGTGATATAGATTTAATGTATAGATATAATTGTTTTAATTGTATGTCGTATTTTTGACCAACGTTGGAAATAAGGCATATAATTTTCATGTTTTCGTTCTCACTTTATTTGAACTAAATTTTCAGGAGGATACAACTTGATGGGTTGTATCAGAGAGATCCCACTCTCAAAGGAGATAATTATGGAGAGTGGAAGAAAAGATAGACTTAGCGTTTATCTTAGGTGAGGTGGGTGGTCCTCACTACAAGACGACCCATCGAGCCTATGGCACCAAAGTGAGGGGTCAAAATGAGGATGATATCGCTTGGCGTAAAAGACGAGAGATCATGCTCCCTTACGGATGTCTTATGACCTAGAGCATAAGAATGGACCACACCAACAAGAAATGTATGGTCGTGATAAAGAACACGATTGAGCACGCAATTGTGGGCTCAATCGCAGATCGTGACATCGCCACGTATACCTTGATAAAATAAAGAGTCGGTTCATGGCTCTTCAAAGACATATGCTACACGGTGATTAAGCGACTTGTGTGAGTAAAGGTATTCGGTGGTGGCAAAGTGGAATAAGAGAACACATATTAAGGATGAGCAACTTGGCATCCAAGCTTAAACTAATGGATTTGGCACTCAAGGATGAGTTCCTTATTCACTTGATTTTGCTTCATTGCCGTAAAAGTTTGACACTTTTGTTGTCAATTACAATATGCGCACCGATAAATGGGACTTAGAAAAGTGCATAGCTATGTGTGTTCAAGAGGAGGAAAGAATTAAATCCTCACATGGTGGATCTATCAACTATGTGAAGGATAACAAGAAAAGCACTTCAACAAGACCTCCTTCTCAAGGAATAAGGAAAAGCCTCATCCATCACCTCAATGTAATAAATTTGTGTAGACAAAGATCGGTGTCTTCATCAGAAGAAGACCGGACACTACAAGAAGAACTGCCCCGATTACTTAAAGATGATAATGGCAAAGAAAGGTGAGAACATTATTACCTTCATAAATGAATGCTTGTATGTGCAATATTCAAATCCACTTGGTGGATTGACTCAGAGCAATGCTCATGTTGCTAATTCCTTACAGGGATTCCGTTCGACGAGGACTACGCAAAGAAACGAAAGATGCATTAAAGTCGCAAATGGAGTCCAAGCAGAAGTTGAAGCCGTTGGCGATCTTTCATTAGAGTTAGCTAATGGCTCCAATCTTTTACTTAGAGATGTTCTTTTTGTTCCCTCTTTACAGAGGAATTTGATTAGTATTTCCAATTTGGACAAAGATGGTTATGATTGTAATTTTGGAAATGGCAAGTGCGAAATAATATTTAATAAAGAATGTGTTGGTCTTGCCATATTACAAAATGAGCTTTATTTGTTATCATTATGTGATGATGTGAATGTCGTATGCGATAATGGGAACGTCGCGTGTAGAAAGTGATTGAATCCTCGTCACGAATGTAAAAAGAAAACGAAAGAGAACTCATAATGAATCGTCGAAATTATGGCACTGTCGTTTAGGCCATATTTCGAGGGGGAGAATAGAAAGACTAGTTAAGAATGAAATTCTTCCTCTATTAGAGTTCTCAGACTTAGAACAATGCAGAGAATGCATTAAAGGAAAATATGTAAAGAAAATTAAGAAAGGCGCAAAAAGAAGCACAGGAGTTCTACAAATTGTTCACACAGACATTTGTGGTCCTTTTCCTGTGAAAAGTGTGGATGGTTATGACTCGTTCATAGCATTCACAGATGACCACTCCCGTTATGGATATATTTATCCAATCAAAGAAAGAAATGAAGCCTTGGATAAATTCAAGATATTTAAGGCTGAAGTTGAAAACCAACACGATTTAAAGATTAAGATAGTTCGATCGATCGTGGGGGAGTACTACTGATCGACATACCCCATATGGACAAGTTCCTGGACCTTTTGCGAGGTTCTTACAGGAAAATAGCATAGTAGCCCAGTATTCTACACCGGGCGAACCTCAACAAAATGGAGTAGCTGAAAGACGCAACCGTACCCTGATGGATATGGTGCGAAGCATGATGAGCTACTCCACACTCCCATTGAGTTTATGGATGGAGGCGTTAAAAACAGCCATTCATATTCTCAATAGAGTGCCTAGTAAGTCGGTGCCCAAAACACTGCGAGTTGTGGATGTGAAGAGTTCCTCACTAAACCAATTACGTGTGTGGGGGAGTCCTGTTGAGGCTAAAGTATTTAACCCAAACATTGGGAAGCTAGATCCCAAAACAGTAAGTTGTCATTTCATTGGCTACCCTGAAAAGTCAAAAGGTTTTCGTTTCTACCGCCCGCATGGATATACAAAGTTTGTAGAAACGAGACACTGTCTTCTTAGAGGATGAAATGATGAGGGGAGCATGGTAGCTCGAGAGATTGATCTTGAAGAGAAGCGGGTATATGTGCCCACTCAGATGATTCAAGAGCCACTATTCTCACTACTGCTGTCCGCACCGACGATACAAGATCTTGTGGTGCCAAGACTGTTATTGTTCCTCCCGTGGCAACAATGAATGAGAATGAGGAACCTGTTCTTCAGATCCTATAGAACCCATTGCCACAAATGAGGGGAGCAACAGCTGATTTCAAATGTAAGATGTACCAAATATGGAGGCCCGAGGAGGTCTCAAAGAGTAAGAAGATCACTATTTCGATGATTATCGATTTATCATACGTAAGAATTTCAAATGGAGGATGACCCCACCTCATTTGAAGAAGCCATGAGAAGCGAAAATTCTTCAAAATGGCTTGAGGCCATGGAAGAGGAAATGAGGTCCATGAAGACTAATAAAGTCAGGACTTGGAAATTATTCCTAAAGGAGCCAAAACAAGAGGCGTAAATGGGTCTACAAACAAAGCTCGACTCCCAAGGGAATGTAGAAAGATACAAAGCGCGACTTGTGGCAAAAGGCTTTACGCAAAGAGAAGGGATTGATTACAATGAGACCTTTTCTCCGGCCTCATGTAAAGATTCTTCGTAATCATAATGGCATTAGTAGCACATTATGATTTAGAGTTACATCGATGGATGTAAAGACGGCATTTCTTAATGGGGATTTGGAGGAAAATGTTTACATGGCACAACTAAAAGGTTTTGTCATGGAAGAAAATGAAAGAATGGGATGCCGCCTAAAGAAATCGATTTATGGGTTAAAGCAAGTTTCAAGACAGTGGTACTTGAAGTTTGACAGTACAATAAGAAAATTTGGTTTTAAAGAGAATGTAGAGGACAATCAGATCTATACAAAGTTTAAAGATGGGAAGTTTATCTTCCTAATCTCAGATGTGGATGATATCCCATTGGCTAGTAGTGATGTCATCACATCGAGACAAAGAAGTTTTTATCCTCAAACTTTGATATGAAAGATCTTGGTGAAGCTTCGTTCGTTCTAGGGATCGAAATTCACCGGGATAGAAACAAGGGAATATTGGGACTATCACAAAAGACATATATAGAGAAAGTCTTAAAGAAATTTGGGATGCATAAATGTAGTCCTTCACTGCACCTATAGTCAAGGGCGATGATATGGGGATTTTCAATGCCCCAGAACCAAGATGAGATCGATCAAATGAAAGCGGTTCCATATGCTTCAAATTGCCTAAGCTTACAAGATGCTCAAGTGTACACATACGACTTAGCTTTTGTTACGGGTTATTTGGCGATTCCAGAGCAATCTCGAATAGAACATTGAAATTGATAAAGAAAGTCTGCGTTATTTGCAAGGAACAAAAGGCCTCATGATGACATACTGAGAAGATCGATTTACTCCATATAGTGGGGTATCTGATTTCGATTTTGCGGAGATGATAGAAAGTCGACATCCGGATATGTCTTCACTCATTTGGAGGAGCTATATCGTGGAAAAGCTCAAAGCAAACCGTCACTACATCGCCCACAATGTATGCCGAGTTTGTAGCATGTTATGAGGCTACGGGCAGTGTGGCGGCTAAAGAAGTTCATACTGGTTTAAAAGTGGTTGACGACATCAATAGACCACTTAAGTTGTATCGCGACAATGAACCCGCATAATGTATGCCCACAACAATAAGTCAAGTGGTGCCGCCAAACACATTGACATAAAGTACTATGTTGTGAAAGATAAAGTTCGGGATCAAATTATAAGTCTTGAGCATATAAGTACCGCAAAGATGTTAGCGGATCCGCTTACTAAAGGCTTACCACCCAACGTGTTCAGAGAACATATAGCCGCATGGGTTTAAGGAAAGCCTATGATTCCCGGACTAAAAGATGGCCCAAAAGATTAAAGTAATTATTTCGTAGCAATGAGGTGTATTGTAGTGTTGAATCTATCGGCGATTGACCGTGACGATGAGACACGTTCTATGCACCAATTTGTGATGGAATGAGTAAAGTCAAAAGTAATTAAAGATAAAGCACAGATTGAGATCAAGGGGGAGAATGTTAGAATTGATCTCGGGCATTTGGCCCAACTACCAAATGCCCAACCCTAGATCGCGCATACGACGGGCGCCTGACCCATTGGTGGTGGGCCCGCCGCCGCGCTTATAAAGAGAGGTGGGGGCGGGGTGGCACGGACACGGTTCACCGTGAGCCGCCACAAACCCTAACCCACAAAACCCTAATCCGATCCTAAGGGGTGAGCGGCGACGGATCGCCCACCGCCTCCACCGACGCGATCGACTCTGGCCCGCCTCGCCTCCGCCGGGACACGCCACCGCCGTCGACCCCGGACCTCTCCACCGACCATCGCTCTCAAGGACGATCCGCGATGGCTAACCCTACCTCATCTACGCACGACGGTAATCCCTCTCTCTCGCTCGATCTCTCTCGGACCCGACACAGAAACCAGATCCAAGATCAAAACCCCAAAAGCAAAGACAAACAGGGGCGATTCTCCCCGTTGCAGGGGTAAACCCCTTCTTTTATTAGTTAAGATGAAATAAAAGGGTGTGTTCTTTTTTCCCTATTCGTGCCATGGTTTGTATTAGATTATGAAAGCACTTTTCATAATAAATCTTCATACAGTACCATTTCATGTTACCAATCTAGTAACTATAAGTGGTTAAAGTTTTAAGAAGTTACCATCCATGCAGCAATGAAGGTGGTAATTGTGAGAGCCCATCCTTGCAATCATTTTGTTTTCAAGTCTTTTATACTACTTCCAGAGCGTATGATATCATGAAGTGAAGGAACCAGCTCACCAGGCAACTACCTTAATTTTACGATGTAGCCCGTGCTCAGTTAATGCCTGATAGGCTCACAATACATAGCAGCTTGTGCTTACCCACCCATATGCTCCGGAGCCCAGATGGTCGCAATTAATTCGATCACATCAGTGAACCTTCCTCGATGTTTACAGTAAAGTATACCTCTATAATGTATACAGCAAGCAATTAATTCGATCACATCAGTGAACCTTCCTCGATGTTTACAGTAAAGTATACCTCTACAATGTATACAGCAAAGTATACATCTGCCAGGCTTTATACACTGTTACGCACCACTATGGCCTACCTCTCATGCTACTACGTCGTACTACTATACCTATTCATCCATTGTCATCGCAGACGGTACAAAAGGCATGCATGTTACGCAATCAAACATGCAAGATGCATGTGAACCGGTCTCGATCGAAAATCGATGGCCGAGCAAGCTGAGACGCAGCACGATTTCTATCTACTAGAGGTTCTTTTGTCGCTCGATCTTCTTTGTCGGAGCTCTAATAATCTAATCGATGTGTAAAACTCATCGACCCGTAGAACCAGAGTCAATCATACATTCTTATGTATGTCTTAACAAACTCCTTGGTCTCTGTCAATCCATTCGACCGTTGATAAGGTCGTTGGCCGGCGGCAACGGCATTTTGTGTTGACCTGGATGGAGGATGTGGCGGCGCCGGCTAATCGCTCCGGAAGTTGTTCATTTGGGAGATTGGCAGGTG
Source organism: Hsuehochloa calcarea (assembly GCA_036346395.1). NCBI lineage: Eukaryota > Viridiplantae > Streptophyta > Magnoliopsida > Poales > Poaceae > Hsuehochloa > Hsuehochloa calcarea. The sequence continues at coordinate 26,952,600 of CM070597.1, read as the reverse complement.
AGCCGAATTCAAGTCAGTGCTGAGGCATGGGGGAGTCACGTTCTTGTAGCGTGTTACTCTGCAATCCGCATGCGCTGGACTTGAAAGATGAGGACAAGTTGAGAAAAAAAATCAAACTCCCAACTGCGTGCGCGAGACGGGTTGCCTTTGCTGCAGACTTTCTGCCGCATTTATTGGCCAGTGGTGTGCAGCGTCAACGTCCCTGGTCGGCAATGGGCATGCAAGGACAGTAGCCGCTGCAGCCTCTGCGGCTGCAGGAATCCTGGCCACACAGCAACGGGGGCGACTGCAGGATATTTTTATCAGGGCCGTACGCACCCGGCAGGCCATCTTACCGCACTTACCGAGTCGAGATGTGGCGGGAGTCCGTGGGACTGAGAAAGTGCGTCAGGCCGGGGTACCGCGCGTCGCCAGATTTTGTTCCGGGTGTAAGCGGGCGACGCTCGAACAGGCCCGGCCCATTTGCTGTGTGCACGCGCCAGTTGCTTGTAATATGTCCAGTGCCCGATCTCGCTTCACGTGCGTGCAATGATTCAGCCCAGTGCGACCTGTGCACGCGGTGGGCCAATCCTACGATCCCATCAAATACGCCTTCTGTGTGCAAAGCAGAGTTCATGTTGGCTAGTAGAAAGCAGTCAAAGGCCAGCATCGGCGGCATAGGCTTGGTTCCATTCCCGCCGAAAGTGAGTTTGATCTGGGCCACTGTCAGCTTTCAAGGTATATATATATAAGCCTGACATCTTGCTCGAACAGTGCTGTGCCTGTCCTCTCACATCGAGGTACAAAGAAATGCATGGCAATGTAACGAATCCCTGAAGGAACTTTTTTTTTTATTAATTAATTAAGCTACTTTTTAATTTACATTTATTACTAACTCAACGTCAACTTTATTTTCAAATATAATCATTTTGTCCACACCATTACTCGTGGCATGACAACACAACACTGTCATACCATAAGGTAAGTGTAGCTAAAAAGTATTTTTTTATCACACTACTGATAGTGGTGTAACCAAACAATACTATCACGTCATTTGTGGTGGGGTAGCAGGATTTAACCACGCCAAAGGGTTATAATTAGAAATAAAGTTGACGAAGAGTTAATAAAAAAAATTAAAAATAGGTTGATTAATAATTAAAAAAATTCCAATTATGGCATAAAAAGAAGCACTAACTACAAGTTTTTTTCAAAAAAAAAATAAAGATAAACAATTCCAATAATCCAGCCCTCAAAGGCATGGACCAGCCAAATCTAGCTCCCAGGGGCACGGTTTTGCCAAATCCGATCCCAAGGCCACGGTCTTCACTCGGCCAAAATTCTATTAATAGTGTTTTGATACTATTTAAATACTATTTGACATTTTTTGAAACTTAAAAAAACAATTTTTTCTATGAAATTTTTTTTACTCGCAGCTTCAAATGTATCACAAAAAAATTCACAAAATTTTTCATGTGAAATTACGACGCAGCACAACACACATAACTTCAAACTTGGGTGTCAACCGTCTCCACCGTCACTACTCTCGGTGGCTCAGTGAGTCAATGAACAGTGCATGTGAAACACCATTTAATGAGACAACAGCAAGCAGTAGTACATCGTCACCGGTCGCGGTGGCGGACAATAGTACACTGTCACCAGCCGCGGTTGCGGGGGTTGCATGTGCACTCATGTCTGGTGCAGCAGGACGGTCACCCCTTCTTATGCTTAGTGTTGGATTTGGTACATATGATAATACATAGAAAATCAGGCATAAAAGGAAAGCGCGTGTTAGACTTCATACATTCTTTGTTAATTTTAAAATCAAGCATAAGATATATAAAAAAAATCAGACATGCTTGGTGTTGGATTTGATACATTCTTTGTTAATTTATCGGTTTAATGTGGATAATATTTTTTAATGTTATATTGTACCACATTTTAGATAAGCTTGTTTATGAACCAACTGAGTGACATGCTTGGCATGCAGATCATATAATACTGTAACCACACCATTCGATTCGTGCATGAATGCGCGAGAGCGAGACTGTGACGGTGACACAAGCAAGTAGGCGACAACATAACCCTAGCAGCAAGGGCACCAAGCCACCACCGTCCATCGACTCACCGAGCCACCGAGGGCAGCGAATGGTGGCGATGGCGACGGTTGACAGCCACGTTTGAAGTTGTGATGTAACGGTGGCCCGATCTTCCGAAAGGTACTGATAAGTTGATTGTGGAGAACTCGACGTTAATGATCCGAAGGCTCACCGTAATGCAGATCAAACCTCCCGCAATCACTACACCATCGCTCTGATGGTTATCAACCGTGCCGAACGCGGTTGACCTCGCCAAGAAGGCTATCTCCTGCATGCGAATCGAGAACACAAGCAAGAAAGTAGAAGATGCAATCTGATATTGCATTGCGAATATAGATGAAGTACACAATGTGGGGTTCCTCAACCGAACGTGCGGCGAGACTGCTAAGCAGAATAATCTCAAAGAAAAACCCACGTTAAACTATGACGGCTACTGTATATATATAGGGGGACGTGAGGAGGTCGACCTAGGGTTGTGCGGCCGCGGGAAGAGGCGTACACAACCTGGACTCCGACGTCGACACGCTTACAAGACCATATTAGGCCAAAACGGTGACGCAGCATCTTATTCACTATTCAGACCGTGTATCTCTGGTCGAAGACTTGGTTATAGGACTAGTCCTGGGGTGGTCTTGAGGAGTCCATGTTATCTCTGGTCGTAAGCCTTCTTGAAGTGGTCGTAGACCCTACGAAACTGGTCGTAGACCTTCTTGCACTGGTCGTAGTCCTAGATTCCTAAGTACAAGTAAATCATCTCCATTAGGCAGCATCATAGAGTTCTCAAATAATACACTCAGCCCTAAAAACGAATTTACCTGATAAATAAGTTGACGAGCACGTGCTCGAGTAATTGGACCTTGCACATGAGGAGTGTTCGTATCAGTAGAAGTGATGTCCTCATTAAAACATAACGATAGTAGCCATTGGATACTCAGAAAAAGGAAAATATGCTAGGAATTCTCGCAAGAAATAAAACCATTTGGCCCTTTATTTGGTGAACCCTAATTTTAGAGGCTTAGATTTGCCCTATTTGCTTATAGATTGGTTTATTTGAAAAACATCAGTGGTTTAAAAGGGAAATAAAAAAAATCCAAACCCCACATGTTTCTTAAGTCTTGTGACCATGTACTCTTGTACTATGTATGGGAAAGGACGGAGACAGTTGAATAGGAAGGAAGAAAGAAAGCATGCATGCATGAAAAAAAAAAAAGGAGTTGTTGCTAAAAAAACATACTAAATTATTTTCCATATTGGTGTAGTTAGAACTTATTTTAATTCTATATAGCAAAATCTACTATAATAATAAAGTCGATGATAAGTGGTTTATGATTGCTAAGAAAAAAGATATGCTCAAAATTTTAAAAAAAACATTCGATCCTAAATTTTGTGGTCCCTAATTATAAGTCTAAACCATATCCATTTTTCGCTAACGAATAAAGAAAACTATGCTAGAAATTCTTGGAGAAAAAAAAAAAAATGTCCTACCCTCAATTTAGTGGGACCTTAGCTAACATTAATCCATGACCATCAGATCAGATGTTACGATGGAACCTATTTAAACTTTAAACATAAGAATAAATATAACATGTTATTTAATGGTTTGATTAATGGATATAATAGAAGGTCAGCTAAAACAAAGAAAATAACAGGAAACAACACCACCAAATAGTCGTGTGTACACTAGTGGATTACAGGAAACGTGCAACAAGTAGCTACCTGGAGCAATGTAACCGAAGGTTCCGCAAACAGCTGAAGCTCGAAATCGGCGATATTTGCTCTGAACTTGTAGTCAAGCAGGATGCTGCTGCACATGACGTCGCGTTGGATGAGTGGCCACGTGAAATCGCAGTGCATGCAGTTGAGGCCTCTTGCAACGGCGACGGCGATGCTCAGTCTCGTTGGCCAGTCTAACGGGACGGTGAAGAAATTTTACAGGGGGTCCCTCCGTGCTGCTGGCGGCAAGGTGTAAATCGAACGGCTCTTCGAGATGAGAAATGCCAGCTTCGTCGCATTCATCTTGTCGTTTTGTGTTGTTTTACATTTCAGTTCCTATGTTGCGAGCCTGAAAATTGTATCCTTTTGTTTGGCAGTCAAGTGTACTAGTGTAGTTAACAATGAATCATTCTCCCCCCTTGTGGGCTATGTTTAGTGGGATGTTCTATCGATCTATCATCGATTAATTACTGTCCTGTAATTCTTTGTATATGGTAGATTTCCCATATTTGTAATTGTATCCCTTGTGTTGTAATGAAATGAAGTTATTGGTTTTATTCCAAACCAGAGGAGCATCGTGCTTTCCTTTTTTTTTTTCTGTTTGCTCCGGATTCTGACCCTTATTTCACCACTCCTACTTAGATATTCTTTGTTGGATCGAAATGGCGACTAAAGGGACACAAATAGGAACACTATTTCATTTTTATTTAAATCTGATTCAACTTCATTCTTTCTTCAATAGCCATGAAAGCTATGAATATTGAATGTGCAACCACATCGGAAGTCTTGTATTGAATTCAATTAAAACTCTGAGACTAAAATACCAAAAAAAAACTCAAAACGAAAAGAGTTTGGCGGTCAAACTTCTGATGATGGGTGGTCTAACCGATGGCCTAGCGGTCTGACCTCTCATCAGGGGCGGTCTGACATCCAGCACGATGAACAGTGAAATCACCACAAGATCAAAATCACAAATTGACTCTAACTTTTGATCCGGTGATCTAAATCCCCTTAAATTTCAACCATGACTCATCAAGAAAGTCAGAAACTTATTCCAATCAACGATGGTGAAGACCAAGGCCAAAGTTCCACGAATTTCAAAGATGAGGAAAGGAGAGCACAAGTAGCGTAGGAAAATCAAACTTTGATCCTAAAACTTGCTCGTGAGTAAAAGATGATCAAGATGATCCTAGATGCATTCCCACATGTCATAGCAAGTAAGATCTCAGCAAGAAACCAAATAAAAATGAAAGGATCACTAAAATCCCAAAAGTCACTAAAGATAGAGTAAGAACAAGAAGAAACTTGTATTGAAGCAATCTTGTTTGGATTGATTTGACATAGATGTTGGTTTACTGGCACTCCACCATGGAGGATAAAAATTCAATACTTGAGCACACAATCAATCCATCTATCACAGACCCTAGCATCAACTACTCTAAAATCCACAAATCACATATTAAGGTTTTTTTTTCTCTTGGAAGAACTCCACATCTGGAGATTCTCCTTTTATAGTGGAGGCTAAGCTGAGAGAGAATACCCTAATGGGCACCCGTTAAGCCCACACACAAACGAGTCTGCACTCACACACGCTTTTCAAAATAGATGACAAACCAAGCTTTCTGGATCTGTTTCTTCGTGATCTTTATCTTCACTTGATCTAAACCGTCTCTTCTTACACCGTGGTTTATTCAAAGGTCACAAATGCGGTATTTTGGTGAAGTTACCAAAATACTCATTCTCGATTTTTCTCCAAAGATCGAGTCAAATCTTCATGAAGCTATCTCATGCTTCACCACATGTATGTTGATCAATGATTCTCTTCATGTCGGTAAGTCTCTCCCATCTGAATCCAATCGAAACCACCATGACACTTACACCGGCCCCCACGCTGCTTGATGCAACCCATCGCACCGAACTCTCCGCTCGGTCATCCTTTTTCATTTTGCGTCATGCTTGAGTCCAATGACTTCACCCGACATCCTCGATCATTCTGGACCTCAGCTCTCCAAGCCTAATTTCAATCATTCTCGCCGTTGACAGTCGTTGACTTCCAAGCTTACTGCACAACAATAGATCAAGAAATCGATTCCGAGCACAAGTTCTTCTCAACTGGATCTACATTAGTAAAAACATGCATCATGTAGCATGGCCGGTCTGATCGCCCCTTTCCGGTCTAACCACCAAGTTTGGCTAACTGATCGTCAAGACAGGACCGACCGCCGCCTAGCCAATCTGACCATCTACAACCTGATAGCATTTGATTTTTGTTGAAAACGGGTGTTTCAACAAACACTCATCGTCATTACCAATTGTACCATCATTTTAAGATTATAAATATATTAAAACATCTAGGTACGAGTTCCCATGACACTGGCGCAGCTAACCATCTTGCCAGAGCTTTGCTTGTCTGAAACTCTGAAAGTGCACTCTCAGAAAGAAAAAAAAAAAAAGAAAAAGAAAGAAACTCTGAAAGTACACAAGAGCATGCCAACCCTTCTCCTGTACCGAATCAGACAGGCCATATATCACTTATCAGGTGCCGTGCTGCCATCAAAAAAAAAACCTCGAAATTATTCCATTTGTTTCTGTCACGCGGGCCACATTTGGACCACGCGTTCACGCCTTTTTTTCGCAACAAAATTTAACCACAGCTGAGACTGAGAGCCTGAGACCGTGCGAAAAGCGGTAGACACGCGCTTGGGTATGCCGCCCAGAACTAAGAAAGCCCAAGCCGAGCCAATGGAAATGGCCCATGGGCTCTTCGCGATGAACCTTATATATTGGCATTTATCCGATCCCATCACGAGCCGTGCGAAGAAACTGCCAACCATGCACGCTCTGAAGTTTTGCAAGAGCGTAGCACTGGACGAAACCGAAGCCATAAGCACTGCGCAGGGCATTAGGCATACTGCAGTCTGCGGAGACACACAGTGCCTTAAAAAAGTTGAATCGAGATTCAGACCTAAGTAGAAAAGTTGTTTACCGGGCACCAAAAACACACGGACTGTAAGAGTAGATCCAAAACCAGCCGGGAATTAAGGGAGAGAGACCCTGCCAACTTTTTGTTGTTGTTGTTGCTGCTGCTCCTGCTGCGCAAACATCATCGATCCCATGCAGGACCACCCGAGACCAGATTCGCCCTATCAAATGGTTACTTTCCACTTACTTAACCCCTCGATGATTTGTCCTTTGGGCCATGCCATCTGCTCATTATATTGCACACCAAGCACAACGTTTAGGCGGGCCTCTGTCCGGGTAAAGTGATTAGGATACATGAGTAGAACTAGGACTAAGCAGCTGATTACATTAGTGAGTAGCTAGGATATTAAGCTAGCTGCTAAGATAGAGGAGCGCTAGATGACAGGCGTGTGTGATGGTGATGTAATAGTTTCAAGTCTCGAGGCAATCGATCGAGCATTTTTGTGTGTGTCCGACGCAAGCTACCGGAGCCCTTTTTTTGGAATATAGATCCAATGCACGGAAGGTCTCGGAGCATGAATCCAGAATTAATTTCAGTAAAGATAATCATCAATAAAGCATAGTCCTAGCACCAATTAAATGACATAATTAACATATAACACATGTGAATCCTCTAGGACATTTAAAAGAAATAATATGCTCAACACACACAATATATGTACAATTAAAATCAGCATAAATCTAAGACTTAGAAGTTTGTATATTACTCTCAGAAGGCTAATTGCACAAAATTTAACCTTGGCCATCACAACACTTACGACAAATGTAATCACAAATTGAATATGGCAATTTATACATTAGGCCTTGAGCTCAATTAAAACTTGCTATTCTAATCAGACAGATTCAAACAAATTAAACAACTTTCTCTATGCTCGACAATAGGAAAGCTTTTCATCAACTTACTACTAACAAAATATAGATCAGTGACTGAAGAAAAATCACAGATAACAGTATGTAAATACTAAAACATCTACAACATGTGTAAATTGATTGGAAGAGCTACAGGACCAGCAAGCTGACAGTATGAACTAAACTACTCAAAGCAATAGATAACAGCAAGAGATCTAACAGCTTGAGGTATAATCTATACACAATATCTTCATCGTAGAGCAATTCAACTGAACCCACAATAATCACCTTGCAATTTCTTCCGATACTAGAGACTAGCAATCATAGATTGAAAAAATCACTAGGACAACACATATGCAAAGGGATATGAAAAATGGAATACCATAGTACTCACAAAGCCGATGACACTCAAAGCCATCGAGAAGAAATCCAGACAAGGCACGCCAAAAGACGCTATCTCAGAAAACCTAAGCGCCCATTGGTCTTGGTGTGAGGACGTGGTCGTCGGAGATACAACGTCGTTCTTTGCAATTCGGGATACACTGAAAAGACGAACATGAGGTATAGGGAATATGCCACACAAGATCACCAAGAAGATGCTCTGGCCAAAAGCACCAACAGCAGCACCTGTTGTAGGTGTAAAAACCGAACATGAGTGAGGGGGTGGACGTTGGCCGTCTGACGGGCCATCGTCCACGAGAGTAAAAATGACACGAGGGTTTATACAGGTTCAGGGGTCCGAGAGGACCACCCTACTCCTGTCGGTGAGCCAACGGGGGGTTACCTCCGGGGAGGGAGCCCCTGAGGGCTCACCAGTTTGAATATGCTTCTTTATTGCTCTAGAGAGCTCACCTTAAAATAAGGGATACACGGGGTATTGGGTCGAAACGGCGACTAGAGGGGGTGAATAGAAGTACGATCTCTTTTTCACTAAGATTAGATTCAACACGATTTTCACTCTGATAGGTATGAGAGCTATGAAGATCAATATATAAGCACAGAAGAAGAGTTGGGCGGTCTGACCTCTATATCAATGGCCGTCTGACCAGTCACCTTGAGCGGTCTGACCGGTCACCTTGGGCGGTCTGACCTCCAACCTGATGAACAGTAAAAACAGCCTAAAAATAAAATCGCAAATAGGTCTAACTTTTGATCCACAACTCTAAACTCGATGAAACTTAGAACACATATTTTCTAGGATGTCAGGAACCTATTCCAATCAAAGATCGTGAAGATCCTTGGCAAAATTCTGACATTTTTCCGTTTGAGAGGAGGATGGTTCAAAACCGAGTCAAAACGAAAACTAGATCCAAAAACTTGCTCGTGGGTTAGAGATGATCCTAGATGAGTTCCCACATATCACAACAAGCAAGATTAGGGGCAGAAACCAAAAAAAAACTTGAGAATCAAAGAAAGTCTCAAAATCACAAAATAGAGAGTAAGAACGAAAATATATTCATCTCAAGAAAACTTGCATGGATTGATTTACTATTGTTGCTGGTTTACAGCCACTCCATTAAGGAGGACAAAACTCAATACATGATCACACAATCAATCCCCTCTCTAGAAACCTAATCTCTCCACTATTCTCCCTAAACACCAAAACTAGGGTTTTAAAATAAAAGCACAAAAGGATTGAGAGGTGCTACAACACCCTCCTATATTTATAGTGGAGGCTAACCTTCTATAAGAGTTTCCTATTGGGCACCCATTAAGCCCACACACAAATGGGTTTAAACTCACGCATGTATTTTAAAGCGTCGTCTTCATCTTCTCTTGACCTAAACCACTTTCTCCTTGCGCCGTCTTGCGCCGCGGTTTAGCCCAAAGCAATCAAGGCGGTATTTTAGTGATATTATCAAAATACCCCTTCTTGATCCTTCTCCAAAGACCGAGTACAATCTTCATGAAGCTATCCCATGCTTCGTCATGTGTAGATTGAACAACGGCTCTCATCATGTCGGCAAGTCTCACCCATCCGGCTCCCACCGAAACCACCATGGCACTTGCCCCGACCCCGCGCCGCTTGATGCAACCCGTTGCACCGAACTTCTCGTTCGGTCATCCTTGTCCATTTTGCGTCATGCTTGAATTCAATGACTTCACCCAGCATCCTCGATCGTTCTGAACCTCAGCTCTCCAAGCCTAGTCCCGATCATCCTCGCCGTTGACCGTCGTTGACCTCCAAGTCACCTACACAACAATAGACCAAGAAATCGATTCTGGGAATAAATTCTTCGTAACTTGACCCACGTTAGTCAAAACATACATCATGCAACATATAAGCACTGAAACTCATGAACTTGACTTAATCAATAAACACCGCCGACAAAATGGCGACGAACAAGTGAAAACCGATCGATGACCACTAAGGGCGGTCGACCGCCTCTAGCCTGGCCCGACTGGCCCGTAAGGGACTTAGCCAATTTTCAACCCTTGAAATCCGAAACATCTCTGGAAATTTTAAACGAATAGATCTTTTGACTGGAAGCTCCAAAAAATTATGAGACCAAGTTTAGGAGAATCCTCTCTCTTACCTACACCCTCTATTTTTGGCCTAGCTCCAAACTCAAACACAAATACTGGCCGGTCGGACCGCCAGGGATGTCCGGTCGGACCGCCAGAGACATGACAGCATTGAAAACTAACCGAAAACGTGTGATTCGACAAACCTTCAACGTCATTGCCAATTGTAACATCATCCTAAAATCATGAACATATCCCTATGATATTCATAATCTCCCCCTTGATGAACACATTGGTAATTTCTCAAAAATGTAAGTTTAAGGTTTGAAAAGTACAAATACTGACGTTTTCGCATAAAGGAACAACTTGGTCCAAGAGCAAGAGAAAGCAAAGGAAATGACCAAGTTGGCTTCAGATTAGTACATGCAAGCGAGATAAGGCAAAAGAAAGCGAGAAAGCTTCAATTTTCAGAGAAGATTGAAAAACCTCACTTAAGATCTATATGAAAGAACAACTGTTCAATTTGACCTTTGATCATTGTGAGGTTCAAAGAGTTGCAATTAAAGTTCAGAAATGGCAATAAGATCATAAGAATGCAAATTAAAAGCTCCCCCTCACTTTGATCATCATTTTTTCAGAAAATTTTATTTTCTCCATTTTCTCCAAATAGCTCCCCTTTTAACATTTTTGCTACTTCTTCTCCCCCTTTGACAATAGAGTCATCAAGGAATCACGCGTTCCTCTCATCCAGGGATAAAAAATGCAGAAATGAGGAAGAAGCATAAGAAAAAGCATGCATGAAATGCAATGGAGTGGCTTTATTTTTTAAAGTTTTGCTTAGTTTAGTATAAGAAGCTTTGAAGATTACCTAAAAGAACAAGCTAGCATATCTACAATTACACAATACATATCAAGCATGGCAGCGCTAGCAAGATCATGTTACGACATATATATCGAAACTAAACTAGAAGGCTCAAAGTAAAAGCGATGAATGGTAACAAATTAAGCAAAGCTTCAAAAATAGCAAGTTCATCAACAGAGATCCTAAAGTGATAATGGTCATGTCAGAATGTCAATGTGAGATCAAGAAGCTAACAATGACCATCCTAGAGACAAAAATTCCGGAATTGAATCATTTTGCTCAAATGACCTCAAACACCCATTTTTTACAACAGTTTTCATTTACAATTAATATTGATGTTGATTAATGGTCTATCTTAGTGAAGTAGATCCTAGACTAGGAGTCATCCACAAACTCTTCCTAAGCTTCAACCAAGGCAATTAATGGCTAGGAAATTAAGCTAGCTGCTAAGATAGAGGAGCGCTAGATGACATGCGTGTGTGATGATGATGTAATAGTTTCAAGTCTCGAGGCAATTGATCGAGCATTTTTGTGTGTGTCCAACGCAAGCTACCGGAGCCCTTTTTTGGGATATAGATCCAATGCACGGAAGGTCTCGGAGCATGAACCCAGAATTAATTCCAGCAAAGATAATCATCAATAAAGCATAGTCCTAGTACCAATTAAATGACATAATTAACATATAACACATGTGAATCCTATAGATAATTTAAAAGGAATAATATGCTCAACCCACACAATATATATACAATTAAAATCAGCATAAATCTAAGACTTAGAGGTTTGTATATTACTCTCGGCAGGCTAGTTGCACAAGATTTAACATTGGCCATCATAGCACTTAATGACAAATGCAATTTCAAATTGAATATGACAATTTATAGATTAGGCCTTGAGCTCAATTAAAACTTGTTATTCTAATCAGACATATTCAAGCAAAATAAACAACTTTCTCTATGCTTGACAATAGGAAAGCTTTTCATCAATTTACTACTAACAAAATGTAGGTAAGTGACTGAAGAAAAATCATAGATAACAGTATGTACATACTGTTACATCTAAAACATGTGTAAATTGATTGGAAGAGCTACAGGACCAGCAAGTGACAGTATGAACTAATCTGCGCAAAGCAATAGATAACAACAAGAGATCTAACTGCTTGAGGTATAATCTATACACAATATCTCATCTAATTTCATTTGTGACATCAATTCATCGTAGAGCAATTCAACTGAACCCACAATAATCACCTTGCAATTTCTTCCGATACTAGAGACTAGCAATCATAGATTGAAAAAATCACTAGGACAACACATATGCAAAGGGATATGAAAAATGGAATACCGCAGTACTCACAAAGCCGATGACACTCAAAGCCATCGAGAAGAAATCCAGACAAGGCACGCCAAAAGACGCTATCTCAGAAAACCTAGCGCCCCGCTGTGCCGCGGTGTGAGGACGTGGTCGTCGGAGATACAATGTCGTTCTTTGCAATTCGGGATACACTAAAAAGACGAAGCTGAGGTATAAGGAATATGCCACACAAGATCACCAAAAAGATGCTCCGGCCAAAAGCACCAACAGAGTACCTGTTGTAGGTGTAAAAACCGAACATGAGTGAGGGGGTGGACGTTGGCCGTCTGACGGGCCATTGTCCACGAGAGTAAAAATGACACGAGGGTTTATACAGGTTCAGGGGTCCGAGAGGACCACCCTACTCCTGTCGGTGAGCCAACGGGGGTTACTTCCTAGGAGGGAATATGCTTCTTTATTGCTCTAGAGAGCTCTCCTTGAAATGAGGGATACATAGAGTATTTATAGGCTCTTGGGCCTGTACAATGACTAAAATACCCCTTAGGGGATGACTATTCTACGAGTACAAGCGAGGAGTATCACAGTCTTTCCTGAGTATAACAACATTTCTTGGACCTGTGCACACATCTCCTGCAAAGTGGGCCCTATATCCAAGTTAGATGAATTATTCTTCCAACAACACCAAAGCCGAAGGAAACCGAAGCTCTTTTTCCTCCTCAAGATCAATCCAGAATTGGCCTCCACAAGCACCAAACTCCAAATTCCGTAATCCCCTCACCGACAGATCGCACAGAAAATGAGTTGAAAGGGAAACCGACGGGATGGCACAAGGAGGTCAAAAGCTCGACACAGAAGTAATATGAACAACTACCATGGTGTCACAGCTCCAAATCCCTCCCAAATAAAAGCCGAAATCGATCAGGAAAAAGCCGATCCAAAAGGGGAACAAAAAAACTTGATTTTTTTCTCGTATTGAAAGAAGAGAAGTGGCCACCTTATCAAGAGGAGAACCGATGAGCCAAACACGGTGGCGGCGAACGGCCGGCTCTGAGAAGCCTAGGGCCTGCTCACGCCTCTTGCGCCGCGCACGCTAGCACCTCCTCCATGCGTATGCACTGCCAAGCCAACCACCAGGTTGGAGATAAGGTCCTTATCTCTTCTTCCAACCAATTGGCATGCGCCCCCACTTCTCAATTTATTTTCCTTTTCTATTTATTTTTTTCTTAAAATTGAAAAATTCACAAATAGCCATCACCATATACAACAGATTTGTCCTTTGTGCCATGCCATCTGCTCATTATATTACACACCAAGCACAACGTTTAGGCGGGCCTCTGTCCGGGTAGAGTGATTAGGATACATGAGCAGAACTAGGACTAAGCAGCTGATTACATTAGTGAGTAGCTAGGATATTAAGCTAGCTGCTAAGATAGAGGAGCGCTAGATGACATGCGTGTGTGATGATGATGTAATAGTTTCAAGTCTCGAGGCAATCGATCGGGCATTTTTGTGTGCGTCCGACGCAAGCTACCGGAGCTGTGATTCTCTGCATCGTCGAAGGACAAATTAGGAGGTGATTTTCACCGTTTGACGGGAAAAAAAAATGTTCGAATCAATAACTACAGTATTTTTCGGTAGTGCACTGTATATATTTCACTATTAATGTAGTACCACTGCCGAATACTATTCACAGACTCATAAAATATTATTCACACTGTGCTTCTTAATTTGCATTACATGAGAGATCCATTCTTTTACGGGCAAATTCTAAGTTGGTTGATTGGAGTTTAATTAAAGTACACAACTAGTCTTAAACCACGAGTTTAATTCAAGTACACAGCAAGTTCTCTTTCTTTACTAGTTTGCTTAATTTTTGGAGCGTGCAACCAGTAATACTTTACTGAACTAGGAATCATGTGCTGTTTATAGTTGGTCCTTTGGGGGGAAACTCTGTTCCCCGGCGCGTCCATGGATGTGAATATATCGCTGGATACGAGAAGTTATTCTCTGTTCCCATACCTAGCCCCCTTCCCATTTGGATGGTTCTAATCCATAATCCTCACAAACTCCTATATAGGGTAAATCACATGCACTGATGCGCATTGCAATACAAAATGCAAGCAGCGAGCCCATCAATTAATTTCCTCCTCCCAGAACGCTGCTGGTGAAACAGCAAAAATAGTCCTCTTTCCCGTAGGTTTATCATTACACCATACATATAGCAACATATATAATTTTCAAGCAACACCGTACTAAATAGTAATTTTAGCTGCAAGAGACCGGAGGTTGGGTTAAACCAGGGTTCACAACTTTTGGACTAAGGGTGCATGCATAGTATATACATGATAATATATGCTAAAAATTTTTGGGCCTGTGACACCGGATGGACCCAATTGGCTCTAACTCGCTTCCATGAACGTATTGGTAAAAATAGCAGCTGTGCTGATAGGCGAAGCGTGCTCCCTGCCACGCCCGCCTGCCACGCGGTGGGGGTGTGGCGGTGGGTATCCAGGTAATGGGAGGCCGTCATGTGGTCTACCGCATGGTAGACCCCTTGTCGTGGTATTTGTGTGTGAAATTTGTGATATTTTTTATTAATTCATTCGCGGGGGTTATTTTTTGCTACTTCGTAGCACAATAATATCATTTTAGCCAATGACTCCCATGCAAAAGGCACTGTCAGCGTGGATGCACAGCTCGGTACACCAATAAATTGCCATACTGACTTTGCCCATTAGATAGGGTAGTGCAGTAGTATTAGACAAAACAAAAGTGGTCCTCAATGCACCACCAACCAATCTCATTTAGTATTGATGGTTGCACTAATATTCATACACTGTCTTTACGCGTATATAAACAGTGATCCTCATCAATGATATGGAGTAGCTTTGAAATCCTTGCCAAGTTTGTACAAGAATACACCTTCAAATTATTTGAAGGAGTTTGCAAGTTCACAGAAATATGGCCAGCCTGTTGTAATTTTCTTGTACAGTAAAAGTGGGCTCTCTGCGCAACATCCATTACCCTACTACAGAGGCAAGGTACTGTCTCCAGTGATGAACTCATGGCAGGGCAATAAAAAGTGTACAATTTGCAAGTACATGTACACAGCTATTTTTTTTAAAAAAAAAAGTGTCTTGAAAAGAGTACTCTACATAATTGGGATAAGCGTGCCATCTCTGATTGTCTCCGTTTCATGCACAGAATACCAATCAAAAGCTGGCAGGCCCCTGTCCAAAGAAAAGGACAAGCAGAGAATATAAAACTCCGCCAAATGGAGCCAAGAGGGAGGAGCCATGACTTGCTATGCACTATTTTTATTCGTGAACAAAGAAGAAGCAGAAGCAGTTCGTTTTAAAATTTCGAGAAACTGCAGAGTTTAATAATGACTGGGTTCAGAGAATAGGCTCTTCTTTTTTCTCTTCAGCTGTCAGGAATAAAGGAAGCATCTGATCCTCTATGGCAGCAACGCTAGTTAGTGGATTGCCATGGGAAAATAAAGTAGATCGTTAATCATTTAGGATTGCAAATGATCTAAGTACGAAATGTGGCAAGTATGGAATGAAACATGCCCGTAAATAAACTTACATGAACACGAGACAAAATTGGTTTATGCATGTAAAATTCAATGTATACATGAGGGTGGATCAACCTCGATCGGTTAATGCAAGTCGCAAAGTCGGACACAGCCGGTTGTTGTATCCCTCGACGACGTACTTAGTTCACGGTGGTTGCTACTTTATTTCCAGCAGAAGCGTCATGGGCTCGTACGAAACGTTTGATGGTAAGCGCTTTTCTGTCTACATCTTGCGGGGCATCGCCTTTTTTTTTCTTTTCTTTCTCCTAGCCCTATTAAAGCTTCCGTCCATGCGCAGCACCAAGCTGTTAGTACGAACGGGTTACGAGCATCACGTCGTGCAACTTATCTCCGGGGCATTTGAAAGAGGCTTCCTCCTGTGTGCATCGGCTGTGTACTGAACTACCATCTCCAAGCACTTGGTTCAGCAGTTGTTGCACTACTCGACTCCTACATGGTACTTACTTTAGCCCACAGCAATAGTTCGCAATTCATCAGTCACCAATCAACACCTTTAATATTCTTCCTAGTCTGGAGTGGTATTCGATTAGCGAAGAGAAATCGCCATCTTCATCGTACTAGAAGTAGTCTAGAACATTGGCAAGCGAAGGTACGTAGCATCTAGTGGTAGTGGAGTAGTAATTAAGTTGCGACAGTTTTTCCTATCGTTGAGACGCCCTTGTCGATGATGGATTTCCGTGTCTGGTATCGCTTTAGGGCCTGTTTGGTACATCTTCGTATTCTCATTTTTTAGATTCTGCTTCTGATTATCTGAGAATCCACTTCTCTGAGAATCCACTTCTCTGAGAATCTGGAGCTGTCTGTTGAAACCGTTTGGCTGGTAGGTTGGCTCCAAAAACTATATGAGGGAGGATTAGAAGCAAATAGACTATGTCACCTCTGAGTGTAATACTTCAATTTTATTTATGTAACTCAGTGGCATTTGCAGGTAAAAACCTTCAACTTCAAATGGTATTTTCGTTTCTGAATGTTAGATTCTCACGAGAATCTGCTGGGAGTCTGCTTCTCGTTGCTAGTTTATTTTCGAGACAGCTCCTCGCGGGAAACAGGATCTAGTGGTTTTGAGAATCAAGGTGTTTGATACAGCTCCACGAGAATCGATTGAGAAGCTGAGAGTGGAAGCTGTACCAAACATGACCTTAGTGGAGTCCTATTCATGCATGTGTATTCCTCCAGCAATTCATGCGATGTACACTAAAGTTTTGAGCAGTAAATGTTAATGTCGCGACGAGGCGACTCTGGCTTGCACCTACAGAAATTACGAACCAGTCGCAGCGTGTGTTTATGGCTGATGCAGCAGGTGGTAAGCTCCGAAAGGTTAAACACGCATTTACTCTGCGGTTGCCTTGCGCCCCTTCCAAGGGTCGCAAGCGCCTCACAGTCTTTGCAGTCTCTCTCTCTCTCTCTCTCTCTCTCTCTGAACATACTCCATGAATTATGGTGATGCAAGCAGGCATGGGCAGGCAGATAGATTCATGGTGATGCAAGCAGGTATGGGCAGGGAGATAGATGGTGTAATAGTTTTGGGGAATTTCTCTGATGCATATTGTATTAGTCAACCAGCACCAGCAGGTCAGGTGGTAATATACATGTACAGCAAGAGAGGTATGGGTCGATGGGCCAAAGTGGGCTAGAAGATAGCTGTCCTATTTCTCTATTGTCTATTTACATTAACAGATGGATGATCCAGTTTGGTGCCCTGTAGGCTTTCAGACATTGGGTGGTAAATAAGTGTTAGTGACCTAACGAGATTTCTCAGTGAAGTGAAATGGTCGATGGTCGTGAAGCGTTTGTAAGATGAGATCAAGATGGCAGTTGTTGTAGGAGGAGGTCCCCCTGATCGATGAAGTGTGGCAACACACACACACACACACACAAACGCCTGTCTCTTTTTTCCCCATCAGAAACAAAAAAGGAAGTGTGAGAGAGAGAGAGAGAGAGAGAGGGAGGGAAAGGTAGAGGAGAAAAGGGAGGGGAGGTACGTTCCTTCCTGGCTACTTTTGCATGCGGGATAGGCAAGAGGGAAAGGGACGGCAATCATTGTATGATGGGCAGCAGGGGCACAGCCAGACGGCAATAATAAAGCTACTTCACTTATTACCGGGTCAGGGGTCAGGGGTCAGTGGAGTATCAAACTTGTTCACAGTGAGTATCATACTGTTCAGAAGGAAACAATACACATGCCGCCCCACAACGAAGCTGTGTTTTCTGTAGGAAAAAAAAATGGAAGAGTTCGTGAGAAACCATACCTACTAGGGCGTTTGAAGAAACGGCCGCGGCGTGGTTTCAAAAATCAAACCAAAACATCCTCCTCTCCCAACGACGAGAGGGGGGGAAGGGGCGAGGTTAATTCGTCCGTAGATGCGTGCGGCACCAGTAATTCACTCACTCATGCAGCGTTGCAGGTCACGCTCACACTCACGTACTCCCCTATTTACACATTCGACCGGCCGGAGTCCATCCCCCTCCATCCCGGGGGCAGCGGCGACGACGCGCGCGGGCCGAGCCGCTCGTACGCGCCCGGCGTTACTGTCTCCGCGCGTACGATCACGGGTTGCTCGGGTGCGTTAGGGGGGAGCTTCTTCCCTAACGCATATCCACTTGCACTCGGCTAGCTTGCTTCTTCCCCCACCTGAGCTTTTGCTTGCACAGTACAACAACCTCATCTTAAACAACTCCACTGAGCAAAGAATCTTTTAGATCAAGCAAGCTTCACAAGCTAGATTCGTCAGTGGAATTTGGTTGCCTGTAAATCCAAATGTTTTACTACCTGATACTATCTCAAGCACGATATTTCACGAGTCCTTGAAGCAGGACAATATTCGCGATCGTGTGAACAACTTGGAATCAAGGAATGGAAGGCATTGTCAGTGCAGTTTCCGGTATCTTGTTCTGCAAAACTGGAAAGGCCCAGCCAAGTGCACCTTACCCGGCGTGAAATTACAGAAAGCAAATTAGAAAGCAACAAAATCGATCAACACTGCTTCAAATCGATTTTTCTGAACCTTTTTCTTTGTGCAATTAAGTTACTTTCTTCCGTCACTGTTCCAGTGTCAGCTTTCTCTGTTGAAGAGCAACACTGAAACCAAAAGAAACAGATGGGTCGTGATCCATTTTATCTCTCTTCTTTTATCTCTTTAAACTAAGACTACATTTTTTTTGTCCTCTTTCCCCTCCGTACTAGTTACTACTCCGTGGCCAAAATGAAACCCGTTAGAAGGGTAAAATGAAAATAAAAGGAAAAACAAAGCAAAAAACATTTGCATCCAGTCCCTGCCCAAGGACCACTGCAAATTCCGAAGTAAAAATAAAAATCAACTAAAGACAAGTTCTTAATTAAGCACTGAGTCCAGTGGTCCACCTCCACCTCCTCGCCGTCGTCGGCGAGCTCACCGGCGTAGGTGTCCGGCGGCGGAGGAGGAACCTCGCGCTCGTAGGGGAAAGCCACTTGGCACCCATGTACTCGGGCTTGCGCCAGGGCGGGAGGTGGAGGCCGCGCTTCTTGAGGCTGGCGCGCGCGGCGTCGGCGGCCGCGGCCACGAGGAGGCGCAGGCGGTCCTCCCTCCCGACGAACACCGACGGCAGCCGCTGCAGCACGGCTCGGTAGGCCTTGGTGGGCCTCGCGACCTCGAACTCGGACCGGAAGTCGACGTCCACGAGGACGCGCTCGCGCTCCCGCGCTCGGAGACGGCGGGGAGGAGGACGTCGAGGTAGGCGTGCTCGCCAGCGAGGTGGGAGGAAGACTTATCCCAGCGGGAGAGGCAGACCGCGGCGTCGTGGCACGCGGAGCGGAGGGAGGCGGCGACAAGGCGAAGGAGATCGCGCTTGCGCGCTCCTGCCGCGCGGTGGCGCTCGACGAGCGTGGAGACGTCGGCGAGGAGGTTGCGCTCCCGGAGACTGGCGCAGTGGACGAGGCCCTGCACATGGGCAGAGGCGAAATGCAAGAAATGGTCAGTCCCTGCGTTCCTGGGTTCCTCGTTGCCGACACGGGGTGAACAAAGAGGACAAGAAGCATCGCTACCTTGATGGTCTCTGCGACGTCGGAGGTGGCAGCCGCCTCGGCAGCGGCGGGGACGTCCTCGTCGTCGTCGGATGTCTCGCCGCCGTGGAAGCAGTTGCAGCAGCGAGTGGCTGCCGCCCGCTCGCCGCCACCGTCCTCCAAGAAGCTCCGCACCATGCCGTCCAGGCACACCGAGCTCGGCTCCGGCTCGTCCTTCTCCCCACCACTGGCGACCGACGGGAGCAGCTCCGCCGGCGAGACCCGCAGCAGCTGCCGCTCGAACAGCCGCTTCAGCCGCGACTTCGCCGGCGCCGCTGGGGACGGGGACGGATCGATCTGTGCGGCCTTCATGTCTGCGCAGAAGCGAACGAACGGAACAACAGCTCCGGTGTCACTGGAGGCAGCAATCTTGATCTCCGGGGATCCCCGGACGCATAGCTGTCGTCAGTGTCTCACTGGCTTCGATCGGTGCGGCTAGGGTTTTCTTTTTTCCTCTCCTTTTTTACGGATTATTTTTGTTTGTGTTAATCTCTTGGAAGAAGAAGAAGACGACGAAGAGGAGAGTTGGAGGGGACCGGGTTTTAAAGGGATTGGGAGTGGTGACGTGGCGGGCAGAAATGAGGTTTGACATCCTGCGTGGCCGTGTCTATCCTTACGCTATCCTACGTGTCCACTGACAGGTAGGGTCAGCTTGGGAAATGGCTCACTTGCCCCCGGTTGGCCTGTAGTGTGGGAGGGTATTGAGTGAGGCGGCAAAGCTGTAAATGTTGCCGAATGTTGTGGGTAGTTCGGGTATTTTGCAGGTGACAGGAGAGGAGGAGGTGGCTGTCTGGTGTTTGGGTGGATCTTTTCGTGGCCAGAAAGAAATGCTTCATTTGTCATCGTCGTTCTCCTAGGGTAATCAAAACCAGAGTTTCTTTTACCTGTTTAAATTTTTTACCGGGCGGCCGGTAAGACCGAAAAACGAAAAAAAATTAGTTAATTTTGGCTGATTTTTTTTTTTTTTTAAAAAAAAATCGGATTTTAAATTTTAGAAACTTTAAATTTGAACAAAGTTCAAGCCTATTTGATTTTTTTGAATAAAATTTATCAAAACCGAATTTGTTTAGGGACCGATTTGTAATACTACCTGCCCCTACGGGTAAATCCGGTTCCATAACTGAACCTCAAGGCATTTGTTTTTCAATTATTGGCCGAATTAGAGAGGTAGAAACGCATCTTCTTTCAGCCCGAGTAGATCCAATTAATCTTTTGTCACCGGTTACTGGGACCATCATTTCTATGGTGGACACCTGTCGGTGGCACATCTTTATCCAAAAATGGCTTTTAGCTTGAAGTTTGATCAAAATTTCACCATGGGTGAAGCGGCTTTGAACAAATAGCAATTTTTCATGGAGATGTGTAGAGAATTCGAGTTTTTTTTTGGAAGACCTTGATGAGGTCCTTCATGTTTACAAAGAAGGGTGGTTCCATTAACTTGCAATGGAGCATGTTGCTATTCACAATTCGATATCTCCACTGGATCATAGAAGGCGGAGAAGGAAAGGGGTACCACTTGACGTCTAAGTCTCGATCGAGCCATGTCGCCACAGCTGCGTGCAACAACTCATCACAGGAGGGCTGAACAAGAAAACTGCCATGTTGGCCACACAACTAGTATGCATCCCCCAATCAATGATGAAAGCTTACGCCCGAGCATCCGCTTGCCACAGATTGTGGAGAGAAATGAGCAGACCCTAGATCTTGGTCTCTCACTGCATGCGCAAGCCTTCCAAGAAGCAAGCCACCGAGTTTTTGGTTCTACTATTCATCGTGTTAATACCAATTTTTATTTTTATTTTTCCTACATTAATATTAAAAATAACATCCTTCACCATGCCCTAGGGAACCGGACTTTCCACCGTACACCACATGTGAAATCCGGACCCTTGGAGCACGGATCAGGTCGAGTCCGACCCCTACCAGAGAGGCACGAAAGTGCAAAATAAATTTTAAAAAATCCGATTAAAAAATAAATTAACAATATTTGGCACTATATAGTACTATTTTAACACTATTTGATATACTATTTGAAACTTTAAAAATATATTTTTTATTTGGATTTTTTACTATTGTTTTTTACCCCATGCTCGCAGCTTCAAATGTATTATCACATGTAATAAAAATTTCACGGTATTATGATACATTTGCGCTAGGTTTCGAAGAATGAAAAGGCTCTTATTGGCATAAATGTTATAAGGTTTTTGTAGTACTGAATCTTTTTCGTGCATCCAAAATATCTCTTGCACATTAGATCTTTAGCTCCATATATATCAACATTTTTTTATCATAGAAAGGCTTAATCCGATTACAAGATTTCTAGTTGCATATTGTGTCAAATGATACTCCGTATTCATAGATCAATTATATGTAAATCAAACAATAGTGAATTGTACTTCCATTAACCAAATATGTTCATATTGTATGCACCAGGAAATAAAATAGTCCCCTATGAGAGCCCACGTCCGACTGCTGGAATCCATCGCTTTGTGTTCATCCTGTTCAGGCAGGCAGGCAGACCACCTGTGCACCAGGGTGGAGAGCAAACTTCAACACGAGGGACTTCGCGGAGATCTACAATCTCGGCTACTTTGTCATTACATTGTACTTCAACTGCAAAGAGAGAATGGCTGTGGTGGTAGAAGGTACATTAGGTAATATAGCTGGCTGATATATACGTTCGCTCCTATATATAGTTTGTCTTGTGTGCTTGCCTCTCTCTGAAGGCATAGTTCATGATCTTTGATGACTTGCTAGCTCTTTTGAATAGTTGAACATGGTATTTGCTGCACTTTTAGATGGACTTATATTACTTGTATGTGACATTAGTCCTTTAGGTGTATTGTGGTAGTACTGAACTTTTAGATGTCTTTTGTGTGGATTACGATGTTGCTTTCTGCAAGTGAACCTTATGGATGGTACTGGGCTTGAAATGATAAGTTTGAACTTCTTATTTGTGTATGGAGGTATGGATGTGTATTGTGATGATATATGGATGTTTGTGGATTATATGATGCAAGGATGTGTATTGTGGATGATGTGTATTGTGGATTTATGATGCATGGATGTGTATTATGGATTTATGATGCATCTGTATGAAAATGTGATCAATCGAGAATTTCTGTTAGTGGGCTGTCAGAATTACATTTTCCTGACGGGCAAAACAACTACCAGGTTTAATTTTATTGACGGTAATGCAAAAACCGTCAAGTTTAATTTTGTTGACGGTCCTTACCAGTCAGCAAAATTCATTTTATGCACGGTCAAAAAACCGTCAAGTTTAATTTTCTTGACGGTTATTACCTGCCAGCAAAATTCATTTTATGCACGGTTCCAAAAACCGTCAGGTTAAGTTTTGTTGACGGTGAATACCCGTCAACAAAATGCATTTTATAGACGGTTCGCAAAAACCGTTAGCAAAATATGAAAAAATTGTTAGTAAATATTTTCTTGACGGTTAACCGTCAGACAAATTGGACATCCCCGACCACCTAGGCTTGACGGGATTCCTGATGGTTAACCGTCAGGAAAATTAAACCTGACGGTTTTTCCTATTTTGCTGACGGTTTTCAACCATGAGGAAATATCCGTTCTGTGGTAGTGTAAGCTACAAATTGTGTTGATTTTGGTTTATCTAGCACTGGGAGACTTTGGTTAGTAATGTTGTGGAATCGGTTCATACTCGATCAAGATTACTGTCATATGTGAAAATGGATTGACAACGTCGATTCTAAATCAGACTTGCGCTAGTTGTTTGTATAGTATTGTTGATTCATCTCTACTATTTCGGCTCTGTTAGTTTCAATGGTTAAGTTGCTCTTGCGCCTACTGAACCTAATTATGTTTGTGCACTGTGATACTCTTGTTCCAAGCGGTAAAGGTTGTTTTGTGTTTAATTTGGTTTTACATAGTGATTTACTGCTTTCTCTGTTGGCTGAAAGTGCTAAGTGGTGATTGTTAATTATGAGATAATTTAACACTTGACATGTTAGTAAGGCATTTATTTGGGCTCAAAGCTAGTCTGATTTATTGTTGTCATATCTAATTAGTGAAGAGTATTTACAAAAGTGGTGAGGGGGCCAATATTTGATCTTGAACAGTCCAACATCCGAGAGCAAAACTAAATAACTAAAATCTAAGCATTATGTTGATTTTGCATATTTTGAAGTTGTATCTTTTGAGTATACTATCATGTTTAATTGACACGAAAAGATTGCATGTTTATATGTTATTTATGTCTTTTATATGCTGTTGGAAATATAGTTTAATTATCATAATTGCTGCTGAAATTATTTCTGAATATTTGCTAAAACCAATAATTTTACAACAGCAATGTCCAAGCGTTGCATTGCTTCTCCGGATTCTCACTCAAGCTCGAGACAAGCTTGGGGACCTCAAGCTCCTGTTTGGATCCGCTCTCGCCGGTTAGCCCCAACCTAGCTGTCCTCACGATAAAATTGAAGGGAATATGAAAAGTATGGGCTCGTTGGCTAAGATTGTTTGTTGTTACGAAGCAGCATTGCAAGTTTAATCTTTTAGCGCAGCGAGTTTACAATTTAACAGTTCAATGGATTGAGTATACATGAATACTACACAATAGCCGAGCTGATGCGTGAAAGCCCCTGACCAACGCCTGAAAATCCCTCCAGTACGTTTTTCTTCCGCGCAGAGGCTCCCGGGTCAATTCGGTTCCATTCAGACAACATCATCATCAGCTAGCGTTGCTCCTTCGTACACTGTTCCAAATGCTGGCATATCTCTGCCCCTCTGAGGTTGCTTTCGGTATCAGTTGCTGGGTCCAGACACAGGCATGTCGGTCAGAATACTACTCTGAAATTCTCATTATCAAACGGTGAAAATGTTGAAAGGGCAATCGGTTGAGATGAGAATGCAGCAGAGTCTTCTTCTTGCCCATGGCGCATTGGTACTTGAATACATCCCGGCCGGGCGTGGCAGATTGCCAAGCTTGTAGGTTTTCTGTTGCTATGCATCCACGGCTGAGTGATAGCCATTCAAGGAACTTGCAGAGTCTCGCTGCCCGTGTCTTGCCTGACGATTTGTAAGGAGAATGTTGTATCTTTCCTGATCAGAAAGATTGTTCCATGCAAAATATGTCTATGAACTCTGCAAAATTTCTCCGTTCGTGTCTAGAGTCCTTCTCGGAACATTTTATGTTGATTTGTTGCCCAAACTAAAAATGTTTATATGATTCCACTCTAAGATGGGTTTCGTGATATCTCTTCCCCATTGCCCACTGGTCACTAGCATATGCTAAAATGCGGTAGCGGACCAAACAAATCCGTAACTACTCGCCACCTTTTGAAAAAAATTAGTTGTACAATCACAAGGTGGGTGAGAAATGTCAACCATCTCAATTATTCATATATATATATATATATTCCTTGTGTTGATTTCTGATCCAATAGTCATGCAGTGTATTGGTGCCATTCGTACCAGTTGAATACAACTATACAGAGATGATACGGATCCTGTCCGAAAAGGACCGGACCCTCCTTTTGGTTTGAGTGAGAAAAAGAAAGATAACAGGTCATATCCACCTTTATACACCAATCAATCAGAGCCATGATCAGGTTATGTGGCACATCATGCATTCAATGTTATCTTCAGAACTTCCCTTGTTATTCTCTCGGTTAATCCAAGAAGTACAAAAGTATATACAGAACTGAGATTTATATCCAGAGGATTGGAATGGACACATAACAGATTGCTTCCTCTCTGTCTAATGCTGTGTTCTTAACTTCTCTAGTTCGTTGGAACTTGGAAGTCTGGAACCGTCCAATTCTTATTCATTGGCCTTATCTGACACCACTCTTAATTCCCCTCCAATTTCTTCAGCCAATCCTCTCTGCAGAGTCTTCAACTCTGATTCAGAATGCCTCGGGACGAGGCTCATAACCACAGATCGTAACAGGAAGCACAAAGACAAAAAGGCACGAGAGCTTTTGCAAGGTTGCTCACGAGTTGTGCATGCCATGGCTCACGTACTACGTACCGGCCCGAAGGGAGGCAAGCGAACAAATCCATTTTTCCGTGACCCACACAGTTACACCTTGTTAATTTCCCCCTTGCCTCTTACAAAGAAGCCCGAACTGTGCCATCATCGATCGCTGCCGATTCAGCGACGAAAACTAACTGAAGTTGGACGACGAAGTGGTGCGAAGCGCATCATGCGGCAAGGGGTCCGACACTCTGACTCCGACCCCATCCCCGTGCAAGAACTCGAGTGGCGAGAGACACTAGCTAGGATTGCTCGTGACAATGATCATTGATCAAAGCCGAATCATTCATGGAGGCGAAGCTAGCGCTAGCATGATGGGAGTAGATGATACGTCGGCATCGCCGGCGGGGCCTACCGGAGTCGAAACCGTCGCCACATCGGTGCCCGAGCGGGCCCTCGTGCCGGGCGCGCGTTGCCCCGGCAGAAAAGATCAATGGATCATTGCATGCAGCTAACTGCAGGGAGGAGGAGAGGAGGGTCGCCTCATGGCTTGCATTGATCAGAGCAGGCGGGCATGTAGGTGTATGCCTGCCTACTTGCGTGTGTCTGCATGGTCCCTTGGTTTCATGGATCATGAGCGGTTAGGTGTGACCTCCCCTTCGTTTGCTATTAGCGCTCAGATAAGCATGAAAGATCACCTGATTTGTGGGCGAAAATGATGGGTTTATTTATCGACATCTTTTTGCCTGAGGAGTGTCTTCAGAAATGCTAAATCTTGGCATTTTTAGTTATTTCGGCTCATGTTTTATGTTGTTATAGAAGTATAGAACCAACTAAGGAGTTGTACTCTGATATCTGAAAAGATCAGCTATAGTAAGTTAGCAACCAAGAAGCTTTCTGAAACTGTTTCAGAGCATTTTTCTCCAAAAACTACTGAAAACCCGTCAAGTGCTGAATGGCCTTAGATAAAAATTCAGTGAAGAAAAAGATTTAGAGGATATTTTGTAGAGTATGATGAGGCGCTTGGACATGGAGGGTGAAGTGACCCATTCAGAGTTGAAGTGGTGGTGGGCACAGCATTGTTGCGAAATTCTCCCCGGCCGCTTGCATCCAAACTGCAAGAGCACAAAAGACGGGCACTATTTCCGGAAAAATCACCAGTCAGGAAATTGTTGCTCAAGTCCAGTGAACCACCACTGATTAATCTGAACGATTTGTCAAGTTAAGGGTGGCAAAAATGAAGTGAGAATCGTGGAGAGCTCATGACCATCCGTGATGATGGCAGCAAGGTGATAATGGACATGGCCGGTCCATGCCTCCGCAGGGCATGTAGCCACGGCTGATGCTTGATGCAAGCAGCTGGATCTACCAATGCTGCATGCAGACCATGCGTATGTGTATCGCAGAATCCTGTGAATCATGATCACCAACTGCATTGTACTTCTTCTACCTAAGAGGCTAAGACCCTCGTCTAGTAAAGTAGTAATGAATCCGTCTGAAGAATATATACTTTCGGTAATACACAGTTGAGCAAGGCCATGCCGTTTCTCGATCCATCCACTGCATGCGACCAAGGAAGACAGCAAACAAGCAATACTAGATGTTGTCACGGTTACGGTTGGTATATAGAGTACTGTACCTTCACAACTTCAGCCATAAGAATACAAGAGGCCGGCAATGTTTCTCAAAGGAATCATTAGTAATTTGCCACTCCAAAAATGTGCAATTCAAGATTTGTCACTCCATATGTCTATAACATGTGGTTCCGGAGCCACATGTTATACACATAAGTGGCAAATCCTGAATTGAACTTTCCGCTTTGCTGCAAGACCATTGAGTAGTTTTTTTTCTGCCATACTTCATCTCACTAGTCCCTATTTTTTCTGCAATATTTCATCCCACTAGTCTCTCCACAATGTCCCCTATCAGCTCCTTGTGTGTATTCATCCTTTCCTGAAATGTGCCAAAAAGAGGGGAAACGTGCTGCAGATAATTGTGGCTGCCTCCCACTCATCGAACTCTTGCTGGCCATTGCTCCGAAGGGACTTCCCATGAAGGTGCTCGACTGCATTCCTGATAAATCTGAGGTCCTTGGCATTTTTCACAATACCGTGCAGTCCTCCTCCCATTATTATCCGTACTGTAATTGACGATGATATAATAATCCTTAGTTAATTAAGTTATTTATGTATAACGTTTATAGATAATAATGTATTTTATATAACCTTCAAAGGTACATCTCAATATTAACAATGGGGGAGATCATACACATTTAGTGGTCGTAAGCTATTTTACAGCCACCATATATGGTCGTAAGTTCTTCTACGACCAGTTATTGATTGTCAGCCCTGTTACAATCACCATATATGGTTGTAAGTTCTTCTACGACTACCTATTAATCGTAAATTCTACTACGATTACCTCATAGTCGTAAGTCTTACTATGATAAGGCCATCTACGATCACCCTATGGTTGATAAAGCCTACAGACATGCAGACCCAATCGACTAGGGATATTCGTGCGCTGTGTTTAATACACACGATAGTTAACATGTGTTGTTATTCCTGAGACAACTGCTGTATTAAACCTCTGTCTCTGACATAAGCAAGGCGACATGGGGGATACGTCTCTGACAATAACTACCCTTAAACGTGCGCATTACATCAAACGACAAGGTGCATCTTGACGTAGATAATTATCACCCCCTTCATGCGCTATATAAGGAGTAAAGTCGGTGAACACAGGAGAGGGGAGACAGACGAGAAGCAAGAGACAAGAAGATTAAGCCCTAGCCTTAGTGACTCCTTGTTGTAAACACAATCAATACAACAAACACAGAAGTATGATAATTATTTTCTCAGGAGAAAGCTTGAACTTGTAGAAAATTATCGTGTTATTTTCTGTGTGGTTTCGCTCCAAAAGAGAACATTCATTCATAAGATCGATACTAAACCATCGACAGTAATAAACTTCAGATAATAAGGTATTTGCAAAGGCCAACCGCTTCCCGTCAGTATGTTGTGACACATTTATTGGCAAGACGTATCAACAACGCAAGCGCAAGAGCTCCAGGGAGGATTCGATAGGGGGGTCTTCGGCTGGAGTCGCTGCAACCAAATCGGACTCGGTTCCTTAGCCGAACTGAACACGGTTCCTGTAGCTGGTCACGGCAATGACTCAGTTACTGTTGCCGTAAGGAAGTATATAGATTAAGGAAGAGGGAAGGTTAGTTAGGAAGAGTTGAGTTAGTATCTCCTTAAGAGATTGCGTTAGATAATAAGTTAGAGATCGAATTATAGTTCAAGTTAGTTTCCTTCCCGAGTTGTGTTGTGCTTTCATGATTTCGAAAAACCGAAATCCCCCATTGCGCCTAGGCTATAAAGGTTGTTTATGTAATTGAGGGAAGGTATTAAGAAATAAGAAATAAGAAAAATGGCCTCACACAGTTTTGGGCAGATCAGAGCCTCGCCGGCCTGAACATGTCCAGCCGACCGAGGGCGATCCTCACCTCCGCCAGTTATCCTCTTCCTTTCTACATCTTCATCCTTCTCGATCCTACGCCATATCAATTTGGTATCGGAGCTATCACCACCACCCTTCGCCATGGAAACAAAGACTCTCGATGACGTGTTCCAACAACTCGCAATCATGATGATGGAGATCAGTAGCATCAAGGCGCAGCAGACTGCACAAGATCAAGTGATCGCCGGGTGGAAGGCAGGAGACGGCGCGATAGCTCTGCCGACGACTTCCAGCGGTGGCTTCCACGCCTGAGGCCGGTCTCCCAAACCCGGGTTATGTGACGACGAAGATCAACGCACGGTTCCTCACTTCCACAAGCTCTCTTTTCCGACGTATGATGGTGAGGAAGATCCACTTCCATAGCTCAACTGATGTGAGCAATTTTTTTGGGGGCAACATACCATAGAGGAAGAACGAGTTTGGTTGGCATCCTACAACTTGATCGGTGCCACCCAACAATGGTACTACCAACTCGAAAGCGATGAAGACATGATTTCATGGGTTCGCTTCTTAGAATTCGTCAACACGCGCTTTGGCCCTCCCATCCACAACAATGCTCTTGGCGAATAGGCTCAACTATGACGAACGACTACGGTTGACGCATATTAAAAGAAGTTTTTGGCACTCTTATGCCGTGTCAAACCGCTCTCACCACTATAGCAAGTACAACTTTTCACCGCCGGGTTGGGCAAGCCGTTGCAAACCGACGTCGAGCTTCAGCATCCAACGCATATTCAAACTGTTATGAGTTTGGCGAGAGCATACAAGTAGCGTCTCGAGGAGATATCTGGAGATTCGAAGCCTCCATTAAAAACCCTTGCCAGGTAGCGCTTCACGTCAGGGGCCTTGGCGCCGAGGATGATGAGACAATGGGTGTCCCGATCTTCTGATAGGATGATACGTCGATTTATGGAGGTATGACTTTGACGATGTAGGATTCTAACCGATCATGACTAGAACACCAAGCAATCGCTAAACCACACTCTGGGTCGTTATCAACCGTGTCAAGAACGCGGTTGACCTGAACACGAGGTTCATCTTGTGAGCAATTGAAGAACACGCTAGAACAAGATAATAAGCAACCTGAAATTACAAATACGATTGAAATATTCGATAAAATTGGGATTTTGGAGCAGTATTATGGTTGGTCTAATCGACACAAGCCAATACACAAAGTTGCAATGAAGCTAACTTTTAACTAAACAAAATCCAAGGAAATTAGAGGGGTACGACCACCTTAAATAGGGCAGGGAGAGACGCACATAGCTAGGAGATAAGGGGTAGTACTATTTATAATACTATTCATATAAACAGTACAATCGTGAACGGTGCGGCCCAAGAGAGGGGGCGGCCAGGGAGGCGGTCGGCCCAAATAACCTAAAGTGGTGGCTGTCCTTTGAGGTCAATGATTGATACAAGGCCCTCGGCCCAAAGTGAGGTGACGTAACACCATATATACGTGAAGCAAATTCGTTGGCCCGTTGGAGTAGAGTTTAACATGGCCGAATCGATGGAAGTAGAGTAGCCCAATTGGAGGTGGAGTAGCGGTCGTATCCGGAGGGTTGATGTCCTCATCATTCTCCCCTTCTTGCATTTGAGTCGTCCTCGACTCAAGCACATCGTCCAGCTCCAAGAAAAACTTGAAAACTGGTAGCAACACATGCTCATTTTTCTGTAAAATATTAGCAACAGTAGGTGGCAAAGAAATAGAGAAAACTTTATAATTTAAAGGTGAGTGTGCATGCATCAAATCAGCAAAGGTACATTTTCTTATAGCATTCAGTTTGTAACTCAATTTGAAAGTATAAGTGAAGTATATAGTAGAATTATTCATCACCCTGTCATGACGAAATGTGGTCCTCAACATTTGTAAGTTAATGGGAAGCACAACAATTGATTTCAAAGTGCACAAATCATTCATATAATCATATTTCAATCGAGAATGAGCAAATTCATCTAGCAATGGTGAAAAGATTTATAAGTTCGTCCATACTGCAACAGCATTTTGCAGATTACTAGATGGTGCAATAAGAGATGAACACATAGGCATTGAATGATCAGTAAATTGTGTTTTCCTCCCATAATGAAGAAGATTCATCACACAAGAATTGTTGTTCAAAACAACATCACAAGTTATGCATATTCAATATGGAAGAAATTGATTGTCTACACCATAATCTCCAATCAAATTAAACTTATATCCAGGGGTGTATGCACTAAGCAAGGATTTCGAACATGCAATTGCAGAAATTTTCTCCATAGCATGTGACAATTTTATAAGTGGATCCAACATAATGTAACATAAAGAATCAGTAGCAGAAATTCTAGTCAAAACTTCTTTATGTCTAACCAATTCCACATGATCATTATATGCTACTAACTCATCACATAAAGTACTCACAACAGCATATAATTCAATTATTTCATCACATGATGCACTCAAATCAGCAAGTAAATCAATAATTTTATCACACAACTCAGCAAGTAAATCAACAATTTTATCACATGGTACACTCAATTTAGCAGACAAATCAATCAAATTATCACTGGAATCACGTAAATTCTTAATAATATAAGATTTTCTAGCAAGGGAATTAATATCTGCCTTCTCAGCACTAGGTTCCTCCACATCATGTGATGCAATGGTTTCTACAAAAAAAATTTGATTTTCCCTTTGTTCAATGATACTAGGCATAAAATCATTGGTATTGATCTCAGATTGAGTGTTCAAATCAATACCTTTCTTATTACCTTGTAGGTTCGACTCAGACGATGTCGGTACTGGAGACGGTGAGTAGTCACAAGCTTTCCCTTCCTTTTCTTGATCCAGCTCAATTACCAATAAGCGAGCTTCAATTGCCAATAATTGAGCCAATGATGCAAGGCAGTGAGACAGAGTGACACTCACAACAGCAGGGGTGGCAATCATAGTTGGTGCAGCAACCAAAGATGATCTCGATACGGAGGTGTACACCGTGCACTTTTTTTGTTTAATGTACCTGTGAAGGTGTAGTGGAGGTAGACGAAAATGCACGACTAGTCTTAGTTTGTCATCCATGTACTTCCTTTTCAGCTTTGCAAGCAAGACGAAACAAGCAAGTAATAGAATTGTATTATTTTATAATCAAGTATATCCTGAATTTCACGGTTTAAACCTCCTAAAAATCTTGCCATCTTAGCATCTTCAGTTTCATCTAAACCATAACGCAACAAATCAGTTTATAATTCTTGATAATAATCCTCTACATAACTACTACCCTGTCATAAGCGTTGCAATTTATTAAGCAATTCACGATTATAATAGGAAGGTACAAATATATATCTCATTGCTCTCTTCAAAGCATTCCTGTTCTAGATATGTTATGATTAGTACGACAGTATTCACCCCACCAAATAGATGCAAAATCAGTACACTCACGGGTAACAGCCCTAACTTTCAGATGATCCAAAAATTCGTGGTATGCAAATAATTATTGTACATCCAACTCCCATGTGAGATAAGCATCAGGATCATAATTCCCAGCAAAAGAAGGCACAATGAGTTTAGTTTTATCAAACGTACTATCACGATCATATACCCCCTGTGGTGGACGATCTTGTCTCAAGCGTGCATCTTCCTCGTGGAATTGCTTGCGCTCCCGTTCAATGGCTCGAAGAAGACATGGATCTATCTAGTAATCATCCCGTGAACCTGCCATAGTTAGTAGAAAAATAAGCAAATAAATCACAAGTATATATTCCTATCAACTACTAGGTTCTGGAGGCTATAAGTCGCTCACACTCAAGGTAATACCAAGTTCTTACCAAGCAAAACAGGTGATGCAATCGGTGGCTGGTTCATGGTAACTTGACTCAAATGATGAGTAAAGCGATTGCAAGAGCCAGTTCAACGTGATTTGTACAGTTAGTAGAAAGTGGAGCTTTGGCAGGCTTTAAAATATGTAGTAAAAGATTACAATCAGTTAATTTCAGAAATTACACATAATTGAATTATGGTTCTATCTAGATCTTAGCCTATGTTGCAGATCAACCAAGGATGGAAGAAGGCTAAAATAAGTGTATAACAATGTATAGGAGTGGTAGACACAAGATAATCCAATAGAATGCAATCTGGAATTGAAAAGCACAAGGATTGACTCAAATATGAAAACAGAAGATTTCTGCCCACTGGACAGTACGTCGGTATTTTGGCCGTAATTTTTTGTCAGATGCCTATTTTTATGATTCTTTTTTTTTGTTTCCTTACTGCTTTTTCTACAATTTTTCTTTTGGGGCCATGTTCTGAAAACCAACCGAAAAATTCACAAAAAAATTACAACTGCTGACTGTTGCAAATTCAAACCATAAATTTAGGTCAACTTTCACCACCGATATCTTTTAACTTCCTGACTAGAATGAAACAAAAATTTTACTGGAAGATTGATAATGAAGTTATGAATCTAATAGAGGTAGTTTCACTCAAAAAGGATAAAGGAAACAAAATATATGATATTTTTATGGCAGCGGTAGAAAAGAGAGTTTTCTGAATGAAAATAAAAAGTTAGAGTTTGGTGTGTTCTAAATGGTTTTGGATGTGGGATTTTTTTTGGATTTTATGGAAACAAGGATATGATCAGCAACTAGACAAAGCTAAAACGATCATAAATTCAATTTAGCAAACCAAAACTAACAGTTTGAAAAGCACAAACAGGGTTTGAACAGTGGAAATTAACTCTTTTTGTAGAGCATTTTTTCTGAACTTTGAGAAATAAAAACCAATCTACTAACTAGGGATACAAGATATCCTACCTGCCAACGTAAGCTCTGGTACCACCTGATGAGACAATAGGTGTCTCGATCTTCTGATAGGATGATACGTCGATTTGTGGAGGTATGACTTTGACGATGCAGGTTTCTAACCGATCACGACCAGAACACCAAGCAATCATTAAACCACACTTCGAGTCGTTATCAACCGTTCCAAGAACGCGATTGACCTGATCGCGAGGTTCAATTCCTACGAGCAATCGAAGAACACACAAGAACAAGATAATAAGCAATCTGGAATTGAAAATAGGATTAAAATATTTGATAAAATTGAGATTCTAGAGCGGTATTATGTTGGTCTAATCAACAAGCCAATACACGAAGTTACAATGAAACTAACTTTTAACTAAACAAAATCCAAGAAAACTAGAGGGAGTGCGGTCAGCTTAAATAGGGGAGGGGGAGCTGCACATAGCTAGGAGATAAGGGGTAATACTATTCATGGTATTGTTCACATGAACAGTACAACCATGAACAGTGCGGCCCAAGAGGGGGCGACCAGGGAGGTGGTCGGCCCAAATAACCTAAAGTGATGGCTGTTCTTTGGGCCTAATGATTGATACAAGACCCTCGGCCCAAAGTGAGGTGACGCAACACCATATATAAATGAAGCAAATTCGTCGGCCTGTTGGTGTAGAGTTTGACGCAGCCGAATCGATGGAAGTAGAGTAGCTTGGTTGGAGGTGGAGTAGCGGTCGTATCCTAAGGGTTGATGTCCTCATCAGAGGACCAGCATGCTGGCTTTGACCATGGGGGAGACAGTTACTCCGACACTGTCCAAATTCTGACGACCCTCTGTGGAAGAGATGTCCGATCGATGTCCCAAGGGATCGTGCTAGAATTGCCCCCAGAAATTCCCTAGGAACCATCGTTGTTCCATGAAGGGAATTTTTGTTCTCGAGCTTGACGACAACGATGATTTGACCGAAGATGGTGATCATGTGGAGATGTTGCTTCACGCGCTCATCAACATCCACATGGGCCATACAATGCAATTGACGATCACGATAGGACAGCAACTGCTAGCACTCGTGGACTCGAGTTCCACCCATAGCTTTATGGCCAAAGATGTTGCACAACGCCTCGGTCTCCACTACCACGGCCAGGTATGCGGGTCGCGGTGGAAAACGGTGACCGTGTGACAAGCACGGGAGTTTGTGCTAACACTCGCGTCACGATTGCGCATGAAGACTTTGTTGTCGATTGTTACGTTATTCCACTCGACGGATTTGATGTGGTTCTTGGAGTACAGTGGCTATGCACCTTGGGGGGTTATTCTTTGGGACTTCACGAAGCTGACGATGTCCTTCTGGAGGGATGACCATCGTGTGACTTGGACAGGCCTAGATGCAGCACCAATCGACAGTCAAGCTTGCACCATCACAGGCCGTGAATTGATGACTGACCTATTGATTGAGTTCGATGTTCTCTTTGAGGAACCGCGCGGGCTGCCACCACCTCGTCGGCACGACCACCACATCCACCTCTTGCCAGACACCGTTCCAGTTGTTGTTCGGCCATATAGTTACCTGTAGTTATTGAAGAATGAAATTGAGAAGCAATGCGATGAGATGTTGGCACAAGTTATTATTCACGAAAGTACTTCGGACTTTTCATCTCCTGTTTTGCTTGTCAAAAAGCCAGATGCTTCTTGGTATTTTTGCGTGGATTATCGTGCCTTTAACAACAAGACTGTCAAAGACAAGTTTCCTATCCCTGTCGTCGACGATCTTTTGGATGAACTCAATGGTGTTCATTTCTTCACCAAGCTCGATTTGCGCAGTGGTTGCTATCAGGTTTTGATGCATGGTATTGATATTGAGAAGACAACGTTTCGTACACACTGTGGCAACTTTGAGTTTTTGGTCAAGTCGCTCGGTCTCACAAACACTTCAGCGACATTGCAGGCGCTTACGAACGATATCCTCAAGCCTTTTCTTCACCGCTTTGTCCTAGTTTTCTTTGATGATATTCTAGTTTACAGTTCGTCTCAGGCAGAACACCTTCAACACGTGTGCATGGTGCTACAGCTCATGCGCCATCATCAGCTATTTCTCAAGAAGTCCAAGTGCTTATTTGGTGTGGAATCGGTGGCGTATTTCAGCCACATTATTTCGGGTCAAGGTGTGGCCATGTATTCTGACAGGGTAGAAGTTGTTCAA
The DNA here is from genome assembly GCA_036346395.1 of Hsuehochloa calcarea. NCBI lineage: Eukaryota > Viridiplantae > Streptophyta > Magnoliopsida > Poales > Poaceae > Hsuehochloa > Hsuehochloa calcarea. The sequence continues at coordinate 26,916,253 of CM070597.1, read as the reverse complement.
GCATGGTCGAAACCGCGCACCTCTGTGGTCTTTGTGGATTTCTTGATCTTACAGGGTATTATCGTAAGTTCATCCAAGAATATGGTTCGGTAGCCGTTCCTCTCACCAAATTGCTCAAATAGGAAGCTTTTTTATGGACCAATGAGGCCAATTATGCATTTTCGGCCTTGAAGGCAGCTCTAGTCATGGCTACCGTACTTCATCTTCTAGATTTCACTAAATGTTGTACGGTGGATTGTGATGCGTCCGGTGCAGGGTTTGGTGTGGTCTTGCATCAAGACGGGGAGACCTATTGCATGTTTTTAGTCGGGTGGTTGCTCCTCGTCATGCCAAGTTGGTCACTTATGAGCGCGAACTGATCAGATTGGTTAAAGTCCACTGACACTGACGACTGTATCTTTAGGGACATGTTTTTCTTGTTCGGACTGATCACTATAGCCTGTAATTTTTGCTCGATCAACGTCTGCCTACTATTCTGCAACATACATGGGTGAGAAAGTTATCTGGTTACGATTTCTCAGTGGAATTTTGTCCTGGTAGCCAGAATGCAGCCGCAGATGCGTTGTCTCAATGCGACGAAGAGATGATGGCAGTTTGGGCTTTGTCCAGTGCTGACTTCACCATATTTGATGATCTTCGGCAAGAGGTCTCCTCGATTCCAGAGTTTATCATGCTTCGGGATAAGGTGCTGGCCGGCATTGCCGATCCCAGTTGGACCATCGTGGACGGTTACTATTATACAAGGGGAGTATTGCTGTGGCGGATTCCTCTCTCCTTTGGGCTGATTTATTCGTTGATGCTCACAGCACTGGTCATGAAGGTGTCCAGAAGACTTTACATTGTTTTTTATCGACTTTCTTCAACTCAGGTTCTCACAAAAAGGTTTGGGATTATGTCAGAGGTTGTGTGATTTGTCCGAAAAATAAAATGGAACATTTATATCCAGCGGGGCTTCTCCAACCTTTAACTGTACCATCGGCTGTTTGGGAAGTTATATCTATGGATTTTATTGAAGGCTTTCTGAAGGTGAGAGGTAAAACAGTTATTCCCACCGTTGTTGATCGTTTTTCTAGGTATAGCCATTTTATTCCGCTCGGTCATCCATATACGAAAAACTCTGTTGCTCGCGCATTTTTTTGATGACATTGTTCATCTACATGGGATTCTTTGTTCTATCGTAAGTGATCGTGACCCAATCTTGGGTATGCACTCACAAATTAGCTTATGTTGTGTTTGATGAAATGCCCAGACAGCAAATATGGTGACAGGGATGTGTATGCCCTCGTTGTGTTTGATGAAATGCCCAGACAGCAAATATGGTGCACAATTTTGGGTATGCACTCACAAATTAACTTATGTTGTTTCTAGAAGGGATCTAATGGTGATTATCCCAACTTAATTACTATTTCTATGATACGCAGGATTGTAATGGAAATTGCAAATCGTTGTGCTGGATTGACATTTAAATTAATCAGGATATCAATCTCTCAGCTCTTGAACTGCTGGTGTCGACTGCATCCCAGCGCTTTGGTCAGCACCAATCCCTGTGAGTGAGATACCTTCTTTATTTGTAATGGATGTAGTGAAAATTTGCCATTGAATTACGATTATTGTTCTTCTAAGAAATTTATATACACGATGCTGTTTTTTCCCTAAGAAAATGATGTTAAATTCAGTAAAGAATGTTCATCATGAACTCATGGTTGTTTGTTAGGTATTCATCATATTGGCCATGGGTCGTCAAAGCCCTGCCTTGAATTCCTGCGTTGGCCACTGCTTTGGTGTGCCCAAACTGACGGTAAGAAGCCATAGTTTTCTTATGCCTTTCCTTTTAATTTTGGTCTAGTCATATGATAATTAGATGATCTGCTAAATAGATGACACCTCCAAATCATGTACCACGTCTACCTAATGTTTTGATGATTTTTTGTTTACACGATATTCTTCACTTCTCACAGACTTTTTTTTATTTCAGGCGCTCGATTACCTGTTTGAGGCCTACGAGAGGAGAAGGTTGTTAAAGCCCAAGGTTCACTTGATGTGCAGATAGATAACCATGAAAACAAGCTTAATGGGTAGCATTTTATCTCCAAGAAAATATATTTCAAAATGTGAGAAAAGTAAGAGGTAAAATAGGCCGTATTGCCTGCTTTATCTGTAGCCTAAGTATGGAATGGTAAAGATGCTCTGCGTCTTTGCAGTGCGCCAAATAGGATTAAGTTACTCGCAGTTGTTGTTCCCCTTTCTTAGCTCATGCAAACCATGATCTACTGTATCTTTTCAAATGAAAGATATGAAGAGGCGAGTACTGCTTTAGTCTTTAATTTCTAATGTCTCCATATTTGGATAGCAAATAAAGAATACAAATTTGGATAGCAAATAAAGAATACAAATTTACAAGGAAGATATATACTTGTTACTGATACTAAAAGTAATAATGTTTGGCCTTAAAGATGTTCACTAAAGGTATGCCCAAAAAAAAGAACTGTCGTCAGCTTTTCTGAAATTTTAGTGTGAACTTGGCAAATCACGATAGATTGATGTGTGATGGAAGATTCCTGATATTCGAATACTATTTTTGATGCGCTGTTGTAGTATATATGGTGATTTGTGTAGGAATCAGTATGTTATGGTTCAAATTTTTTAAGCTTGAGATGAAAATAAATTCGCAAGATCAACTCTAAATCGTTGACACTATAAGTATGATGTTTCCTTTCATATATTTTTTTTAAAATCATTTTGTCAACCTATGTGAAAATTTTGGCAAATGGATGTCATCAGATACATGAGATGTAAGTTTTGAATGTCCTGCTAGAAAAAATATGTATTCTTTTATGTGTGATGTTGATCCCACATGTATTTTGGAATTAAACATTTTTTTGTCTGACGAATTTCACGTCGCGTCGTCCTCCATGACGCTTTACTGAATTAGGAGTTTTTTCTCAATTTTTTTGAGTAAATGTACAATAATACACAATAGTGTCTTTTCTGCTGCATCTTAACTTTATTGAGCTTAAGGAATAAACATTAGTGCCGTTGATGGTTATAGGTGAATTTACGTCATGTTGTACTTTTTAAAGATTTCCCAGCGTATTAGTTTTTTGTTATGATATAAAAAATTGTGCTTGTGTTTAACCGTATATGTTTTTTAGTTATAATATACAAAATTGGACTTATTTGTGTAGCTGTTGGATTAATTTGCTGAATTAGCAACAGGCAGACCGGTAAATTTTGTTTTTTTAATATATAATTTGACTTCTGTGACAAAGTAGAGTATTTTTTTAGGCTGCAGCTTACCAGCAAAATTAGGAATTATTTTGAAATCTCATCAACTAGCAAACATTTTCCGTGCATATAAGCTTCTGTTTGATGTTTTTCTGATGTCAACACCGCAGAGCTAATCATTCCTTTTATTGTGGTTATATGAGGGGTGGTTGGAAGAATTGCATCTTCAAGGTAATATGGTGTGCAAATCTCCAAGGTTGTGGAGGGAACTCTATGGTTCTTGAAATTAAGCGGTGCCATTTGTGATATTCCATATGATTTTTGTTAGTTGGCTACTAATGTCAGTACAATTGAAATTGTTGCGAGTTTAAAGGCTCAGAGTTCTAATTATGGTCCTGAGTTGATTTAGTTACCCTTGTTGCAGTAGCTCCAACGGAGTTGTGGTATAAGAACTCAGGAACGAGTTTCAAAGAAGGCTGCTGCAATGTAATGATTACTAGGGTGATGAGTAATGTAATGATTACTAGGGTGATGATAAGCACGCTACGCTACGCCCGTAGAATGGATTGACGCTACACTATTTTTGACATGATTTCGAAAATCACAGGGGTTTTTCGCAAAAATGGAGCGGGAAACCATATGGGCTTTTCGCAAAAAAATAAAAATAACGTGATGTGATTTCTGAAACAATATGGGACCTTTCGCAAAAAAACTAACGTGAGGGATCTCGATGTGATTTTAGAAACAACATGGGACCTTCCGAAAAAAAATTGATGTGGGGGATCTCAACGTGATTTTAGAAATAATAGGGGCTTTTTAAAAAAATACTGATGTGGAGAACCTGGTCGTAATTTCAAAAATCTCAAGGGCTTTTTCACAAAAATACCGACATGGAGCTCCGAGGACCAGCAATCTCTTCCGCTTTAAGAAAGAGAATATTACCTAATCCTCTTAATTATTGTCACTAGTGGTCTGTTCTAGCGGGTGTTGTCTTGGGATAGGACGGGAAGCTTTTGGGGGATATTGTCGGGTGACGCATGGTGCAGCCTGTGGCTTAAACGCTGCCTCCACAGCCCCTCAGGCCCCCCTGCGATGACCGTGTCCTCCTCCACAGCCTCCGTTGTTATGGCAGCTGCCAACTGCGATTGTCGTCATCCTCCATGGCTCCATCAACCGCCATCTCCCTCTTTGTGAAGCTTCCTTGTGTTGGACCAGATTGTCGGCAAGTCTTTCCCATCCTGCTCCCACCGAAATCACCATGTGCACCGACCCACGCACGACTTGATGCAACTTGTTGCACCGAACTTCTCGTTCGGTCATCATTGTCCATCTTGCGCTATGCTTTGAGTCCAATGACTTCACCCAGTATTCTTGATTGTTCTGGACGTCAGCTCTCCTAGTCTAGTCCCGATCATCCTCACCGTTGACCGTAGTTGACTTCAAATCACCTGCACAACAATAGACCAAGAAATCAATTCCAAACACAAGTTCTTCGTAACTTGACCCATGTTAGCCAAAGCATGCATCATGCAATACAAATGCACTGAAATCCATGACTTTAGCATAACCCACAAAGTTCACCGCCACCCTGGCGCATGAACATGGCCTGGTCAGTCAGACTGCCACCAATTCAGACCACCCTGGGACTTAGCCAGATTTTCTGCCTAGAAAATCCACACCCTCTTTGAAAATTTAAATTATATCTAGTTTCGGCTCGAAACTCCAATTTCAATGAGACTAAGTGCAAACGCATGATCTCACCTACTGTCATACGTGATTTTTGACTGATTTCGAAAATTCACACTTTTATTTTAGCCGGTCAGACCGTCACCATGTGGTCGGTCTGACCGCCACCCATGGCCGATTAAACTGCCGACATAGGTCTAGAAGGTCTGACAGCAACTTTGAACTTGCTCGAAAACGAGGGTTTCACAAAACGGCTCAACGCTATTGCTAATTGTTCATCACACTAAAATTAGAAGCATATCCCACGTAACATCCACACCTTGATTTGATTACTTGCTTAAATATTTTATTTTATTCTATCTTGGTGACAGCCAAGCTGAGGAACACGACTGATGTCACCCAGCACAGAGCATCAGTGGAGAGTTTGGTAACCGGAGGAGTGAAGCAGGATCCATGGAATAACGGTGGTCGTGAGATCGGCTTGGCAGCGCTCGCACGACGGCACGAGGTGAGGAAGCAACCGGTCATCAAGCAACTGCGTAGAGCTACAATAATGACCAGACACAAAATCGATACGGTTGATTTCCCCAACCTATATGGTGTGGATGACAGAGGCCTAATACTTGCTTCAAGATCGATATTTGGGAGGATGTTTAGGACTCTCGTCTCGTGTCCCATCCATCAACCTTTTTGTTGTATTTGTTTTGTTGTTCACCTGATTGTACATACAAATGGTGAAAAAGTGGGAGGTTAAACTTTGTTGGACTGGTGTTCTTAGCCTTTAATTCTGAGTACAGTATATAATGTCTCGGTATGTGCACTGCACCTTGAAGAATAATATCTCTCCTCTACTCCAAAGGACGTTAAATTGTCAGTCCATTGCCAAACTAACTATTTGCCTTACAGCTACAGTTGGTTGATATATCTTCCCACAATTAAGTAATTAGAGCATTCTAAAAAAGTAACTAGAGAGTTCGTACACTTGTGTGACAAAAACCCTCGCAATGATAATAAAGACAAAGTTCATTGTTTCAGTATTAAAAAAAAAAAGATTTGAAGCATTAAGCAGCAAGAACTCTTTTTTAAAAAAAAATCACACAAATTACATGACAGAAGAATAGTGATATCCTGATTTACATGGTGCAAGAAAAGGGGAATAAAACATGACAATTTTGTTTTACTTTGCACCGTATGTTCTTCCCGTCAATGTGGCATGTGTAATTTAGAGGTTAAGTTGAAGGCATGCTATACTATGGTTTTTTTAATAAAAAAAATCCTACATGCTTATCTATATTAATTTATTTTTTATATAGCTGCCACGTGCACGCTTACTAGTAGTCTTTGCCCTTTCGTTTCTCTTTAAAGGGCTATACTATGGATAGATTTGATTACCCTAGTCGTCTCTCAAAAAAAAATTGCGCTAGTCGTCCAAAAGAGAAAAGAGCGATCCGTGTCCGAATCGTTTGCAGATTCCTTCGAGCTGTTTCGCTAAAAAGTTCGAGCTGTTTCGCTAAAAGAGTTACTCCGAGTTCGAAAAGGAATTGGTCGCCCTACCTGCAGTCGCTCCATTTGTACCTGATGAGCCCTAACCCCGTCCGTGGTCATGCTAGAATCAAACGAAGCGAATTTTTTTTAAAAAAAAAATTTTTTTTTAAGAAAATTAAAAAAAAATAGTTCGTCCAAAAAATAGTAAAAATGGGTATATATCGCCAGAACTGGCGATATGAACAGGTACCTGACCCCGTTCTGTCGTCAATTGCGATAGGAATCCAGATATAAAAACCTTAAAAATCAGTCCAAACTCATTTTAATTCCAGAAAAAAAAACAGAAAGAGAGGAGGAGAGTGGGAAAAGAAATGTAGCGAAGCTCTATCAGTTAGTCACAGAGGAGAGATAGGTGGAGCATCGGATCCGATCGGCCATCTTGCAGATACATTTTTTTTTCTAACTTTGTACATTATGTCAAAACATTGTCGACTAGCAAACAAAAATAGCGATATAGAATTTAGTAGATTAGAAAAATATAGTCCAATTATGTAGTACATCTTTTGAGCTGTGTAGGAGGTAGGTAGATGATAATGTAAATAATACCAGTTTTATTTAGCTCCCGATTTGTGCGTGGTAATTATATTGTTAATACTGGAAATTATTTTTTAAGTAGAAAAGTAGCATAACACGTTTTAAAATTGAAAGAAAAATCCGTAGCAACTAATTATAGTAGGTAGAGCCTAATCAAATTAATCGCAGCTTTATTTAGCTCTCTATTTGTGTGCGGTAATTATATAGTTAATGTCGAGAATTAATTTATAACCAGGGAAATAGAATGACATGTTTTAATATTACAAAGAAAATTTGGAGCAGCTAATTAGGGTAGGTAGAACCTAATCGAAAAAAATCTCAGCTTTATTTAGCTCTGCAGGTTAGGTAGAGCGTAATCGCAGTTTTTTGACTTATCGCATAAATTTGGTTTCTATTTGTGGTTGGTAATTAGTTTGCTAATTTCGCTTTGTATTAACTTTTTACATATTTCGTAGTCTTTACAATGTATGCACTGAATTTTCAAGCATAACGGACCCAGACCAAGCTACCGAGTGGCGTACGAGTTGCTTGACCCAGTGATTGACCTACATCACTGTAGTCGTCTTAGTACCATCCTCCCCGGGAGAGCGATGCGCCAATTGAGCTTGACTTGTTGCGGCTACGCACGCCCATTAGGGCCTGGAGGTTGCACCCCAGCTAGGTGCTGAGGTACGTGTCAGTGCGATCTTCGTGCACTCATTTGTGCCCTGACTACTACGTGTGGACTAACGTTCGTTCGCAACCTGACCCAACGCAGGTTGAGAGTAGCAGGCCTCCTTCCGCTGGCACGGATAGAGGAGGCGACATGGGAGGACGATCAGGACCGTGATCATAGTCGTACGTCGAGGTGTTTTCCATACGACTGGACCCTACTGACAGTGTTGGTCGACCGCTGGACCGTGACAAGAACATTCCAACCGTGCCTTCGCCGCAACACCCGCCAGAGGGGAGACGCCACCCCTCTGTTGGTGTAGGGATACATGCAAGTTCTTTAAATCCAAGCAGCGGCTTAGCCTGTGCATGCGTTGCTGGGGTTGTCCGAACTACTCCTGTGACTATCCCGACCGTCGTTGGGATACGAGCAGTTTTCAGCAGTCGGTAAGGACTAGTGACACTAAAATCCCCTACCAATTCTCTTTCAAAGTACGCACTAACAATCTCTCCCGTCTACTCGCAGTCCCCGGGTCCACTATGTGGCTACCGCAAGTGGATCGACCTAGAGATGCACCCGCACGAACAGTGGCAAATCGACTATTGGAAGTGGATGCCAAAAGGGCACGCGAGATCCGGGAGGACGAGCGCCGCACTGAAGAATACAACCAGGGTATCCAGCGGGAGATGTAGGCCCATCTCTAGGCGTGCAGACGCAGGGAGCGCGAGGCTCGCGAGAGGGAGAGCGAGAAAAAGAGGGAAATGATGGTCGAGGCCAAGGCGACCGACGAGTAATACAACGTCGAGCTCGGAAGGAAGGGCAAATGGCCCCGGTCCACGCAGTAGGTTCGACCATTCCATAGTAGTCCCCCGTCCTACCCGCTATGTTTTGTACTATCCCCTAAAGGCATGTATACTAACATGGTTCGGATGCTCGTGTCACAATGTACCGTAGTAGTAGCGAGGATGACTAAAGTAATTAACCGAACCATCATGCCATGTAATCACGTGTAGCATGCTTCTGTCTGCGAACTCTGATGTAATTCTCGTTCCGTGCTTCCCCTGAGCCATCAAAGCAAGCCTATATTGCAAGTATGTCTCTTCTAGTGGAATTTCAGAAATAACCATTCACACCGATAGCGATTCCTCCATGTTTTAGGGTATCTTCGTAATCACAATGAGCGTTCTCAGCACCTTTAATTGCATTATGTACAAACTTCATAAAGTAGTTTGCTTTAACTCCACCATACAGAAATAACGTGACCAAGATATTATTTCTTTTTAGTTTTCTCGTTTGTATTTTATTAAAAATTTCAAAAAAAATTAAATAATTTAAATGAATAAAAAATGTTCAATTATTTTTTTACTTTTTTCTGGCCGCCCGCGCTGCGCAAGTGGGCCCGGCCCCTCGCTTCCCGCACGGCAGTAGGTGCGGGGACGGGATATTTTGGGAATTTAGATGATACGAGGACTATTTTTGAAATTTTAGTGATATTAAGGGGCTATATATGTCCAAATTTTCATTTACCCCATCGTCCAAGGGCCGTTTCTGGGCCTGGGCTGCGGGGCGACCGCCTAGGCCCACAAAAGCTAGGGCCCCAGCCTATGTGTATATGTAGCTTGTGCATAGTTAGTTGGGCCAGTCGGATATGAGCCCATATCGTCAACTCCCAGGCAGCCACTAGCAACAACACGGAGAATCAGCCCACTAATAGCAGTACTGATAACTTGTCCCAGGCAGCCCAACTGTCCAACTCGGTAACCCGTCCATTTGGAAACACCTACATTTGGCATGTCACGTGTGAATGAAGGAATGAATGCCAGCTCACAAGATCGATGGCTAGCTCGGCCCAACTCCGTAGCATCTTATCTACCTGCTAATTAGGATGAGAATTTGACAACATGTGGTTTTTTTAGATACTTGAATTATTTAGTTCAAGTATACAAAGAAAAAAATTGGTTCAAGAATAGGTAATCTGGATTTTATGTGCCTGTGGTGATTTGTTGGTTGTATTTGGTCGAAGGTTGGTGCTTTGGGCTTTTAGTGTGGCTCATGACTGCTTAGTTATGTGTCCTGGCTAACTGAAAAATCTCATAAGGTTTTGTTTGGGAAGTTCAAATTTTAGATGGGCTGGGATTTTGAATTAAAATCTCAGTCCATCCATAGGGATAGGGCGAGAATTTAGGCTTTCCAAACAAGATCTAAAATATGTTTTTTTTCCGTTGATTCATTCCCTTTAGAGCATATTTGGAGCACACGAATTTCAGGTATCAATGAAATTTTCTAGTTTCAAATGGGGCTTGAGTTACATGTCACTTGCAACTTGCAAGAGAAGTTTAGCACGTATAACCTTGCTCGTATAGTAGAATATCGGTTATATGGAAGTGTTTGCACTGGTTATCGGTATACATTGGGTTTTGGTCGTGGAACTGTCATGGAACAGTCTTTATTAGAAGTGAGGTTTCTAAAATGTCAGGAACGGCCTAGATCTCCACTTTTGTCCCCCTAGGACCTCCAAAATATCAGAAACAGCCCTGCATCGCCATCGCCCCGGCCGGCGGCAATTGTCAGACACTCGTGGCCGGCGGCAATTGTCAGACATTCGTGGCCACCGGCACCAGAATCTTTGATTTCTACCCATCATCCAAGGACCACACCAATGTTCTCCCTTCGCCGCCATTCGTGTCCATATACAAGACAGGCACCTTCTCTTACGACACCCAGCGCCTCGCGTGGGCGCGCCACGGCCACTGGCCCCTGCTGTTCGACGGCGAGGCCTACTTCGTCGGCGAGCTGGGCGAGTGGGTCGGCCTCTGCTCGCGACGCAGGGGGTACATTGTCGCGTGCCAAGTGGTCTCACCCAGCGAACGCCGTCGTTGCGGGGAACCAACCTGTAAGTCCGGCAAGGACTTGCTGTATAGCAAGAACTGGAAGAGGCATCTCCATGCCAACCTCACCTACATGGGCAACGCCGAATTCTGTCTCCCAAGAGACTTTGACAAGAAAGGGCGACGACATTTTTTCGATTCATTACTACGGGAAGCCATGGATGCTGATTCGCTTAGTAACCTTCCGAGAGTCGAGTACTCCGGCGACGGTGAGCTTTGCGCGGTGAACAGGAGGGCAAGGATCTACACGCTTTCTCGGCGCTACACGTCGGAACATAGATCTGTATCCTTCTGGATTTAATTAATTGAGGAAGCATGGTATTGTCTATTGATGTTATATTATGTGAATTTAACTAAGCTTGGATGTGTCCAACCTGTAGCGTCAGTGTACACCGTCTTCGTATTAGTATGTGATTTCAACTAAGCTTGGGCAGATTGGATTCTCACTCTTGCTGAAATTCCTAGTACAGGTAGAAGTGTTACGATGCATGCCAAAATATTAGGATCATTTGACAGCGAACCATAAGCAGAGTCAGGAACTCAGGGTTGTGAGCAGCAAAGAATCCAACAATCGAAGAACAATAACAGTAAAAGCGTTAGATGAAAAAGGAGCCGTGGTAGTGCTACACATAACAATAATCAGGCGTTAAATGGTAGGAACCAGCACAGAGGTGCTGATTTAAACGTTCGCGAATTGTACCAGCTGAAAGGATCCATCAACAACTCAGCATTTGAACTCAGTTCGACTAGGAGAGAGAAAGAGACAAGACAGAGAGGAAGTGAGAGAACTATCAGCACTGATACAGGCCCGGCTCAGCATGGGTTTGACCGGGTATGACCCATTTAGGCATGGTCCATTCCGACCCAATTATTAGATGAATTATATCGGGCTATCCCACGTGCTGAGGAGCCGACCTAGGTATAGTCCGTTGGAGTTTCATGTCGGGCTGGCACGAGCCCGTTTCGCTCATCGGGTCAAGCCTGGTCCGCTAGAACAAAAAAAATCCAAAAAATCATAAAAATGTGTAGAATTAAAAAATACATATAAAAATTGTAATAAATGAGATAAACATATTGAAAATGTAATATAATTTTATTAATATTCAAATAGTTGACTCGTTAAAACATTTGTCATTTAGTTTATAAGACATGAAAAATTGAAAAACATGTAAAACAATTCTAGAAAAAAATATTTTTTAAAAAAAATAAAATAAATTTATATATACTTATAAAATGAACTATATAAAATTTAAAACTACAAAATAAAACCATATACGTATTAAAAATGGAATGAAATCATATAAATATTAATAAATTAAAATAAAATTATATATTTATATTAAAACAGTATCGTGCCTCAATCATGCTGAACCGAGCCCAACCTATTCGTGTCGTACTGTGCCAGCCCGTTGTGCTGGGGTAGCGACCCAAGCACAGCTCAAACTATCATGTTATACCGATCCAACTTGTGAATAATACAGGCTATACCATGCCTGGGTTAAGCTAGCAATGTCATACCTCGGGCTAACCCGGCAGACACAGCCCATTTGACCCGCTCTAAGCATGATTGCACGATCATTCTGGTGAACACTCTACAGTCCACAACACAATACTCATACATATTACATAAAGATCATAGAACCACCCAAGTAGCAGGTCAAGAATGGGTGCTACCAAGCAAGCAGCAAAAACTTCAAAAAGCAATCAACCAGATACCATTGCAACTGCCACAACTTGCTGATAGATTATTGTAGCATGAAAAGAAATTCATAAGCAGCAAAACACATGTACTACTCTCTCAAAGGTAATAACACAGATAGCACCAACTAACAGATAACACCATTCACAAGGTAAACTTCACAGAAGCATTAACAGCCAAGGTTCAAAACATCAGATACTGAGTTTAGACATACAAGCAGTTGAGAATTCCACACGAATTCGCCTGCCATCAAAGACTTTTGTCCCACTAAACGCCAACAAACACTCACACCCACTGATAAACACTTCAGTTTACGACCACTGTGATACAGAGACACCTAACTGACACAACATAACAGTAAAAGAGTCACTAAGCTCCATACACCAGAGTCAAGCACGTGAATTTGTCACTCCTTGGAGGTCTTGTTGATGAGCGACTTGTGGATGTGCGGGATGACGCCGCCGCCGGCGATGGTGCCCTTGATGAGCGTGTCGAGCTCCTCATCACCGCGGATGGCGAGCTGCAGGTGGCGCGGGGTGATACGCTTCACCTTGAGATCCTTGCTCGCGTTGCCGGCCAGCTCCAGGACCTCGGCGGTCAGGTACTCGAGAATCGCCGCGGAGTACACGGCAGCGGTGGCGCCGACGCGTCCATGAGCGGACGCCCTCGACTTGAGCTGGCGGTGGATGCGCCCCACCGGGAACTGCAGGGACAAAAGCAGGCTGTAATGTCAGGCATACGTTTGCGACAGAGCAACTAGGAATTCCACGCATCGACCTAACATTCGCAACAGGAAACCCCAGATCTACTTAATTAGAGGAGAGAACAAGAAGACATCGACCTAAAAAACCGAGAGGACGTATGAACAAGAAAGCAGGAGGGAGGGGGGACCTGAAGGCCGGCGCGGGAGGAGCGGGAGACCGGGGCCTTCTTCTTGTCCTTGTCCTTGTCGGTGCTCTTGGCCGCCGTCGTCTTCGCCGCCAGGAGACCCTTCCCTCCCTTGCCAGCCATCGCCGCCGAAACGCTAGCCCTAGCTTTGGCTGAAGTCGCTCCCCTGGTCGCCTCGTGCGCCGCACGGCTTGTGATTTTTTCGATCTTTTCACCTGCTTCGTGCGGGAGGAGTAGGTTTTAAGGAAACGCGCCCTGAAAGTTTTGGGTTTCAATTTTGAATCGGATAGGCGCTGCCGGCGCGCTCCGAGTTTTCGCGGGTGCTAGGGGTGGAAAATTTTGGAGAGCGGATGCTTAGATGGGCCGGACACAGCTAGCAGCTTCGGAGCATGACCTAACCCGGTTTGCTATCAGGTCTCGATTTTTCGGACACAGCTAGCAGCTTCGGAGCTACAGTTGTCACCAACTTAGATAAACCTTGGAGATATAATCTGAAGTCTAACTTCCAGATTCTTTCGCATTGATCACCAAGCTTTCGGTTTTGTTTAACACCCCCTCGATCACAACCCAGTACGACGAGGTTGTGATGACAGCAAAGTCGATCGAACTGCAGTTTCGACAAAGCTTTGGTGAAGATGTCTGCTACCTGATCTACTGATGAAACAAACAGAACTTCCAGCTTTTGAGATGCAACTCTCTCTCTCTCTCTCTCTCTCTGACAAAATAAAAGTCCACCTCTATATGCTTCGTTCGTGCATGGAAAACGGAATTAGTAGTAAAATATGTACCACCAAGGTTATCACACCAAAGAATTGGTGTTCTTTTCTGAAAGATTTTCAGTTCTTTTAATAAAGATTGAATCCATATTACTTCAGCTATTGCATTTGCAACTGCTTTGTACTCCGCCTCTGTACTAGACCTTGACAAGGTTAGTTGTTTCTTTGAACACCAAGAAATGATATTTGGTCCAAAGAAAATGGCATAACCATTCTGTGCTCACCTATCATCTAGGCAACCAGCCCAATCGACATCGGAGAAGGCACTCAACAACATGGAAGAAGATTTCTGAATCTTCAGCTATTGCATTTGCAACTGCTTTGTACTCGCCTCTGTACTAGACCTTGACAAGGTTAGTTGTTTCTTTGAACACCAAGAAATGATATTTGGTCCAAAGAAAATGGCATAACCATTCTGTGCTCGCCTATCATCTAGGCAACCAGCCCAATCGACATCGGAGAAGGTGCTCAACAACATGGAAGAAGATTTCTGAATCTTGAGTCCATTTGTTATTGTAGCTTTGACATACCTCGGAATTCTCTTCACTGCAGTCCAGCAAACATCTGTAGGTGGCTGAAGAAATTAGCATACCTGATTTACAGCATATGCTATATCAGGTCTAGTCAATGTGAGATATTGCAAAGCTCCAACTGTACTCCTGTACTGAAAAACTCCATCTTCTGATAATTTAATTCCTGGTCGAGGGATGTTTTCAGCTGCTGACATAGGACTATTTGTTGGCTTGCATACTTCTTTTGAGAGAGCACCATGTGATCTCCTTCTGACAATACTTCAATTCCCATAAAATAGCTCAAGTCACCTAAATCCTTGATAGCAAAATATTTTGTTAAATTCTTAATGAGTTTCTATATGGCTACAACTAAAGAGCTAACAATTATAATATCATCTACATAGATTAACATGCAGATGACAATACCTCACCAATCAAAGATGAAAAGGGATGTATCAGCTTTAAAAGATGCAAAGCCCAACAACTGTAACTTATCACTTAACCTAGAGAACCATTCTCTAGGTGCCTATTTTAGGCCATAAAAAGCCTTGTCCAGTTTACAGTGATAATTGGGATGCTTGGGATCCTCGTATCCTGGAGGTTGTCTCATGTACACCTCTTCCTGTAGCCAGTCATGCAAAAATGCATTTTGTACATCTATCTGTTTAAGCTGCCATCTTCTAGAGAGAGCTAAGAAAAAAATCAACCGTGTTGTAGTGGGTTTAACAACAGGGCTGAATGAGCTAAGGAAAAAATCAACCGTGATGTAGTGGGTTTAACAACAGGGCTGAATGAGCTAATATATGCCATATTGTTGTTTGAAACCTTTACCTACTAGACGAGCTTGGTGTTTATCAATAGTGACATCAGGTTTCTGTTTAAGTTTAAAGACCTATTTACAACCGATGATGTTCTTGTCCTTCTGTGGTGGTACTAAATGCCATATTTTGTTCTTCATCAAAGCCGAAAATTCAACATCCATTGCCTTCTTCCACTTTGGTTGCTCAAGCCCTTCTTTGTATGAGGTTGGTTCAGCATAGAAAGCTCGACAATGACCTTTGAGAGGATAGCACACCGTGCCATCAGTGAATTGTTTTGGAACGACAATGTTGTTGCAAAGACGCATTTGTACACCTTATCGGGATTGCTAAGACTGTTGCTGCTCCCCCTCACTTCGTGTTGTCTCTGAGTGGTATCTGCAGGCAAGCTGTATGTAGGAGAAATAATAGCATATGTAGGAAGATCATTAGTCGTAGGAACACAAGTATTGTCGTCTCGACATGGATAAAAAATATTGCAAGGCCATCTGCCAATGCAGATGCATCTTGAGAAACAAGAAGAGAAGGAAGCAAAGCTGTTTGACAAGGAATAGAAGTGTTATAATGAGATGAATCAAAGACGTGTGCAAACGGAAAGAGATTTTCATTAAATATCACATGTCGTGATATATAGACACGACCTGAGGAACAATGGAGACACTTGTACCCCTTATGCATAGGACTATATCCCAAAACACTACAACATGACTAATTTATTCTAACACACATTTTTCAACACACGTAGCATGTGTTATAGGAAAACTCAATTGCAATACATATTATCATGTTGCTGTGACCCAAGTGTAGAAAGCTCTAAACATACTCAGCTCTAGTATGTTACAACACTTTATAATATATGTAACATCACTTAATAGACGTGTTGCTAGGGCAACCTACAAATTTTATGATCAAATTACGATGTAATGTTATACTGCTAATAAAAATAAATTGATAATTACAGTAGTAGGACGCCACCCTCCCATGCCACCAACCACATCTCCTCTCCTCCCTTTGTACATGCCAATCGCCTCCAAGCTCCTCTGCTTCCAGCGACGCTCCTCGCCAGTGCCGCCGGAGCCGCCCCCCCGGCGCCTGTTGCCGCTCTCGCTGTGACGCCCCCAGCCACCATCGCAGCTCCTTCTCCCATTAGAAACCCATGAGGTTGCAAGGCGCAAGCTGGTACCGTGCCATCCCTAGGTGCGACGACACGCTTTGGGCGAACCACATACGGGGGTGGCTCGGAATGGCGTGGCCGGTGGCAAGATGCCGGTCGGGCGAGACCAGCCGGGAGGGGTTGCGGGCGGCGCAGAGCGTGCCGAGGAGTCGCGCCGCGAGCGCACATCTTGGCGAGCGGTCGCATGCGGGTGGCTTCAGACGGCGAGCGCGCATGGCCAGTGGCGAGCATGTGGTGCCGGCGCTGGGCTGCGATCGGGTGGCCGAGCGCGGCTCCATGGCTTGTGGCGGCTCCAGGCCGATGTCGCTTCCCACCCCCTCCTTTTTCTCTCTCGGGCGATGCTGTGGCCATGCGGCGGCTCTAGGCGGTGGAGGCCGGTTGGTGGAGATGCGGTGCGCAGTCGGCGTTGGCCGTCTTGAGGTGGTGCCAGTCGGCGGTGGTGCCGACCGCCTCCCCCTTTTTTCGTGTTGTTTACTATTTATTATGATTACTATTTATGTGCAATCCACCGGTCGATTTTGTCGGCGACTTCAAGTCGACTCGCGGTAGATTAGAACGTATTTGCAATCTATAGTGCAATCATCATATACTCTTTCATGCAATCTACCAATCGACATTGTGTCGGCGATTTCAAGTCGGTTCGCGGTAGATTAGAGTATATTTGCACTGTAAAAAAAATAATCTAGAAAGCTAAATTTGCATAATTGAAAACGATTTAGAAAATCCGATTCGATCTACGAGCGTCGTGCTTCGATGATTACCTTTTCGATCTAAGGAGAGTCGATCGTGTTGATAACGTGTTGAGGAACCATCGCTGACGAGTCCAGTCCGAACGATCATCTCGTAGACAAATATAGAATCACATCAAACAACGCAAGAATAAAAAACAAAATAGTATATTGAACACAGAGATATAAGAGACTTCTTGTTTCTCTTTATTGCTTTTGAAGCGTTCAGTCTTTTACAATGACTAGTATTCGCTATTTATAAGCTAGAGACCCCGCTAGAGTTTGAAATGATGCGCCGACTGCTGAATAAACCCATAGTTTTCCGAGTGTTTGCCGCGAGCGCGCGGCCCGCGGTTCCTCCGGGCCTGGAGTGCGCGGCGTTGGGCCAGCCTTCTCCTTCTCCACTCCACTCCTGGGCGTGCTCCGGTGCTCAGGCGGCACGCGCGCGCGGGGGACGAGGAGGATGTGATTTGGTGCTAGGTAGTGGGCTGGGGGTCGGGTTTCGCACGGCGGCTTCGCATGTATGTACAGTCCATAGGCCAAACCAAACGATCTTATTTTTGACTGATACGTGGCCTACAATCTTTGGGTAGAGTCAGCCAGCAACTTGTGCTGTGATATCAGGCGTCATTGCTCTGGATCGCTAGTGCACCTTAATAGTATACACATTTGCTAATTGACTTACCCCGCCATGCAGCCATATATCGCGAGGTCGAAATCCACTCCACATCCAGCATCCTAATACGATACACATTGCAGCTGTAATTTTCGTTCCGGTCGCATCGAACGCGTGGTTTCAACCGTACGTTTTTATTTGGGACCCAGGTAGTAAACCTTATACAAAATGTTGTGTTATAAGACTGTTCCTCCATCTGTTGTTCAATCAGCGCCACAGCAAAAACTTGGTGGGGACACCAGTACACCACAAACACACAGATCGAGAGAGAGAGAGAGGGTACGTACTTGAGCAGAACAGGCTTGTGTGCGAACTCCCAGCCGGCCGGCCGGCTGCACGTACTCGATCGATCTACGTAGAAATCGATGTGCACATACATAATGGGAGTGTGTCACAGGGAGCAAACACACATGTACACAAGCACAGTAAGGTAGGATCACCGATCGATGGTACAAGCGAGTACTGGAGGCGTCACGTGCGTGCGTGCGTGCGTGCATGCATGCATCGATGTGCATGGGTCCGTCGTCTGATCGATTGATTTGTGACACAACATACTAAATATATGTATTTTCGTAGCTAGCTACTCTTGGCTCCCGTGTGTGTATGTACGTGTTTCATCATGTCGATCGGTGCATGCATGCATGAGTGCGCTTGCATGTGTGCCATGATGAAGCCATGATGCGCTCGAGGACGACATGGGAAGCAACGTTGCATGTATGTATATATGCACGCAAACGCGCGCCATGCGGGGCCTCGTGCAGTCGCGTAGTGCGTAGACGTACGTACCAGCTAAAGCCTCAGCGCGCACGGCGCTGGGAGGTGCGTGCGTGGGACGCAACGTACGCGCGCGCGCAGCGCAGGTGGACAAGGGGGCGCGAGGGGCTTGGCTTAGCTTATTGGTCTTGGCCGGCCGGCCGGTCGTATCATATGGCGCGTCAAGCCGGCAGTGCATGGCATGCCCTCCTCTTGATCGGTCGTACGTACCGTACTCGTACCGCCCAAATAGCTCACCCAGTTGATCGATGTCACCACTCGATCGACCGACCGGCTGGCCAGCATATATATATAATATACCCATATGCATGGTACATGACATGCATGCGTATACACCTGTACGTGTTGACATGCATACGTATGGTTGCAGAGAGAGAGAGAGAGAGAGATGGGCAGGGTGGGCGGTGGCGTGGGGTGCGAGGCTAGATAGATAGGACGGATGGCTTGACGACTTGGATATATGTAGCCATGCATCTCGGCCAAATTTGGTGACATCTAATCTAGTATATGCCATGCATGCGAATGGCCTGGTCATCGATCAGCTAGCTGCCAGCTGTATCGATCGAAGTGAATCCGGGTTTGGCGCCACGCACATAAAGATAAGATGCATGCGTGGATATATCGATTTCCACTGGGATGTAGTACGTACATAACATGCATGCCAGCAAGCGCGCGCAGGGCCGACGCAGACGCCTCAATATAATGGGCGCCAGAAGCTGTACGTACGTGAGCTAAGCTGCTGCACCGTTTCTCTCTCACACTCTCATGCGCAGTTTGTGTACGGTCGATACGAGTTACGACTCAGGAGCCGAGGCGCTGTGAGCTGCTGCATGCACCGTTTCAGAGCCATGCAAAAGGGATTGTTCATGTATTCCAAGGAAGATCGACGTCGACACGCTTGCATTCCCCTTCTGATATCATCACTCGTCACCATATATCCTGCGCCCGTTTCCTAAAAGATCTTTGACAAATGCATGCTACGCTTCGATCTATATATCTCCGTCCGATCCATCCCGTGAACCCATTATTCCATCCCTCTCTCTCTCTCTCTCTCTCCTGATTCGTGCAATCGTATCTGAGAGAGGTGTCCGAAGACCGAACCAACCAGTGGGCCCAACAAAAAGCTCGTAGTGCTGGACTTCGTTTCGAGATTCAATTCTTGTCTGAAAACAACGCCATGCATCCAAGTATAAGCAAAAGGCTGAAAAGCATACTGGTCGTACGCTAGTAGGATTTTGGTTGATGTGATTTGGAAAAGACGGTTGAGGTGACCACCATTGACATGTACATAATTCATTGTATTGCACTACTGGTTGTGTCTTATATTATGTCTAGGTGCAACACACACTCTTCTCAGGTATAACCGGAGACGCAGTGCGTTGGAGAATGGAGATGTCCTCAGCTGAGGAGACGGTTATTTTAGGGGAGAGATCAAGAAGCCGCCGCCGATATATTTGGAGGGAAAATGCATTAGCTAACCGATTTGATTATTTCAAACCAGTTAGCTAGGGTGTAAAACCTTCATCAATGGTTATTTCAAACGGATCGGATTTCCTATTCATCATTCATATACTTCTCACCTAATTAATATTAGTTGACCTTTTGGATTATCTTATTTGCCTCAAGATTTGTGCAGAGTGGTGGATCTAGAGGTTGATGATAGTGGCTCCGATAATGGGGGCTTCGTGTTTGGTCAGGTATCTAGGTTCCGTCTTAAACCATCGATTTCGATGGGCGGCTCGCCAGTTCCGCAAAGCTTGTGACGGTGGGCTGGTGCTGCAACTGGCCGCAAATCTTGAATGAAGCTGGTGGGTGGCGGAGGCTGGCAGTGTCACTGATAACAAGAGATAAAGTTGGGTTGTTTGTTTGGACAGCGCCGACGGTAGTTGCGCCATTGAAGATGAGGAAGGTGGTAGATCTGTTGTAAAAAGGAAGGTAGATCGAAATTGGCGAATGGTAAGTTAGGTTTTGCGGCGACGTCACGGCGGCACGGGAGAGGCATAGATGAGGTAGGGGAAGGGGTGCAAATGGGTGGGGCAATTGCGTCCGATTTGGTACCAAATTTGGGAAGGAAATTCAGTATCTGACCGGATTCGGTATCGGTACCGGATAGTTAGTCTCGGATTCGGTGGCGAAATTGAGATAGTGTAACATCCTGTTTTTGCAATAATTTCAAAATCAAAAGTTTGCAAAAAGTTTCTAAAAAAATATCCAGTTCTTCGTTCTTACCTCGATTTGCGCACCGCTCTTGTCGTCCCGTGCGCACACCTCCCCATCTCGTCCCCTCACCGCCCTCTTCCCCCAATCGCCGCGCTTGCTCCTCCCCTTCGCACGACAACCGCAGCGGCTCCCTCGCCGCCCCTCCTCTCCAACCCCCTCTTCTGCGCCTTCCGGCCCGCTTCCGTCACCTCTACTCCGCTCGGTGCAAAGACGCCTCCCCGCCAAGCGCATCACCGCGCTCGCTAATCCCTCGCCCGAGCCGTGCCGAATCTCTCTCCCTCCTCGCCTCCGCTAGCTATAAAAGCCGGGCCGCCTCCTTCGCTTCCTCCCCTCCACTCCGCCGCCTTCTCCACTCACCTTCGTCTCTTGGAACCGTTGCCATCGCCGTCGCCTCTTCCGGCCTTCTCCTTCGCCTCCGCTCGGCCCGCCAGCGCCTTCTTTCTCCTCCCCGCCGCCGCACACCCGGCCACTCCCATCCTCCGGCGTGCGCTCGAGCTCGAGCCGCGCCGAGCTCCCTCTCTCGCCGCTTCTCTCTCCTCCCCTCTCGTCCTCAAGGCGAGACGCGAGGCGACGCGACCGACGCTCAACATCATTAATCAAGGCCGTTGTTGCCGACAGTGGGCCCCACCCGCATAGTGTCGCTGACAGGTGGGCCCCACCGACTCTGTTCTGTGGACCCATGGATCGGCGTGCGTGTGGACCCGGTCCACAAGCACAGTGCACGCCACGTGTCAGCACAGGAGTTTTTCTGATTTTTGTTTTCAATTAAAATTTTATTGAAAAGCTTCAAAATTTTATATCTTTTTCTTTATAACTCCAAAAATTATGAAACCAGTTTCCAAAAGTTTCTAAAATCAAGATCTTGCTAATGGCACTGGTCTTGTTCATTTTGGAGTTCATTTATTATGAGTTGGTATTTATTTGCTCTCTTTACTGTTGTGTCTTTTTCTGGTACTTTCGTCCGATTAGGGTTCGAAGACGCATGAGACCTCAACTTCGACCAAGCCCAAGAATATCAGGACCCCACTGCCTTTAACCAAGGCGAGTCAATACTTTGATCATTTTGAGCCTACATTTTATGCAAACTATGTTTATTTAAAATATCAAAGTTGCATGCTTTAATTCTGTAATCAAATGTATCACTACTACAGAACACGTCATCACGCGGTTGCCTCGAATCATCATCAGACGGTTTCGAACCGTCTATATTTGTTCGTCTCTGTGATAACAGCGATTATCACAGACGGTTCAAAATCGTCTGTGAGACTATTATCACGACGGTTTGAAGCATAAACCGCTCGTGATAGTGGTTATCACGACGGTTTTTAAAGTAAACCGTCTCGTGATAAGTGGTTATCACAGCACGGTTTACTTTAAAACCGCTCGTGATACTAGAAATACCACGCACGGTTTACTTAAAACCGCTTGTGATAAGCACTTATCACGCACGGTTTTATGTTGAAATCGCTCGTGGTAATAGCCTTCTGCATTCGGTTTCAACATAAAACCGTCGTGGTAGTGAGCGATGCTAGCTACATTGTTTGTCGCTTTTTGGCCACCAGAATTGCTAGCCATGCCTCTCAAAACAAGCATGTACAAAAAATGATACATCGCAGATAATCAATTGTTGACAACTCAAATTGATCATTACTCAAAATAAATTAATAAAGATCGAATTTGTTGAAGTATTTTCGCTATAGTTGTACAATTGGATTACAATTAAGTCAATTGTTTGCGTGAATCTCTGGGTCGGCGATGGAGTGAAACTCTCATTTGTCAACTATTTCGTCATGATAAAGGTGCATAGTCGCCTCGAACTTCCACGAGCTCTTGCATAACGAGTCCATGTAAATCTATTATCAAACCATGCCGCTAGGTCAAGGAAAAATGGTAAGGATATATATTTGAATTTACAATTACAAAAAAATTATTTCGAGATTGACAAACCTCCGGATTCTTCATCTTAGCACTAATGATTTGCTGCATATGATGGCAAACGTAGAATGCACATAGCTCATCATTTTTTGTTTGCAGACTTTGCAAAAATAGAATTACATATATACGTATAGTCATTGAAGACACATTTTTATGAAGTATGATATATATAGGATTATTGTGTTGTAGCGCGTCTGGAAATTTCGTCATGTGTGTTAGTTGGTATTGGATCCATCAGATCTTCCTTGTTGGCTAACATAGGAGATGAACGAACTACATAATTGAAAAAGTTATCCTCGTGCATTTCAAACGAAGGAAGACTACAATAGAGTTATGTATGGAGGAAATGATCATACTTGTCGAGTATTCCTTGCGAACGTCAAGTCGTGATCGCTTCGACTAGGGAATCAAGATATATCACGTTGTTCCTCCCGGTATAATGACTAAAAGGATCCGATGGTACCTACTCATGTATGTCGCTATAACTATTAAACCTAAGTACAAATGAAATTTGAATAGCAAATAGTGAAGCACTTACCCCTGGTTGTAGGGCACCAGTATGTAGTCCTTGCGAGTCTGAAGAAGCAATGCCGCCGTTATGTAGTTCTCGACGAAGGTCGCGTCTGCTTCGATGGTTTACATAGATACCACGTGTGGGTCGAGGAAACCCACCGGTTCTCGCCCTTCCCGGGCATATTTCATCATGTATCTATACATAAGCAATGATTTGCGATATTTATCGGTATTACATGAATGTAGAACTTGATTGTACACACTTACAGTGTCCAACATCGTAGAAGCGAGGCGTCGAGGGCTTCGAGATTGAATAGGTTGAATAAGTCGTTGAAGCCCACCACGAAGTTGCCCGGCCCGTTGAAGAAATGCTCATCCTTGTATGCGACGGTGATTCCAGTATCGCACCGGCCCGTTGAAGAAATACATCTCAAGATGACACAGAGTCGTCACTACCTCGGCCTGCAGAGCATCTAGTCCTTGGGGATCGATGACCTTCTGAGCAATTGAGTTGAAGAAATAACACAGCCTCAAGATTGCCACTCGGACCTTGTTCGGCAAGATACTCTTAATTGCAACAGAAGCATTTGTGTCATCAAGACACGACAATCATGCGACTTCATACCAATTAATTTCAAATCTTGCATAGAAACAAGTTTCTTAATGTTAGCGGAGTAACCAGACGGGACTTTCACACCGTGCAAGCTCTGGCACAGTTCATTTCTCTCGGCCTTGGACAAAGTGTAGCAAGCTGGGGGAAGGTACGTTCGTTCTGTATCGGTCTCTTTCGGTGCTAACTCGGTCCTTATGTTCATATCGACCAAGTCACGCCGTGCGTTAACATCATCCTTTGTTTTGCCACTAATGTTCAAAGAAGAGACCAATCAAGCTATCACATACATTCTTCTCTACGCATAACGCCGATGCGATGGCGAACTTCTAAGTACTCCCAATAAGGCAAGTCCCAAAAATTGACCGCTTCTTCCGGATATTCTTCTCACGGGTTCTTAATTTACGTCCCTTCCCAAGCACAACATCGATATCCTTAACCATATCATAGACCTCTTTCCCACTAAAAGCCCTTGAAGTGAACCGCCTTCCTTATTTCCGTCGAATTGTTTCTTCATCTTGCGGTATGGGTGACTCTCGGAAGAAACCTACGGTGACGCATATACACGCTTTTGCTGAGTTGTTCACCATACACTCTCCGTAGCATCTAAGCGATGCGATGAGCTTTGGCTCCTTTTGTATCTTTGGCTTGGACAGTTACCAAGGGCGTAAAAATCATTGATGGTGCGAACAACATGGCGCGTAAAGTGAAGTTCTCTCGCTTGTACGCATCCCATACTGCACCCTTCGCTCCACAAAGTGTCACAAGATCTTCCAAAGAATGGTGCTAGGTACACATCAATATCATTCCCAGTTGCTTCGCCCTTGGATAAGTAGTGACATCAAAATGTAATTCCGCTTCATACGTACCAAGGAGGAAGGTTGTACATACATAGATTCACGGGCCAAGTGCTATGTCGGCTACTCATGTTACCGAAAGGATTCATTCCATCCGTACTCAACCCTAACCTTATGTTCCTCGGTTCGCACCAAACTCTTCAAGCTCCGATCAAGTTTCTCCACCGCGTAATCAGCAGGTGTCTTAGCTTTCCATCTCTCTTACGCTCCTCCGAGTGCCAACGCAGCAATCTTGCCTCCTTTGGGTTCGCAAATAAACGCTTCAAACGTGGGATTACAGTGAGATACCACAACATCTTAGCGAGAGGTCCTTGCTTCACCTTAGCAAGATTTTGACGCTTGTATCGGGATGCTTTGCACACGGACATACATGCATGTCCGCATACTCTTTACGGTAGAGGATACAATCGTTCGGACATGCATGTATTCTTTCTACTTCCATTCCCAATGGGCAAATAACCTTCTTTGCTTGATAGGTGGTCTTTGGGCAACACGTTTCCCTCCGGAAGGATGTCCGCTAGAGACCTAACAACGCCGTGAAACTATTATCGGACCAACTATTGCTTGCCTTCAATTTCAGCGATTCAAGCACGGTTGACAACCTTGTGTATTCCGCTTGCGCCGTGGAACAAAGGTCTCACCGAGTCCTCCCTTAAGCCCTCGAATTTATAAAACTCTCTCTCACTGTAGTTCTCTTCGCATCGCGTAGCATCTGATCCAGATTATCATCGTGCCCCCTATCCTCATCAAAAGCACAGTCCACATCCGGCAAATCGTTGACTTCCTCGGCGATGTCGTCATTATTAACTTCTTGTATAATCTGCTCTTCACCGTGACTGGTCTAACATGTATACCCTTTTTTGAAACCCCTTCGAATCAAGTGCGCTTCGATCTGCGCTGCGTTGTTAAATATCTTCAGATTACCGCAATCAATGCACGAGCAGTACATAAAATTTATCCCCTTCTTCAACATATCCTGCTCAGCGGCTCTTCTAAAAGCAACCACGCCATTAATGTAATCTTGACTCACACGGTTCACACCGTACATCCAGTTTCGATCCATCTACACTACGCATGTAATAAATTAGTGTCAAATTGATTAGCGATTAATTTATAGCAAACATAAAGGGTTATAGATCGTTACCCTCGGAGCTCACGAAGAAAATATCTAATATCTCTCGATAATCCCTACCTCTCAACACCGATATCTATCTCAATTGAACAATCATGCAACCCAAATATAGGCATCATCTCATACAACACTTATTAACCTAAAATACCAGAACTGTAAATGCAATATTGCTTGACCCAAACCCCACCATACTGTGAACCGGTGTGTAAATTTTATTTTTTAAGCCAATTAATTATCCTAACTCAAATTTTAGTGATTATTAGACCTAATTCAATTTTATTAAGTTACCACTCCTAAGTCAAATTTTAGTTCATTAGTTATAAGGGAAACCATTATTCAAAACTAAGATTTGCAGGGCTAATATTATTTATTCCAACATTGACGGTGCAAGATCGATCATGTGCTAAATCTTTGTGTCATCCTCAAAGATCACCTAGAAATAGCAACAAAAAAAAACAAGGGTGCATAAGTCCAAGACTCAGCAAGTATGTAATAAATCAATAGTAACAACACCATTCTCAAATCTTTTCTCCTTTCTTTTAGTCAATGCATTAACACACAATACAATGCCAAGTCCACAAGCATCTCCAAGCTCATACCAGTATTAGAGGAGGAGCCGCAGGTTGGAGGAGTTAGGGCAGGGAAGTGGCGCCTGGAGCGGTAGACACAATGGCAAAGTCTTGGTGAGGATGTCTCGGCTCAATTTATATGAAGCACAGGAATTCACAGACGGTTCTATTTCAAAACCGTCTGTGATAGTAAATTATCACAGACGGTTCTGAAATATAACCGTCTGTGATATTACACAGACGGTTATTATTGGGAACCGTCTGTGATAATTTACTATCACAGATGGTTCACAATAAAAACCGTCTGTGATAGGCTCGCTGCGCCAAAACAAAGTCCAGACAGACCCAACACAGACGTCTGTGATGGGCCGTCTGCTATAGCCTCTTTTGTAGTAGTGTATGTTAAAGCTTAAGGTAGTTAAACACCCATTTGATGATTAATTAAGTATTATCCATCCTTTGATAAATTGAACCCCTCATTCCATGTCACCCTAGTAATTATATGGTAAATACTAGTATAGGTTGTACTTAAGCGACATGCTAGTCTTGCTTAAGTACCAGGACAATAAATGTCCCGATCATTATCCTTTAAATATGAAAAATGGTTTTGGGCAGTCATTGGATGTAGATGACTGATGTGTTGCGTTAATTGGTTTTCCTCTCCAAAACCCTAAACAACTTGCTAGTACCACATTTGGACGGATGGAAAGAGTGGTGGGTGCGGACGTAGCACGAGAATGGTTGGTATGTGGTATGAACCGTCCAGATGAATTAAGAACTTAATATTATCATGACCTCCTGTGTAAAACAAGTACAACCGCAAGTCTGCAAATTGCAACTTGACTTAGTAAAATTATTGAACCCTAAATGTCATCCCACAACTGGTGTTTAGAAGTGTGCAAGCGGCAGGACGTATGCTAGCTTGAATGGGACACCGAAAACGGTGAAGTTATCAGCTGCGCTAGTCGTTGTGGCCGGGGCCAGCTGTGCTAGTCGTTGTGGTAAACATCCCGCACAACTTATGGAATTAGCCATAGGGGTGAGATGACGGAAGGGGCAAGGTAGTTTGAAACGTTACTGTGACGATCGTTCAGCCACATGACTAAGGAATCATGTGGGGTAATGAGTATGATTATCTTTTATGGGTACAGTGTACAACCACTACAGAGTCTAAACTGTTTAAACAGCCGCGCCTACGGTCAAAGGCGGACATGAGAACTTAACCCGAGTTAGTTCCATTTCAAAAAAAAAACCTTTGTGGGTGGATTGAAAATGTGGCGGGCTCATCTAGCCCTTGTTTTGGATTTTTCCTGGGTAGCCTTACCCAGTGTTGATAATCGGTGGAAGTAACCGCTATCAAAATTTAGCATGAGGTGGAGGTAACCTCTACTGTTATTTATTATTGCACAAATACTCTCTTTAATAAAAATACAATTTGTTCAAAATGCTAAGTCATAGGATTTTGTAATTATGATAATTGAAAATATTGCTTTAGCAAATAAAAGAACCTGAGCCATCCTTGTTAAGCCTTGCATGTATACTATTGCATTCTGTGTGTTGGCTCGCGAGCACGGTAGTTGTGCTCATTCTCGCTCTTTCCCCAAACCCTCAGAAGCAGTAAATATTGGAGATTACGACTACTACGAGGAACCAGATGTCTGAAGACCCAGGAGTTCTTGAAGTATAGTTTAGTCCTTAGTTGTTCTAGTCTCGCCCTAGTCTAGCTGACTCCGCTGGTACCTAGGTGCATCCTATATTATCTGAGTTTTCGGGTAATATCGGATGTACATGTGTTTCCCATCGCTTTCTGTGGAGAGATGTGCCCTCACCCTTTTTTACTTCCGTTGTCGCTTCCGCTACCTTTGTGATGTAATCATTTGTCCTGTTCGGCCCTTATTGTAAAATTTGACCCGATGCGGTCTATGTAAACTCTGATGTGTTAAATTAATGAATGGTATGGTTTTACGCCATGTATGAAATGATTCAGTGATGTATCTGTGAGTGCTATCTACTGATCCAGGGAATAGCACAGTGCTTTCACAGAGGATTCGGGATTAGAAAATCCGGGTCCGACAGATAGCTTATATCCGATTGAATAGCATCGAAAATCGGTAAGTCAAATACATATATGCGTGGATATCTGGTAATCAACTAATCTACCCAGTACTCCTTACTATTTCGCCCAGCCAACCCATTTTTTTAACTTTGGACAATGCATATGAAAATGAAGTCTGTGTTAAAGATGTCTTTGTTGAACTCAGAAAGCAAAGTTTGTTAGTCTGTGATGGTACGATTTTCATGTGAGATGTGCCAATCATATACTGAATCTTGTTGCTAGCAGAGATGGTTTGCAAGAAATTGCATGTGCAATTTAGAATATTAGAGCATTTGTAGCAGTTGTAAAGGGCTCTCCAGTGCAGTGGGAGGAATTCCAGAAGTGTGCATATGAATGTGGGTTGGATACAACGATGGGTCTCTCACTGGATGTTGCTACGAGGTGTAATTCCACCTGTACCATGTTGAGGGACACCCTATATTACAACAGAGCTTTTGAGAGGCTTTTTGTGCTTGGAACGCCGTAGGTATGAGAAAATTCACTACTACAAAACAGGTCATACTGGACGCCTCTGTTGGAAATATGCCCTAGAGGCAATCATAGAGATGATGATATTTCATTATGTTCATGATTTTGATAATATGTTATCGTGTTCCTTGAATGAATCATCAGTTATAGATCAATAAGTATGGAACTTGTTGGTGGAACTCTTTAACTTATATGATGTCATTCTAAATGTATCCCTGATCGGATGTCACTGGTCGGAACACCAGTGACTCTACGACCAGCACATGTATTGATTGATGACCATGTTTCACCGGTCATGAATATGGGGATATCGAATCAATAATGTGAGCACATTTAAGAGAATATGGGGTTGGATAGACCCATCATTGAGATACTATTGAGATTGTTATGAATCTATATGTCATTAGTTGGTCTCAAGTAATGATGATGCATAAATCTTTAGACCTGAGATCAGCATGGTTCCCTACATGTATAATAGCACTCTTAGGGGTTGTCAAACGCTACTCGTAACTGAGTAGTTATAAAGGTAGCTTTCGGGTATGCTATGAAATATGCGGAGGGATGTGACTGGTTGAGATGGGATTTGCCCCTCCTAACATAACATGAGAGATGTCTCTGGGCCCCTCGTGGTGATCGGATAAAGAAAGTGCATGGCCATGCCACTAGTGGTCGAAGTGTCGACCACATGAAGTTATCCGACACTCGATCGAGAAAGTATTGAACAGTCCATAGATGACACAACATCTCACCTGGAGTTCAACCAGACATCGTGAGGCAAAGGGAGAATGCATGAGTAGGTTGCTTAGTTCGATTAGTTACGGACTAGTCGTATGGAGATACGAGCTGGTTGTAGACTGGTCGAACGTAATCACAGAATGGTAAGAACCTGGTCGTAAGGAGTTACGAACTGGTCGGGACCAAATATGATCTGGTCGTATGGAGATACGAACTGATCGTAAGTGATGAGGATCTGGTCATAGATCATATTACATCAAGGTTCGTCCGATATATTCTATGTGTATTTAGGAATCGTTATGTGCTGCTAGGTACCGCTAACGACTGGTGGTCGGAAAAGAGTTTCCGAGTCAAAATCGATTACACATGAACTTATAGGGTTGCACACTTAAAGGGCTAGGATTTGATTTGGATGGTGATCCGAATTCATATAGGCTACGAGTTCCTAATGGGCCTCAAGTTCGAGACCCATCATGGATGCATATATATAGAGGGGCAGTGGCATAGGGTTGTGATGATTTTTAGGATGATCTTTAGAAGAACTCCCGAAACCCTAATAGCCACGCCTTCTCAACCACGCCGCCGGTGCTAGCACTCCAGCGCGTGGTGATCCTGCACCGTATGTGTGGATACCTCGGAGGTGTTGTTGCGAAGCATCAGTACTAGGACGATCCGCAATTCGTGACGATCACTGGAGTCGGAGGAGAAGTCGCTGGCGAGTACGACCACTCGGAGGACCAGACGCACGGCGAGCACGACCAATCGAAGGAGGAGATGCGTCGTGAGTACGACTACAACTGCATCAACTCGCTACAACGAGTCTACTTCCGCTACGAGTCGGCGCGTCTAGCGGTAATCTCGTGATCTATTACTAGCGTAGGTTCCTTGGTTATGCGGTAAATTTTTTGTGTGTACTATCGTAGCCTTGCCCGTAACCCTTCAGCCTCATCACAGATACTTATCACAGACAGTTCGTATCAAAAGCCGTCTGTGAAGTATCGCAGACAGTTCATGATACGAACCATCTGTGATATGTCGTCACAGATGATTCTTGTATGAAATCGTCTGTGATTCACAGCGCGGGAGTTCAAAAATTTTTGAACGCGTGCGCAGGAGGCAAAATATTTTGGCGCTGTCCTTATATATTATAGCCGAGTCGAGGCGGGACATGCTGGGAAGGGTGTCTAACCTGCGAGACACCGACATGCTGCTGGACGTGCATGACTCGGTCGACGTGCTCTGGTCCAAGTTCGCCACCGCAGGCCTCGACGACAAGGACCTCGTCCTCCTCATCTGTAAGCAAACAAACTTCTTCTTCCTCGATTACTCGATCAATCATGGTAGCTAACCTATGGGTGCACATACGTAAATGGTAAATGGGTGCAACGGCTCACATCCGCAACGGCTTCGCCGTCATCGCCTCCGACGCTGTGTTCTACAACGACACCTCCACCGTTGACGTTGTCGACTCCTACTCGGGCCTCCTCAGCACCCTCTTCAGGCCCTACTTCCAGCAGGACTTCGCCGACGCCATGGTCAAGATGGGTAGCACCGGGGTACTCACAGCCCGCAAGGGGGAGGTCAGGAAGGTTTTTGTATGGGAGTGATGTCTTTTTCATGTATTTTTAAGAGTCTCTGAAGATGAAAAGCTCACGTATACATTTAGTATCTTTCAGTCTAAGACACCTTATATTTTATCTTCTAGGTTCAAGTTCTATATTAGGAGCTGTGATAGTACCAACTATGAAACATTCAAAATTCGTTTTTTTTACAATAGAAAAAACTATCACAGACGGTTCTGATTACTATCATAGACGGTTCTTGTTTAGAACCGTCTATGATAGCTTTTTTCACAGACGGTTAAAAAACCGTCTGTGATGACACATAAAGTTAGACGGTTAAAAATCCATCTGTGATGACCTCATGTTATCACAGACACATAAAGTCAGACGGTTCAGAAAACCGCATGTGATGACGATTTTGAACCGTCTGTGATGTCATTTTCTATAGTAGTGATTGCTCCTTTAGATTTAGAATTGGATAAAGCACAATCACTTTGTAAATGTTTGAAAGAATTCTATGATATTACTGAGCTATTCTCTGGTTCTTTATATCCAACAAATTTTTTTTACCAATTTTTTGTGTCATTAAGTTTTTGATTTCTGAGTAGTGTGCTAGCACTGATACCACTATTAGTGAGATGGCACAATCTATGAGTGCTAAGTTTGAAAAGTATTGGAAGAAGTCCAACATTTCTCTTGTCGTGGCAAGCTTTCTTGATCCTAGGTTCAAGAGTAAAATTGTAGAATTTTACATGAAGAAGTTTTATAGTGAGATGTTGTATAAAGTTGAACTTGAAGAATTCATCAATGTTGTAAAACAAATGTAATGAAGCATATGCTTCTGTTGCATCTAATGTCCCAAAGAGTACTGCTACACCTACTCCTAGTGATCAACCGGCTATAGATCTCTTTATGGACAATGAAAATGATGAACTTCATAACTTCTTATATGACACACATGAGATTGGTCAAGATGAAGCAAATGACTTAGAAAAATACATGGCAGAACAACCCCTAGAGCTTTCTAGATCATCCAATCAGAAGTTTGATGTTTTATCATGGTGGAAGAATCATCAAGATGAATATCCAATTCTCTCAAAAGTTGTTCGTGATGTGTTGGCCATGCAAGTGTCAATAGTTGCTTTAGAATCCGCGTTCAATGCTGGTGGCCGTGTCATTGATCCATTCCACAGTCGTCTAGAACCCAATATGGTAGAAGCATTAATCTTACCAAAGATTGGATAACTGCGTTGTCGACGATCGAATCACCGATCTTATGAAAATATAGAAATAGAGGAAAATGATGTGTATCTCCTGGAAGGGAATGAAGCCGCTCTTTATTACTATGAACTGGTTGTTTACAAAAAATACCTATGATCAGGTGAAAGACTTCTCCTGAGTACACTGAGTACGATATTTGTTGTGCTACTAAAATAGATCTAAAAGATGAATCTAATGTCAATAGAGTCACTAGAGTCTGATCTCTTCTTTTTTGCCCCTCCCTTGATCCTTCTATGCCCCGTCTTTAGATAGCTTCCAAAGATGTGGCAGTTGTTGCTAGAGAAGAAGCCTG
Organism: Hsuehochloa calcarea; assembly: GCA_036346395.1. Classification (NCBI taxonomy): domain Eukaryota; kingdom Viridiplantae; phylum Streptophyta; class Magnoliopsida; order Poales; family Poaceae; genus Hsuehochloa; species Hsuehochloa calcarea. Next base: position 26,883,388 of record CM070597.1, on the reverse strand, counting down.
TGCGAAGTGTTGCGTCTGGTCAAAGGGATGTGTCAGTTGATTAAAGTATCAATTGCTGTACGGTTTAAATATCGGTGAAACATTCAACCATGTGGTAGTCAGTGTCTTAGGATTATGTAACATTGCGTGGTATGGAGTATACAACATGTGTTCCATTCATCGCACGATAAAGAATATACCTGGATTCAGATCCAGGTATCAGTTCATAACTTTACGAGCAGTTAACTGGTCGGGGACTAGGTACGAGATCTTGTCCGACCAGGGTATTTATTATGTAACCTCTGAAATCCTTTCGACCAGTGAGGTCGTTAGCCTTAGGGGTTATGGCCACGAAGACGTATGGCCTCTTTATGTATTAAAGTAATGCATAGGGGTTTTAATCCTCGTCATGCGTCCAGAAAAGGTGATAACTTAAATAGTTTGTCAGCTTTTAGTGTAAAAGGAGTATGTATTATTTACTAATGTAGCTTTCTTTAAAATGTACAGATTCTAATAATAAAGGTTGCATCTATCATCGGTGATCTGGAGATTGTTGAGACCCTTGTTGCAAATACGATGATTCAGAGGCACTGCACTCTTCTTCAATAATACTAATACATCTATACATGTTGACTACCTTGGCACATCTCCCTCCTTTTATTTCTTCCTTTCAATCTTGGAGCTGGTTCTATGGCATGAGCTTAGCAACCTACTTGATCTTTTTGCTGCAAATTTGTTTCTAACTTGGTTTGAGAGATTAATTGGCATTGCAAAATTGTAGAAATAAGAAATGGCTAGGATGATGAGCTATAGCCCGTAGGCTGTAGCTGTAAGCCAGTGAAGCTGTGAGGCTGTACTTATGTTAGGGAGACAGAGATCATCCTTTGAAGATTTTTCTATGGAGAAAAGGATTGTCCGCATATATGTGTATGCATGTGGCTTGTATTATGTGAATTTTGTATGGATTTATAGATTTAGTTATAATTATTTGTGCATGATGAATATATAGGTTGACGGGTTCTACAGTAGCCAATTGATAATTGTTTATGCACGATGAATTTCATAACATTGACTTATTATGTTGATTTAGTGCAACCTACTCAATTACAAGGGCGTGACTAAAACTTATGGTATATTTATTCGGGATCCGCTGCACCGCATGGATACTTAGCTAGTATATGATAAAAATGCAAACGGTTGAAAATTTTGACTAGCCTTTTTTTGAAAAATAGATCAATTGAGTCCTATAATTTGCCTCCGGCTAGGATTAAACCCTAGACAACCATACGGAAATAATAATCTGAAAGAGCTAGAAAAGGTAGGGGTTAGTCTTGGCAGCTACAGAATGTAGCCTGGAAGTGGCCAGATTAGCTATGAATAGTAGTAATGACGAAAGCTTCGTCATGTAGTGCCCTGTGCTTCCTGCTTCGCTGGGCCCGGCTCCCGCAATCGTTAAACCGACCTCTTTTTGTCTTTGCTGCCCTGCTACATTGCTGCCGCACATTACAGCATACATATCTCTCTCTCTCTCTTTCGGTCGCTTTTGAGTTCTAACCATCCAAAGATAATGCATGGCTAGCTATATGTATTAGCTAGTTTTAACCGCAACAAGCAGGGCAATATATAATCTAGCAGGCACGAGATAATTAACTACGTACGATTATGCGTACTTCTCATTGGAGGTGCTGATCATTCATTCCACAGCTCAAATATTATATATCATATGCTTGCATGCATGCATATATGCACAGCAGCAGCCTGATGTAACTGAAGCTAGCATGCACACACGACACACATCGTGATGGACTTCTCCTTGGAGCTAGAGATGCTTGTAGGTAATGTAGCCTGGCATGCGGTGGTAGCTAGCTATAGCTACCGGCCCGTAGGGAGTGATGCTGTGCGTAGTACGTTGGGCTGTCAGTGTTATCACACAATGGTCATGCATGCATGCATGCATGCATGTATTGTGTAGTCGTCGACCGTGCATAGGGGGTGGTGCATGCATATGCATAGTAAGCAATGGTGAACATACGTACTGGACAGATGGTTCCTGTCGTGTAATACAATTTTAGTCTTGCTGTTTGTCTTGCATGTACAGGCAGGATTAACCCCGAATGCGATCGCGATCGAGATCTCTTGTCACCCATGCGTGGAGCAGTATTTGTTATACATGTGTGAGTGTACGTGGTGTCCCAGGTACGGCACCTGAGGTGAGAAGAAGGAGACAAAGGGGACTCAGGTCGTCAGCGCGTGTCAGCCAAATAACCTCCGAGGAGCACAAGGCGCCAACGCCCCACCCAACGAGATCAATCAACGCAACGCATCGCATCGCACAGACCGATCGGAATTGGAGCGTTAATTGTTTGCTAGTAACTCTCCTTCTCTCTTCCTTCAATTCGATCGTACGCCACTCTCTCTCTCTCTCTCTCTCTCTCTGACCTCTCTCTCTCTCTCTCGCGTTGAGGTCGAGTTTAGACGACGACCTAGTAAAAAGTGTCATACGTCGATTTCGCATATGGAACAAAAAAGGGTACATACAGCTCAGATGCAGGGACGGATTCCAAGTAGTACCGTATCAGGTGTATGCCCAGTTGGAAATGGCGTGTGTACGCATGCATGTAGCTACGCAGGAGAAGATTTTTTTTTTTTAAAAAAAAAACTCGCAAGCTAGAGTGGAGTGATGGTGATGCACATGCATGACAAGTGACGTATCAAGACAAGAGTCCAGTCTCTGCGTACCTATCGATCTGTTACCTGATATACACGGAGGAGACTTCAGAGAGGTCGAGCTGAGTAGCCTATACCAACAAGCTAGCAGATCGGATGTAGTAGTCGAAAATGTTGTCTATATATATCTGGCGAAACGGCCCTTTCTTCTCAGCTGGACAAGAAATTGGTTGGTATGCGACACAGTTGAAAGTCAAATAGATTGATCAGATTGACTAGTGTCTAAAACAATATGGAGCAAAAGATTGTCATATTTCGATCAGTGCTAGCTGAGATAGCTACAAGGTGTGGCTTCATTGGAACCATTAACATTGCTTGCTCTTCTGTGTGCATGTGTATCCGGAAATGACATTACACTGGGAGGGGCTACCTGTGAAGAGAGAAGGGAGATCGATCGAGGGGGCAAATCAAAGGGTGTTGGAATTGGGGACGTAATGCCGACATCACGGCCTGCATCCTTGGAAAAAAAAAACGCCTGCACTCTTTCAGCCGTATGTGCATGCATGATGCATGAGACAAGCAACATCCTATGCAAAATTTTGTCACAATCCCCGCCCCCCTGCGCATACACACCTCCTCTTCCTCTCCCATATACATATGTCATGTGTGTGCATCAGCTGCTGCTGTTGCAGCAGCATGCAGCAGCAGCAGTGAACAGCACCATCAGCTGCTGCTTGCATCGCTCACCAGTCTCCCCGGCCCTAGCTACATGCACAGCTCACAGGGGTGCCACACCACCACCACCACCACCTCCCTGTGGATTACACTGGAGGAGATATTGGCTCCTGCCACCTCCCAGCGATGTCGGCGGCAGCCCTCAGCGCATCTGCGCCAGCGCCGTGCAGGCCTCGGCCGGAGAATCCGACGCAGTACAGACCATCTGGACCTCTCCAGTTGCTAGGGCACCGAGCCCTTGGCTTGCCGTCCTCTGTGAAGAACTCACCGTCCTGTCGTGAAACACATATGTATCACAGTATCAGTGACTCGATCGCTACTACAGATCGGCATGTGTTAGCACAGCGGCCGGCCGGCTAGCTAGGTGTTGCGTTGGTATTTGGTTAGGCTGTAACCTGGAGCCAGGAAGGGACGTTGCTTTTGTAGCCGGTGGCGAAGATGACAGCATCAAAGGCCATTTCATTGCCGTCCACGAACCTTGCCCCGTTGCTGCTGAATGACTCGACTTCTGGTACAATCTGCGTTTGTTACGGCACAAGGCATCAGAAGTACACATGCAGATATAATACACACAGAGAGAGAGAGGTTTGAAGTCAAAAAGGAATGTACAAACTGTCCTGGACCTTGTTGCTACTTGCTAGATCGAGCTCATTGTAAGGTTTTATCAGTGCAGATCATTATAGACAGCATGCAGGTCCTAGACGAGGACAAGCAACACAATGGAGAATACCATGGAGGCGGTACTATTTTTGTTCAGCGATTATTTTCTATCCATGCCTAATCTCTCAGCATCGTGAGCAACATGACAGCTACGTATCTACCTAAAGTACAAACACCTGCATCAGGCAGAGGGGGTGGTAAAAGCCAAGAAACCAGGCAAAAGAGGTAGATAAAATTGTAAATTTCACTCTACTCGCCAACAAGGGAGAATGTTTTGGAAACCTCAAAAGCGAGTTAAAATTGGCATGTCATGGAAAAGAAACAATTATTTCGACACTTCTCCAGCTTTGGAGAGAGAGACAGAGAAAAGGAGGGAGGGGAGTAATCATACCTTGATGTTTCCAGATTTGATCAAGGACCATGCTCCCACGTCGAGGACAGGGCTCTTCCCGGTGACGTTCTTGATCTCCAACGGTCCCAATTTGGGCCTCTTCAGCCCATATTTTTCGGTGTCTCCCAGAACCATCTTTGCAACAAGGAGTAGAAACCTATCGACCAGCTTAACGGGAAGCCACCTCAATAATTTCATGGCTACACTAAATGTTGAGGCCCGAAACACCTCTCTTGGTAGAACATGCACCTGTCTCATTAAATGTAGACAAATATGAATTCACGTAGAACATGTTCAGAATTTCAGATAATATGAAGGATGAACAAGAACTAGCATGCTTCCATGTGGAGTTACAACATAAAACTGAGAAAGACCATAAACTCATACATATTTCATTTACAGGGAGAGAAACAGAGTTTCTAGATGGAAGCTAATGTAGTATATAGCAGAACAGCGAAGGAACTGAAGACTGACAGGCATGTCCTATTTATAGACAGTCAAAAAGAACAAATAATGAAACTTGACATAAGAACAGTTTGAAAACATCAAGCACAGCTAAAACAATGAATAAAACTAAATACATGATAAAGCGATCTTAATATAGGAAAGCATCACACATCTCAGTAAACACCTGTATATCTAGAGGCAAGTATAAATAGGCTACCGCACAAGACATGTTGCTGGAATGACCAAGAAAACAAAAGACTGTACACTCACCACATTTTCAGAGAAAAGTGTAAGCGACTAGCATATAAATCTTAAGGCCAGGGAGAGTTGAATAACATCAAGGAAACCAAGTAGATCACTAATGTACCATGAGAGCAAGCAGCAAAAGGACTTACCCCACTCCTAACTGACATGAAAGGCGTTGCACCATGCTCACACAAGTCCAAACACATCTCCATCCCTGAGTTGCCACACCCCACAACCAGCACCTTCATGCCCTTGAACCTTTCTCCGCTCTTGTACTCGCTAGAGTGTAACACCTCCCCCCTAAACCTCTCCCTCCCCTTCACCTTCGGCACGACCGCCTCAGCATTCTCCCCGCTGGCTACCACCAGCCATGGAGACACATACTCGGTCACCTCGGAGTCCGCCGAGACCGCGGTTACTCGCCAAAGCGATGTAGCTGTGTCGAACCATGCGCACGTCACCGTGCGACCGAACAGCGGAGAAATGGAGAAGTGGGAGGCGTATGAATGGAGGTAACGAAGGAAGTCATACTTGGTCGGATAAGTAGGGAAGTCAGGAGGGAAATGGATGTGGGGAAGCTCACAGAAGACCTTTGGGAGGTGTACACGAAGGCGGTCGTACGTGCGGTTGGTCCAGAGATCGGCAATGCCGTTGGAGCGTTCAAGGATGGTGAAGGGGACTGAATGCTGGCGAAGGGTGGCTGCGACGGCGAGGCCCGACGGCCCTGCGCCGACGATGATGGGACCATTCACAGTGCAGGGACTTCGCCTAGGGCTCGTGCTATTAGCTTGCTCTTGCATGATGGCCCAAGAACCAATAAGCTACGCACAAAAACACACGACCCTCTCTTAGAATCTCACACCGGTAGGCTCATGCAATGGAATGAACACCTCTCCTATATACGCGTAGATCTCCTCTGCCTCTCTGAAAGAAGCTAGCTAAAGATGCAGGCACAACCTAAGCTGCCATGGACATAATCTTTTTGCCTCTCCTCTTGCATGCAGTACAGTGCCAGTGTAAGCATGGAGGAGGAGAAAGGTGCGATCAGAACCTATTTGGCCACCTTAATGCGCTCAGGGTGAGGGTCCCTCTCCCCTATATATAAGGAGAAGTGAATGTAAAGGGAACCCTTACATTGTACAGAGCTATTTTTGTGAGTTCTTGCAGAACTGTTGGAATGATTGCCACCAATCTTTTCAGGACAACAAAGAAAAGGGAAATAATACCTTTTCTCTTATTATTTTATTTGTTTTTTTAAAGAAAGAACTTAGCTTCATAGGCATTGATAGAACCCAGAGATAAAATCAGATGAGATCTTGTCATGCAATGCACTTTGACAAACTAACAGTGTATGTACCATTGCCACCCAATGCATGACCATTTACTATATCTTAAGGTGAATAGTCAATAGTGGTTCTTGGTTTGCGTAGATTCAACCAATCATTTCTTTGTCATCATAGTGGTTCTTGGTTTGTGTAGATTCAACCAATCATTTCTTTATCTTCTGAAAGGAGACCTCTTTGGTCACGCCACCACCTGTAGCGTGACAAAACAACATTATCACGCCATAGGATAAGTCTGCTAAAATAACACTTTTGTCACGCCACTAGTGGTGGCATGATCAAACAACACTGTCATGCCACAGGTGATGGCGTGACAAGAGTTTGCCCAAATACGGACTGACGTGACAGTGTTGTTTTGTCACACCACGGGTGGTGGTGTGATCAAAGTGGTCAGAATTAGAAATAAAGTTCGCAGGGGTTAACTCTAAAAAAAAATTAAAAAAGGGTTAATTGATATAAAAAAATTCGATTTGTAAATATGGTTGATGCTTACATATCCATCCTACAAAATATATAAATAGAATATTCTGTTTCTCTCTCTCTTTTAGATAGCATGGAAGCACACTTTTATAAGCATTGCTTTGTAATGAAGGGAAAAGAGACCCATACCAAGCTCTATACTATGAATCTTGTTAGCAAGTTGGCAACGCTGACACGGACATTCTGCTATTTGACCGAGCAGCCTAGTCAACTCTTCGCTTCAAAATAAGATTCAGAAGATTTTTAGAGCTTACTTTATCAGTCTACTCACCTAGTTACCTAGGACCTAATTGCTACTTAATTTTACATTTAGACTTATGAACCATGGTAGTGCAATAGGAAGCAGGGAGGAAGGATGCAGAGACAGAAAGCCAGCCTCATTATTGCATATTAAACTGAGCAAATGCAATGGTTTACTTCGTAATTGACTGCCAATCTCATCAGATAGGCAAGCAGTAAAACATGCCACTGAAATTTTGATGCAAGTGAGTAGATTTTACAGATCCTCTGCCTGTTTTTAGCCCCCTTGTATCCACTAAGTGTGGCATAGCCCAATTAACAAAATTCTGTAATCCTGAAGTTGATGTGGTGAAGAACTGTACAATGCTGATAGATAGGTTGAGGGCATACCTACCAGCTATGCAAAGATCCCTTTCGCACATGGGTGTTCGCATTAAACACATCCTATGATCTGTAGGAATTCAATGGCAGAAAGGGGTTGCTGATTCATTTCAGTGAAATATTAGCTGTTCTGTTTGGAGGTTGTGCACAATTGGATAAGATAGTGTTGGCATAACTTACAACAATAAACGAGACAGTTTTTTTGTGTCTCTCTTCATGATGCTAGGGCAAACATCGATCATTCTGCATGACGAAGTTGCGGTGTCAGGCACACAGAAAACTGTCAAAGTTAACCTTAGCCTCTGAAGGCAGTGTGAACATCAATGGAAACAAAGAAAACACAACACAATCAATTTCAGGCAAGCTGGTCAATACTGAAAACAACGGATAGCATTCTGGATTTACCTTTCACAGCTTAGAGCGCATTCGGCTTCAGTTGATAGCCCTCATCCGCAGAAGCAATTATAACCATGGCAAAGCTCCTGTTCAAGCAGTTCTTCTGTACCACCACGCGCAATGTGCTCCCTGCAAGTTAGAACGAGTTACAGAGCAAACAGAATGGAGAGAATTTATTGCTCAAGACAAAACAGAGCAAATATGTGAACAGAAAGAATGCAACTTAAAATTTTCACAAGAACGCAGCTTCCTCAAGAAAGGACACCTCTGCGTGTTTGAGGCATTTCGTCGAACAGGTTGCGCGCAGACATGGCGCCGTTCCAGTTCGGGGACTTCCTCCTTACCTTCGAAATCAAGCATTGATTGACGATCGGAATTGCTGTAATGGAAACTAGATCTGATCAGAACAACCCATTAGACGTTACCGAATTCACCGCTCAAGAATCTTCCTTCCGTTTCGCCGTGATCGCTGCGCGACACGAAGCGCTCCTCCGCGCAACTGAAAGAGCCACATGCCATGCGTGGCCGTGCCAATGGAAGATGTTTTCCAAAAGAGAATACGGGTTGCTACTCAAAATCCGTAATACCTGCGCGAAGGCTCGGGCAAAATGCTATCGTAACCGAAGACGTATTAATACATTACGCTGTCCAGCTCTAAAGGCGGATACTATGAAAAGACACTGACAAGATTTCTTACGCTATTAGAAAGTTGAATGCCCTTTTATGTAAATAGAAACCAAGGAATCAAATCCCAATAATGCACTATGCTAGGTGAGTGAGAATCAGATCCGGTGATATACGAAAATACTTTATCTATCGTAATCCGTTGCATAGAAAATTTGTACGCTATTATCACATTTCAAGTGAATATGCCTTGGTTTGGCACTTTGGCTATTACTGATCCTAGGATCGAAGGAGATAGATAGATAGATGCGCTTTTCACATTGCACACCTTTCAAAATTCTGAAGGTCGCATCACACGATTTTTTTTTTCCAAACAGGAAAACCCGGATTCTATTATCAAAGATAAGGGAGAAGTCATATAACCAGCGTATCGTCTTATTACACCCCAATATTTACAGAAACGAAAAGGTCTAAGTCAATACAACTTGTTTTCTGTTTTTCCTTAGAATGAACACCGAGTCATCTGAAGAAGAACAGGAAACTCAAGAGCGAGAATCCCAACAAAAAAACTAGACTACCAGATCGACAAGCAAAGTAAAGAAACTAATTAAAAGAACTCCATTTCCACCCAACTTCAGTCTCTGAAAGCGCCAAGACACCATCATCTTGAGCCGGTCCTATTTCAACCACAAGCCATCTCCTACCATCACCAAAAACATACCAGAAGTATTCCAATTCCATCGAGGGGTATCATTATCACTGGACAAAGCAACAGTCACTAGAGCATCTCTAAGATGACAACTCATCTTGTCTCTTCATTCAACCACCTTCTGAAGGATAATTTTCGTCTTCCAGAGGCCATCTCATGTACTGTACAACCAACATCATTGCTAATTTCATAAAGATGTTTGAATTGGACACATAAAGGGGCAGAGCCACACCAGCAATCTTCCCAAAAGTCAATTTTTTTTTTCCATTACCCACCATCAAGCATTTACCTTTGATGTAGTGATTCTTGATTTTAAGCGTGTCAGCCCAAGGAGAATCAGTTTGCTTATGCCTAACATGAGTAACAGCCTTGCCTACCATATATTTGGCTTTAACAATTTCTTGCCACATGCCTTCCTCACTTTCTAATTTCCACCACCATTTGCACAGCAAGCTAACATTTAAAGTGTGAAGGCTTTGAATACCCAAACCGCCTTTTTTCTTAGGCCTACAAATCAGAGACCATTTAACTAAATGATACTTCCTTTTCTTCCCCCACCTTGCCAAAAAAAAAAACTTCTTCCGGTTTTATCCATCCTATCAAGAATAGATTTGGGTAACAAATACATTGAAATATGATAAATGGGCACACTACTTAAACTAGAATTAATTAAAACATTCCTTCCCCCAATGGACAGAGACCCACTCTGCCATCCATCTAATCTTTTAAGCAGTTTCTCTTCTAAATTACCCCAGTCGGCCACACGCAATCTGGAACTACTCACAGGGAACCCCAAATATCTAAGGGGCCAGTTACCAATTTGGCAGTTAAACATATCAAAATATTGAGTAATTTCCTCTTCTTCACCTCTTATCATCAAAATTTCACTTTTCTGGAAGTTGATTTTAGCCCAGAAATGGCTTCATACATGTATAGAATCAGTTTCATGTTTCTAGCCTTTTCTAAGTCATATTCCATCAACAAAATGGTATCATTTGCATATTGCAGAATAGATACCCCATTTTGGATCAAATGGGGGCACCAAGCCCGTCACAAGGCCATTGCTTTGAGCTTTAAAGACCATTTTTGCAAGGTAATTAGCAGCTAAGTTAGACAAAAAAAGGTGATAAAGGATCTCCCTGTCTCACCCCTTTGCATCTTTGAAAGTAAGGTCCAGTTCTATTGTTTACTTTTACACTTAGAGTGTCGGACTTGGATTTTACAAATCCAAATCCTCTGTGATAACACTGTATTATTCCCTGGATCAGTAGATAACACTCACAGACACATTGCTGAATCATTTCATACAAGGCGTGAACTAAAACATTCAAATATATTAAAAACATCAGAGTGACATAGACCACGTTGGGTCGAGTTTTACACGAAGGGCCGAACAGACTAAATTGATTACATTACATGAAAACATCGCAAACTACAGCGGAAGCAAAAGGAGTATAGCTCATCTCTCCATAGGCAATCGCTGGGGTAGCCTATGTACGATGGATATATTAACCAATGGTTTGGATAATATCGGTTGTACACAAGTACCGAACGAGTCCACTAGACTGAGGTGAGACCTAAACTATAGAACTAGACCACTCTTCATCGTTTCCTTGTCCATCGGCTTCCGGGTCCTCGTAATACGCATAATCTCTTTGGTAACATTATCTGAAGGATTTGGGGGAGAGCGAGAATGAACACAACTTCCGTGCTCGCGAGCCAACACATAAGATACAATAATATACATGCATAGCTTAACAAGGGTGACTCGGGTTCTTTTATTTGCTAAAGAAACATTTTCAATTATCATAATTACAAATTCCTATCACGTAGTATTTTAACCAGATTGCGTTTTATTAAAGAGAGTAATTGTGCAATATTAAATAACAGCAGAAATCCCCTCCGTCGGAACCTCTACCTTATGCTTCTCTTGATTGGAGCTACCTCTAATCATTAACAGCACCACTGAGCTCGACGGCTCAAGAAAATTCCGATCTTAGGGCTAGGTGAGCCCGACCTGATTTTCATACCACCCACAAAGATTTTTGAAATAGAACTAACTCTAGTAAGTTCCCATGTCCGCCTTTGACCGCAGGCACGACTGTTTAACAGTTTAGACTCTACAGAGGTTGTACACTGTACCCACAAGAGATAATCATACTCATTGCCCCACATGATTCCTTAGTCATATAGTTGAGAGATCATCACAGTAACCTTTTGAAATATTTCGCCCCTTTCGTCATCTCACCCATATGGGGTTACGCCCATATGTTAAAGAGACGTTCACCTCAAGAACTAAGCGAATGGATTACCCATAACGCCTAGCGTGGATCGGCAACTTCAACTTGCATTGGTGTCTCATTCAAGCCGGACCATGTCCAGTGCTTGCACGATCCCGCTATCTTTCCAGCGAGATAACATTCAGAATTTAATAAATTTACTAAGCCAAGTTGTATTTTACAAACTTGTGGTTGTACTTGTTTTACATGGGAGGTCATGACAAGATTAAATCCTTAATCCATCCCGGTGGTTCATACCACCTACCAACCACTCTCGTGCACGACAGCACCCACCACCATTCCATCAGCCCAGATGTGGCAATAGCAAGTTGTTAGGGTTTTGAGAAGTAAAACCAATTTGTCACAAATACTTCAGTCATGTACCCCCAATGACTGTCCAAAACTATGTCATGTTGAAGAGATGATGATTATAGCATTTTAATGTCCCGATACTTAAGCAAGACTAGCATGTCGTTTAAGTACAACCTATACTCGTATTTACCACATAGCTACTAGGGTGATATGACATAATGGATTCAATTATCAAGGGATTGCTTAATAATTAATTAATTATCAAATGGGTATTTAACCATCTTAAGCTTTAACATATATTTGATTTAAGAATTAAAGTATGCAATTTTGGTAATTTAAATAAATATAATTTACATAAAATACAGGCTCAAAATGATCAAAGTGTCGACTTGCCTTAGTTATAGGCAAGCGAGTCTTGATAGTCTTGTGCTTGATCAAGTTGGAGATCTCCTGCGTCTTCGAATCCTATTCAGACGAATGTACCGGAAAAAGACTTGTCGGTGTTTTAGAATCGATCTTACGTAAAGATTGTTTGATTTGGGGGGTCTCCTAGAGATGAAATCACGCAGAGCGATTGACACGAGATTTTTATACAGGTTCAGGCCTTCTCCGGGGAGAATAACAACCCTACTCCTGTGTGTGTGTGGTATTGACTGTATTCTCAACAATCAAGCCAGAAACTAAGACTATTACAAAGAACAGTACTTGTCTTTCTCTTTGATTGTCCTCGATTGGCTCTTTTTTCCCTCTCCCTTGTCCTTCTGATTGATGCCTTTATATAGTCGTGAAGAAGTAGCCGTTTTCCCTCACAAGAGGCACCTAATCAAGCCGATAATGGGCACATGATGGCAATAATTACCGTGTAGTGGCTCCTTCACGCCGCTTGGCGCTTATCTTCGAGGTAATGGGGTATTTAAGCATTATTACGCTTGAGAATAATAGTGCATGTGGACCGTCTCGATTCCTTAATCAATTGGACCCACTCGCTTGTAGGTTTTATTGATTATAAGGTGGTCGTGGTTGACTTGGTCGTAGTAGGACTTACGATCGGGTACAAGTCGAGCGTAACTTACGATCGGATAATAGTCGTAGAAGGACTTACGACTAGGTGCAGTCGTAGCGTAACTTACGATCGACAATAGTCGTAGAAGGACTTACGATCGGGTAATGGTCGAGAAGGACTTACGACGGTAGTGGTCGAGAAGGACTTACGACCATGACATAGTCGTAGTAAGACTTACGACTATGGGGGTGATTGTAGGAGAACTTACAATCACTTGGTAGGCCCTCCTTATAAATATAAGGGGTACTGGGACTACGTGACATCATATTTACCCATAATAAGAATTATAGATAAAAGATAAAATGAGGATTATCGATCCTCGCCATCTAGCCCCCGACTTCAAGTGAAAGTAACTTACTTGGTGAAGGATTTGCAAATGGTCTTACGACTATGAAAATGTCGCAGAATAATGGTCAAGGAAAACACTTCGACATTTGAGTGCTACTTTGACCAGAATTTGCTTGGTCGGGAAGGTTGCTTACGATTATCAAATAGTCGTAAAAACCCTACGATCGTGAAGTGGTCGTAGTAGGCGATCGGAGAAAAATCCTTTCCGATTGATACTTCATTTGACCGTAAAGACTTGGTCAAGAAAGTAATTTCGCTTGAGGTGACAAAACGAACCTAATTTTCTCGAGCAGACCATCTAGGAATTGCAACCGACCCCACTGCACTGCCGATGAGACGGTTCCTCAAGCGGTGGCAATCGTGCGGTTATAAAACTTACCGGAGTTAGACTTGGATTCTTACCTTTTCCCCAAATCACTCCCACTGTTCTTCGAGCTTTCGCCTTCTCCGCCGCCAACCCTAATCGTGTCTTCTCTGGCAATCTTTTTTCAATCCAAAACTTCTTGTTTCTGAGAGAAATGGCCAAGAAAGTTTCTGAGTGGGAAGAGTCGGAGATGGATGCGGCGAAGATTAAAGTCTTGGTCGACGCCGGGAAGATTCCAGAGAAGGCTCTGGTGAAATGGCTTCCGGCCATCGGACAAAGATCGGCCGTCGGGGAAAATGGGCAAATCCCCGTTTTCCAAGCGTACTGTGAGTGCGGCCTCCGACTGCCTGCTCACCCCTTTCTTACGGTGGTACTCGAGCACTTTGGAGTGGAATTAGTGAATCTAGGTCCTAATTCCATTACTATGCTGAGTGTCTTCGTGTACCTTTGCGAGACGTACCTGGGGATTCCGGCGGACCTCGAGCTTTTCCAATATTATTACGGGATGGCTCGACAAACTGGAATTGCCGGAAGTTGCGGTCTGAAGCTCCACGACTTGAAGTCGAGGGAGTATATTCAGAGTTTCACTCGGTCTTCATGGCCGGGATGGAGGAAGAGGTGGTTTTACTGAAAAGTCACCTCAGAAGACAGCCTCTCTTTCGTGGGGAAGGCTGCCGAGAAGAAATCTTCATGGGACTCAACTCCTGAAGATATTAGTCGGATTGCCCCCTACATTCAAGCCATCAAGGACTTGAAGGAGGAGGGGTTGACCGGATGGCATGTGGTGACAGATTTCATCACACACTCGAATCAGCCCCTTGAAGAAACGAGCATCTCCTATGTGGAGATATTCGGGGAGAGGAGACCCGACCAGGGACTATGACGAGGGTAAGTGAACTTCCGACTTAGCTCTCGGTTTGGTCTTTCTCAAAGTTATCTAATGTTCTTATCTGTTTACACAGATCTTCCACAGGTGGAGATTGACGCTAGAGTCAAACTCGTCTATGAGAAGTCTCCGCCACCCCGAGCGGTGATTCTCAAATCATTGCGGCTTTACCCATAAATGAAAAGATAGAGCGCCTAAAGGTAATCAAAAGTTGATTTTTCTTTAGGACTTTATAGTCGAGAAGAACTTACGACTAGTGGTGATCGTAGAATATCTTACGATCAAGAAAATGTCGTAGAAAAACTTACGACTTGACACTGGTCATAGAAAAACTTACGACCGGTTAGTAATTCTTCTTTTCATTTTGCTTTACGTAAAGTAGGCATGGAAAATCGCCCGCACGACGAGGACGCTATACCGATAACCATTGGTGCGGCGTTGTCGAATGACAAAGGCTCGGCTCCTCCGTCCAAGATACGTCGACTTGCGAGATCCGCTGACAAGGGAGGAGCAAGTTCGAGCTCGTTTTTACCGATCTTCTACAAAGCTGCGCGGACATAGCCGTAATTGAAGCCGAGGTGAAGCTATCGGGCGAGGAGATTGAAGCGCTTGAACCTCTTACATAAACCCAGCAGGCTAAGGTACCTTCTACTATGACAAGAAATCTTTCGGTTTTCGCCACTCCTAGTTTTGTTAAGCAATCGAAAAGGAAATCTGGAAAGATTTTATGTCTTTTGTAAAGGACGATGCTGCTCCAAAGCCTGCAGCATTGAGGGTAGTGCTGCTCTTGGAGTGGTCGAGACTGGTCTCGGCTATCCAGAGAATCAGGAGACCAGAGATGTGGTTCCTGTTCAAATTCTACGACCAGACGTGGTCGTAGCTGGGCCCATTATTGAACCTCGACCAGACGTGGTCGTAGAGAAGAAGAAGTCCTCCGTTGGGAGGATTGCTCCTAAGTTCCTGGTTAAGACCAAGGTGCAGAGGTATGCGAAATGTACTAAAGTGTAAGAACAACATTTACCTTTTTCCTTTTCACAACCTGATTTGCTTTTCTTTATTTTAGTCCGACTCCTTCAGCCCCCGGGAATGCTTCCGTTGAGAAGCCCATTGCCACTTCTTCAGTTGCTGGAGAGGTAACAATGGAGGTGGTCGAAGGATCATCCTTAGCCCAGGTGGCCGATGAAGTCGTGGCTCCCAGAGTGGTTCCTACAACCGCTGAGGTTGTAGCTACGATCGTTGAAGTAGCGGCTGCGTCTACTGAAGTAGCGGCTACAACCGTTGAAGTGGCAGCTACGACTACTGAGGTCGTAGAGACAACAGGGGCAGCTGTAGAAGCCTCTGGTCAAGGCGGTGACGAGCCTGTACACCGCGTTGGGAAGGAAATCGTGGCAGGCGTTCCTTCCAGTATCCAAAGAGAAGCTGCAGCTACAGAATCAGAGGAAGAAGAATACTTCAACTTCTGTGCTGACTTCTTTGGACCTGCTACCGTCGTAGGGTCTTCTGCTTTCAGATCTCGCGACCGAGTCCCCCATCCCAACGATATTCCCAATAGAGGAAACATCTTTGACAATGAGCGTCTTGAGAAGGTTTGGTGGGATCAAGTTGCGAGGGTAGACAAGCTGAAGACCCCGGAGCTGGTTTATTCGGCATTTGCTAGGTCGACCATGAATGTAAGTATTTTTAGGATACTTATATATGTGGCTTTCCCTTTCTTCTCACTGTCTTCCTTTTGCAGAAAGCTCTAGAGCAAATTGCCGTTGTTGGTGAGTATCATCGACAACTTCTAGAGCTCCGACAGGAAAAAGAGGAACTCTGCATACAGGTGGAGAGATGGTAAGTCACTGTTATTCATAGTCGTTTTCGACTTGACTACTTATATAGTGCTTACGAGATTTGTCATGGAAAAACTCATGACAAGGTATTGGTCGTAAAAAACTTACGACCAGAGGCTTTGTCGTAGAAAGACTTACGACCAGGTCGATGGTTGTAGAAGAACTTACAACCGATTGACCGATGTTCATATCCACTTTTATCCTTTGTAGGTTAAAAAGTGACACAAAGACCTTAGCTGACTCGCTCAATTATGAAAAAGAGGAGTCGAAAAAGTCGAGGAGGAAGTAGTAGACCTCTCAAGAAACTTCGAGAAGCCATCTGCAACTAGAAGATTGCGGGAAAAAATAAACGATAAGTCTTGAACTTAAGATGCTTTTGACTTTGACCTTTACTCGACTCTCATTTCTTTTCCGAAAAAGAAGATGAAATGAAGAAGCTCGGATGAAGTTGGAGAAAAGCTTTGGTCATTCAGAGTTTTCGTATTTCCAAGAATAAGGATCAGAACTCGAGGGACTGAAAACTCGAGTAATGTAAGCAATTCTTTACATCGTTCTTTCGAGTATTTTCCCTTTTCTAATGCTAATTTCTTTTTCAGAAATTGCTGTCGAATTGAGAAGCCTCGAGGCTGAAATAAATGAAAAAACTCTGATCTGTAACGAGTCCGTCCGCATTGCTAAGAAGAATGCAGAGGACGTTAGAACATGGGAGAAAAAGCACGCTGAAACCACTACTTCCCATAAAGAAGAAGTCAAGAAGTTGGATTCTCGACTAGTAGGTAAGAAATGCTTTACCTATAATTATATTTGTGTTCTCTTCCTCTAGAAGTTTATTTTTGTTTGACCGGTTTTATTCTTTTCAGAACAAGTGGTCGAAAACAAAAGACTTCGCGAGGCTTCGACTCGTTCCCAACAGGAGATGGAATCAATGAAGACTAATCTTCAAGGCAACATCACACTCCTGAACCATGTACTTGGTGAGCTACATACTGATGGAAAAACTCCTCGAGAAGATACGATAGTGCTCACATAAGTACCATCGGGAACAAGTCGAACTTTGCAAGAAATGGTGACCACTCAAGGCCAACCAAATGAATCCATAAGGGAGGCAAATCGAAGCTGCAGTAAGTTATGCTTTGGCGAAACTTAAAGCTCATGACCCCCATCTTAATGTGCAACCAATCGAAGCCGACTTCGATCGCCTGAATCGAGGCGTAGTCGCTTGATTGAAGAAATGCAATCATTGGTAAAAGGTGGCGGAGGAAATGCAATGGGCTCTCCTCTTGAGTAATCTGTAACAACTTTGTAAGACAGACAAGTTTCTGTTGATGAAATATATGTGATCCATCTTGTTTCCTGCAAATCATCTTGTCGAGTAGTTAGCAACTCAAAAGATAATTAACGAATGAAAGACCAAGAACTGAAGTTAAATTAATAACTTTATCCTAGCCCCCGACTATTTGCTTACCTTGTTTAGACAATCCAAGTAAATAGTGTGTGAAATAGAAAGAGAGGTTTGTTTAACTTATAGTTTTTGTTATGGTTGTCAAGCACTGGTCGAAAGAGTAGAAACGACTCGACACTAGGAAGTTCCTTCTAGTGGGCAGGACCACGTGCAGAGAGGAAAGGCTTCGACTAGGTGATGTTACCATCTCCGACTAGTTTAATCAAACCAAGAACAGCAACTTGAGTTAAGCAAACGTCTAGCGGACTTTAATAATTCATTCGCCCTTTTCTGATGGACTCGATAAGTCTTTTCTAGTAGCAAAAGTGGGAGACTGAGCAACGCTAGGAAGTTCCTTCTAGTGGGCAGGATCACGTGCAGAGAGGATGAGAGACCATGTGAGTAGGGTCCCCGTTTGAGTGATGAGTATTTGACGCTGTGGTGAGAAGTTTGTGATTGAAATCATTGCGTTTGCGCTGCTGCTGGTTTGTTTCTGTAAGTGCAGAACTTCCGGTTCTGGAAAACGGAAGTTCCGACTCCGCTTTGGTAAAACGGAACTTCCGATTATCCTGACGTTTGTGTTCTGTTGAGTTAATCGGAACTTCCGCACCTGGGAACGCGGTATGTCCGATAATACTAACGTGAGTATTCTGCTGTGACGACAATCGGATCTTCCAACCTGGGAGTGCGTACGGTCCGATAATCGGAACTTCCGCCGTGGAAGTGCGGACGGTCCAATAATCAGAACTTCCGCAATGGTAAGTGCGGAACTTCCGATTGTGGACAGAACTGTGCAGAAAGGCATAGTTTTGATTTTGAGTTGTGAATTACTTTGAGATAAATGCAAATGATGATTCTATTATCTTGAGCAATGCTATGTGATGTGTTTCTTGTTTGTGCTGGTTGTAGGGCATCGAGGTGGAGTCGTGGCGAGACACGTGGAGACCGGACTAGACGCAGGCGGCGTTGAGGTCAGAACGGTAAAGGTGTGTCGAAGACGGCATGCACTCGAGGCGTTTGCGAGTCGTGAACAACAAGGAACGCGGGAGCTTCCAGAAGGTGTGCGAGGGGCGAAAGGGTCATTTCGCAAAGCGGCACAAGTGGAAGCGGGCTCCGTTAGGGTTTAGCCGGCATAACGGGTTGGAGACCCGTTAGCCAAGGGCTATAAATAGAGGTGAACCCCTGGTTGTTGGGTTGGAAGATCCCCACGGACGGCGCCAACTGTCGGTGTTTTAGAACCGATCTTACGTAAAGATTGTTTGATTTGGGGGGTCTCCTAGAGATGAAATCACGCAGAGCGATTGACACGGGATTTTTATACAGGTTCAGTCCTTCTCCGGGGAGAATAACAACCCTACTCCTGTGTGTGTGTGGTATTGACTGTATTCTCAACAATCAAGCCAGAAACTAAGACTATTACAAAGAACAATACTTGTCTTTCTCTTTGATTGTCCTCGATTGGCTCTTTTTTCCCTCTCCCTTGTCCTTATGATTGATGCCTATTGAAGGACCGAAATGGCAACAGAGGGGGGTGAATGGTGCCTAAAAATTAATACTCCCCTTCACTGTATTTAAAACCAGCCTACAAAGATCTCTGAAGATCTAAAGAAAGTAAATGAAGCAAGATCAAATAACAAAAACAAGTTTCAGGCTGTTCTTCTGGAAATCGGAAGTTCCGGCAGAGATTGCGGAAGTTCGCGCTATGTAGTTCATGAGTGTATATCGCGGAAGTTCCACTTGCGGTACTTCCGCTGCATAAAATCGGAAGCTCCGATTATCCTGACCGAAGAACAGAACGCTCGGGTTTTTGCCCAAAAATCCAAACTACTTAATCTTGAATGCTCTTCTCAGGTCAAGTTTTACAGGACATCAAACTAAACACCATCTTGACCTTATGGAGAAGAATCGCAACCAAAGATTCAATAATCGAACCAAAAACGGATTTCTTGAAGAAGGGCAAGAAAGACCAAAACCAATGATAAGCTTAGATTCTCGATTCTTAGAGCATGAAACTTTGAGGAAGTAATAGCAATACCAAAACGATTCTAGATATGAAGTTTCATGCTATCTCATAAAACGAATCAAAAGATATGCCAAAACCCTAGATATTCAACATGAACAGAGAGAGAGAGAGTTGCAAAATCAAATAATCGAAACCTCAGATTTCATTGGATTGAAATATGGATTACAGAGGTAACGCAAAGAGGAATGATTACAATAGGTTTCAGTTCATACTCTCCCTCTCAACAAGCTCTCAAAAAGCAAAACAAATCCTTTTCTAGAGCTAACCCTAATTTTCTCTCCAAAAGTCTAACCCTATCTCCAGGGTTCTCCCCTATTTATAGCCTTTGCTAATGGGCCTCCAACCCATTAAGCCCGCTACACCGAACGGAACCGCCTCCACTTTTGCCGCTTTGAAAAGACCCTTTCGCCCTTGCGCACCTTTCCGAAGCCTCCCGTACACCTTGTTGTGCACGACTACGCAACCGCTTCAAGATTCATGCCGTCTTCGACACATCCCGACCGCTCGACCTCAACGCCTCCCGCGCTTAGTCCGGTCCACGTGTCTCGCCACAACTCCATCTTGATGCCCCGCAATAATACAGCATAAAAACACATCACATAGCATTGCACAATAGCATCAATATTTGTATAAGACTCAAACTCATACAAGATCAAAATCACAAAATAATCTTCTCTGCACAGTTCTGGACACAATCGGAAGTTCCGCACTTACCACAGCGGAAATTCCGATTTCTAACATCCGCATTTGTCAGATTATCGGAAGTTCCGCTCAACATCATGCGGTACTTCGATATCCTAACAACCGACTTTCCGGATATTTAATTCTGATTTGGTATCTCAGAGAACACTCAATGTCAGTATTATCGGACACTCCACTACCCCTTGTGCGGAAGTTCCGATTTCCTTCGGCCGAGACCAAAACCCAGATAAAACGGAAGTTCCTATTTCCAACACCGGTAGTTCTGATTTATCGGAACTTCCGCTCCATACACAGCGGTAGTTCCGATTTCCGACTCACCTTTAAAGCAGTCCAAACCGAAAAACTCAACTCTCAATCTAATCAACACACTTGTCAAATACTCATCACTCAGAGTGGAGGACCTCTCACATGGTCTCTCAATCTCCCCCTTGATGAGTATATTGACAATTACCGAAAAAGCATAAGATGAGTTTGAGATTACAGTCAACCCAGGTCTAAACAAGAGTAGTTAAGCTCAAGACCAAGTTGACAAAAGAGAAAGACTTGAGATGAGATAAAAGAGCAATTTTCGCACAAAACTCAAGGCTTTTCTCCAGAAGGCTTTTTCTCACAAAAATTCTCCCCCTTTGGCAATAAATTCATCAATATGTAGAAAAGGGAGGAAAAGACTATATGATGTTCATTTTAAGCATTAGGAGTCATGTAGATTATCCAAAATGATTATTAGAGAATTACACCAAGCCATAACACGTAAGAATGCTATCAAGATCATGACAATTGATGTAGAGAATAGCTAAGACGTAAAATCCATAATCGATTAATGATCCAATTCTTTAGCAGTCAAATAAGTCAAGATTGAAATCTAGCTAAAGATATCCAAGGATGATGCAAGCCATGTCAAATAATCTAAGTTGAACCAAGAAGACTCATCTTGAGCAGCTTTAGAGTGCTACCAGTTGAAGAAGGACTCATTTTATCCGAACTTGGTCTCTTTGAAGATAAGCAATTTTAGCACATTTTCTTTTTCTCAAGACTTTTATGGTTTTATCTCATAAAGCAAGCTCGACTAGGTGCCATCCACAACCGCCTCCCGAGCTTCAACCATTTTTTTATAGCCATGTGCTAGATCCCAAGCCTTATGCGACCACTCCAAGCAATGACTTAAGGAGGTGATCTTAGGTCATCCAAGGCTCCTCCGAGTTCATGCCTAGTGCAATGGCAAGCCGTCTCATGAGAAAGATTTGGTGAGATCGGTTTTTCGTACAAAAGAGATCATTTTTTCTTTTGAAGTTTTTAGACCAGTGATTAGAGATAAGTCATGTTTCTTAACAAACTGACATAGCTTACTCAAAAGTTCAAAAGAGATTCAGGACTCAACTCAGCCTACTTGACATGGCGAAAATCATAAAAGGATAGTTTCAACCAGACTAGTCTCAAGAGCTATCATGACAAGATTTTAATTCAAGTTTAGCATTTTTAAATACCTTAGCATGGCAAAGACTAAACTACACATAAAAAGTCATGATAGATCTAGCAGTTTAGCATAAATCATGGCAAGATGTAAAACAGTGAAAACATATCATAAGGGATAATAAACAAGACTCCATTTGATTATAATGCAATGCGGAATGAAATGCACAAAAATCCAGATTCCATTCAGAATGAGATGCATCTTTTAATTCAGGTTGAGTTATGACAAAATTAAGAGTATGGAATAACCAAGAATAACTCCCCCTGAACCAAAGGAACAAAAACGAGAATCTGATAAGTAAACCAGAAAAGGCAGTCCTTTAGAGCATAGAAAAGATATAGAGAAAACTATCGCTCAGACAGGTTCTTATCTACCCCATATGATTCTAGGACTATCAGCTGATCTACACATACACTAAGGAGCAAACACTGTCCCTGTCTACCAAAGGGTGGCCCGACCCTTGCTAGAACCTATAAGAAGTGAGTAAGCTCGACTTAGAGAAGGAAGAGACAGACTAATAAGCAAAGATCCTAGAAGCACAAGATAAGAAGTGCATCAAAGCAATTTGGCAAGAGAACCATTCTAACCTATGCTGGAAGGACTTCGACCCAAAATATTAAAAGAAATGCAACCAGAAAGGAGTAATAGTTTGATATAATATAATATAATATAATATAATATAATACAGTAGAGCACAAAGCTCCCCCTCACAGCAGTCCGTAAGGGCAAGCCACCCCAAGCTCTCCCATGCAGAAATAAAACCGAGAGCCGTCCAGAGGCTTAGTGAAGATATCGCCAACCGGTGCTCACTCTCACTGGCGGAGCACAATGTCACCCTTTCTACATGGTCTCAAGAAAGTGATATCGATATCAATATGCTTGGTCCGAGAATGTTGCTTTGGGTTCTTGGCAATGCAAATCGCAGACGTGTTATCACGTAAGAGTGGAACGCATCGATAGATAACCCGAAATCCTGCGCAGGTCGAGACCATCAAAGCACTTGGCTACAAAGAATCGGCCGCAACAACGTGCTCGGCCTCTGCAGCGGATGCGCAACACCGGATTGCTTCCTCGGCGACCGAGGCGAGAGAAGTGCCAATGAATTGGCAAGTGCGAAGTGCTCTTCCTATCTATCCTCTGACCAATGAAATCGTGACGGAGAAGGCTCTAAGAGATAGACAAGAGGAGGAGGAGTACCGATACCATAGTCAATGGTAGCTCAAGGTACCGAAGATGCGCTTCACCACCGACGGTGAGATACGCGAGGAGAAGCTCAAACCGAGCACAAAGACACACGTAAAAGTGCATGTCGGTCTCGAGGTTTGAGGTACAAGAGAGAGCCAATCATGCTCTCAAATCCTTTTGGTCAATGTGTTCGCCGTCTTCATACGGATCAGAGCGTTTGAGATGCCATTGGAGTTGATACTAGCTTTCCATCATTCATGTCGAAACGCTCAGGGAGGTCTCGAGTGTATTTGCCTTGATGAAGAAAGGTACCCTCCGAGTCTGCTTTGATTTGGAAGCCAAGGAAGAAGCTCAACTCGCCCATCATGCTCATTTCAAACTCCGAGCTCATGACATCGGAAAAGCGGGAAGCGAGCATGCGAGGAGCCGCTAAAGATAATGTCATCCACGTAGATCTGGATGAGCGTAAGATCGGTGCCAAGACGGCGGATGAACAAGGTTTTGTCAATTTTACCCATCTCAAAACCATGGCTCAGCAGATAGGACTTAAGCCTTTCATACCAAGCTCTGGGAGCCTGCTTGAGTCCATACAAAGCTTTGGAAAGCCTGTAGACATGGTTAGGATATTTGGGGTTCTCGAAACCAGGAGGCTGTCTGACATAGACTTCTTCCTCAATAAGGCCATTGAGGAAGGCACTCTTGACATCCATCTGGTAAAGCTTGAAACCCTTAGAAGCTGCAAAGGCAAGCGAGATTCTAATGGCTTCAAGTCTAGCTCTGAGGGCAAAAGTCTCTTCAAATCTAGACCTCAACTTGAGAGTACCCCGAGCTACCGGCCTAGCCTTGTTTCAATGACTAACCCATCTTCACTTTGCTTGTTCTTGAACACCCATTTGGTCCCAATGATATTGTGACCTTGAGGGGCTCAACAAGGGACCGACCTTGTTCCTTTCAAAGTTTTCCAATTCCTCGTGCATGGCGTTAGTCCATGACTCATCGAAAGAGCATGACAAGCGCCTTTGGGCTCAAACGAGGCAACAAAGGCGTAATGGAGACAGAATAGAGACATGCCGCTTTTGAACGAGTGACTCGCTCAAAGAGATCTCCAATTATCTGCTCAAGGATGGTCCTTTTGAATGTGTCTTGGAGGTCCGGGTGAGATGAAGAAGTGGCCTCTACCTCATTAGCGATGAGATAGGACAGAGCCACTAGCTTGGAAGAAGCGAAGGTAAGGGTACGATCTCCTCGAGGTGCGGTGGAAGAAGGCACCTCAAGAGGAGGAGAAGGAACTGGATCGGGTAAGCAACCCTCATCTCCATCCTCCTCATCGCCCACAAAGATGGACTCGCATCGCTCTAAGGAACTCGAATATCGTGCCTAGTCCTCGGTGGCCTCATCAAGGTCACCTCACAGATTCTAACAATTTACTAGACTCAGCATTCCAAACTCTATAGGCACGAGAAGAAGTCGAGTAACCGGAAAGATCCCATCACAAGATCGTGACTCGAACTTATCTAGGTTCCTGCACTTGAGAATAAAACACTTGCAACCAAACACACGAAAATGCGAGGCCTGGGTTTTCGCCATATCTCAACTCATAAGAAGTGCGATGCAAGAGTGCCCAAGAAAACTCATAGAAACATGACAAGCAAGAGCAATTGCCTCACCAAAACTTCCTAGGTGTAGAGTACTCATCAAGCATCGTCCGGCCATCTCGACCAAGGTGCGGTTCTTCCTCTCCACAACGCCATTTTGTTGGGGGACGATGGAGACGAGAACGGTGCTCTACACTGCCTCACCACAAAACTCTCAAAGTAGGAATTCTTGAACTCGGTGCCATTATCGGCGAATTGCTCGTAATGCACCGGGAGCTCAACAGAAGCCTACTAAAAAGACCACTAAAAGAGTAAACGCCTCATCCTTCGAGGCTAAGAAAATACCCAAGAATACCTCGAGAAGTCATCGACCACGACAAGTACGCACCACTTCCCTCCCATCGATCGCACTCTAGTGGTCCCATCTGTGTCCATATGGAGCGATTGACACGTGCATCCGCTATAGTCATCAGAATCGAGGATGTGAAGCGGCAACCATTTTGCCGTCTTAGGCAAGGAGCACAAACAAGATCTTTGACCATTTTGAGTTTTGGCAAACCACGAATGAGATCGTGGCCGCTAACTCGGTCGATGATCAAATCCTATATGACCAAGTCTCCTATGCCGTAAAGTCAAATCACGGATTGAAGCAATTAAACATCGGAGAGGATCACGGAAGATCCGGAAAAATCAGCACGAAAGATCCTCCCATACCGAGAAATCCCGCAAACTAGACTACCCGAAGAATCAAGAATTTTGCAATTGTTTTTCTTAAAGCTCACCTCGAAACCGTCATCAGTGTCGAGAGACTCAAAGCGATTATCTGCAGCCTTACTTACTAAGGCAACATCTTTTAAAATGAAAGAATCATTAATGCTCACAGTACCTTTAGCGATGACGCGCCCAAATGAAGCATCTCCGAAGGTGATCGTCTCATCACCTGGAGCACGGGCTAGGGAAGAAAACCAACGAGAATCTCCAGTCATATGACGTGAACAACCGGAGTCTACAATCCAGACCTTTCCTTCGGCCCGGCGACTTCGAGTCAAGCAGAGTAAAGTCTCGATCGGGTGAATCAACAGTGATTTTGGCACCCAATACTGAGTAACACGGCGAACAGATGAAGTAGTCAAGCAAGACTGACCTCTATCTACCCTACGCTCTCTGTCACTCAACAAGTCAAAAGATCTCAGCCTGTTGCTGGATCCGACTGCTATGGGAGAGCGAGTCGAAGTGCCAGTAACATGCTGATCTTGCCGCAGGTAGCTATCTCGAAAGGAAAAACGAGATCTACCCTCGTGACGGCGGAAGTTACGACCAAAGGGAGCATGAGGATGAAAATCAGAAAACTCAGAAAAACCAAGTCCTCGATGCTGCCCAAAATCATCAGATGGAACAAATCTAGACCTCGTGTTGGTCTTAGGTGCACTCAAGATCTGGGGCTGACCCTGAATGTGCCTAAGAGACTCAACACGGTCTCTACGCGCGATCTTGGCGCGCCTGAAGCAATGATCAACTAAATGTCCATCTTTACGATGAGAAGGTGCAATGATACTTCGCCTTACGAGGGTCAAGCTGCAGTGGAATCACCTTGTCGTCGAAATCCTTTGAACAAAACCCACGACTTAAAATTGACTTTCTCGATCCCGGCTTAGTTTTGATCACACAGTGCTATGGTTTTGAGCACGACGGTGGATGCTTCCTCATATCCTCCCGGATATCATATCCTAGACCCGATTAAATCGCAAATTTTAGATTTGTCTAGAATGAGATTGAGCTTCTTCTTGCCTCCTACAAACCTCTCGAGAGTGTTCATAAGATACCGACACTCCGAAAGAGAGGTGCAAGAAGAGCAGGGAAGAAGGGACAGCAGAAGGTAAGGGAGCAGAAGAAGAACCAACAGCAGAGGAAAGATTGGCTTGTGCACGCACAACCGACTTTGGGGGGACAGTCCTACTGCTAGCAGATTGGTTCACGTTGCTAGGCGTCTCTACCAAACCCTTAGACTTCTTCCCAAAGACACACAATACAAGCGGATGATTGTGTCTCTAGAAGGTCCTTAGTTAGCTTCACACATTTTTCATCCAAAGCAATCAAATCATATTTTAGTTTATTACATTGCTTGCATGGTGAGCTAACAAGATCCTTAGAAGCATCTTGAGCCAATTTATTCTTGTGATCAATCATTTCTTGAAACCGCTTAGATCTGATTCTAGTTCAAGCAGATTAACTTAGGACAGCTTTAAACAAGAAACAATAGGCTCTAGTAGCGCGACTTGAAATTCAACAATTTTGTGATCTGCCTGCTTTAGGTTCATCTTGAGATTATTACAATTTTCACAAGTTTCAGTGAGATCAAGCAACATGGTATAAAGACCTCTAAGCGAATTGTCCTTAACCTCACATGAGGTGCAAGCGATAGCCTCAACAAAGAGTGAATGAAGGAGGTGCTACCCTACTCATCTCTAATTCAGCAAGAAGGCTAATGTTCTCTACCTTAATCATGTCAAGTTCGGAGGACACACTATCATGTAAGGTCCTTAGTTTATCCATATCATCAATCAAAGCACAAAGATGTGTCACATTCATCACGGGAGGGAGCGGATGTAAGTAAAGTAAGCTCCGTGATAGTCTAGCTACTTCCTTCTCCAACCCAAAGACACTTAGCCCTAGACTTAGCATGGAATCTACCTAGCTTAAGAAAAGCATCATTGTTTGGTCATAAATGGGACTAACCTCATCGAGTCGAGTACATTCATTGTCGCTCGATTCGCCTCGAGGGCCATGAAGCACATGCCGAGAAGTTGCCGCCGTCCTTGGGATCATGATCGCCCTTCCCATCATCGTACTCCACCCCTCCACCTCATTTGGTGTCCGGTTCGTCGAGGCGGTGAGGACGCGATGGAATGCCTTCTTTGCCTTCCCAAAGTTGCGGAACTTCTTCTTGCCTTGATCAGTCTTTGAGGGCTTCGTGTTATGTTCTTGTCGATGTAGTCGTTCTTGCTTGGACCGCCATAGTCACCTTTGCCCTTCCCAAGCTTGGGACGTTTGCTCGGATGTGGTTGGGGCCACCACACTCAAACAAATCAGGACCTCCTCTTTTACCATCCCTCCTCCTCTTGTAAGCATGGGAAAACTTCCGAGCTAGGAGGGCTAGCTGTTCATCCTCAAGTTATTCTAAGCGATCATCGTTATGTCACAGAGAGCAACTAGGAGAACCCACGTCGACTCGAGAAGAAGATCCGAAGTGGGATCGGTGACTAAAGCCATCGATCGTGACTTCGACCTTGAGAGACAATGTCAATCTCGTGAGTCTTGAGACGCGAGTAAAGCGCATCAAGAGTCGTGGTCGAGAGGTCCGTGCTATCTTTGATGGTAGTCACTTTCATCTCCCAAACACGAAGATCAAGTGCGAAAGCATCTGTCGGCGTTATCCGAGTCGGGTATGTAAGACCGACCGCTCGGAGGTTGCTCAAAATCTTGTGAAAACGCGAAAAGCACTCGTCAAGAGATTCGCCAGAAGCATCTCAAATTCATCAGATTCACGCTTGAACCGGTCTTGTCTAACCGTCTTAACTGAGTGGTGCCCTCATGGTATGCATCGAGGGTCACCCGGATGTCGTAAGCGTAAATCAAATGAGAAATACGATCAATCTCATTCGCTTAAACCACGAATGATTATGTTCCTTGCCTTAGCATTTGCCTCAACATCGCCATGTTTCCGGCATTGATGTTCTCATCGGCAGAACAAACAAATCTAACCTTCACCTTTCTCCGGATGGCATACCCCGAGCACGGATGTAAGTTTCCATTCGGCTCTTCCGGAAGGGTAATCCGGACCATCAAAAGCGGAGGCTTGGTGGAATACTTGTCGTTGCCATGGCTCAACCGACTAGGTTAAGATCTATCAAGAAGAGCTAACCGGCTCTGATACCAATTGAAGGACCGAAATGGCAACAGAGGGGGTGAATGGTGCCTAAAAATTAATACTCCCCTTCACTGTATTTAAAACCAGCCTACAAAGATCTCTGAAGATCTAAAGAAAGTAAATGAAGCAAGATCAAATAACAAAAACAAGTTTCAGTCGTTCTTCCGAAATCGGAAGTTAAGGCGGCAGATTGCGGAAGTTCCGCTATGTAGTTCCGGTGTATATCGCGAAGTTCCACTTGCGGTACTTCCACGCATAAAATCGGAAGCTCCGATTATCCCGATCAAGAAACGAGCGCTCGGGTTTTTGCCCAAAAATCCAAACTACTTAATCTTGAATGCTCTTCTCAGGTCAAGTTTTACAGGACATCATCCTAAACACCATCTTGACCTTATGGAGAAGAATCGCAACCAAAGATTCAATAATCGAACCAAAAACGGATTTCTTGAAGAAGGGGCAAGAAAGACCAAAACCAATGATAAGCTTAGATTCTCGATTCTTAGAGCATGAAACTTTGAGGAAGTAATAGCAATACCAAAATGATTCTAGATATGAAGTTTCATGCTATCTCATAAAACGAATCAAAAGATATGCCAAAACCCTAGATATTCAACATGAACAGAGAGAGAGAGAGTTGCAAAATCAAATAATCGAAACCTCAGATTTCATTGGATTGAAACATGGATTACAGAGGTAACGCAAAGAGGAATGATTACAATAGGTTTCAGTTCATACTCTCCCTCTCAACAAGCTCTCAAAAAGCAAAACAAATCCTTTTCTAGAGCTAACCCTAATTTTCTCTCCAAAAGTCTAACCCTATCTCGTGGTTCTCCCTATTTATAGCCTTTGCTAATGGGCCTCCAACCCATTAAGCCCGCTACACCGAACGGAACCGCCTCCACTTTTGCCTTTGCGAAAAGACCTTTCGCCTCTTGCGCACCTTTCCGAAGCCTCCGTACACCTTGTTGTGCACGACTCGCAACCGCTTCAAGATTCACGCCGTCTTGACACATCCCGACCGTTCGACCTCAACGCCTCCTGCGCCTAGTCCGGTCCACGTGTCTCGCCACGACTCCATCTTGATGCCCTGCAGTCAACACAGACAAAAACACATCACATAGCATTGCACAATAGCATCAATATTTGTATAAGACTCAAACTCATACAAGATCAAAATCACAAAATAATCTTCTCGCACGCTACGACACAATCGGAAGTTCCAAGATTTACTACAAATGAAGTTCCGATTTCGAACATCCGCATTTGTCAGATTATCGGAAGTTCCGCGCTCAACACTGCGGTACTTCCGATATCCGGAACAACCGACTTTCCAGATATTTAATTCCGATTTGGTATCTCAGAGAACACTCAATGTCAGTATTATCGGACACTCCACTACCCCTTGTGCGGAAGTTCCGATTTCCTTCGGCGAGACCAAAACCCAGATAAAACGGAAGTTCCTATTTCCAACACCGGTAGTTCCGATTTATCAGAACTTCCGCTCCATACACGCAGTAGTTCCGATTTCGACTCAAATTGTAAAGTACCCAAACCGAAAAACTCAACTCTCAATCTAATCAACACACTTGTCAAATACTCATCACTCAGAGTGGAGGACCTCTCACATGGTCTCTCACCTTTATATAGTCGTGAAGAAGTAGCTGTTTTCCCCTGCTGAAGAGGCGCCTAATCAAGCCAGTAATGGGCACATGATGGCAATAATTACCGGTGTAGTGGCTCCTTCACGCCGTTTGGCAGTTATCTTTTAGAGGTAACGGGGTATTTAAGCATTATTACTATGCAGAATAATAGTGCATGTGGACCGTCTGGATTCCTTAATCAATTGGACCCACTCGCTTGTAGGTTTTATTGATTATAAGGTGGTCGTGGTTGACTTGGTCGTAGCAGGACTTACGACTGGGTACAAGTCGTAGCTGAACTTACGACTGGATAATAGTCGTAGAAGGACTTACGACTAGGTACAGGTCGTAGCAGAACTTACGACTGGACAATAGTCGTAGAAGGACTTACGACTGAGTAATGGTCGTAGAAGGGCTTACGACTAGGTAGTGGTCGTAGAAGGACTTACGACCATAACATAGTCGTAGTAAGACTTACGACTATGGGGGTGATTGTAGGAGAACTTACAATCACTTGGTAGGCCCCTCCCTTATAAATATAAGGGGTACTTCTGGGGACTACGTGACATCATATTTACCCATAATAAGAATTATAGATAAAAGATAAAATGAGGATTATCAGATCCTCGTCAAGACCAAATAAATACTAAAGATATAATAAATGAACTCCAAATTAAACAAGACTAGTACCATTAGTAAGATCTTGAATTTAGACAAATTTAGAAACAAATTTCACTTGAATCGGAGTTATAACGGAGGAGAACGGAGCTTCCAAAGTTTGAATTAGAATTAAATCTAGAAAATAAAAAGAGGAGAGAGAATTGGGCCACTGACATGTGGGTCCCAAAGTACAGTGCCCTTGTCCATGCTACAACACATGAACCGAGCTTATGCACACTGGTCCATGGGTATTTGGCTGCCCCATAAAGGCCTCAGGCCCACTTGGAAGGGAGACAAGGTGGGAGAGAGAGAAGGCCAAGTGCCTTTGACCCATTGAGAGAAAGAGGAAGGCAGAGCCTCAGCGCACAAGGGAACCAGGGGGCGAACAAGCGGTCGGGCTCATCGTCGGCGCCAGTGAGTGGAGGCGAGCGGCAGCCAGCGAAAGGGCGGAATGGGATCCCATGGGGTTGGGGTCCCCATGAGTGACGGCGGCAGCTCCAGGGAGGGGCGGGCGCGGTGGCGGCGAGGCCAAAGGCGGTGGCAACAACACTACCTTGGCGGTCCATTGCAGCGGTGCATGGAGGGAGGAAGGCGCGCATTGCAAGGCGTGCCACGAAGGAAGGCGAGAGCCAAAGGGAGGCTAGAGGCGGCCCGAGGTTGTTCGACGGTGGTGGCGTGGGCGGAGAAGAAGGCGTGGCGGGGAGGGAGAAATGTGGTGAGGGAATGCTTGAGGGCCACATGGGGCGCGATGTGGCGTGGTCGTCAGGCGAGAAGTCGACCGGAGTGGCGAACGGTGGCAAGGCGGCGGTGGTGGCACACGGAGTTGAGGCGCACCTTCGGCTTGGCGCTCGGAGAAGAGGGCAAGGGCGAGGAATGGAGGGCAAGGGGAGGCTCGGGAGGTGACCGGGGTCCTCTTATAGCTGGGGAGGGTGAGGAGCCGTTGGAGGGGCGTGCGTTCCCGAGGCAGCTGGCATGGCGAGCGCAGAGCGACGGGACGGGGTGGCTTAGTGCGACGACTTGGGAGGCCGGGGGCAGGAAGAAACTGACCGAGTGCGCATGGCAGCACGAGCGTGGTGTCACGGCGCGTCGGCGACGGCATGGGCGCGTTTTGGGCATCGGGCTGGGGGCATGGCCAAGCTGAGCGGCGACGGGACAAGACGAGGTGGTGGCCGAGTCCACGAGGAGGTGTACGGTCAGCAGAGCGGTGGAGGCGGCGACGGTGCTAGGGGCGGCGTGGACTGCAGTGGACGCACTGGGGCGGCTCAGGTGGCAGGGGCACCCGTGGCTGCTAGGAGGAAGAAAGGGGGCCAGGGGAAGCAAGCTGGTTGGGAGGTGGGCTGGGCCGAAAGCAAGGTGGAAGGCGGCCAAGGGAGAAGGGAATGGGCCGAGGGCCCAAGGGAAAGCTACGGGATGAGCCCAAAACAAGGGAGGAGGGCAAAAGAGAGAAAAGGGGCTCAAATTCGAAAAGGAGAATTCAAACTTCAATTTTGAATTCGGGAGTTTCAAGGAGGTTTGAAACACAAACCCGAGCTTAGCTAGAAGCTAGGAGATTTGAGAAAATATGCTAATTTGAATTAAGGTTTGAAAACCGAATACGAAATAGAATTACTATGCACGTCCGAAAACGAATTGTTACGTAGAGTCCCATGCATCACCACACTTTTAATCGAACCACATATTTTTTTTTATCAAAGCCTCTCAATCTCAAACAACAGAACAAAAAGTCCCAATTCACCTTATCATAAGCTTTTTCAAAATCCAGCTGCAGCTCTACACCCTTTTTATTTCTTATTTTAGTTTCATGCAGAATTTCAAGCAAAGACAAAAAAAAAACCTCATCCATTACGTTTCTGTTTTTTATGAATGCATTTTGGCATCTATTGATAAGTTTATCCATGAAGCCTTCCGTCCTGAAAGTAAGAACTGTACTTAGTCTCACAGCGCGACTTGATGAGTGCAACTGTACTTAGTCTCATGCATAATTATTGGACATATCTCTATGTTCTTCTTCATGCATGTGGGCCTCCTCGAATAATATTGCGTGCGTTCTATCCAATCCATCCATGAGGCCATGGCACAAGAAAGTTCAACGAGTATGATGTTAATCATTTGCCGCCACTGTATTTGGATGTGATGCGAAGCGCGTCGAGAGGTGGCTAGCTGTTTAGCATAGCATGTTTTGATCGTAGGAATTTTACATTAGTTTCGTAGGAAAAGTCATCCAAGGAAAGCTAACAAAAAAATGTTAATTTGTTAATTCATGCATGTACGTAGAGGAATGCTTTACCATTCTGGACTTCTGATTATTTCATTTCTTTGCTTGTTTTTTTTTTCCTGCTGCTTCGTGTGTGAATTGACGGGCAATTTGTTGCCAGCCACAGGATGTGCTCCTATATATTCGGTGGTCGCCGGCGCCATGCCTACGGGCAGTCCCCTTCATGGTAATGCCTACAAGTCTTACGGCCCTGTATTCTTGTAACGGAAATAAATCAGACATCAAAAGGTTTATTCAGTGGCACACTCGCACTGGCACAGAAATGCACGCGATCGATGACGTCGCGGCTCATGAGGTCAACTGAGCTGCGTCAGTGCTCAGAAAAAAGAGCGCGCTTACTTGGATGACGACGAGTCGACAGTGATGCAGCAGTGTGGAACTGTGGACTGTGGAGTAAGTTGGGTGAGTGTAAAGTCGAAACAGGAGAATGATTGCTCCTGAATTAGCTCGAGTTGGAAGTTAGATGTATACATACACATCGACGCATGCAACATGGACAGGAGAAGATCAATGATCAGAAGATATATTACTATATACTACCATGTAAAGAAGAGTTACACCAATTAATTGTCGAGTAATCCATGCATTGAGCAGCAAAAAAGAGGCGCACCACTATCACAAGAAATCAGAGTAATGCCAACTGATTTGACATACTGTGTGGGAAGGCAACATTGACAGAAGATCATTGATCAGAAGATTACTACTACTATGTAAAGAAGAGTTACACCAATTAATTGCCAAATAATCGATGCATTGAGCTGGAGAGAGAGAGAGAGAGAGAGAGAGAGAGAGTACTACCTCCACCAACCAGAATAATGCTAACTGACTGAACAATGCTATATAGATGAGGTTGATACTGTATGGTAATTCACATCTGCTAGAAGATCGATCTTCCGTCATGGGGACATAAATCATTCAGGGGCATTCGATTAGATGGAAAAGCTTCTGATCATGCAGTATCTGAAATCAATACTACTGTACTGTTATCAAAGTAACTAAGGAAGCACAGCATGGCTTTAAAAAAAAATCACAACATCTACCCTTGATAACTTGGTATTAATATGTTGATCCATACTGTTGGTCTGTGCATATAATGTGTTTTTCAGGATCAGGAGGAACATCGAGTATCTACCAAGCTCTATATGCGACTCAGTACACTAGATCTAGCATCTTGAAATATGAAGATTTGACTCTGTAAGTCGATACATGTAGAAAAACTGAAAGTAGAGTTTTTCTGGATACCATTTCTTTACTTGTCAAAGGTACTGTATGCTAAATTCTCTCTGTTGTAGTATCGAGGCTAAACAGTGGGTATTCTTGTACCCTTTGTCATGAGAGGATCAAGCAATGGAGGAGCCAAAAGTGATAGCTGGGTGTATTGAATTATCAACGAATGAGAGGAAGCCCCCCTTACTTGCTCTCCTGGGGCCATACATACAGGAGAGGAGGGGGGTGGGGGGGCACTTCCCTTCTTGCCCCTCCCTGATGGTATTTGGATACATTCCTGAGTATAGTTATATGACTAGTCTATGTACTTATATTCCACCGAGTTTACTAGGTGTTCTTGACGGCCTTATGGAGCGGGATACCCCTAGAATACTCTCCTTTGTAAGAAAAAGAGCTCATAGCGGAAATTTACAGATTACTGCATATCACTCTACATTCTAACCCCTCAATATTTTAGGAGATTTTATTTTTTCTGATATCACAATGATAATTCATCGCATGAGGTAGTAGAGCACTGAATGCATATTGTAAGACGCGTCCTTTTTTTATGTAACTGTAGGTATACATATTTACCCTAAAGCACTTGGGGAAAATTTGGATTGTACGTCCTATGAAGTGATTAAAAAGCTTTGAATTATTTTGAACTGGATCAGAAATTATTACAACTTCATGAACTCTAGTTTAACAGATCACAGAAAATTTCAGAATCAGAGCTGCCTTTGTTTTTGTTTTTCTGTTTTTTTTTTTGAAATAGAAGCACATCGATCTGAATGTAATAAATGTATGGGATATGCATATATTGGTCAGGGAATATGTTATTTAATTATGTTTGGGCACGGACCGGAGACACTATGGGAAAATAGTGATTTCTTACCTGATCGTAGCTTGATCTCATCAGATCCTACAGTTT
This sequence comes from Hsuehochloa calcarea, assembly GCA_036346395.1. Lineage (NCBI taxonomy): Eukaryota > Viridiplantae > Streptophyta > Magnoliopsida > Poales > Poaceae > Hsuehochloa > Hsuehochloa calcarea. Next base: position 26,847,949 of record CM070597.1, on the reverse strand, counting down.
CTTCTGGTGTCCATTACTGCTAAAATGACGAAACATATAAGATGAAATATATCAAATCGCGCCATCAAAATTAGTTACTAGATTTGGCCGAAAATTATATTAGTAGAGTCGTAGAGGAAATACTACTAGCACTCAACAGAAACGAAAATTAACTAAGAATATTACAGTAACTTCCATCCGGATCATCATCTGTATATGCATGGCTTCTTCCTCTGCGCCTCAAAACCCTACTTCTTTGCTTACGGAGCGAAAGATGCTGGAACTTGTATGCATATATAGACTGGAATCTTTCTTTGGCCTTTTCCGCCCTTGAACTTCTTGCTGGGATCAACTTGCCTCTCTAGGGTTTCATCAAGCTGGTGTGCTGCCATGAGAAAATGAAACTGCCAGATGATCTGATTTCTTATTTCCTGAGCAATCAATTTACAAATGATCATCAAGAACATATGCTTTCAGATCATGCTGGCAGCTTCATCTGCTTGTGGTGCACAAACAAAGTGAAGAACACATCTACCCTGATACTTGTCATTCTTGATAGGGAGGGGGAAAATAGAGTGCTTATTGTCGAGAGAGAGAGAGAGAGAGAAGAGAGGAGTGAGGGAGGTTATGGGCATGGGGGCGTGCGTTGTTGGTGTGGGGCAGGTGATTAGGGCTTTTTATGGAGCTCTTTTCCTCGCTAATGTTTGTTTGTACTATCTACAAAAGCTGATGCGCAAGAATAATTCAAAGGAGGGCGTGGTCCCAAGGAAGAAGGAAAGTTGAATATGGCATGCTCACCCACTATATCATGCAGGCTAAGGTTTTCCATTAGGGGCGACTAAACTACAGTCGTTTAATTTTTCTAATCACTTTCTTCGATACGTTGAATTACTATCCAATGATTTATATTTTTTTAAAGTTAAAAAAAATTCTAAACTAGATAAAAATAAATCTAGATGAACCCTAAAAATACAAAAAAAAAATCTAAACCAAACAAAAGTAAATCTAGGTAAACCCTGCAAATAAAAAAAACTAAACTAGACAAAAGTAAATTTAAGTGAACCCTACAAATACAAAATCAAATAGAAATAAAAGTAATAGTAAAATTGTACTAAAATTGCACGTCATTTGGTAATAAAATTTTAAATTTAATATTATACAATTATGAGTGACTGAGTTTCTTTTTTTAAGCTACTTGGAGCTAGCAAAAGCGTTTTCATTAACGTATGGTGGGCCTTTCTAAAAGCAGCGAAGGAGGTCCTTTCGTGCATCTCCTAAATTTGGAGGTGATCCTGGTTTAACTCTTTTAGTGTGAAATTCGTGTGTATCCGAGGCACGTGTCGCTCTTATAATCAATGCTATAGTTTTTTTTTCCATAAGTGTTTTTTTCCACATAAAAGGAAAAGTATGTATGCTACATGATTTCCTTTCAAACTTCAATGAACAAATGAATAGGAACATCATACAACCACTAGTACAAAATAGGCTATTATAGACGGTTCTTTTGGAACCATCTGTGTTGTACTCATCACAGATGATTCAAAAGGAACTACGTAAATATCACAGACAGTACGTAAATAGAACCGTATGTGGTAATTCACAGACGATTCTTAATCATAACTGTATGTGAAAATCGCATACGTCACAGACGATTATTAAATAAAACCGTCTATGCATTATCACAGACGGTTCTCAGCAATAACTATCTGTGATAGTGAAAGCTTCACAGACGTCTCTCAACAATAACCGTCTGTGATATATTATTTATCACAGATAGTTATTAACAAGAACTGTCTGTGATGTGTATTTATCACAGACGGTTTGTAATTGGAACCGTCTTGAATGGTTTATATATATTAGAGTTGCAAGGCTATGTACAAGGTGTCCAAGGAGCGCACCATGGGGAGGCGCGTGGCGCTCGAGCGGGAGGAGACGATGAAGTGGCTGGACAATGACCGCTACCTCGCCGTCGTCAACCACTTGGATGGGCTGGCAACCCGGAGGCCTACTTCATCATTGACCTCACGCTCGTCTTCGTGTACTAGGACATGCAGCGCGGCCTCGTGTTACTCGAATAGGGGGCCGTCGCCGGCCACAAGGCCGTGGCCTACGTGCTCAGCCTCTTCTTCTACAAGGCCGACGAGGCGCGCGATGTTTGGAAGCAATACATCAGCCAGGTCGAGGGTGAGCTGGCGGGTAGGTGCGAGACGACCAAAAGGACCAATCGAGAGTGCAAGCGGTGCCGAAAGTTCACTGCGGACGCGATCCAGGTGGCGATGTGGAAGATGGCGGGGCCGCCGGGTCGGGTGTTGGCACTGTCGGAGGACAGCCGCCGGTGCACGAGCATCGACTAGGGCGTGACGGAAGGGTGGGATGACTACGTTATCTTCTGCAGCGACGACTGCAGGATTAGGTATGAGTACGCCAAGTTCTTTGCACATGTGTTGAACTACTTGTAAAATTAGCGGTTTTTTAGTGATACTCCTGATGCTAACAGCCCAAAAACAGAATATTTTTTAGATATGGAAGGAACTACCACATGCGATTTAGAAAAATAAACCGTCTATGATGTGTATTTATCACAGACAGTTATTAAAAAGAATCGTCTATGATGTGTATTTATCACAAACAGTTTGTAAATAGAACCGTCTGTGATGTTTATCACATACGGTTATTAACAAGAACCGTCTTTGATAATCGTTTTTTTCTGTTGTCGTCCACGCAACATGAAGAGTATGAGATAGCAGCCACGCTAACTTCATGAAGACTGCAAGTTCAAGAAGTATGGCTGCTAGGAGATCGCATGAAGAGGCTATTTTGCTGGCTTTACTTCAGACATAACTGTAGGCCTCAGAGGTGCCCAAGCAGCATGAGGAGGAGGATTTTACATGCTGCGTGCATAGCACATCTGAGGTCTGCAGTTGTGTCTGGCGGAATGCTAGCGAAGTAGCCTCTTCATGCGCTCTCCTGACATCCATGCTTCTTGAACTTGCATGCTTGATCGATGAAGTTGGCGTGGCTGCTGTCTCATCCTCCTCATGCTATGTGGACGACCGTTGAAAAAAGCAGCCGCATTAGAGACAAAGGAATACTAACCTTAGATCACCAAGAACAAATAGCAGATCTAGTACATTTGAAAATATAAGGTATTTCTTTCATCAACGCGCCCCAGAGCCGGCCGCCTCCTTCAAAAAGCAGCCGCATATATATATATACATATATATACATACATACATACATATATATATATATATCACATTTCTCACTACAAATAGATCTAGTTCTGAGGGAACGATCAGATATTTAATGACGATTATCACAGATGGTTCTTGTTAAGAACTGTCTGTGATATGTATTACATGTAAGAGTTTTGAACCGACGGTCTTGGAATGTTGCATACATTTCTTACTACATATAGATCTAGATCTGAGTGGATGACTAGATATTTAAAGGCGCATATCACAAGCGGTTTAGTGAGATAAACCATCTGTGATACGTATCACAATGGGTTATAAACTACAACAGTCTATGAGATATAATTATCACAGACAGTTATTAACAAGAACCGTCTCTGATGCTTACTTATCATAGACGGTTTGTAATTGGAACTGTCTGTGATGTTTATCACATACAGTTATTAACTAGAACCGTATCTGATGCAACTATTTTTTCCGGCGATCATCCACGCAGCATGAGGATGGGACAACAGTCACGCCAACTTCATCAAGCCTACAAGTTCAAGAAGTGAGGCTGCTAAGAGAGCGCACGAAGATGTTATTTTGCTGGCATTCCTCCAGACACAACTGCAGGCCTCAGATGTGCCCAAGCAGCATGAGGAGGATTTTCGACATGCCGCGTGGCACATCCAAGGCCTGCAGTTGTGTTTGGAGGAATATTGCTAGTGAAATAGCCTCTTCATGCGCTCTCTTGGAAGCCATGCTTCTTGAACTTGCAGGCTTGAAAAGTTGGCGTGGCTGCTATATCATCCTCATGCTGCGTGGACGACTGCCGAAAAAAGCTGCCGCCTCAGAGACAAATGAATACTAATCTTAGATCACCAAGAATAAATAGCAGATCTAGCACACTTAAAAATCTAAGATATTTATTTCACCAATGCGCTCCAGAGCCCGCCGCCTCCTTCAAAGCAGCCGCATATATACCACATTTCTCACTACAGATAGATCTAGTTCTAAGAGAACGACCAGATAATTAATGGTGCATATCACAGACGGTTCTTGTTAAGAACCGTCTGTGATATGTATTACAAATAACAGTTTTGAACCGACAGTCTTGGAATATCACAGACGGTTCTTGTTAAGAACCGTCTGTGATATGTATACAGTTTCACTAAAAAAGTGATATTTCTGATATATGACAGCCGGTTATAAACTACAACAGTCTGTGATATATAATTATCACAGACGGTTATTAGCAAGAATTATCTGTGATGTTTACTTATCACAGACGGTTTGTAATGGGAACCGCCTGTGATGTGTATCACAGACGGTTATTAAAAAGAACCGCCTCTGATAAGCACGACTACTTTGAAGAAGATGGTGAGTACACCCAAGAAAGCAACCAAGCCCACCACGAAACATGATCTTTTTTCGGTTGTCATCCACCCAGTCATGGCCTACTTCATCGAACCTGACACACTCTACTGGCAGCCATGCATGCTTCTTGAGCTTGCAGGGGTTGGTCATACCGTGATTGCATTCCAGCTTGGCACACTCTTACTTCATTAGCATTCTCTTAGAATAGATCTTGGTACTGGTCCTGGTCTTGGTGAACTTGCCAGGAGAGTGAGTCAGGATCGATGAAGTAGGCTGTGGCCACTGTCTCAACACCTCATACTGGGTGGACGATAACCGAAAAAAAGATTATGCTTCGTGGTGGGTTTGACTGCTTTCTTATAAGGTGCACGCGTTGCCTTCTTCAAAGAAACCACATCAGAGACAAAGGAATACCAACCTTAGATCACCAAGAACAAATAGATCTACAAGCAAACTTGAAAATCTACAGTATTTCTTTCACAAAACGCGCCTCAGAGCCGACCGTCGCCTCCTTCAAAGCAGCCGCATATATATCAGAGATATTTATCACTACATATAGATCTATATCTGAGTGGACGGCCAGATATATAAAGGCGCATATCACAGACGATTTCTTGTTAAGAACCATTTGTAATACGTATACAGTTTCATAGACTGTTATTATTAAGACCCGTCTGTGATATTTATCACAGACGGTTTGTAACAATAACCGTATGTGAGGCCTACTATTATCATAGACGGTTGTTATTTAAAACCGTCTGTGATACGTATCACATATATTTCTTTTAAAAAATGGTCTGTGATATACAATATTAAATATCGGGTCATCCCGATCGACTCCAGACAGATCTGTCTATAGTCACTCAAGACAGAATTGTCTGCGCGCGTGACTTCTTTGAAGGAGGCGATCGACGCTGGGGCGTTATGTGAAAGAATTAAATACAATAGATTTGCAAGTGGGCGCTTATTGATCTATTTATTCTTAGTGATCTAAGGTTAGTATTTGCTTCTAATTATATGCATTATATAATCTAGGTTTATCATCTAAGGAGAGGTTATTAATTGGCAGTTAAGATTTACAATATATAGAACAATGATCGAGCAGCATGTATATATACAATGACTTGCCCTGTATTGTGTAGTTGCATGCTTTAATATATAATTTGTTATGTGCGTAGCGCAGATGGACCGAAGCTGGATGTACATTGAGAACCGTGTGAGTGAAGAGTACATTGATGTCGTGTCTACTTTTAGAAGAGCTGCTGAGCAGGATATGTTGAAGAAGGGGACAAAATTTATATATTGTCCATGCATTGATTGCGATAATCTAAAAATGTTTACGAACCTTCTAAAAGTTGTGCCTTTGTCTTATTGTCATTTTCATTGCTTTTTCTTGCTTATGGACCAAGTTGTGCCTTTGTGCGAAAACTGCGAGTAAACTCGTTTTCAAACCTCTTACTTACATTTTCTGGATAATTGCCAATGTGTTCATCAAGGGGGAGATTGTGGATTTCATGGGGATATGTTCCAGATCTTAGGATGATGTGACAATTGGCAATGGCGTTTACGGTTTGTCGTTTCACGCGTTTTCGACAAAGCTACAGGTTTTCTGGTCAGGGGCGGTCCGACCGGTCCTTGCACGGCGGTCCGACCGGTCCCAAATCGGTCGGACCGGCCATGTGGGGCGGTCGGACCGGTGATGACCAAAGTGGTCAAAACGAGCTGAGCCAAAAATAGGTGTTGTAGGCAAGTGAGGGGATCCCAATGCACTTGGTCTCATGATTTTTGGAGTCTCCAGTAAAAAGTTCTATTGGTTTAAAGTTTCGGAAGGTTTCGATTTTGGGGTTGAAATTCGGCTAAGTCCCAAGGGCGGTCCGACCGCTCACAGGAGCGGTCCGACCAAGCCATGCGGCGGTCCGACCGGCCACAGGAGCGGTCGGACCGGTAATAACTTGATCGTCGGCCAACCGTGGCGATGTTGTTTTGTTAGGTCAAAGTCATTGGTTTCATGGCATATGATTTGCATGATGCATGTTTTGACTAACATGGGTCAAGTTGTGAAGAACTTGTTCCCGAATTCGTGTTTGCTTATGCGTGGTTGTGCGGGTTGCTTGGTGGTCAACGACGGTCAGCGGCGAGGAGAATCGGGACTAGACTTGAAGAGTTGAGGTCGAGCGATCGGCGATGCGGGTGAGGTCAACGACTCAAGCGTGACACAAGATGGACAAGGGTGACCTATTGGCAAATCCATGGTGCATGGTGAAGCGGTTTAGGTCAAAAGGTTAAAGACGGCGCTTGGCGCGTGCGTGTGTGACCCGCTTGTTAGTGGGCCTTAACGGGAGCCCAATTAAGTCAAACCCTAGGAGTTCTAGGCCTCCACTATAAATAGGAGGAGGTGGTGGCTGCACCCCGCTCTCTCGCCTTTTTATGTTTCAAAACCCTAATTGTCTTTTGGGGAGTTGAGGTGGAGGCTAGGGCTCTTGATGGTTTGTGGTGAATTCGTGATCTTCGATTGTCCACCGATCCATGATGGTGTGGATGTAATTCAAAGATCAATCACGAAATCAATCTATGCAAGGTTTGCTTGAGATAAGTCTCTTTTCGTTCTTGCTTTCAATTTCGTGTTTTTAGGGCTTTCTTTGATCCGCGAGTTTGTGATTGATTCTTTCACGTGAATTAGCTTGCTGTGATATGCGTGAATCTATCTAGCATCATCTTGATCATCAATCTCTCACGAACAAGCATTAGGATCAAGTTTTCGTTCTTGCGGTTTTAGACCTTACGTTAATCAATTGGCAATTGCTCAAGATCGCTCCAAGAATTATCATAATATTCGATTGAAATAGGTCCTCAATAGCATATAGAAGGTGTGTGCAAAGTTTCATAAAGATTGGAGTTGAGAATCAAAAGTTTCACCTAATTGCAACCGTCATCGGGCCGATTTTATTGTTTGGATCGGTTACGATCTGCCGGTCAGACCCCCGTCATCACCGGTCAGACCGATTTTGGAGCGGTCCGACCGCCAGCACAACGCCGGTCAGACCGCCCGGCAATCGGTCCGACCGGTTGGGTACAGAGGTCTGACCGCCCGTGCTGTGAGTCTTTGCAATCTTAGTTGATTTTGTTATTTTGCTTAGGGGATTTAATTGGATTCAATACTAGTCTTCATTGTCTTGGTATATTGATCTTCATAGCTTCATCATAGCTTTTGGAGTGAAATTATGTTGAATTCATTATTTGGGAAAAAGTGAGCGTGCTCCTATTCACCCCCTCTAGTCGCCTTTTCGGTCCAACAAGTGGTATCAGAGCCCGGTTAGTTCAATCTTGATCTTAACCGGTCACTGAACTTTGGCGATGGATAAGTTTTCTACTAAACCGCATATCTTCGATGGGCACGACTATGCCTATTGGAAGAATCGTATGCGCGTCTTTCTTGAGAGCGAGGGACAAGCTATTTGGGATGTTGTTAGAGCCCCATTGGTTATTCTGAAATTGCTACACGCTTCTGCAATTCTTTTGGCTAACAACAATAAGGCTAAGAATCTTTTATATGGTACACTTGGTAGACAAGAATATGATAGAATTTGCAATCTTTCAATCTGCGCATGAAATTTGGAACACTCTCGAAACATATCATGAGGTTCGTCCCAAATCAAAAGGTGCGTAACAGGTTTACAAGCGTGAATACAATAAATTCGAGATGCGTCTGGAGAGAGCATCGATGACATTTCGATCGCTTTAATAAAGTAATTAATCAAATGAAAGTCGTTGATATTGAATATTCTCAATCTGAAAATGCCACCCATCTCTTGGCCGCAATCAACACCAAGGAGTGGGAGATGAAGGCTCTCGCTATAGAGGAAAATGTTGATCTTTCAAGTCTTACTTTAGAATTGCTTTATATTAAACTCAAGACTCATGAAATTAAAAGAGTTGATCATCCCAAGAAAGATAATTTAGCTTTGGTAGCAGATCCTCTCAAAAAGGCTTTTGATGACTCTTTTGAATCTTCTTCCGGATTTTCATTTGCTTGTTTATCGCTATTCATGAAGAGGAGCTTGAAAGTATTCACAAACAGAGTTAGCTCTTCTAGCTAAAAAATTCACACGGGCCTACAATAATGTGAGAAACAAAAAGAGAGGTGGTCCGGTGACATGCTATGAATGTGGTGAGCTCAATCATATTCGGGCAAATTGCCCCAAGCTGAAAGGTAAGAGCAATCATAAGGAAGGAAAGCCAGCTTGGAAGAAGCCTCCTTTCAACAAATCAAGGTATGAGGCTAATAAGCTTGTGAAGGCTGCTCACCGGGTCCTTACCGCTTTTGAGGATCAATCCTTGAGCGATGTGGATACCGGGAGTGAGGAGGACAAGGAGGAGGAGATCCATCAAGGCAAAAAGAAAGGGAAGGCCAAAGACTTCACTGGCATGTGCTTCATGGCTGACACCGACAACATTGATGATGATGAGGTATCTTTTTCTTATGATGAGCTTTCTGCTAAATATGATTCTATAGTTGAGCAATTGCTTAGTCAAGATGAAGCGCTAGAATTTGTCATGACAAAAAATAAGAAATTAGAGTCAAAGATTAACAAACTGAAAGTAGAGCTTAAAAATGCTAAGACTCTTGAACCTGATGAATGTTTATCTTGTCATGCTATGCACTCAGAAATTACTAAGTTACAAACTGCTCATAATATTTCGGTACAACAACTTGAGAATGCTAGATCTGAACTAAATGAAATTAAAAATGTTCCTTGTGAAAAATGTTTAGAATCTAGTAAATTGATTGCTTTTGATGTGTTTGATTCTAGCCCTTGCACTTCATGTTTAGAAAAGGAACGTGAAATCAAAGATATCTTAGAAGCTGCTAGAGTCAAATATGCTAAGCTTAAGGACAATATTGAAAATACTACTTGTGCTTCTTGTTCCGCTCTTAAACTTGAAATTGCTTTGTATAAGGAGAAATCTATGGATAAAACTTGTGATGCTTGTGTTAACTTGAGAAAAGAAAATGCTTACCTTCATGATACATTAGAGAAATTTTCTAAAGGTAAGAAACAATTAAACATGATTCTTGACAAGTCTAAAACTCCTTATAAGAAGCAAGGTTTAGGATTCAATTCTGTTCAAGACAATTCAAACCCAAAAGTCATTCAAGTCTTGGAAAAAGGTTTAATTGAATTCAAAACCCAACCTGCAAAAATATCTTTTAAATCTGCAGGTTTTGTCCAACCTTGTACTAATTCAAATGGTTCTTCTTCTAGTGGTACCAAGTACCATTGCACTTATTGCAAGAAAGGTGGGCATTTGATTGAATTCTGTTGGCGTAGGTTGAAAAATGATAGGAAAAATTTTAATAGAATTTCATTCATGCAACCTAGAGCTTCTATGAGACATGGTAACACTGAAAAGAATAAACCTGGATTAGGATTTTTCTCTCATGCAAATCATTATGTTTCTAGATATCCTAATTCTAATGTTTATCATCTTGGCGGTCGATCATTGGTAGTCACCGGATCGACACAAGACAACGTCGCCGGACAGCCCATGGACGATTTAAGTCTCATGTTAATTTAAACATTGCTCATAACCGAATGTTAGATGAAATCAAGGATAGTACTTCGGTTTGTATACTCCTTGCAGACGTGTCTCAAGATCGTGTAACACCGACCCAAAATCGGCTCAATGCCCGACCACAGTGTGGCGGACCGCCACACATAGCACCTCACTTACACTTTCGTCCTCGCTTCATGTAAAAGGGTTAACCCGGAGGTGCTACGTTTGATCAACAGGCATTATATACCACTACAACTCACTTGAGACAAGCAATGTGGGACTAATCCCACCACACAACTCCTCATGGGCCACATGGGCCACGCTCTGAGCAGCCGGGTATTACATTCACTTCTTAAGGTGGCGCCCTCGCAAAGATACCGCATCTGGCAAATGCCTGTAACCACCCCTCGGTACACGTCAGTGCGTCAGTCGTGGCACATATGCCATGCCATGTGTCCACTCCGGGCCCACATGTGCCATACGCCATATGCCCGCGCTGTCCCGCACGCGTCTGTGAGGTTAATGCTCGATACCATCTGTAACACCGACCCAAAATCGGCTCAATGCCCACCCACCGTGGGCGGACCCACACACATAGCACCTCACTTACACTTTCGTCCTCGCTTCATGTAAAAGGGTTAACCGGAGGTGCTACGTTTGGATCAACATGCATTATATACCACTACAACTCACTTGAGACAAGCAATGTGGGACTAATCCCACCACACAACTCCTCATAATACATGGGCCACGCCACGACAGCAGTCGGGTATTACAACGGATTCCTAAATCTTGTTTATCTAACTCGTATTGAGACACATCGTTCTTTTGTTCCTTGATTTTCGGGACTAGTGGAAAGGGAAGAACACGTGGTTCGCCGACTCGTGTTCACGCCACATGACGGAAACTCAAAATGGTTCACCTCTTTCACGCGGCAACAGTGATGACTTCATCACCTTTGGAGATGATACACAAGGCGAATTGAAGGAACATGATCAATAAGGGTAAACAACAAATTCATTCTAAAGGATGTTGCCCTTGTGGACAAGCTTAGGTATAATCTCCTTTCGCTTCTCGACTTCTTGATGATGGCTATGAGACTGCTTTTTTAAGAAAATGCTTGTCGTGTGCTTGATTATCTTGGTGATCTTGTGTTTGGAATCTCTAGAGTTGGTAGAATCTTTGAGCTGATTTTGTAATCTCTTCTTGGATCTCTTAAATATTTGCTTACATCTTCTTCGATTTACGGCTTTGGCATCGACGTTTGGGGCACATTGGTTTTGATCATCGACACGAGTTAGCAACCTTGATCTCATGAGAGGTTTGCCCAAACTCAAAGCATGTCAAGGATGTTTGTATGCGCCTCAGAGGCATGGCAAACAAGTTGCCGCCACACCCTTCTGTGAGTATGGTTATGGTAGACGGACCGGGACGGTTGCTTCATATGGATCTTGTTGGTCTGCTAGAGTCCGTCGATCGGTGGAAAATGGTATATTCTTGTCATAGTTGATGATCTTTCTAGATATACTTGGGTGTTCTTTCTTACTTCAAAAGATGAAGCTTTTGGTTATTTTCATGACCTTGTTCTTCGTTTGGCTTCGAGCTTCTGGTGCTTTGAGAGCGATTCGCGATGATAATGCACGGAGTTCAAAAATGCTTCTTTTGCTTCTTTTTGTCTTGGCGTGGCATTGAGCATCGTTCTCCTCTCCACACGTCCCTCAACAAAATGGCGTGGTGGAAAGGAAGAATAGGACCTTGGTCGAAATGGCTAGGACGATGCTAGACGAGTATAACACACCGAGGAGATTTTGGGCGAAGCTATTGCTCTTGCTTGCCATATTGCAAATCGTGTCTTTTGAGACCTTCTTTAGGCAAGACTCCTTATGAGCTTCGTTTTGGTAGAAAACCCTCATTTTGCATTTTGAGTTTTTGGATCAAAATGTTTTATTCTTAAGACAGCAATTTAGATAAATTTGAATCAAGAACTTTTGATGGGTTATTTGAGGTTATCCTGCTCATTCGAGGGGTTTCGAGTTTTTAATCTCGAGACTAATATTATTCAGAGACTTGTAATGTCACTTTTGATGAGACTAGCCCGAGCTAGATCAATTGCTGAGATGATTCTGGTGTGACAGAGAGCATTTTTGTGGAGGAAGATGAGGACGGCTAATATCATTCCTTCATCTGCTGCCATTGGCGCCCATATTGATACAAGAACACCGCTACGTCTACTTCACCTTGATTGAGGCTCTCTTTGCATCTTCATCATCATGATACTGCGGAGGTCGAAGAAAGCAGTATCTCACCCGGTGCTCCACTTCGCATTCAGAGACAGCATCCTCCGGAACAGATAATAGGTAATCTACATGAGCGAGTCACTCGCTCCAGGTATAATGATCCAAATCTCTACTCTCATTCGGCTTTTGTTGCTTCTTTTGAACCCCGCGATATATCACATGCTTTATCGATTCTATTTGGGTAAATGCCATGCATGAGGAGTTAGAGAATTTTGAAAGAAACAAAGTTTGGAACCTAGTAGAACCTCCTAGTGGTCATAATGTTATAGGAACCCGTTGGGTGTTTAAGAATAAACAAGGTGAGGATGGTTCTTTGGTTAGAAACAAGGCCAGATTGGTAGCTCAGGGTTTCAGCCAAGTTGAGGGGTTAGATTTTGATGAGACATTTGCTCTGTTGCTAGACTAGAAGCCATTCGTGATTACGCTTGCATTTTTGCATCAAAAGGTTTTAAATTATATCAGATGGATGTTAAAAGTGCCTTTTTAAATAGTTTCATAGATGAGGAAGTGTATGTTAAGCAACCCCCTGGTTTTGAGGATTCTAAATATCCAAATCGTGTTTTCAAGCTATCTAAAGCATTGTATGGTCTTAAACAAGCCCCTAGAGCCTGGTATGATAGACTTAAGACCTTCTTGCTTAAAAATAATTTTGAAATGGGTAAAGTGGATAAAACTCTATTCATTCTTAGGCGTGACAATGACTTCTCGCTTGCTCAAATTTATGTGGATGATATTATCTTTGGTGGTTCTTCTAATGCTCTTGTTTCCAGCTTTTCTGACACTATGTCCAGAGAATTTGAGATGAGTATGATGGGAGAGCTTAATTACTTTTGGGACTTCAAATCAAGCAATGCAAGGAAGGAACTTTCATCCATCGACGAAGTACACTAAAGATCTACTAAAACGCTTCAACATGGGTGATTGCAAGCCAATTTCCACTCCCATGGCAACCTCGATCGTTTTGGATCCGGATGAGGAAGGAGAAGTCGTGGATCAACGCGAGTACCGCATGACATGATCGGCTCTCTTCAGTATTTGTGACCTCGACCGGACATTCACTTCACGGTATGCCTTTGTGCAAGATTTCAGCGTCTCGAGAACTTCCCATCGCCAAGCCGTTAAGCGCATATTCGGTATTTACACTCTACCCTCTTATATGGCATTTGGTATTCTGCTCTTGACTTTGTCCATTAGAGGTTTTTGATTCGATTTTGCGGGGTCGTCGGTTAGATAGGAAGAGTACCTCGTGCACCGTCACTTCCTAGGCACTTCTCTTGTATCTTGGTCTTCTAGGAAGCGGTCTTACATTGCACAATCCACTTGAAGCGGAGTATGTAGTCACGCTAGTTCTTTGAGCTGATTTTGTGGATGGCGTCCACTTTGAAAGATTATGGGTTAAACTTTGCTAGTGTTCCTCTTTTACGTGATAACATACGCTATTAATATTGCTAAAACCCGATTGCAACATTCTAGGACTAAGCACATAGACATTCGCTTTCACTTCCTTAAAGATCATGTTGAAAAAGGTGATATTGTGATGCACTTCAGAGAGTCCAAGCTCAATTGGTAGATATTCTTACCAAGCCTTTAGATCAAACCGCATTTTCCTCCTTAAGAAGCGAGTTAGGGGTAATTTATCCTTATGGGTTGGTTTGAGGGGAGTTTGATCTTTTCTTATCTTTCCTTGTTCTTTTGATCTTTTATTGTTCTTTTTCTGAACTTAGTGATCTTTTCAAACTTTTTAGGTTTTTAGGCTTTTTAATTGCATCTCATTGTGTCATAGTGCATTCATATGAAAACTCCAACAAGTGGTTACAATAAATGGTATGAAAAATCCAAAAAGATGCATTGTAATATAAGATTTTCTGCTTATCTTTAAAAATTGATGAAGCTTTGCCTATTACCCTTTAGAGCTTTTGTATTTCAATTCTTGCTCAATGTCATGTCTAGTTCTTTGACTTGCTAGAATTATCATGCTTTTACATATGTAGCTAAGTCTTTGCTATATGAGCTAGAACCTTTTAAACAACTCAAACTAAGAAATTGCAATTTGTGGATGTTTTAGCGAGTTGCGCAATTAGTGCTCCTCTTGTGACATTGGCCTGTCGTAATTGCTTTGTTAGCTCTTTGATCTAAAATTGACCATTACTTGAGCTTTTGTATTCTTGAGATTCTAAAGCGCTCATGTGAAAAATGAAAATCAAGATTGTCTTATGCTTAAATTGTGCCAAACTATTCTTACGAGGCGCTTGTCAAATGACATGAACTTGGAGATAGTTTGATGAACTGCAACGATCTCATGGGGATTGCTTATCGAAATGACATGAACCTCAAGATTTGTCGCCCGGTAGAAGCTTAGAAAGAGTTTGTGGATGGCTCCTAGTCCGGGATCTTCTTTACTAAGATATACCTTTAATCAACTTTTGGTGAAGCTTAGGATGAGTTTGTGGATGGCTCCTAGTCCGGGATCTTGTCACTAAGTTAGATCATTAGTCAACTTCAATATTCAATGCAAATGAGAAAAATGTTGACAAATGGGTGTTTACAAAATATTGAGCAAAATGATTCAATACGGGACTTGATTGACTCTTATTGTGGCCTTTGTTAGATTTTTGATCTCACTTTGATATTTTGACATGGCCAATTTCACTTTAGGATCCTCGTTGATGAACTTCTTTGAATTTGAAGCGTTGCTTAAATTGATCAAATCTCATCGCTTTACTTTTGAGCCTTTGTGCTTAGCTTTGATATATATGTCTTACCATGATCTTGCTAGCGCTGTCAGGCTTGATATGCTATTTGTGCAATATTAGAGATACTAGCTTGTTCTTTTGGGTAATCTCCAAAGCTTCTTGTAATCAAAAATTAAAAAAAATACAAAAATTGAAGCCACTCCATTGCACTTCATGCATATTCCTCTTTATGCTTCTTTTGTTTCTGCTTCTTCCTTTATTCTATATTTATTATCTGGATGAGAGGAAGGCGTGATTCCTTGATGAATCCATTGTCAAAGGGGAGAAGATGTGTTAAATGAGAAGAGAAGATGTGTTAATAAGAAGATATTTCTTTATTGGGGAGAAGTTTATACAAAGGGAGAAACGAAAATTTGAAAATTGAGGATCATAGTGAGGGGAGTTCTTGAGTTGCATTCTTATTGTCTTATTGAATATTCGAACTTGAATTGCATTCTTCTATACTCACAATGATCATAGGTCAATTGAACAATTGTTCTTTCATATGGACCTCATGTGATAATTTTGACCCTTTCTAGAAATCAAAGTTTTTATGCTTTCTTTTGCCTTGTCTCACATGCCTATACTATTCTGATGCCAGCTTGGTCATTTTCATTGCTTTTTCTTGCTTATGGACCAAGTTGTGCCTTTGTGCAAAAGCTGCGAGTAAACTCGTTTTCAAACCTCTTACTTACATTTTACGGATAATTGCCAATGTGTTCATCAAGGGGAGATTGTGGATTTCATGGGGATATGTTCCAGATCTTAGGATGATGTGACAATTGGCAATGGCGTTTACGGTTTGTCGCTTCACGCTTTCGACAAAGCTACGGTGTTTTCGAGTCAGGCGGTCCGACCGGTCCTTGCCGCAATGGTCCGATCGGTCCCAAATCGGCCGGACCGGCCATGTGGGGCGGTCGGACCGGTGATGACCAAAGTGGTCAAAACGCAATTGAGCCAAAAATAGGTGTTGTAGGCAAGTGAGGGGATCCCAATGCACTTGGTCTCATGATTTTGGAGTCTCCAGAAAAGTTCTATTGGTTTAAAGTTTCGAAGGTTTGGATTTTGAGGGTTGAAATTCGGCTAAGTCCCAAGGGGCGGTCCGACCGGCTCACAGGGAGCGGTCCGACCGGCCATGGGGCGGTCCGACCGGCTCACCTGGAGCGGTCAGACCGGTAATAACTTGATCCTCGGCCAACTTCGTGGTGATGTTGTTTTGTTAGGTCAAAGTCATTGGTTTCATGGCATATGATTTGCATGATGCATGTTTTGACTAACATGGGTCAAGTTGTGAAGAACTTGTTCCCGAATTCGTGTTTGCTTGTCTGTGGTTGTGCAGGTTGCTTGGTGGTCAACGACGGTCAACGGCGAGGAGAATCGGGACTAGACTTGAAGAGTTGAGGTCCAGAACGATCGACGATGCCGGGTGAGGTCAACGACTCAAGCGTGACACAAGATGGACAAGGGTGACCTATTGGCAAATCCATGGTGCATGGTGAAGCGGTTTAGGTCAAAAGGTTAAAGACGGCGCTTTGCGAAGCGTGCGTGTGTGATCCGTTTGTTAGTAGGCCTTAACGGGAGCCCAATTAAGTCAAACCCTAGGAGTTCTAGGCCTCCACTATAAATAGGAGGAGGTGGTACGCACTCTCTCTCTCGCCTTTTTATGTTTCAAAACCCTAATTGTCTTTTGGGGAGTTGAGGTGGAGGCTAGGGCTCTTGATGGTTTGTGGTGAATTTCGTGATCTTTGATTGTCCACTGATCCATGATGGTGTGGATGTAATTCAGCATCAATCACGAAATCAATCTATGCAAGGTTTGCTTGAGATAAGTCTCTTTTCGTTCTTGCTTTCAATTTCGTGTTTTTAGGGCTTTCTTTGATCCGCGAGTTTGTGATTGATTCTTTCACGTGAATTAGCTTGCTGTGATATTGTGAATCTATCTAGCATCATCTTGATCATCAATCTCTCACGAACAAGCATTAGGATCAAGTTTTCGTTCTTGCGGTTTTAGACCTTCATTAATCAATTGGCAATTGCTCAAGATCGTTCCAAGAATTATCATAATATTCGATTGGAATAGGTCCTCAATAGCATATAGAAGGTGTGTGCAAAGTTTCATAAAGATTGGAGTTGAGAATCAAAAGTTTCACCTAATTGCAACTTCGTCATCGCTGATTTTCTTCGCTTTGATTGGTTCGAGATCGCCCGTCATCACCGGTCGATCGATTTTGAGCGGTCCGACCGCCAAAGACAACGCCGGTCCGACCGCAAGCAATCGGTCCGACCGGTTGGGTACAGAGGTCCGACCGCCCGTCTTTGTGAGTCTTTGCAATCTTAGTTGGTTTTGTTATTTTGCTTAGGGGATTTAATTGGATTCAATACTAGTCTTCCGCTGTACTGGTATATTGATCTTCATAGCTTCATCATAGCTTTTGGAGTGAAATTGTGTTGAATTCATTATTTGGGAAAAAGTGAGCGTGCTCCTATTCACCCCCCTCTAGTCGCCTTTTCGGTCCAACACAGAGCTACTCTCCGGGTTTGTGTCATTACTCCTCAGAGCTACTCTGTGACCTCCGATCGAGCTCCTCCCCGCGCCAAGCATCATCCCTCCGCGATTCGACCTCCTCCCTTGTCGGTGTCATCCCTCTGCGACTCGACGACGCGCCCATGACCTCGACGACACCTTGCTCCCTCGATCTCGACTACCTCTTCGTCCAAGCCTCCCATCAAGGTATGATCACCGCTTTGGATTGTGCTAGAAGTGGTTTCAAATTGTGCTGTTTTGATTGACTCTAGCTAGCACTGTGAGATATTGCTTTGTTAATCTTGCGAGTGAAAGATCTAGACCCGCCAATATGAGTTAATGGAGTGTTTTGGTGATTAATGACAAATCTAATTGTGAGACTAACTCTCTTGTCAAGTATTATCTTGTGTAGTGAAATTCAACGAGGTATGCATTTGACTCATACTCTTATATAATGTTGCATTCCTCGAATCCAAAATATAGGTTGAACTCAACCATAAGTTTAACTTGAATATGTGCATATGAGCTATTTACACATTAGTGTATGCACACATTTAGGGGGAGTTTTATTCTATATTTTATGGTTTCATTAGTATTGATTCATATTCCGTTTTCCACATATATTTGGGATCTTTACTTTGAAATATATCCGTTTGAGTATATAGAACTTGTGTAGTTTTTGTATACTCATATTTTGAGTATATAGAACTTGTATAGTCTTACATACTCATGTCGTGAGTATATGTAACTTGTGTAGTTCATATATACTCACGTTGTGTTACCTTTATCAAATCAAATTTATTTGTGTTTGAAATGGTTATCATCAATTACCAAAGAGGGAAAGATTGAGGTATCTTATCCCACTATTATGAGTTAATGGTATAAAGTGGTAATTAATGATAATCATATTGTGGAACTAACATTTTCCATGAGTTGATATATAGGTTATGTTCCAGGTGATGAAGACTTGGGATGATCATGAGTTGATCATCAAGTCAAGGTTCAAGTGAAGGATGCATCATGTGTTGATGCATATCAAGACTTGAGGGAAAATGGTGCATCATGTGTTGATGCACATCAAGTCAAGAGAAGACCCATCATGCGTTGATGGAGGTCAAGTGAAAGAATGCATCATGTGTTGATGCATGTCAAGACTCGGGATGAAGAAATCATCATGTGTTGATGATGTTCAAGAGAAGATCCGAAGTGAAGAAATCATCATGTGTTGATGATTGTCAAAGTCAAGGACCCGGACTTGAAGCGTTGAGGTGCGTCGTCAAGCTTCAAGAAGATGCAAGGCAAAGGTATGACTAGCTAGGGCTAAGGATGTGTTTCTAGTCTTTTACCGGTCTTGGTGTTTGGATGGAAGACCAGATTGCTAGTATAGGTTGCCGTACTATTAAGAGGGGTCTTAACTGGTAGTTTAAGTTAGTCATGTGTTGATCGCTCAATATGGTTGCTCTAGCTCATCTAGGCATCATGCTATTATTTGCATAATGTGTTTTGCAAATAGTCGAGGCTCATGCATAACCCTTGTAGCATGTGACTTAAGTTTGCAAATGTGTTTTGCAAATGGTGTAAGTCCATGTACCTTATTCCTTGTGATGAGTATTCTAAAATGTTGGCAAATGTGTTTTGCAACTAGCTGAGAATATCATCTTTTAACATTGTTGGAATTGTACTAAAATGGACGAATGTGTTTTGCCATTTGAAGTAAAGCAAATGTGTTTGCTTCTGTGGTCTGGCAGTCAGACCGCTTGTGTGGACCGGTCGACCGTGGCAAATCGGTCACAGACCGCCAACAGACCATCATCTCACATGGTCCGACCGATTTCTTTGACTTGATTCTCCGTCCGAAGTTCCATTGTTGAGAAAGCGTAACTTCCGATGTGAGGAAGTTCCAGGGTTCGTGCAGAACATTTATTCCAGAGAGCTCTCTTTGTGGGACTTAGCCAAATTTCCATCGGCGGCTTGACCAACAAAGCATTGGCGGCTCGACCGATTTGGTGGCGATCGACCGCCATTGCATGGCGATCCGACGGCCAAGGCCCAACGGCTAGATTTATAGCCGTTGAGGCACGGGCGGTCCCACCGCCATTAGTTGGCGGTCGATCACCAGGCCGATTTGAGAGAATCTTATCCCCAACGGCTTATTTTTGTATGTGGACTATAAATACTCACCCTCGCTGGTTGGGAAATGTTACTGGTGCTATTGTTGAGTTTTATACTCATTCTTTGAGCTAAGAGCAATGCTTTCTTCTCTTTTGTGCATGTGTTGCACATAGTGAGATTTGAGAGCAAACCTTAAGTGTATTTGTTGCCTTAGGTAGTGGATTGTGTATCCACGTGAGCGTTTGACACTTGATTAGTTCAAGTGAGAGTTGAGATTTGTTTCTCTTGGTGTTTGCCGACACCTAGACGGCGTGGAGGCGTCGTGCCCGATGATCTTCTCAAAGAAGCTTGTGAGAAGGCCCAGTGTGTTTGTGAGTGGTTTGGTACTCGCCATCTCCAGAGTGGAGGAAGAGCAACCCTAGAGGAGCGAGGTGTTGGTTCGGTTCGAACCGGTCCAAGTGGTTGGACTTACCTCAAGGCGCGTTGGCTTAATTAGTGGAGCCGGTCCAACGTGGTTGGGCTTACCTCAACGTAGATTAGGGGAGACCGGCAAGTCTCCGAACACCACGGTAAAACATAATCGTGTCATCTTGTTTTTACTTGTGCTTTACTTTGAGCAATTTATATTCTTGCTTTAATTGTTTCTATATCTTGTATGATTGCTCTCTAGTATTGTACTCATATTGTTGGTGCACTTAGTTGAGCCTAGTTGATTTAGATTTTAATTGTGCAAAACCAATTCATTATTAGCTTCCGTGATTATATATTGGTTTTAGCGCAAAAGAATTTTTAAACCGCCTATTCACCCCTCTAGTCGGCCACCTCGATCTTACAAAGGAGATAGCAAATAAATGAGATGACGCCCGCACCATCTTCCTGCGCCGCCATCGACGTCACGAATGTGTCGAGGATCTCGGAGGAAAGTGGTACCAAAGTGACATGCCCGAGGAATATGGAAAATGCTTGTGGTAGAATGACCATCACGGTAGCCGCCCTCTGGGGTCCCTCCGCTTCCCGAGCAGCGTGGGTAGTATTCCGGCCACTGTGGTCTACTTACAAAGGAACGGGCCCCATCACCACATAGAAATCGAAGGATGTGACGGATGAAGAAAAAACACACAGCAAAGGATCAAATTACAACGTGGTTCGAGATCCCACCGAATTCTCCGAACTCGTGCGGCGACACGCGTTCCTTGCGATGGTACCCACTTGGAAGACCTTCAAGAACAAGCTTGTCATGGAGTATGTGAATAAGGATCAAACGCTCAAGACGAAATATAGTTTTGTGTCGTCGGATGCATAGGACGCCTTTGTGCATTTGAAGACAATGGACGAACTTCGCCAGCAGTAGTGTCGCCACAAGGCTATCCAGACACAAAACATTCACTCCATTGCACTCAAAGACACCGGTACGTGGGTAAAACTCGGAATGGATGCATGAGGATGATCTAGCAATCCACCGTGGAGGTCTCCCGCCATTTGCCGAGATCACGGGCAGTGCGCCTAAATCAAGTTAAAAGTGAGGGCCAAAGCCATGTTGTCGGTGCCATCTCTTTCATAAGCCCGACAAACGAGGAAGTGTACCAACACATGGTAAGATATGTCGAACTGCCTAGTTTTTAGTAAGTCCATAACTTTGTAGGGTCTAATATAAGATGATGGCCTCTTGTAGCAAACATTGTGTAAAACCCTGGCTATTCGGAAGCCAAGATGTTACCTAAAGGATCTAACATATAATCATCAAGCGGTAGAATTCAAAATATAACTCCTAGGAGGACGTAAAGAAGTCAAACTTTCATAAAGCAATAGCAGTAATAAAGATTGAATCCAAACGATTAAAACAATGGAGTGATCAAGGACCACAAATAGTACTAAACAACCATGGCATCGGGAGAATTATCAACTACATCAACATTATTTATTACAGTTCAACATGCTACGAATGAAAGATATAATCAAATCTTATTAATAAAACTGAAGGAAGGTGAAAAGAGTGAATAGTGTGGGTGTGACTACTCCCGCCCGGCGTCAACATCAATGATCACCTAAAATAAACAACAAAGCAAGAATGAGTCGAAACTCAGCAAGTACTATACATGATAAATCAAGCATAAAGTGGACAAGCCAGCTACAACCGGAATATGAACAATTCTCGGAACACATACATGAATGAATGGAATGAAAGAATGCATTGAAGGAATGGACTGCTCAATGTTTTATACCAGATAATGAGTGATACACCCGTCGGTGTTCACTTAAGCCCGCATTTCTTAACAAAGTCCGGGACCCAATATCAGTATGAAGAACGTTTCATACGGGTGTCCGAAACCGCCCACATTGGAATAGTGGGTCTTACGTGCCCAAACTGGAATTGATGGATCTTTGCAAATTCCACTCCCGTGGACGAAAATTGAACAATATATGAATGGAATGAAACAATTAATATGAATGCCATTATGCTTACTCACAAGAGTATCAATTTGAAACGAAATATATATCATGGATTAATAACAAGGACATTCACAAGATTGACACATCATCATGCATACCAATGAAATCAACACATTTTATCATAAGGTACTTGCCTTCCGCGATTGGTCGTACTAGGTGGCAAAGATGGCACGCCTACACTCGCCGCCTCACCGCCTACACCAGAAATAATTGAAATAAGAATAACACGATATGACAACACTACCAGTGAACTACAATACCCCCTTGACTACCCAATACAACGGATATACCCGAATTGAAAATATACAATTCACCACTTGAAACCCTCATCGACAGCAAAGACGAGAAAATCATAATTAAAGATTTGTAACTCAGAATGACGTGAAACTAGTGCCCAATGAATCTTAACGAACCATACTACACAAAACTCTAGTTGACAAGATTCGCTAAATCTGCCAAAATATTCAGCTAACCAATAGTTAAAAATGAATGATTGACATATGTCCGCACAACAAATCAGTAGTAAAGAATATGGCATAACTTTCACTCTATAGATCCAATGGAGGTTATATTTATCAATATAGAAATATTATTAAAAATTCTACAATAACCTAGTTGGGTGGAGATTCTGAATCCCACAATAACAAGGTCAAAATTAAGGAACAAACAGACAGTTCCTTCTCGTCAGACAGACAGAACAGTGCGCAAAGAATAAATCATATCTCCTAAACTGTAAGGCAGAATCTCATGATCTAGGTGGCCATGGAAATATAAAACCCAGGGCTACAAAACTCTAGGAGATGAAAATATCAAATTCTGCTTCTAGGATACCGATACTGGGCACACAAACTACTGGATCTAATCTGGAAATTGACAGACAGCATAACGGTTTACCACTAATCGATCAATCTACCTCCAAACAATATCAAACAGCGGGTGAGACTCCTCGTTACCCTTGTAGACCTGAAGGACGACGTTGATTCGCTTCCCGAAGACCTCCCTCCCTTCTCCTCTCTTCCCTCTCCAATGGCCGCCACAAGAACGACGAGCGAACGGTGGACGACGTACGGAGGAGGAGGTTTCCGGAGGGGATCTTGGGAGCGGCACCGGGAACCCAAGGCTGCACCACGTGGGGAGGCGGCTCCAGGGGCAGCAAGGGTGCCGGTTTGGGATGGAGGGGGTGGCGGCTCAAGGGAGGGAGTGGGGAGGGAAAGGGGGAGAGGGGAGGTGATATGACCACGCTATCAAGCAAGATGTTACAACCTCCAAATCAAGCTACACCAACTCAAGTCTCACCTACATCAACACCACCCAAGTTATTGATGGACCGATTACACGAGTCGAGCAAAGAAGCTACAACAAGAGGTGAACGCGCTACTTTGTGAGAATCATTTTAACATCAATGAGAATTATATACCGCCTAAGTCGTGTACATTGCTATTGCTTAGGTTCACCAAGAAGGATGACAGAACATACAAAGAGATGACTACAGAGAAGGACCACACTCGAACCGCACTCAGTCCAGCAGAAGCAGTTCAAAGAAACAGTCATAACTTTTGATTTCCAAAGGCTATGGAGGTCCATGAGGACATTTTGGAAAGCTTATTAAGTCTAGTTTTCAATGCCACCAGAGCCGAGCTGTTTGGAATTTCCATTTTGAGAGCCGACCAGCTTTAGTGAAGACTGGTCGAAGGTCAACGATCTGCTACTGCTCAACTTCCCATGCAAAACTGTACCATTCTACATTATTTCGTGGTGCATGCTGCACATGGTGTGAAAGCTTATCAAGTTAACTTTCCAACACAACTGACGGCACATCTTTTGGACTTCCCAAGGTGGAGTTATTGACAAAACACCAAGATCGCGCAGAATTCCATACCACGAAGCCCTTTCACATAGTCTATATTATCTTTTTCATTTCGTGTTTACACCTATCTAGGAGGGATGTTCCTAGTATAAATACCTCATTGCCTCATAGAAACCACGTGACTTTGATAAACAAAATACGTAACCCTTTGTTCAAATTGTGTGCTAACAAACCTTTGAGAGTTGATCTCTACCCCTTTGCTTTTGTGATTTCCTTGCGGGATTACGCAATGGGCGGCTTCATCCGCTCCCAATTGGTGCTCCTACTCCTTCGAGGTTTCTCGATTGATTGTAGGTGTGTTGGTTGGTTCCTTGAGAGTGTGGTTGGGCTAATCCTCGATTCAGGTTGCGGCTAAAGACGGTGGTTGGCTTCGAGTTTTATTTGTCGTTGCACTAGTTATCGCTGCTATGAGAAGTTATCTTGGCTTCTTTGAAGCTAGTTATTTGGTGATCATCCTACATCGTGAAGATCGGGACCCGTGACGTATCATCCGTATTAGAGCTTTACGCTGCTACGGTAGGATTCTTTACCTTTTAGCTACATATATATTTGTTTGGTCCTATCCACCAAAAATCCTATTAAAAATTGTTGTAGCCCTTTGTTTCAATCGTTATTTCAGTGAGTTTTGTTAAGTTTCAGTCCATTAGAGTCTTTGTTTTAGTTGTTGATCATTTTCCTTTGCGTGTCCTTTGAGCCTCTTTTATATATCTGAAAATCCCACACAAAAAAATCTATAGCCTATATCATCCTTTATGCTAACTTTGATCCTATCAAACTATAGCCTTTTCGTTGTGTTTTTGTTCTATCATAAGTGTGCTAGTGTTATCTCTCCGGTCATTGTATTAAGTTCTATTAAAAAAAGTGTGTCAAAAAAAGAAGAAGAAGAAAGGAAAGTGTTAAAAAAAGTAGAGAAAAATTGAGAAAGAAGGGTTGAAGATCAAGAGTTAAAGTGCACAAGTCTTTGAAAGTTTGTCACGCCAAGTGGAGCAACCAGTTTGCTATTTGTGTTTGGTGCAAAATTTTGGTTGGATCTGATCGCAACACTTGCATTCCAATCATACTCCTTGTTTACATCAACTCAAATTTCTTTGCGTGTGTGTGTGATTGATTTATATCTCTCATATCTTGTGATCAAGACTAGGCAGGAACTTCTAGTTTGGATTGTTATTTAACTTTACAACAACTAGAATTCAGATTGCATTTCTTGTGTATCACTCCCCACCAAGCTCCACATAAAAATCCATCGAATCGGTACTGGTCTTGTTTTCGCTCTCCATCACTTTCTTATTACCACCACACATTTGTTTCTCTGTAATCCGCAGCAAGGAATTCATAAGAGCTTCGGTTGGTAAGAGAGGTGAGTTGTGAGAGCCACCAAATTTTTTTATATTCCACAAATACCTATTGTTCGTATTTAGCTAACCTTACAGGAAGATGGGTGGAGTGGAGCTAGAAGATTGTGTTACTATGGCACAATTCAATGAATCAAGCAAAGCTTGGAAGATAAGCAAGATCGGTTGACGCAAGATCTTGAGCCTTTATGGCTGAAATCGAGGACGCCGCCAACCTCATGACTGGTGCAAGCAACCATGGTGAAGATGGAGGAGATAGTGATGGAAGAGTTGCTGCTAGAAGAGCAAGAGAACAAGAAAGGAGGAACCAAGGTGCTGCACATGGTAGAGGAAGAGCTTGAGGTTGAAGAAATGAAGACAATGATGAATTTGAAGATGAGGATGATGACAATCATTCTCAATATCGTTTTGGTCGCCGAAATCGTAGAGGAGACAACCATGAGGAGAGGTTTGGAAAACTGAAGTTTACCATGCCAAAATTTGATGGAGGGTCTGATCCTGAAGCTTATTTCACTTGGGAGTTGAAGGTGGACAAGATCTTTCGCTGCATAATTATGCAGAGGAAAAGAAGTTGGCAATGGCATCTCCGAGTTTGAAGGATATGCTCGATTTGGTGGGAGCAACTTCTCCATGATCGTGAAGAAGATGGAGAAAATCCTATTGCCACTTGGGAAAAAATGAAGAGAGAAATGAGAACTCGTTTTGTGCCAAGCACTATCGCCGTGATCTTTTCGATAAATGCAGAATCAAGCAAGGAATTTTCTCTGTTGAGGAGTATTATAAGGAGATGGAGAAGGCTATGATTAGAGCCAATGTGTATGAAGATGAAGAGCAAACTATTGCATGTTTTATGGTGGGTTACATCGCAATATCCAGCAGATTGTTGAGTTTCAAACTGCATCAGTCATCTTATTGATTTGGTACATCAAGTAACCAAAGTGAACGCCAACTACAAGAAGATGCCAAGAGTAGCAAGTTCTTGTCATATGGTACGAGTAATCGCGCCTAAAGGAAGCAAGTCAATCTCTAAGTTTTCTCACTGCACCCTCAATGGCAAAGAGCTCAAGTGGAGGCCTCCGCTCTAATATTCAAGGTGTTTATAGTGGGAAGAACACTGCTGCCCCAAGCATGAGTTCTAAACCAAAGATCCACCACTACTTCAGTGGGTTCTACATCCAAGAGTAGTGGGATTCAATGCTTCAAATGTGGAGGCCGTGGGCATGTAATCAAGGAGTGTCCAAATAATCGTGTGATCATTGTGAATGACAATGGAGAATATGATTCAGCTAGTGAAGAGGAAGTTGAGGAAGAGTATGTTGATGAAGCCCATGAAGATGAGAAACATCTTCGATGTGAATTTGAGCACGGTGTCGCTCTTGTAGTAGCTCAAATCTTGAGTGTTCAGATGAAAGAAGTGAAATTGGGCAATGACATAATCTTTTCAAACCGAGCCAAGGTGCAAGATAAAGTGGTGAAGGTGATCATTGATGGCGGAGCTGCCATAATCTTGCTAGTCGTGAGATGGTTGACAAGCTTGGTTTGAAACTACAACGACATCCTCATCCATATCATGTCCAATGGCTGAATGATTCGGGAGATATTAAGATTGGATATAAGGTGAAAGTTCCATTCAAGATTGGTGAATATGTTGACACTTGAGTGCGATGTGGCACCTATGTCTATGTGTCACATGTTACTTGGAAGGCCTTGGCAAGATGATCGATATACTCAAAGATTGTGGGAGAACAAATCAAGACACACTAGATTTGAAAGGGAAGAAGTTTGTACTCAAGCCTATGACACCCCAACAAATCATGGTGAGCACTTACAAAAGAAATCAAATTGGTCCAGTGATTACAGGAGGAGCAGAGCAAAAGAAAATGAGTGCCATCCACAACTCGGTGAGTGAGAGCCACAAGCCAAATTTGAGAGAGAAAAAGAGAGAGGGAGAGCATCTAGTTATGCTAGCCACAAAATCTGAATCGAGAGAAGTAAGGAACAACCTAGATCAAGTGCTCTTTGTACTTGTGTGCAAAGACGTTTTAATTTCACCTAACGATATCACCTCTCTTCCTAGTGTTGTGTCTCATCTTTACAGACTATGAAGATGTTTTTCCAAAAGAAACACCAACCGGACTACCTCCAATTCGTGGGATTGAGCATCAAATTGATCTCATTCCGTGGTGCACTCCTAACCGGCCCACCATACCGAACCAATCCAGAAGAAACCAAGGAGATACAAAGGCAAGTACAAGAACTTCTTGACAAAGGTTTTGTTCGTGAAAGCTTAAGTCCTTGTGCTGTTCCTGTGATCTTAGTACCTAAGAAAGATGGTTCTTGGAGGATGTGTGTTGACTGTAGAGCTATAAATAATATCACTGTTCGCTATCGTCATCCTATTCCACTAGATGACATGCTTGATGAATTGAGTGGTTCTATAATTTTTACTAAAATTGATTTGAGAAGTGGTTACCATCAAATAAGAATGAAAACGGGGATGAATGAAAACCGCATTTAAAACAAAATTTGGGTTGTATGAATGGTTAGTTATGCCATTTGGTTTGACTAATGCTCCTAGTACTTTCATGAGATTAATGAACCATGTCTTGAGAGCTTTCATTGGAAAATTTGTTGTTGTCTACTTTGATGATATCTTAATTTACAGCAAGTCTTTTGATGAGCATGTGAATCACATTCATCAAGTTTTGGATGAGCTTCGAAAGGAGAAATTATTTGCTAATCTTGAGAAGTGCGTTTTTGTAGACCACGTTGTGTTTCTTGGTTTTGTTGTTTCGGGAAAAGGAATCAAGTGGATGAAACCAAGGTGAAAGCCATCAAGGATTGGCCAACTCCAACGAATGTAAGTCAAGTAAGAAGTTTTCATGGCCTTGCTGGTTTTTATAGAAGGTTTGTGAGAGATTTCAGACCATTCATTCTGCTCCTTTGAATGAATTGACCAAGAAGGGGTTGATTTTAAGTGGGAAACTCACGGGAAAATGCTTTTCAAGAATTAAAGAAACATTTGATCAAGCACCGTGACTTGTTCTTCCCGATTTCACTAAAACTTTTGAAGTAGAATGTGATGCTAGTGGAATTTGGTTAGGAGGAGTTTTAATGCAACAAGGAAAACCAAGAGCATATTTTAGTGAAAACTGGAGGTGCTCAATTGAATTATTCTGTATGACAAAGAATTGTATGCTTTGGTGCGTGTGCTTGAAACCCGCAAGACTATTTATGGCCAAAAGAGTTTGTTATTCATTCCGATCATGAAGCTTTGAAGTACTTGAAAGGTCAAGCTTGTCTGAACCGTCCATGCCAAATGGGTTGAGTTCATCAAACATTTCCATACATTGTGAAATATAAGAAAGGTAAGGACAATGTTGTTGCCGATGCTTTGTCTCGAAGAGTGTGTTGTTGAACCAACTCGAGGTAAAGGTTTTGGGTCTTGAAAGTTTGAAAGGTATGTATAATAATGATCCCGAATTTTCGTAACCATATAATCATTGTAAAGATGGAAAAGGTTGGGAAAATATCACATACATGATGGATTTTCGTTTAGAGAAAACAAGCTTTGTGTTCCAAATTCTTCTGCTAGATTGCTTTTGTTACAGGAATCACATGGAGGTGGACTAACAGTCATTTTGGACAAAAGAAAACTTACGAACTGCTAGGTGATCATTTCTATTGGCCCAAGATGAGGAGAGATGTCATCCGATTTATGGAGCGAAGCGCCACTGTCACAAAGCTAAGTCAAAATCGAACCCTCATGGCTTATACACTCCTTTACTGCTTCTAATATCCCTTGGGAAGACATAAGCATGGACTTTATTTTGGGATTACCTAGAACTCGTAAAGGAAAGGATTCTATTTTTGTTGTGGTTGATAGATTTTCAAAGATGGCTCATTTTGTCCCTTGCAACAAGACCGACGATGCTTCACATATTGCTAATTTATTTTTCGTGGAAATTGTGAGGCTACATGGGATGCCCAGACAATTGTGTCCGATCGAGATGTCAAGTTCGTGAGCTATTTTTGGAAAACATTATGGGCCAAACTTGGAACCAAGCTCCTATTCTCCACCACTTGTCACCCTCAAACCGATGGACAAACCAAGTGGTGAATCGAACATTATCAATGTTGCTACGAACAATGGTGAAAAAGAACTTGAAGATTTGGGAGGAATGCTTACCACATGTGGAGTTTACTTATAACAGGCAAGACACTCTACCACTAACTTATGTCCTTTTGAAATTGTATATGGTTTCAAACCTATTGCTCGATAGATTTGTTGCCCCTTCCATTGCGGGAGAGGACCAACATGGAAGCTTCCAAGCGTCTTGCATATGTAAAGAAGATACATGAAAAGACCAAGAAAGTAATTGAACTCAAGGCAAGACGCAAGGTCGCAAGTATGAACAAACATAGGAAGGAAGTGTTATTCGAGCAGGGGACTTGGTGTGGATACACTTGCGCAAGGATCGCTTCCTCATCAAGAAATCAAAATTGTTGCCACGAGGAGATGGTCCATTTCGTGTTCTCGAGAAGATCAATGATAATGCATACAAGATAGATCTTCCAAAGAAGTTATGGTGTGAGCAACACCTTCAATGTTGTCGACCTCTTACCATTCACAAGTGAAGACACTTGAGTCGAGGACGACACTTTTCAAGGGGGAGGATGATATGACCACGCTATCAAGCAAGATGTTACAACCTCCAAATCAAGCTACACCAACTCAAGTCTCACCTACATCAACACCAATTCAAGTCATTGATGGACCGATTACACGAGTCGAGCAAAGAAGCTACAACAAGAGGTGAACGCGCTACTTTGTGAGAATCATTTTAACATCAATGAGAATTATATACTGCCTAAGTCGTGTACATTGCTATTGCTTAGGTTCACCAAGAAGGATGACAGAACATACAAAGAGATGACTACAGAGAAGGACCACACTCGAACCGCACCACCCAGAGTAAGTTCGAAGAAACAGTCATAACTTTTGATTTCCAAAGGCTATGGAGGTCCATGAGGACATTTTGGAAAGCTTATTAAGTCTAGTTTTCAATGCCACCAGAGCCGAGCTGTTTGAATTTCCATTTTGAGAGCCGACCAGCTTTAGTGAAGACTGGTCGAAGGTCAATATCTGCCGATCGTTCAACTTCCCATGCAAAACTATACCATTCTACATTATTTCGTGGTGCATGCTGCACATGGTGTGAAAGCTTATCAAGTTAACTTTCCAACGAATCGACGGCACATCTTTTGGACTTCCCAAGGTGGAGTTATTGACAAAACATCAAGATCGCAAGAATTCCAACACCACGAGGCCCTTTCACATAGTCTATATTATCTTTTTCATTTCGTGTTTACACCTATCTAGGAGGGATGTTCCTAGTATAAATACCTCATTGCCTCATAGAAACCACATGACTTTGATAAACAAAATACGTAACCCTTTGTTCATTGTGTGCTAACAAACCTTTGAGAGTTGATCTCTACCCCTTTGCTCTTGTGATTTCTTCGGGATTACAAAGAATGGCGGCTTCATCCGCTCCCAATTGGTGCTCCTACCCTTCGAGGTTTCTCGATTGATTGTAGGTCGTGTTGGTTGGTTCCTTGAGAGTGTGGTTGGGCTAATCCTCGATTCAAAGCTGCTTGCTAAAGACGGTGGTTGGCTTCGAGTTTTATTTGTCGTGTTGCACTAGTTATCGCCGCTATGAAGTTATCTTGGCTTCTTTGAAGCTAGTTATTTGGTGATCATCCTACATCGTGAAGATCGGACCCCGTGACGTATCGAGGAGGGAAGCTAGCTAGGTTTAGGGAGGGTACTTCTTTGGTCGGCTCTTGGGCCTCTTGGCTGCGGCCCAAGGCCCAAAGTGTTGCCGTAAAAGTGGAACCCCGAAAAACTAAAAACTCCAACTTTCTCGATTATCTCCTCTCCGAATTCTTTTCTTCTTTCCCGATTAAATTTCCGGTATTACACATTGAGTACCTAATCATCCCAAGGCTCCATCGAACTGGGCCAGTGGAGACGATATACTATCCATGGCCCGGGAAATAAGGACAACGCGGGTCGCACTCGGGCCTTGGGGTTTACGTACTTGGAAGCATGGATTCCCACATGGCTCCGAGGGGTATAGGAGCTCAAGAGATCCAAGGTCGAGTGTGAAGAACAATGGAAAGTGGAATTTAAAGAACATATTATCGCACAATTTCAAGCATGATTGTATACGAGACGATCGTATAAAAACCGAATGGTTTAAACATCACAGACGGTTCCAATTACAAACCGTCTTTGATAATACACATCACTGCATTTCTTGTTAATAACCGCTTTGTGACAAATACACATCACTGCATCGTTGTAGTTTATAGTCACTGTGATACATATCATAGACGCTTTATCCCACTAAACTACTCGTGATAGTTTCTTCTATATCTTAAAAACATTTTATTTTTCTCCTGCTAGCATCAGAAGTATCACTAAAAAAATACTGCTAATTTTACAAGTATCTGGAGCATGCTAGAGTTGAAGATGGAGCACATTCTGGACCATATCAAGCGGTTGGAGAAGATTGTGTGTGTGTGTACGCGCATGTATCATTGTTGTAATTTATGGCATATTTGTTAAGTAGTCGGGTAACTATATCATAGACGGTTCTTAAGAACCGTTCGTGATGTGTCCACTATCATAGACGGTTATTTTTTAGAACCGTCTGTGATAATTCATAGACGATTTTTAATAATAACCGTCAGTGACGTATGCGATTATCACAGACGGTTATTCTTAAGAACCGTCTGCGGAAATTCACAGATGGTTCTATTTATAGACCGCCGTGATAATTACGTATCGCGCATCGCTCCAAAGGAACTGTTTGTGATGAAGCGTCCACGATAGCTTATTTTGTACTAGTGTTAAACTTAAAAGCAAAAATTGGAAAGTGGAAATACAAAATAGCGGGGCCCTCCTTTTTAATTCACATCATGCTTGTATGGAAGGCTACAGTCGTCTCATGTTATACTGAATCGCCAAGCATACTAATGACACACATTTCTCTGTAGCCTAATTCGGTTTTGAAGTCTCGTTATTATTATTTTTGCTGAGTTTGATTCGATCTTTGATAGCATCTACTAATTAGTCCTATTTCACGGTTCTACGAAAACTCTTTATTTGAATCATATGCTAGGTGTATACTTAATCCAAGCCGTAGACTATGAACATCCCAAAATTTGGGCATGTTTCTAAACTTTAGGAAAATGTGAACTTTTTAAAACTTTCGATGGATCTTATTGATATTCACTTTTCTATATTTTATTGCAAGACATTTTTTGTCTAATAAAGAAATTTAAGAATCAAAGTCTGGAAATACAAAACTAATTAAGGATCAAAATGGATTGAAAAGGTGATAATTAAACATCCAAACTTAACATATTTGTATTGTTAATAAAATGGGGGAAATAATTAAAGCATGTTTTGCAATCTTCCTCAAAATGAATAATAAAAGCACAAGCAAACATAAGCTTAAAAGAATTTTTAGAGAAACATACAAAGCACATAAAATATTTAAATAATTAAATAACACTCTACACTATATTATGAGCCTCCTCAAAAAATTTCATAATTTTTGAGCTCCGTAACTATATCTAAAAACTCCCTAGAAACTCAGCCTTTTTAGAAAATATGGAAATTCAATTTCCTTCCTTCCTCTCACCAACCAGCGGGTCCCACAATTCAGGCTTTCTTCTTCACGCAGCAAGGCGCTCATCGCCAGCTTTGCTCGCTTCCTAGACATGCGCCCATGCGCCCCACGCTAGTGCATCAAGCCCGCTGCCGGTTTTGGCTGGCTGTCCCTAGGTTTGCCCGTGCCCATACCGCGCCTTGCCCATGCCTAGTCTCGCCCATGTCCCGCATTGCACCCATGCCACTAGTGTCGCCGCCTCCCATCCCATTCACTGTCAATGTGCCACACCGAGCGCAACGATGTTTTGCGCCTCCGCCCACCATCCATTCTCTACCCACAAAAGCCTCGCTTGAGCTTGTCTCACCACCCCACCACTCCCTTCTACCTCCCTCTCACTCTCCTCCCTCCCTATTCTTCTTCCTCCCGAGCTTGCCTCGAGCCAAGGCCACCATGTCACGGCCGGCCTTCACAGCACCTCACCGCTCCGGCCAGAGCGAACTCCGGCCACCCCCGATCGCACACTGCTGCGTTTCTACCCCACAAGGAACAAATCCTCAACCAATTTTAAGCTACCACCATCGAGCCCTCAAGATCCGGCTTTTCTTCATCGCCGGTTGCAACCACCATTTTCACCGCCAAGACCTTCTCCAAATGAGCCCCAACTTTGATTCCTCCCTCCATGAGTATGCCCTAGCCTTCCTTTACCTCTCCCTACCACTCACTCTCTCTCCTTCCCCGCAGTCACCACTATCGGCCGGCCTAAGCCACGCCATAGCCACCAAGGCCGCTAGCCCACTTCCGGCCACCTCGACTTCCTCCGACTACACCGATGAGATCCCTATGCTCTACTCATGACCATGCTTCCCTAGTTTCCCACCTATTCCTCTGGTGCCGCCACGCCTATTTCACTCTCGCGGCCGGGCCGCCTGCGTGCCTCGCCGCCGCCACAAGGCCGAGCAAGAACCCCACCACCCTTCGGATCGAACTTCCTCCCTAGTTCCATTTTTGCTACTCCCAGCCGCCGCCATCCTCTCTGTCACCGGCGACCAGCGCTGCCCTAGCGGGCCGCAGCTCCTCTCTGCTCTAATCCTCCTGCTCATTGTCTCTGTGCCCTCTCCTATCACTAAACCATGGGACCCACCTGTAAGAGGTTCAGAACTGCTCACTAATCTTGTAATGGATAATTGAACCACTCAAATGAGTTATAAAAATTTTGAAGTTTGAATTTGCAGGAAGTTTTACTTAAACAATACTTCAAATTAGAAAAATACCTTTAGAAGAATGTAAGAACATAAGGGTGTTTGGATTAGGACAAAGAACTAATACCAAAGTTGAATATAAAGGAAATATTTGGGATTAGGATTTTGCTCAAGTTAATAACATCTAGGCTAAAAGAGGAACCAATCTAAGAACCAATGCTGAAAGATGTTTATTCAAAATGAATAGTGGGTATAGAATCCAAATAGTAGA